>JAJJWW010008259.1:0-739801 GCA_023531295.1 Papaver armeniacum | reverse complement strand
GGTGTGCTTCGTTCCGTTACGTATGCAACCCTACCACCAAGGCATTCCATGTCTTCCATGCTTACAACTACCCAAACACCACATTGGTAGCCAGCACCAGGCTCATGCAACCACCACCAAGGGCATTAAGCACCATTGGCACGTACCTGCACTGCCACACCTTATTGGTAGCCTAACTTTACCAAACCAAGCAACCTACCACCAGGCATTCGCTGTGCCATTGGCGCGTGCCACCTGCATCCTCACTTGACTCACAGCAGTGTACTTACACTCGACGTACAACCACACCACAAGCGTGCACTGACCAGCCTGTCTCCCCTTGGCGCCTTTAACGCTCACGGCATTCCTTCACTCAATGCAACCGCAACAAGGGCATTGGCACATGCCAATGGCACATGCCTCAGCCATGCGGCGCCACTCAGGTGCAACCAGTGCCTCGAGACCTCCAGCCTGGCTGGGGATAGCTACGGGGTTTGCGGTTTGGTCAGGTGCGGCGTACCTTCACGCTCACATTAGGCGTGAAGGAATAAGCGGTCAATAATGAAAAATAATGGTGAAACGTTTCTGCTAACACCATCAGTTCCTCCTCCCATTATTTCACCCTTTATCTGCTATGAGCAGGTGCGTTTGATCTCGAACTTGTATAAATAGGTCTTACCTATTTCCACAGACAACAGTCAACAGGAAAAAAATCACTCTCGCAAAAGGCAGCTTTGCAAGCTCAAAAGCTTTCACCTCTTCCCAAGCTTTTCGATACAAGTCGAAATCTGCTCTCCACGGGATTCGGCCTCGACTTCCTTTGCTTCCCTCAAATCAGCCTTCTCTCCACTTTAGCGTAAGCCAGAGCGGCCATTTCTTCAACTGCCTGAACTGGTCAATCTAGAATCATAAAGGGCTCGCGCGGCACATTTGTTAGGGTTGAACCGGTTCTCTCCTGCGATTACAAATCAATGAAGCAATTTTTACCAGCCAAACAATTGTAGTCTTGTGCCCATTCTTATCACACACTTTCATAAAAGCAATATTCCTTTCCCAAACATAATCGAGTCATATTATCAAAACCATTCATCGAAAATAATCGATACCACATAAAGCTACAATTGCTATCAAAAGGTCAAGATTTGAACCCAGGACATCCAATATGTCTTTCAAAAAAAAAAGAACCTAAATGAAAGTTTAGCGGAAACGTTCAAGGAAAATTATCAAGCGAAGTGTTGCTCTTCTTGGGAAAGTCAACTGCATCTTGGCCGCTCTCTTCTGTAGTCACATCTTGGAAAGCTCTTCGAGTTTCCTCTCTGTCGTCACTGATCTCCTCGGCGGAAAAGCTTTCGGTGCCGCATCTTTCAACTTTGGATCTCGGCAAGGCCTTCGACAAACCACGAAGTGTTGAACTCCTTTTCTACGCACACGTCGCGATGGTCTCCCGGTCGGCAATAACGTCTTCGAGACGGTGTGGCCCGGTCACCTCAGCCCTATCTCGATGGAAGATGGCCTCCACCACACGCTTAACCGGTCCGTCGGCTAGTGACTTTCTTGGTTTGTGGCCATATGTCGGTATTTCTCCCAGTTACGGTGTACAACGCCTCGTGCTTAGGCCATATTTGAAGCGCCCGCCCTTGACACATGACTGGATAAGGAACCAAGTACGGAGGATCAAAAAATGGCACACACACAGCCTCATGACTACGCGAGAGGGTCTTCCTCCATGTCTCACGGCAACAACCATCGAGAGAATCATCCGCCGTTTGAGCCACATCGTGCCCCACGATTGGCTAACGCCCGTCTCAAGTCACCAACGGTGGTCGCAAGAGCAAGTTTCGTGTGCCTCTACCCCCGAATCATCCTCCGAATCGAGTTCCTCCTGCGAACTCGAGTTAGACATTTTCAAAAGAAGAAACATAAGAAGAAGAGAGAGAAACGCGAAACTCAGGAACCACTTCCTAGAAAAAGAACAGGTCTTTGAGAGGAATCACTCTCTCACTTGTCGAACTTTCTTCTTTCTCACGACTCATCATCGCTATGAAGGCTCGGTCTTCTTTGGAATTCTTTGAAGAAATTCTTGTCTCACAGGCAACGTGCAAGACGTAACATTAACACTCTTAGAAGCCTGGAGGAAACAAGACACATGTTTTTGGAGAAATTCACGTGTTTTGAGACAAACCAAAGAAGAGGCGACACATACACAGTTGTGGAAGAGCGAAAGACACGAGAGGCGGGGAGGGTCTTTTGAAGGCAGTCCGAGGAACCCGCCGGCCACGGTCTTCGTTCTCAGTTCCTTGACACGGGGACTTCCAGGAGTTCTAGGCAATTTTCGCTTGAGATCTCTGACATTAGATACTTCTTCAAAGCTGGCTAGGAAGGTTTGCAGCAGAACGTTCTCCACCACGCTATTCCACAAAATCTTGGATCATAATAATAAACTCGTCGCCCCCGAGAACTCGCTATAGCCGAGGGTCGTCGAGATTACTCTTCAGGTTGAAAGAAGGAAGGCGGATACCGGCTCAAGGGGCACTAGCATTAAGGGCGCGCCCGCAATGAATCTTTAGGGATCACTTTGGTAAACAGAGGCACCCCTTGATCGAAACCCATGTGACGAAGCGGCCACGGTCAATATTGTAAGACTTTACGGAAAGACCCCATGAAGAAAGACGGCATATAGCAGGACAGCGACTTTGAATGAAAAAGTTTTACCGGCGCTCAAATCGCCATCAAGACAAAAAGACATGAGCGGAGCGAAGCAAAGTGTCAATTTGAGTCAGCGACATGGACCAGCTCTATGGGCGAGAATTGATTTCATACGACTTATCCCGAGAAGACCCAACCAAGCTCACGCCAACCTTGGGCCTTTGTTCACCCATCGAAGAGAACCCCCCAGCTCGCGGGAATCGAAGGCATCGGTTTCGGAGCATACTTCTCAAAAAGTGCTCCCGTAGCCGGACTTGCGGAAAAAGCAACGTGCACATATGAATTCACTTTCATGAAACCATTCGAAACTTCGCATGTTCGCAACTAGGTGATCAGGATGCACATACGAGGAACCAGGAATAGCTTGCCAATGGGAAGAACTTCGCCTTTTGCTAACTTCACGGCAAGCTAGCAACTCTGGTCTTATTTCCTTCTTGCCGGGGCCGTCGTCAAAAATGTCTCTAGACAACGAGGAGAGCTAAAAATGCTGCAACATGAAGATCACTTCCCTTACATTCGAGTTCAGCTCGTCAGAAACCAGCGAGACATCCACAACTATAAAAGCACCTTTCATCCTCTTCCAGGACAAAATCCTTCGACTTCGCGGTGGAGTCTTTGAGAGTAATCTCAAACTTAAGCGTGATGTCATCCCGCATCTTCACCTCACTTTCATATAATGGACTTTAAGATTCCCGATTCTGGAAGATTGGCAAAGGCCACACTCTCCCGAGGAAAGTTATCTCACCCCATCACGGAGATGAAAGCAACCAAGCCGGGATATCCTTCCTAATGTCGGAGGTTTCTTTGAAGCTCGACAACATCAATAATCGAGCTCGAGTCGGGTTGGTGTTTATGTGCTCCTTACTCACCATGAACTCAACCATCTATCAAAAAAACGCGATGGGCTTTGACACGTCTGAAATCCAATGTTGGAAGAGGAATATACCCCTTTTTGAAAGAGCGAGCAAGTATAGTGTTCTTTGGGCGAACGACGTGTCTTCCTTTCATCTTCACCCTAGGTTAACAAAATTAGCCTGAAACACAGGTGATTTTTAGAGCAAGAGACGAGTTTTTGGCGAAGAACTGCGTCACATACGTGTTTGGTTTGGAATTATGGACATCCTTTGAGGAGCGAAATTTTGTTCGGGTAACATCTTGTCGGATCTTTTAATAACAACTTAGTAACAAGATACTGCAAAAAAAAAAAAAAATTTATCTCCTGACACATAACCGCATGAAGAGAAGCAGAAATAAATAAAGAAGGGCGTATTCTCTCACCAGTTGAAAATATATACGCTGATATTTTCTTCGGGTTCAAAACTATATACGGAAATTTTCTTCGGGTTGAGACTATATACGCGGTATTTTATATAGGTTCAAGTGTGTCTCACCGGTATCCTTCTTCGGGTTCAAAATTATATATGGAGCATTTTTCTCACGGGTTTCAAAGCGCACAGCGCGATATTTCTTTCGGGGCCAGAAAAATCATATATACAATATTTCATGAGTTCGAAGTCATATGGAGCATATATACGGTATTCTTCTTCGGGATTCATATACGGTATTCTCTACGGGTTCGAGGGCTGCGCACGCGTATTTTCTTCGGGGTTCAAATTTATATACGCGGTATTTTATACGGGCTCAGTCGTCACGCAATAAGCCCCTTCGGGTTCAAAATAATATATGACACTTTCCTACGGGTTCGAATAATATCACGCGGTATTTCCCTTGGTTACATACATGCAATATTTTCTACAAGAGACACGCCAAAAATTATATGCACAATATATAAAGAAAAATGCCTACTCTTAGGGTTTTACACCTACATAAAAAGGGGAAACAAGAAATCTTGGAAGACATACACAGGAAGCTGGTTTTTCTTTGTGACTCTGCCCATTAGTAGGAAAGGATGAAAAGATGAAAGTGCAAGATGGGAGAAAGGGACTTTATATATATATAGGCGTGAAGGGTCACGAAATAGGGAGGGATTTCCCTTTACAAATCGTGCGTGTAAAAAAACGGGCCCACAAGGCGCAAACTTCCCAATGTCGACCAAGCTCACATCCCCACCAATTGCAGAGCTTCCCACTGTGCCCAAGTCACGCTGCGATCATACAGCTTCCACATTGCGCAGGTCCTTATTTAGCTAGCACACTCGGTTCCCAAGTCGCGCTTTGCGAAGCACGCACAATTTCCACATTGCGCAGGTCCCACCGGCTAGCACGCTCGGTTCTAACTCGACTTCCCAATGTCGCCCCGAAGCTGGCCCCACCAATTGTGCCGGCCTCGGTTTGTACAAAACTCCGAAACAAGGATTCCAAATCCTATTTATAAAAGGTCAGACAAGCCTCCTCAATTCTCTTTACGGTTTGTTGTTGACGATTTGTCACCATCTTATGCTTACCTCGCAGCCAAAGCCCCATTAGGGCTAGCGGGGGACTTAATGTTGATGGTGGTTTTTAAACAAGGGTAAAATTGTCAAACCCCATGACCTAGTGTTACCACTGAACATTAACTATGAGCATTTAACTCAGTGTAAATAATTAATAGGGGTATTTTTCAAAATGGCCCGGTTAGGGTTTGACACAGAACCTAATTCCAAAACCAGCACTGTATAGCGCCCATGGCAACAATGCCAAACCAAGCCGCACATTACGCACCATGGCAACAATGCCAAACCAAGCGCGCTGCTGCACCATGTCAACAATGCCAAACCAAGCCGCCTGCTGCGCACCATGGCAACAATGCCAAACCAAGCCGCCTTGCGCTCCCATAGCAACAATGCCAAACCAAGCGCCTTGGCTGCGCGCCATGGCAACAATGCCAAACCAAGCCGCTACTACGCGCCATGGCAACAATGCCAAACCAAGCGCTGCTAGCACCATGTATGAATGCCAAACCAAGCCCATGATCGCTTTCCATGTAACAAATGCCAAACCAAGCGCATAACAACGCTGCGCACCATGCAACGATGCCAAACCAAACCGCCTGCGCGCCATGTAACAATGCCCAAACCAAGCGCTGCTGGCGCCATGGCGACGGCTAAAACCCAAACTACATATCGCGCTCATTGGCCCAGCCATGCCAAACTAAAGCTAAGCCATTGGCACATGCCAAATATAGCGCCTAGGCTTATAAAACGTGCAACTAGGTCAACATGGCACGTGCCATTGGCACATGCCAAACTACAAGCCATATTTCAAAGCTATGCCATTGGCACATGCCAAATATAGCGCCCTAGGCTTGCAAAACGTGCAACTAGGTCAACATGGCCGTACGTGCCATTGGCACATGCCAACACGCACCACAAGCCATATTTCAAGCCGCTATGCCATTGGCACATGCCAAATATAGCGCCCTAGGCTTAGCAAACCAGGCGATCTAGGCCAAGTCGGCCATGCGCATGCCATGGGCACATGCCAACATGCTCGGTAGCTTTTCTACAAAACCCACATTTTACCTAGCGACCACGCATGCCATTGGCACATGCCAACATATCATTCAGGCTTTTCTACCAAGGCCACGGCCTAATGGCCACGCATGCCATTGGCACATGCCAACATGCTTTCATGGTAGCTTTTCCTACCAAGGCCACATTACTAATGGCCCACGCATGCCATTGGCACATGCCAACATGCTTTCCATTTGTGGTAGCTTTTCCTACCAAGGCCCACGTACCACAGCGTAGGCGCATGCCATTGGCACATGCCAAACCTGTTGGTGGTTGACACCTCACCAATACCACCAAGACTGTGTGCCCCACATGCCATTGGCACATGCCAACATGCTCGGCTTTCGTAGCTAACTGCGAGGCCAGTGGCCTGGCCACACATGCCAACATGCTCGGTAGCTTTTTGGCACAAAGCCACGGCCCCTGGCCACGCATAGCCATTGGCACATGCCAACATGCTGACGGTAACTTTTGGTGACACCAAGGCATTACGCACATGCCATTGGCACATTACCAAACACGCCTGTTGTAGCCTTAACTTGCAAACCATGCAACCTACCACCAGGCATTCCGCACATGCCATTGGCACATGCCCAAACACACCGCGGTAGCCTAACTTGCAAACCATGCAACCTACCAGGCATTAAGCACATGCCATTGGCACATGCCAAACACACACGCTAGTAGCCTAACTTGCAAACCATGCAACCTACCACCAAGGCATTCGCACATGCCATTGGCACATTCTGTTTACCTTACTCCACTAACTGACTCTCGGCATTGCCACTTACACTCAACAGTACAACCTACCACCAAGGCATTCCGCACATGCCATTGGCACATACCACACCCTTGCGCCGCTGCACTCTCTGGCATTGCCACTTGCGCTTCCAGTACAACCGCTAACAAGGGCATTCGCACATGCCAATGTCGCATGCCACTCGCACCACTAGCGGCGCCACTTGCACTCAAGGTGCAACCAACACTCGAGATATCAACACAAGGCGGGGATGCTTTCGGGGTTTTGGTTTGGCGATCCTGACTTACAGCGTACACTACGCTCACATTAAGCGTGAAAAGGAATAAAGCGGTCAAATAAATGAGGAAATAATGGTAAAAACGTTTTCACCCATTAACACCATGCGGTTACCACCTCCTCCCATTATTTCACCCTTTACTCCCTTCCTTCATGAGGCCCGGGGTACGTTTCAATCTCGACTTGTATAACTAGGTCTTACCTATTTCCACCGAGACAACAAGTCTCGGTCGGGAGAAAAAACTACACTCTCGAGAAAAGGCAACTTTGCATGCTCTCCCAAAAGCTTTCATCTTTGCAAGCTTCCCAAGCTTTCACTTTACGATACAAGTCGAGATACTACTCTCCCAGGTGTGCAGGTCTCGACACCTTTCTTTGCTTCCCTCCCAAATCAACCCTTCTCCTCCACTTTGTGGCCAAAGCAAGTGCGGAACGGCCATTTCTTGGTTTAGGCCGGACTTGTACGGGTGATCTCTCGAATCTATAAAGTGCTCCCGTGCGGCACATTTGTTTGGGTTTGAACCGGTTTCTCACTCACCTACCAATTTACCGAAATCGGCGAAACGATTTTTACCCATAAACACACAAGTATTGTTACTTTGCGACGCGGTTCTCATCGTCACGATCGTCGAAGGGATTTTTTCGATCTTGTTGTTAGAGAGAGTTTGAGAAGGTGTTTGGGGAACTTTTTCTCCTACGAAATCTTCTCCAAATAAGATGAGAGAATGATGTGTTGTTTATCGAGTTTTCATGATGTACACTAAAATGATAGTAATGAAAATAACAAACAAACTTGAAAGACGATGTTTTCTAGTTGTTGACTAGCGGTGAGGACAAATCCTCCATGTTTCTTGCGCCAAAATGTAGTTGCGGAAAATCCCATAACTACACCCATTGTAATGATAATAACACAAAGCTTAAGCCATGTATATCAACTCAAACATTAATGATATTATTCACCACTTTAACGCTAAAATGATCTTCACAATCACTTTGTATTGAATGTCTCGGAGTTCTTACAATGATCATAAGGTGAACTTACATAATAATGGAGAAATATAAGATGAGTCTAAAGCTCACGAGGTACTCTCTCTTGGTTCTCTAGATGATTTCCTTAGTACTTCTCTTTTCACGATCTCTCTCTCTCTATATATATATATATATATATATATATCATTTTGAATCCTTATATAGGCAAATATGATTAGTAGAAGACAAGCGAGATCATATCGCAAGATTTACGATTAAGCTGATCTTATTTCGGTTGTCTTATTCACCAGGCTTTGGGAAGATGTCATTTGTCCTTGGCGTTATCTGTATGTCTTTCACACATCTCCTTTGCTAGATCTTGATCTGTCTTCATCGCGTGATTGTTTCTTCGCACTCTTTCTTTATGTCGCGCTTATATTCTTCGCCTTGATCTTTGATTATCATAGTAACTTCGTGTTTAGGGCTGTCTTATCAGGCGAAGTTAGAGGTCATGCCTCGTGCGATATTTCGCCCCTACACAATGTAAAACTATTAATATATTAAATATTAGTGTATCAGGTAAAATCCCCTCGATCCACCATTTCGTCGAACTATCTTCTTCTATTATTTCCAATGGCCATGTAAGCAATGACCATGAATAATGCAACTATAGGTCATTACATTTGCATAGATTCCTCAACTAGCCATCTTTTGAGGTCTCTTTCCGTTATTTAACCATCCTGAATTACAAAGTGCATTAATCTCAACAGTCATCTTTTAAGTTCCCTATTTTGTAGACACTAAACTGTACATACATACATAATGGCTCATAAGACAAAATTTATAAACATTCTCCGAATCAAACGAAATTAAAATTAATTGGATGGTAAAACTGAATGTAGAAAAAAACATATAAAGAAAGAGCAAGGCTATAAAAAGTAAAGCAAAAGCGAATTCATCATTTAGTGGGCATCCGAGATGAGCTTCTGTGCAGCAGCATTGTCTGGGAGTGCTGGAATGGCTCCTTTCCTAGTTGTACAAATTGCGCCGCAAACATTAGCCATCCTAAGAGCTTCTCTCAGTTTGCTTTCGTCTTCCAGAATTGATGAATCTTTGGCACCTGAGCGAAGTAATGAACCAACAAAAGCATCACCAGCTCCTGTAGTATCCACTGTGTTCACCGAGAATCCTTTCACAGCTCCGCTGAAAGTTGTTGGTGAAGTACCTGCACCTTTCTCCCCGTCAGTTACTAACAGCAACTTCAAACCATCGTACCAGAGTTTCAAAACGTTCTTCTCATCCGCTGCATCCCCTTGGGTCAAGAATTCAACCTCATCGTCGCTGACCTTGATAACATCAGCGCTAGTCCAGATGCTCTTGATACCTTCACGACAAGCATCAGCAGAAGGCCAGAGAGCAACCTTACATTAGGATCATAAGAAAGTAACGCACCAGCTTCCTAGCAGCTTTCATGGCAGCCATGTGAGCGGAACTACAAGGTTCAGTGATCAAGCTAATATAACCGTAATGAAAGATTTTAGATTGTTTAATCAAATCCATGTCAAGATCAGATTCTTTCAACATCATGTCAGCACTCGGTTTCTGTAAAACATAAACTCCCTTTCACCATCTTTCTTCAATGTTACAAAAGCAAGTGCTGTTCTTGCATCCTTATCAAAGCAAACACCTTGGCTGTTTACGCCATTCTCTTTCAATACATCAACCAACATATGTCCAAATTCATCTTCTCCAAACTTGCCGATGAAAGCAGATGAACCACCAAGCTTAGTAATGGCGCAAGCGACATTGGCAGGAGCACCACCAGGGAGCCAGCTGATTGAGGTAGTTGGTAAAACGAGGAGATCAGCTGATTCTAAGTGATCAAGTGATAAGATTGAGAATGGTCGTTTGGCAAAAAATCAATTAACTTATCTATATCCTATTTTTTTAAACAAATCAAAACTTAATATAACATGTCTACAATCTCTGATGATGGCTTTTTACATTAAATGTATAATCTTAAAATGAGAATTTATCATGCGCTAGATTATTTTTGGAAAGCAGAAAAAAATCAATTAGAGAATATAGCTATCGTCAACTAAGATAAATTTTAGACAAGTAAACTCAACCATATTTTGGTTTATGGATCGACTAATTTTATGTTCGGAGTGATACTTTCACAGGTTCAAAAGTGAAACTTTTGCTCGTTTGGGAAAAGTTATGGTGAGTTTGGAAAACTTATCCGAGTTTTTGCATAAGAGTTTTAAAGCGGCGAGTATCACGTTCAAAGCAGGAGACTATCCTTTTATTGATCCTTTTGAAACGGGGTTCGACCTATTCTTGTTGAATAGGATTCAGTTATTACTAGCTTGATACACCGGATTCGTTTGGCACAAATCAATTAACATCTCAGATGATGGCTTCGACATGTTTCCTATCTTATGAGAATTTGATAAAAAAAAATATATACGGCAAAAACCAATCAGCAGCAGATGGAGAGGCTCGTCAATTTTCTTAAATCTCAAGAAAGTTTGTTTGCTGATAGCCCATGACGGACTATTAGTGAGCATCCAATCCATTGCCAATTGGCGATTAATACTGCAACCCTATTACAATATATAAAAGGTCGTCGGAACCGCCTTGTACAGTGTGGGACTAATTGTTTTACGCATAACTTAATCTTAATCTCAAACTGAAAATTCCCCCATACATGAAACAGCAAGGACTTGCGTAATTTCTCTCACAATTAATACAGTTGAGTCAGTACTTGAAACCAGACCAATTTATATGCTTAGAAAAACGTAGAATCCTAGATGATAACAATTGACATGATGACCAAGTTTATGCCAAACCATGTACGGTTTCTTATGTTACACAAACTTGATTCAGGGACCAACTGATTCAGATGACTTGTTGTGAAGTCACTTCCACTTTCTATCAATTAATTTCAGTTGATTCAGACGACTCAGATGAGTCAGCGAAAAACAAACAAGGTGTAGGTCTGAATGACTGAGTCAGACTATGCTTTTGGCTCTCCTCGCGAGTTTTTGGTCTCCTTCTAACAAAACAAACTTCCTCAAATTGTGACCCTCCGAATCCAAATAAAGTGAGAGATCCAGGAAAAGAAATAAGAAAAAAAAAAAAAAAAATCTTTGCAACCTTACCTGCTACTTCTTTCCGTTTTTCTCTTGGATATTTCTAAAGGTAATTTCTCTCTTTCTAATAATAATTTTCCATGTAATCCTGTGTTGGTATGCTTGGAATTTGTAATTTCCATTGTAGATTTCTTTATTTTTATATCACGAATTGTTTTCGATTTCATGATTTTTCGTAGATTTCAGAGGCCTTTTTAATTGTTACAGTATTGATTTGATTTGGGTTTTTATGATTTTAGTTGATTGTTGGATGTATGCTTTTTGGTAGATTGGGGGTTCTTAAATATGGCTTCTCCCAAAACTGAACTGGGTGACTGATGAGACATGGGATAGCAATAGCATATACGAAAGGGGGTAGCATTAGGCAAAGTTCTGTGTTGTTTATGTCGAAGATTTTGTTGAAATGTGCATCAATTTGATCTGTATGTAATTTTCTGTCATCTAATTTTCCTTGAATGTGAATCTAGTTTACCAGTGTTAGTCCAACCTAATCTACGTTGAGAATCTCAGTGATTAGTTTCGCAATTCGTCTTACTTTCAGGATATTTACCTAAACAGTTCGATGTAACAGTGTTAGTTCTATGCTCATTTCTGCAATTTTTCCTGATTTTATCTTTGGAATATTTTTGTAGAGGATAGAAGTGCTCATCAAAATCCTGCTGGATTCGTCCCTATTGGCAACCATACTTCTTGTGTTATTGTGTTGGTCACCTAAATTCAGGTAAGCCTCTTCTCCTTATCATTTTTTTATCATATCAGTTGGATGAATGTGGTTCCTTGTATTGATGCAATGTTCTGCGCTCTTCTAGGGGTTGGCCTAGTCTGGTTAGTGAATTGGTTCATGGATCAAAAAGATGCACAGAGTCCCAGCAAAGGCCTAGACCAATAAAGTTGGTTGTAGAAATCAAATCAGGTTGGGAAGTAGGCGAATTGAAGCTAACATTTTGTAAAACTTTTGATACCCAAAAAGCAAATCCAACCATGGCTAGTAAACAAACCGAGCCGACTTTGTCTACATCATCTGTTGCTGCTTGTCGTAGTAAAGATAATCGGCTATTAGCTGGTTATTTGGCTCACGAGTTTCTAACTGAAGGAACTTTGCTCGGGCAGAAGTGGGACCCTGCAAGAGCTGAAGCCAATCCCATAACTCCACGCAACAACCCGAATGGTAGAAGACCAGCAGGGGGAGGAGCCGTAGCTGAAGTGAAAGGAGGAGGCGGGACAATAATGGCACGACCGCAACAGCAGCATAGTAGTTACGCTGAGGTTGCGAATCTGTTGAAATGTGAAGGGTTGCACATAGAAGGGATTGTGAACCCAACCCAACTCGCAAGGTGGTTACATATGTGAATCTCTAACTAACTGTTTGAAGAGATAGAAGAAGGAAGAAGAAGAGTTGAGTTCCATCAATCTCTGTTGCAAAATTCATCTCTGTTTTGCTGGAGTCAGCCTGTTTGAAGGAGTTGGTGATGAAATCAAATTGCAGAAACAAGTGAAGAAAGTATGTCCAAGATGACAGAGAGTAAACCAAATATTTATAGATTTTGATATTTTGGTCACTGCTTATGTTGTTTGTTGTAGCATGTGTTTTTTCGGTCTCTGTAATGATGTGTTACTAGTTACTCGTAGTAGTTACTACTACTGCTCTTGAATCTTGATATATATTGGGATTACTGACACTCTTAATTGAGCATATTAGCTTCATTATTTTGATTTGCTTCATTATTTGTTTTTCAGAGAAGGATTATTTCGGCATCATTCCTCAAATTTTTACTAGGTCATTATTTGAAAACCTCTTATCCATATATCTTTAGTAAAGGTTAAAATCCCTTGTGTTACTTTCATAAACAAGGATTTTATTTAAAGAAGAAAAGTATTTTCTTTAAATCAGTTTCTTTATTTTTAATTTCTTTTTTGTTTTTTTTTTCCTTTTTGAATTGTCTTTTATTTGGGTTCGGTTCAAGTAGGTTAATTTTCCTCAGACTGATGTCGCCTAGGGAAAAAGCCCAACCGAAGCTCCATATATTCTTTGTATGTGAAGAATAACTTGAGGTTCGGCTAGGAAAGAAAATCAAATCGAATTTGGGTTTGGCGAGAAAAAAACAACTAATCCAGACCTCAATTTGTTTTTCGCATACAGATTAGATTATGTTTTTAAAAGAAAAAAAGAAAAAGTTTAGAAAAATCAACTTAGACAAACCTCAATTTATTCCTTATATGTAAAGGAGAGATTGAAGGTTCGGTTGGAAATATTGAAAGAAAAAATTGTTGAACCTGGATCTTATTTTTTTTTTTTTTTTGAAAAATTAAAATTAATAAAAAAAATTGGAAGTTAGATAAATGCAAAAACAATAAAATAACAATTTTAATAAATAAAGGGACAATTTGCCTAATAACTTAATGTTCCCCACAAATGTATCAAATACCATGGTAAGCCAAAGAAAAAGTTCTTTTCACAGGGTTACCAAATGGGCCTTTACTGGGCTATATAGTTTCAACAATATAATACCATCATGTTATCAAGCAGACAAATGCATGAATACCTAAATTTTTAAAGGACACTTTTGAGCATGGTTCCCTAATGGGTGGTGACAAAATTGGTCCAATTTAATCTTAATTACCTAAATCGCATTCTCTTCATTTCATCTTCTTCTCTTCTTCTTCATCTTCATCTTCATCTTCCATCAACTCAAAGCCATAAAAAATCTTCAACTTTTTTTTCCCCAAAAAATACTGTTGACTCTACCAATTTTATTTGAAATTTATCCTATAAATGATGTTTAAACTCAAACCCATCATTGTGTTTATTTGATTGTTAAATTAGGTTAGAAATCGAAAATTATGATTTCCGTGTTTTTTTGTTGGTCAAGGTCGTACCATGCATATCTTGCCGACTTTTCATAACAGACCATGGCGCGATCAGAAATTTTTCAATGGTCAGGCGGGTATTTTTGAATACCTTAGGCCAAATTGAGAAGGGTATTTTTGAATTCGCCATTTTGAATACCTTGACGGCAAATAATTTTTATGTCATCAATGTCAAAAAACAAAAGTCGATGCCTCGTAAACGTTTGTATATTGGCGGCCCGAAGAAAGATCTAAAATCCATCGTATGGAGCTTAAACAACAAAGTGTTGATTTAAATAATTTCATATAACAGTTTGAATCCCCTTTGTATATTTCTTCATTTTTAAAGAGATATTCTCAAAAAAAAAAAAAAATCTTCAAAATCATCCCACAAAAGTTCAATCAAAAACAAAATTTCATAACTTAAAATTCATAAGTTTTAATCTATTCAATCAATTTAAACTTAATTAATTAATCCAAAATTTTAGAAATTAAGCGAGGCAATTTTGCCGTTTGAAAATACAAGTATGGGGTGGCTTGGTTTTTACTTCAAAATGATCATATTTTGTTATGTTAATTAGTTTGGGTATACCCCAATCTCGCTTATCAAGTAACATATGCATGAAACTTAAACACCGAGGTGAGCATGGTTGGGATTGGCCCGATTTTCACAATTTTCTGACATCCATATCTGATCCAATATTGGATGGGCTAGATGCGCATGATCATAATATATCCTACAACTAATATTTAAATATATACGACAAAATTAATAAAAATGACTTAAAATCATGTTAGCTTACCATGATTTCTAATATTAACTCAAATACACATAACAACAACTCTTTTATTCACCCATCAAATACTAGTCAAGCAGCTTATCAATTTTATTTGGTAAACTTATCCAATATTAATAATGTCCGGAAATCTATACACCAGTAATAAACAACTAATATCAACATTAGCGAACAAGATATGGATACCGAAAATGAATAATTATTAACGAACCCTATTAACTTAGCGGACGTGGATGTCCAAAAAAATTTAACTTCGCACCCGCATCCAACCCATTAGTGTACCCACCTGGGAAAAAATCGTATGGGCCGATTCGAATTCGCGTATATGATCCCAACTAAGCACCCCTACTGATCCATGCACCTACCTAAATCAGATTGACCGCTAGTTTATAAATGATAATACTAAACTAATAAGTTTAAATGATATTGGATCCATGATGAGAATAAACTAGTAGTAATAAAAATAATGATGAAATTCTAGGCATGGTGTACCTTATAAAAAGAAATCCATGTCGCTGCACCCAAGTAGTAAGAAGCTGATGATAGTCTCTCATTTGTGTTCAAGATGAAATAAGAAAAAGAGGTCTAGCATGAAAGAAAAGAACCAGTTAAGATAGCCAGGGACACTCGCTATGAATCCACAACCATTATCGAAGAAGATGAATCATCACTCCTCAATTGGTGAGGGAGGACATAGGCAAGTCATCCTTGGCTACTAAACTAATCTAGACTCTTTTCTTCATGTAAGACTTCTCTTCTTCCTTCTTTAATTCCAATCGGAATGAGGATGAGTCTTAAATTTGGTAACCTTCCTATTTATAGGTGTTATAGCCTTATAGGGCTGAGGCGTACGTCCAAAAGGGCTATTGGAATTTCAATTCTGATTAACTAGCAAGGTGGTTGTGGCCTTGTGGGTGTCCATGATGAGAATATATTCCCATATCTCTGATATGCTTCTACATGCAGACAGCCAAGCTTATTATCTGTTAGCAACTTGCTGATGTTCTCTGATTACGAAATCAGTGTGCATGGTGGATGAAGTTTTGACCTATAAAAAGGGAAGAAGATGCCATGCATAAAAACATCCGACAATAGTAAGAGATAGGAATAATACTCTTAATCAAGGCACTTTGGTGTTTTGACTTATCCCATTATTCATCACATGTCCATGTACCCAAATACTGTCTTTTAATTAGACTATTCCCTTCTTAATGAAGAACAGCAGGAATATATATTTGAAGTTTGACCACTTGTTGCTCCGTAAGTCACATCTTAATATCTTATACAGCTTCTTCTTCACTCAAACCACCCCAACAGCTCATCAATCCACATTTCTAGCTCAAATATTATGTCCCAGTCTGTTACTTGTATGAATGTGAGGTGTGCAAGGGGTTTGACTAACTCTAAAAGTGAGTCCCAAACTCTTTTTATACAAAGTATGCGTATGGAACTTTGGAATCCAAATGAAAACATATAGGGTTCCCCTCTGACAGCTCTTTAGATCCAAAAGCTCTTAACTCTTCATAGTTTCGTCTGATAAGAGCGGGTAGTGACCCACTTTGGAAGTAAAATACCATTTTTACTGTACGTACGTAAGAGTTGACCTTCCAAACTTTTTTTTGTTGAAATATTGATTCGCACCCCAATCTTTCATGCGGGCTTCCAAAACCATGGAAAAAGTTAAATGGCATTTTCCTTTCACATTTTGATGTACTTTGAAGTCATAGTGGTTCATTTATTTGTGATACGTAAAAAAGGGAAGCATCCGTATTGGATTAATATATGAGTTCAAGATAAAAATAAAAATTGAAGATATACGTTCTATATATGTCTCCTATTGTTCTGATGCTTGTAGGATGGGATATGTCACACAGTTGTAAACAAAATGGCTGTTCTCGTGACTCCGATGTGAGAGAGAATTCTGTACGTTGTTGCGCAAAAATGAATGAGACGGGCTTAAGTTTCAGGGAATAACATTTGGGATAGAAATGTGGAAGGATTGGTTCATAGTACGTGATGATTCGTATTATCAATTAGGATGTCACCTTGCATGCATGAATTTCCTGAAACACACTTTATATAAAAGGCATTTGGAACTCACTCTGGAATTATAGTCAAAACCCTTGCACACATCACATACATACAAGTGACAGGCTGAGACAAATAACATTCGGGATGGAAATGTGGAAGGATATTGGGAAGCTCTTGAGGTGGTTTCACTTTCAGTGAAGAAGAAGCTATGTAATAAGATGCGACTTATGGAGCACGACTGCACAAGAAGGGATACTCTAATTAAAAGCCATTAGACTTTATTTTGGCACATGGACATGTGATAAATATGGGATAAGTCAAAACGCCCCATTTGGCTAAATTATTGTCAAAAATTTTATACTTGGCATCTTCTTTCCTCCTTTATCCACCATATGTACAGTGTCATATGGGTCAAACCTTCATCCACCATATGTACAGTGTATGTGTTATTAGAGAACATCAGCAAGTTGCCAAAGGGTCCGTTTGGCACAATATCTAGTAGTACAGGTAGTTGCCAATGTAAGTACACAACATCGGAGTCACATATAATGGGATTGGCATAGTACAAAAGGATTAAACTTTGTATTTGTATATTATTTATTTTTATTTTGATCTCATTACTTATTGTTTTGGAAATAATTAAAAATCAAGAATAAATCCATCAAAATCATAATAGATAGAGAGAGAAAAAAAAATCCAACTTTGGTTTGAATAAGAGGAGCTTCATGGAAAATTAAAGATAAAAATAAAAAAATCATATTGGTCAAAACAAGTCAAGTGTAGTTTGACACGGGTAATATAGCGTGGAAAAGGGCAACATTGAAGTCCCTAGTTTGGAGGTCTGCATCCATTATCTCATTTTGAGGTAGTTGAGTTACTCAGGTAGTTTGTATGTCATGCATTTGCCCATGCCAAACATCAAATTTTGAATGCAGCCTCCTCTTACTCCCATTGATTGCACTCCTTCCTCTAGCTACACCGCCAGACGAATCCTAAGAGATACAAATTGGTTTCATGCTCTTAGTTAGTAAATTTGATTATAGTCGTAAATTCATGAATCCATCTCATGCTCTTTTGGAACCCCGTTTACGAATATTCATCATAAAACGAATTAATTAAACGGTCGTTATAACCCCAAAGGTGTTCACAAAACCCGCCAAAATAAAAGCAACATTTTGATGAAACCAAAATTTGGTTTCATCATAAAATTTGATGAAACTCATACAATTTGACGTAACCAATTTTTGGTTTCACCCCAATTTTATAATCTCTTTTTGTATCAATTTTTATAATTCGAATATTTTAAGATGGAGTTTTAATGAATCCCAACATTTGAGTGGGGTTTTGTACCACAAGTTTGGTCACCTTGGGTTTTTATGACTAGTTTTGTTAATTATATGTGTATTTATAAATCACCAAGTTATACAACCTGTATAATACTTTATCACATCATCACCAAATAACCATTCTCTATCGCATTTTTGACTTTTAGAATCTTACAGTCTTATACCACCAATATACATGTAATTTGTTGATTATTTCCTTTAAATCATAAAATGATGGAACCAAAGGCGAGATTATGTTAAAAAGGAATTTTTGAACAGGTTTATGTATGCCGCATTTTGTGTGTCGAATTTGTACTCCTAAAGTGAATTATACACGTACGTATATATGATGTTTTGAATTGTCTCCGAGTCACGAATCGTTGATCGAATAGTAGATTGAACGCAAAATTGGTCAAAAAGACCAAAATCAACAATTCTGAGTGAAAAAGACACTTAGGTTTTGATCTTTTGTTTAAATAGCAAAAATTAAAAGATATCAAGTTTAAATGGACAAAATTTTAAAAATAGGAAGGATGTAACCGGTTCCATCCTGTCCATTTTCAAATATTTTTCTTATTTTTCTACTTGGCAGATGCATCCAGTTTCATCCTTGCTATTTTTAAGTATAAGAAACAGGATGAATCAGGTTCATCCTTGCTATTTTTTTTGCTATTTCACCCGTACTTTTTTTACTCGTCCATTTGAACCGTGTTTTAAAAAATTTTTGGACAAATGACCCATTTTCTCTGATTGAATTATATTCAAATCAAAACAAATAATACATCCCAAACGTCGTACCCCAAATTGTTTACCGTCCATAAGTTGGAGCATTAAAAATAGAAATAAGAGCATGTCACATATGAGAATAGTATCCATTGTGGACACTCACAACCAACTTACTAAGTCAAAATTGAAATTCGAATAGTTGTCTTAAAACCCATCTATAAATAGAGAGGTTGACAAGCATAACACTCATCACCACTCCAATTGGAATTGAAAAAAAGAAGAAGAATAGAAGAAGAGAGGTCTTACATGAAGGAAAGAGTCTCTGTTAGTTTAGTAGCCAAGGATGACTTGCATATGTCCTCTCCCGTCGCTAGGGATTGTTCTTCATTTTTTAAGCTAAATGATGGTGGATTCATAGCGAGTGGCCTTGGCTATCTTAACTGGCTCTTTTCTCTCATGCTTGACCTTTCTTTCTTATTTCGTTCCGACTACGACACACAGTACCGGTCAACAGCTTCTTGCAACCTGCACACAACAACATGATTTGTCCTTCTTTATAAGGTAGAATTTGATCATCATCATTTTTAGCAGTAGTAATATTGTTGTATGATATTTAGTGTTCCAATCCTATACATAAATTAGCAATCTGATTTACGTAAGTGCATGTTCTATGCGTCTCTCCGCTTAATTAATCCACATGAATCAGGGACGGGGGCAAATGGAGACAAATGGGTCCGCCGACCCCACTTGATTTTGTAACTTGACTAAATTAGGCTTGGTATTTTTGTAAAATTATGTGTCTGCTGGGGGAAAATATGTATGATAAAATTAAACTCTACTTAATGGGGGCAAAATTATAAACTATCTCAATAAAAATGCATCAAATACATACATAAATATGAAAAACAATGTAAATTATTTTCTTTAGTTTAATTAAAATATTTTATAACATACTTAGATCTTTATTTAAAAACCGATACAAAATCAATCACAATGTGAAAAAAAAAATCCCTACAGATTGATATGGCCAAACTTTGCTATGTCAATTGGTACCCACTTGAGAAAATGTCTGGCTCCATCACTGCACACGATAGTGGGTGAGCAAATGACCAGAAAATTGGGAATCTGAACCGGCTCAGTCGCATTTTTGCCGATAAGTACCCGATCCACTCGCTAATGAACTGGATGTGGGTGCAACTTTTAAGATTTATTGAATTTTGGATTAGGTGCAGATGTAGCCTTAAAAATGTATTAGACACCGGCACCCATACCATTTATAAAGGGGGGACCAACTTTACGAGGGCTAAAACCAAATACTTTTATGACAACTAAATCATGTCATATCCTAACCGTCGGATTGTTCGATGGTATCCCCTGCTAATCTTGGTGTCCCCGTATAAATCATAATTAGATCAAGAATACTTACGAATTATGAGGTTAGTTTAGTATTCTTGATAATCCCCTATATATACTAGAGTTATCTCCTCGTCATTGTCCAAATTACTTTTTTTTAATACTTTTTTCCATTAGATCATTCGTATCTTATCCACCAATCCGTGCATCCATTGAATGAAAATTTGTTACATGTTGGACTAGAGGCGGATGCCAAGTATGAGATCCTTAACGTATCAAATTAATTTGGATATAAATTAGGTAAAAACTTGCACAATCGAGATCATGCTCGCCCCTGAATTGGTATTATATATGTACGAAGATAGTATCCCAATTGATGCCCAATTGGTAACCCATTAACTTTGGAAAACAAAATGATGAAGTCAGTAACCCCAATTAAAAGGGTCAGTAATCTCAATATATATTAAGATTAAAGAATAGTTTTTTTTTCTTTTTTTTCTTTTTTTTTATACCCTAGACTATATCGAAACTCCTTACAGTGGATGTGAGCAATTA
Organism: Papaver armeniacum; assembly: GCA_023531295.1. NCBI lineage: Eukaryota > Viridiplantae > Streptophyta > Magnoliopsida > Ranunculales > Papaveraceae > Papaver > Papaver armeniacum. The sequence continues at coordinate 718,871 of JAJJWW010008259.1, read as the reverse complement.
CAGGGTTCGAACCCCTACCTCCGCAGTAGGAGGGAGCATGCCAACCGCCAGACCACTTGGTGACTTGTATCATATTATTACAGTGAGGGAAAAAACTTATCCCACAATAAACAATATTACAAGCAATGAGAAACATATATATATATCAAAATCTACAAATATTTGATTCTCACTCACTCTCATCTTCGTATAATATTTTTTTGTAGAGTAGTGGTAACTTGTATCATATTATTACAGTGAGGGAAAAAACTTATCCCCCAATAAACAATATTGCAAGCAGTGAGAAATATATATGTATCAAAATCTACAAATATTTGATTATCACGCACTGTCATCTTCGACATGCTTTCCTCGCTTGTTTCTGCAATTTGAATTTCAGCAACCAGAGATACAGATTGATGAAACTCAACTCTTCTTATTCCTTTTATTATATGCACGATTTTTAAGTAAATAAGGAGAATAGTAATTATTAATTTTCTTTTCTTTTCATTTATATCTCTATGTATAACAATATAACAAAGTTTATAGATGACATATTCCAAAACTTTATAGATAGATACTTTTCAATTTTATATCACTGGAAAATTTCTAGAAATGGCCATTCAACAAGTGTAAACATGACTATCAAATTTATAAAACTTAACAATACACTAAGTAATTAAATAAAATTTTACATACCTGAACCAGACACCAAAAGTTTTGATTTATCAAGAAATTAGAGTCAGGATGATCTCATGAGTGAACTTTTCAAACATGTCTGTTTATTTGGCCTTTAATAAAATCTACTTCCGTACCAGAATTGAAATTATTTAGTTCCTTATACTTACAACAATTTTTCTTCTTTATTATTTAAGCAGCAAGATGGCGGCGGGATGATTAATACATGGCACAACTTTGATTCATTTCCATTGGATAATATTTCAGCTTAGAAACATACTTTATTCTTTACATATGAATATTCGCCTCATAATTCCAATTTTCCGAACCAATCTTGTCATTTGCCCGAGTTGTTTTTCCTTTTTCCTGTGCACACACAACAACAACTCCAAAGATCAATCCATGAACAAGCATCTTGGGGATTTGAGTAGACATCATATAAAATATGTACATGCACGATATTAACTATACATGCCGATGACCATTGGACAGTAGTATTTAAAAACTAATTTAGGATACATAACCTTATCTGTTGTTACGTATCAATCCAAGGGATATAAAAAAGAAGAGAAAAATATTAATATTTTAGGGAAGGACGAGTATTCCTCATTGATTACATTCCTTTATGTATTGCAACGTTAATACATTTTAGTTTCCCCTAATGACACACATTTCATAATTAAGTTAATATCAACAAATATATAAGTTATACATTAAGACCGTACAATTACCTTATGAAGTTTGCCATGATTTTTAAATGAGATACAAATACCATGGTTACCAGAATCTATTTATTTTGAGAAAAATCCAATACAAGTCTAAATCTCAAAGAATAACAAAGGTTTTTCGTACATGTAGTAGAAATATCAAATAATAGTGAAAGTTTTTCTTACATATAGTAAAGCGCATTGTCACTCATTATTAACGACTTGGAAATTCTGCATACAAATCCAACACAAAGACATGCATACAGATTTCATTCATTCGGTTCTTTTATGAAAAAAAAAAACAAATATAAAAAGATTTGCATAAACAAATAACTAACCATAGACATATTCTGAAACAATGTTTGATACCACCATGTTTATTACGCACAAAGAGACTCATGAAACATGCAATCACTTAAATTAGATTGTTAGTTTATAAACAATATTAATACATTAAATGCAATTAATTCGTTTAATTTCAACATAATATAACTTCTACCTTTTTTTTTCCGGTTCCAATTATAAAGATGAGTCTTAAGTTTGACAACCTCCCTTATTTATAGGTGTTATACGGGTCATCCAAGAGGGATGTTCGAATTCCAACTCTGACTTATTAGTAAGTTGGTTGTGGGTGTCTATTATAAGAGTATATTTTTTTATATTTGACATGTGCTCGTACATACGCATCCAAGCTTAATTATATCTCTTAACAACTTTTTGATGTTCCCTGATTACAAAAACATTGTACATGGTGAATGAAGTTTTAACCCATAAAATGCTAATTAACCAAATGAGGGAAGAAGATGCTATGCATAAAACCTTGAGAGTTACAATTGTAAGAAATATCGAAAATTAAGGCATTTGAGTGTTTTGACTCAACCCATATTGTCACATGTCCATGTGTGATCTATCCATTTAAAGTCAAATGGCCTAATAATTCGCCCTCTTTCTGAATGATTAACAATATGAATATAATTAAAGTTTGACTACTTATTCTCATAAGTTACAACATCTCGTAATAACTTTTTCTTCACTCAAACCATCCCAACAATCTTTAAAAAAAAAAAAAAAAAGTTTAATTCTTTGTTCTCAATCAGTTTTTCTTCAAAACCAAAAGCAAACAACTAAGAGCAAGAGCTATGAGATAATGTATTTCAACATAATATACCTTTCAGAATGGATTAGGGTGGAGATAATATAATGTTTTTCCCATTGTGGGAAGCGAAAGAAAACGCCCTAAGTGGAAAAAATTACGCTGTCATATAATTTTAAAAGAAAAGAATTGTCGTCCTTATATCTTCTTAAGACATATTAAAAAAAATATTTGCGGACATGTATATTTAAAAGCATAATATAAAAAATAAAATTTGTACTGTGCGGCTTTTAAAAGTACCGCTTAGTAGATTGAAGTAGTGTAAAAACGAGATTGGGTTGAAAATATGCTCCACTTGAAGTAGTGTCTTACTCCCCATAGCTTTTGCTCTAACATTAACCCTTATAAAATGGATTAAATCACATTTAAAAGAAAATTAACAAAATTTACAATGTTGTAGTGGCTTTTGATGGAAGGATTTAAAAAGACCAAGAAGAGGCCTACTCGTATACAGTTAATTTTACTTCACCCCTTGGCAAACCAACCTTAGCTAATTTTTCTGCATAGGAACTTATTTATCTATAGGAACAAAATCAACCTCTGCTAGATAACTATAAATTTTATTCCACCTCGAGACCACAAACCAAGGCACGGTAACAGAAGAAAGACTAGAAGAACATCTTTATAATCGGAATGGAGGCAAAGTTGAGTTAAATTAATAGATACAACCTATTCACCAACACACTGAACAACCACATAATCAACAAAATAATATGTAGGCCCTCTCAAACCTCCTTCCATAACTATTAATATACATTATATTTCTTGCAATGAACTCATAGCCATCATTACCAATTTTCCCGCGCCCTATCAAATTTTAGGAGTACAAGGTAATTCAAGCCTGCATTCTAAAATTTTTAATGACTGTACTTTTCTATATTTTATACAAAACACTATCATGACCTGTAGATCATAAGCATTTTGTTAGAAAGGCCAAAGACCATACACGAACCGCACTTTGGAGGCTTCCATTGATATTCTATTGGAAGCTCCAAAGCAATCTTCCTATATATCATTAAGGGTACTTTCAGGATAATTAAATTCCACATCCATCTCAATACAAATCGTAGCAAAAACTAATCCTTCTCTCTTAAGAGTGCAATCATCAGCCAGTAATAATTTCCCCAGGTAGCTAGAAATTAAGCTTAAACCTTTAATATCCCACATATGCAAAGGCACTCCATAAATCAACACCCAAATGGGTATTGCACTAATACTTGAAATTGAAGACTCAATCATGTTAGACCATGGCTTCAATATGAATAGACTCTTAGAGATGTATAAAAAACCTAGTTCTAATACCCTCTTACTGTCTTCATCATCTTTAAATTCGAAAACAAAAGCACCATTACCATGTAACTTGATACTTACCTCATTCTTTAGCTTTCAATGTTTTGTAACAGCCTCTTTAACTGTTGGGAAGGAGAGTCTTCTTCCAACACGAAAACCCACCACATATTCTTCACAACTTTTGATTCCTGCCATGAAATCACCTGCTGAATAATCCACCACCATCTTTCCATTTAATTCAGTAGGGGGTGTGAACTTCATTGAGGGTTGAGGGATAATTAGAATTGGGTATGGAAAAAGTATTCTCCAACCTTTTGATTTAGGGTCCGTAGAATCCCTAATTTCATTTGGGGTAGAACCAACAATTTCATCTAACTTTTTGTTCAAATCCTCTTTCTCATGCAATACTAGCTTTAAATTGATAGGATTCAAATCATTAACTGCACCATCTACATCCTTTTGAGTATCCTCACCAATTTTATGGTTTGCATCTCTATCTTTTTCTGATCCATAAGATTCTGGTAAAGAAGAAAAATCAGACTTTACCAAGGTTGAATCTTCAATAACTGAGGGAGATTGATGATAAATTTCCTGAACAACACCATCTGGAGAAAGATTAGAGGACGATTCCATGAGAGAATTTCAAAAAAATTAGATCTGAGAAAATCGCACTTTTGGTCGCCTGCACGTCCTCACTCTCTCTCATTTTGTAGAAATTTAGAGTTAAAATTTAAATTTAATGATTATGTTATTAGTGCCTAATCATTGAGAATTTTCATTAGTAACCATCATTTTTTTCTTTTAAATCTAATGGCTCCAATCTTTTAGCACCAACCAACTGGGCGCTTTCTTGATTCAAGCTTGAATCACGATAACAATTGGAACTTGATTCAAGCTGATGTTTGTTGTGTTGAATGCTGGACCAAGATAAGACAACCTAATAGCGTGTTTCATACCAAAAGTAGAAGTGCTTCTCCAGTAACAGAATTCAAAAGTAAATATATTTTGTTTCACAAAAAGTTGACTTTTTCGTTTCCAGAAGTTGCTCCGAAAATTTACACCCAAATAACTTCTTGTTTTTTGACTTTTAGAAGTCGAAAAGCTACTTCAGAATGTATATCAAAATAGGCTATAAGAGGGTGTTTGGATACCAAGTAAAAATTAATTTCAGAAGTCAGTAGCAAATACATTTCGCTTGTCCAAAAATTAACTTTTTTATTACCAGAAATAATCCCGAGATTGATTTTTACCCAAATAATAAAAGAGTTTTTTTCGACTTCTAGAATTCGAAAAGTTACTTCCGAATGTATATCCAAACAGACTATAAGAAAGTGTTTGGATACCAGAAGTAAAAATTATTCCTAAAAGTCGGAAGCAAATACATTTCTTGTAGAAAAGTTAACATTTTCACTACCAGAAATAGTCCTTACACTATATGTACCCACACTATAGTCGAAAAGTAATTTCTTAAAGTTATCCAAACATGTCATAAAAAATAGGGTACCCTAAAACATCCTGGCATTTTTAGGGGCGACCCCAAACGAATTAGGGGCGACTTTTTTATTCCCAACCCATATACACCGTTAAGGGATGTCCGAAAACGCGGAGAATACGTTAATGCCCTTACATAATCGGAAGCTATTTTGTGCCCGATTATTATAAAGCAATCAGAAGCTTAGCAACGATATTAAACTACCGATTAATATCGATTTTGTGCCAAACTCGCATCTGGCTTCTATAACAATCGGTAGGAAAAACAACCTCACGAGACTACCGATCGTTAAAGTATAGAAATAAGAAATCTTAAGAATTTTGCAATGGTGAAATTTGTGGCTCCTATATAATCGGACGAATAAAAAAATGTCTAAGCTAACGATTTAGGGCTTCCCATAATCGGGATGGTAAAAGTAACAATTCCTATCGATTATGGTAGATTTCAAATTTCCTACAATGAAGGATTTTAGAAAAAACTCATTTTGGGGTGATCGAATTTAGAATAGTGGTAAGTAGAGTTGTCGTTCACTCGGACTTGATGAAATCGATTCTAGGATTTAATAAAGAAAAATAATAAAAATAAAGAATATATACAATTTATGTCACAAGATGGAGAGAGTTAATGACTCGGATTCCACCAATTCTCACATTCATGCGGTTCATCTATTAATTCCGAACAAATAAAGCTCATAAAATAACAAACATCGACTCTAATTCTTTGCCAAGGTAGATTTTATAAAGAATTATATGTAACTCACAAGCATGGCGCATCTAAAGTACCTAAGACTAAGCATGCGACATCTAACGAATTCACAAATAATCAAGAAAAATCATAAATCAATTATAATAGTGCAAATAGTCATAAAGGAATTAATTAGAATTACCACATGGGTGCAAAACAGCTTCCTCCTTCGTCCCAGTGATGGGTTCTAGCTCATCATGTTGGAAACACGCTCAAAATCCATTTTTATTTCTCAAATGAGGTGTACAAATGATGAAATGGAGAAAAACTATTAAAAACCGGGTTTGTAACAATTATCTTTGTTACAAACCGAATCTATTATAGAGTACGATAAGAATGGACTGTCGTTGTCACCGTAGAAGAAACATCTGCTCCTTGTGCGTCTTATGTTCTTCGAAAATTAATGATCGCCTCTGGTAGTCTTTTGTTCTTCAGCAGCAGCAGAGATGGTGATTTTGCAACTCGACTTTCTGAGCTCTGTAATGCTCTAAACTGTCCCCAAACTCTCCATCTCCACTCTACTCGACCCCAACAAACTATTTATACACCTTTGGACCAAGAATAACTCCTCATCAATCCAAAAAATCCTCCCATTACTCGGCAGTCAATGAATATATTCTCGGGATGAAAATCTTTCCATTTTTGTAGCAGCACGCGTCTGTTGCAATACAATTCACTCCAAACTATCCCTGTTTAACTCAATAACGCTCAACAAGTCTTTCAAACACTCTCAAACTCTTTGTAATCCCGTAACATACCCATGCAAACTCGTGCTCCTCTGCCTTCTCCTCGCGAATTATCTAGCCAAAAGTAGATGACGAATCGACCCATACCAACCCTGTTAGGCTCTAACAAGTCATCCCATGAAATTTCAGCCATTGAATCGCATTAAAACTCCTCCAAACGACGAACTGAAAATCACAAGTAGTGCCACCATTTTACCTCCAAAAATAAAATTCAAATGGAGAAGAAGGTCAGCCCTTATCCAATAGCTGGGAGTGCGAATATCAATTGGGTGCCCCTTAGTAATTGGGTTACCCCTTATCCAAAGTGGGAGTCCGAATAGCAAATGTCCTCCGGGGGTGTTCCGAGCAACTTTTCGAGCCGAATTTTCCAACAATCTTTATTTCCAAAAATACCTACAAACACACAAAAACAAAGATAATAAGTACAAAAACGAGTACTAACAATACGAAATATTGAGGACAAATTAGACACATAAATGCGTCTATCAAATACCCCCAAACTTATTATTTGCTAGTCCTCGAGCAAATTTATTCTAGAAAATAAAATTCAAACTCACTAGGTGGCCCTAGTGAGCGGAGTGTTGTTTCCGGAGGGTTTACCAGAGGTGTACCCACAAAACCTTGACTTCTAATTGGTCACCAGTATCCAAAGAGCTATGAGGACATACATATTCTCAACCTATCTCCAAGTGACTAGAATGCCGAGAGAAATTGATGGTGTCGGCTCTAAAGGCCGATCAAGAAAAGGGGAGACACATCCGCAACACTTTGCTAGATAAAGAGATATTCGCTACACAAACTAGATAAACATTGTAAGATGTGTCCGCCGATTTACACCGGACTAAGATTAGGAGAGAGAAAAAGATGAGAGGGACATCCTGCTACTTACTGGACTAATTACGTGTGATGAGTTAAACCGGTGCTAGAAAGATCTTGTGCAGTTGAAAGCGGACTAACAAAGCAACCAAATGTATCTTTCTTCGACTCTCTCATAGTGCTCAGTAGAAACAACGTCTTCTTCGGCTTCAACTGTTGATGATAAACTCTTGAACCTCGTAGAACCTTGACAATTAACTCTTCTCTTCGATTCCTTATAGATTTCGACTTCCCTATGGCCTTATTGAACAAAAATTTATTTTATTTTATGTTTTATTTTTGACACAAAAATCTACATGACCATGAGAGAAGGACTTAAAAAAAACTTGGATCTTCGCAACTCGTAATGTCTTGGTATCATGAATTCCAACAACTTGTATAATTTGCTCTTATAACTTATTGTAACTAAGTCTTTGATTTTTGAATTATTCTTTTCTATTGTTGCTTAGAGCAACTGCAGTGGGCGACTAAACCCATTTATTTGGTCTCTGAACCAGGCGTAGCGGGACGGACCATCGACCAAATCCCAGACTAAATGAACAGTGGGCGATTATATTTGGTCGGGGACCAAAGACTAAACCCAAATATAGTCGAGCGTTGATATAATGTTCGCCCCAAAACCAGGCGAACTTAAAGTTTACGCCCCACACCATGCGGGGATAAAGTTTACACCCCACACCAAGCGGGGATAAAGTTTACGCCCCATTTTTTTTTTTTTTTAATCTTTGTGAGGAGTTGATATAATGTCCGCCTGATGTGGGGCGAACATTATATGTCCTCCCCACACCAGGCGGACATTATATCAACGCCCCATTTTTTTTTTTTTTTTTTTTTTCGATGGGCGGGGATAAAATGTTCGCCCCACACCAAAGTAACTTATATGTTCCGCCCCACCAAATTTAGTCTTCTACCGCTGCGTCACGCGACGGACCAAACTAAAATTTGGTTTTTTTTTTTGGTCTTTGATCTTTGGTAATAGTCGCGCCACTGCAGTTGCTCTTATAAACCTTAAACGTCTTCAACTTTCTTCATAGATTTTGATGTCGCTCTGCTTGTTGATGATGATAAGTTTCTACTGAGAGAGAATCGTAATCCAAAGAACTAAGACTACACATTATGAGGTTGCTTTGTCTTTCTCGGCATTTCCCGACCTACTTGCCTTTCTATCATGGATGGTTAGGTCCATCACTTACCCTCTAAAAGGAACAAGTTCTCTCCACGAATTTCAAGGATCTCAATGTTTTTTTCTCTAATGTCTCAATAGATTGTTATCCCTAGCATTCCAATTTCTATCTTTTCGGTGAGAAATTATGTAAACTTAGCTATTAGGATACCATGTGACGCTAGAAGTTTCAAAATGCAACTAAAAGTTTCTCCCATACCCCCAAACTTAAATCTAACATTGTCCTCAATGTTCTAAAGATGAAATTAAAAACATGAACAAGGAGAAATTATTACCATTTGAAGCAAAGAGTTTAAGGAAAAATATTACCATGTTGCAAGAGCATGGGTTACCTCCCAAAGAAGTGTTAAGTTTAAAGTGTTCAACCCAGGACATTGGAAAGGATTAGTCACCTCGAAGAATCATATAAGAACAATCGGAATAATCTGTGGGTCATCTGGATCAAAAAGTGCTAACCACAAGAAGAGGAAACGCCACGGACTGGAAGATATCCAACACACCCTTATATATTGTTTTGTTTAAGACAACTACATCTAGTTGTGGTTCGGGTTCGAGCTCTATAAAAGGGTCTAAATAAAATGTTTTCATGGGCTGGACTTCCTCAAAAGAAGGATTCTTAAGATCAGGTTGTAGAGTCTAGAAATACTCGATTAAGAACTTAGAAGCACATAACAATAACCTGAATAACTAGGGATCCTTTAAGTTAATCAGACTTGACTTACACAGTTGACCACAGTAGTGGTCTTTCTTAATCAAATGTGTCGACCCTAATCTCCTTAAGTAATTAGGTTTAGCCTAAAAACTTAATAATTGACACATCTGAAACTTATACGTTCCCACAATTGGAAGGAAGGTTTTGGTGGGAAAACAAGGTCAATCGTGGTATCATAGCACTGGTTAACCACATCAACCGAGAGGATGGTTTCTAACAACCTGAACTTCTTTATGGACACAACTAGGTTCAGGAAAAAGTATATGAAGATAATCTTTTAAAAATGGTTGAGGCACATATGTCAAGTCCCAAGTTAGGGACTTTTCTAAGAGTTAAAGCACATGGAGAATGATAATCACCCCCAAACTTAGAGTTTTCCGTGTCTCTATAAAGACTAGTCACAACTTCCCTAATTTCAAGGTCATCGATTCCCAAAATGGTCAATTGATTCTTCTAAGTCAGGTACGTCCTCACTCATCTCTACGAGTTCATTTTCTTTTTCTTAGTCTATTGTTTCTAAATCGCTAGACTCAAAATACACTCGTTCCTCTACACCATCATTGGCTTCGTAATCAAAAGGAAATACTACATCGTCTAAAACGGGGGTATCTCTAGTCAAATCCTCATCCTTTTGAATAGGTGAATAATTATTAAAATTATTTGGATTCGAACTAGAAATATTATTATCGTTATAAAGCTCAATTGGGGTGACAAATTCCTGATCACTATGCCTATTTATCTCAAATTCTTCATCAACACTATCCTCATCATAATCATCATTATAATAACATGAAAATGGTTGAACCTCATTTAAATTAGTGTTACCAAATCTAACCTCGTCATCCTGATTATAAAAATTGTTCTCATTTTCACGGATGATATTGGAAAGAATGTATTGGCAATCAAGAGTAATTCGAGCAATTCTTTCTTCCGTCTCTAACTCTAACCTACGTGTTATCTCAGCAAACTCTCATGTTGACTCAGTTAACTTACACGTTGACTCAAGTATCCTACGTTCTTCATCTAGAGAAGAGGAATTATAGGAATTTTGCTCGTATGACCGGTATTCATGTGAATAGTAATTGGGCTCACCATGGTATGAGCCACGATCCTCAAAAGGTTGGCGTTCCCAACCACTATTCACACTCTGGTCATAAAAAGAGTGATGTCCATATTGTTCAGTTGGATATTCATATTCATTGTGATGGCTATTATAATACCAGTTTGACATCCTAACTGCAAGGTAATTCTACACAAGCACAAACAAGGCTGACTCGACCACAACAAACCTACTAATTACTAGCAAACAAAAAGCATGATGGATCCACTTAGATTGTTTCTAGACCAGCTTCTAATCCTTCGAAAAGGAATTCGTTACAATTTAAGCAAACCCCTCTGGAATCAATCCGAGTTTAAGTAAGTTGAATAGAGGCAAGGGAAGCTGCGTGGAGGTTTGATACCCAAGGCCTCACCGCATTACAAGGCGGAGCAGTCACGCATTCAACTCACAGAAACCATCATGAACTTCGAAGTATGCTTAAATAGTAACCAATATTTTTCGAATGACTTTCCTATTAAGCTCGTTACCCTATCGGTCTCGTTCTAGTCAAAATTTTAGGCTTATGTTCGTGTTTGGTTTCGTTTTCCTAAGGCGGGCAAGAAGAGAACGGTGATGAAATCCGAACCCTTATCTTGTATGACCAGTCCTTGCCCTTTACTAGGAATTTAAAGCAGCCATTTTCAATACCTCAACATATATGCATACAAAATCATCCAGTAAACCCGCTGACATGGGATTCGCGGTTGTTTAGAATTCTTACCACCCGTTCCAGACGGGGGATGAACCGTTGAGGTCGACTCGGGCCACGACTCCTATGTCATGTACGAACCCGAGGGCCGAGGTGATATCGTAATCACCGTCCTTCCTGTGCAGTTTATATTTAAATTACCCTTCCTTAGGGTTTAAAATTAATAATGTCCGATAGTCCAAAAATAAAGTCCAAAAATTAAAAAGTCCAAAAATAATTACCTAATTACAGTTTCTAAAAAAAATAAATAATAATAATAATAATAATTACACTATATACAAAATTTTCTTCTTCACTCCGTTCGGATCTCTCTTTTCTTTCCTATTTTGGCTTTGCTTTTCTTTTCAAAGACTTTCTCTTTTTCTTTCGCTCCACTCCAAATCAAAGCAAACAGAAATACCAAAACGCGTAAAAAAAGAACAAAAATAATAAAAAGAAAAATAAAAAAAAATAAATCTATACACAAGTCCGCGTCGGCGCATTAAAAAATTGATCGAATTTAGAATAGTGGTAAGTAGAGTTGTCGTTCACTCGGACTTGATGAAATCGATTCTAGGATTTAATAAAGAAAAATAATAAAAATAAAGAATATATACAATTTATGTCACAAGATGGAGAGATTTACCAGGGACTCGGGATTCCACCAATTCTCACATTCATGCGGTTCATCTATTAATTCCGAACAATTAAAGCTCATAAAATAACAAACATCGACTCTAATTCTTTGCCAAGGTAGATTTTATAAAGAATTATATGTAACTCACAAGCATGGCGCATCTAAAGTACCTAAGCCTAAGCATGCGACATCTAACGAATTCATAAATAATCAAGAAAAATCATAAATCAATTATAATAGTGCAAATAGTCATAAATGAATTAATTAGAATTACCACATGGGTGCAAAACAGCTTCCTCCTTCGTCCCAGTGATGGGTTCTAGCTCATCATGTTGGAAACACGCTCAAAATCCATTTTTATTGCTCAAAGGAGGTATACAAATGATGAAATGGAGAAAAACTATTAAAAACCGGGTTTGTAACAATTATCTTTGTTACAAACCGAATCACTCTGAGTACAATAAGAATGGACTGTCGTTGTCACTTTGTAGAAGAAACGATTGCTCCTTGTGCGTCTTATGTTCTTCGAAATTAACGATCGCCTCGGTAGTCTTTTGTTCTTCGGCGGCGAGAGATGGTGATTCTGCAACTTGACTTTCTGAGTTCTGTAATTCTCTAAACTGTCCCCAAACTCTCCATCCCCACTCTACTCGACCCCAACAAACTATTTATACACCTTTGGACCAAGAATAACTCCTCATCAATCCAAAAAATCCTCCCATTACTCGGCAGTCAATGAATATATTCTCGGGATAAAAATCTTTCAATTTTTCTAGCAGCACGCGTCTGTTGCAATACAATTCACTCCAAACTATCCCTGTTTAACTCAATCACGCTCAACAAGTTTTTCAAACAAGCTCAAACTCTTTGTAATCCCATAACATACCCATGCAAACTCGTGCTCCTCTGCCTTCTCCTCGCGAATTATCTAGCCAAAAGTAGATGACGAATCGACCCATACCAACCCTGTTAGGCTCTAACAAGTCATCCCATGAAATTCCAGCCATTGAATCGCATTAAAACTCCTCCAAACGACGAACTGAAAATCTGCCAGTAGTGCCACCATTTTCCCGCCAAAAATAAAATTCAAATGGAGAAGAAGGTCAGCCCTTATCTAACAAACTGGGAGTGCGAATATCAGTTGGGTGCCCCTTAGTAATTGGGTTACCCCTTATCCAAAGTGGGAGTCCGAATAGCAAATGTCCTCCTGGGTGTTCCGAGCAACTTTTCGAGCCGAATTTTCCAACAATCTTTATTTCCAAAAAATACCTACAAACACACAAAACAGCATAATAAGGACAAAAACGAGTACTAACAATACGAAATATTGAGGACAAATTAGACACATAAATGCGTCTATCATGGGGCAACCTATAATCGGAAGGTTGGGTAATATATTTATGTTCCGATTATGGCTACATCCACAGCTCAAGCCAAGTGGTTATGGTCGGCCCTATACCTTTGAAACTATGGAATTTGGCAAAGGTTCAATTTGGGGCTTCCAATAATCGGTAGGTTATAAGTAACCCCCTCTACCGATTTTGGGCTACTCAACAATCAATAGATAATTAGGTGGTATTACCTACCGATTAATAACCGTTTGACAGATAAAACCAAAGTCAACCTAAATTCATTCTATTTTATTTTCTTTTCAACTTCCACTTTAACTCCTCTTCTCCTCTTTCCTTCCGATTACAGAGAGGAAAACTCTCCCCCTCTCCGCGCTATATATCGTTAATCGTCGAATCGAATCATCGTCGATTATTCTCTATAAAAATGAAACAAAAGGAACATAAGAAAGCTCGAACCAAAAACGTACTGCGCGGTGAGGATCCGAATATTGGATTGCATGCCCGTAATAAAGAGGTTTTAACTCACGAACCCGAAGAACACGAAGAAGATGAAGTCCCTAATGTAGGCGATACTGATAGCCAAACTCTCAGGCAACTTGAAATGGCGCCGATTAGGTAAGATTCTACCATTAATTAGGTTTATATTGCTTCAATTCGACGAATCCATGTTTGTTTTTTTTAGGGTTTTCGGTTATTACCCAGATTCGGTAGGTTAGGTATTGTTTTAAACTTCCGATTGTGGCCGAATTCTTCATTTCACGAGAACATTTTTCATATTCGGGTGTTAAATATTTAGGTTGCTTACCGATTATAGAACGTTTTTCATTACTGAGGCCTAAATCGATCATAATCGGAAGCTAATTGTGTTTTTGCCTTCCGAATATACTAGTGAAGAACAAGTATTAGAAAACCAATAATCGGGTGCTATATTTTGTAATTTTCTTCCGATTGTTTACGCTGAACCACTTGAGTAATTTCTGGACACAAACTGATGCATATTCGGTAGAAATTAGTTTTGTGAGGCTTCCGATTGTGATGCATTCAGAAGGGTGGATTTTTATGCCTTTTGATTATTGGTATTCGGAGGGTTATGTTGAAATTTGGCTTCCGATTATTGTGTGTAGATAAACATATTCGAACACCAAAAAATTTCTTTTGTTTTAGATTATATACTTATTCGGTAGCTTTAGGTGAACTGATATTTACGATTGAGAGTAATCGGAGGCAATTGGTTAAATCAACCAACCGAATATATAGATTAATAACCTGTTGTACTTTCTTTTGTTGTTTAGGGATAGGCGAGGTAAAAACATCGAAGATGCAATTGTCTCATCTAGTGCAAGGAAGGATAGGCGTCAGAACCTGACATCTAGTGCAAGGAGAGCTAGGACTGCTAAAGCCGCTTCAAGTGCTCAAGATGGAACTCAACAAGCAAGCCAAGAAGCTGTTCAACCTAGTGCCCCTCAATCATAACCGGTTCAAGAAGGTGTTCAACCAAGTGCCTCTCAATCACAACCAATCCAAGAAGGTGTTCAACCAAGTGCCTCTCAATCACAACCAATTCAAGAAGATGTTCAACCAAGTGCTCCACCATCACAACCAGAAGTAGGACAACCTAGTGGTGCTCAAGAAGAAGGAGAAGCCGAAAAGAAAAATCCTCCTCGAAAGAAAGCGAAACACCTTGTCCCATATGAATCGAAGGTGAAGGATATTCCAAAAGGTGTAATCCTTGGGTCACGGAGGATGGAGGAGAATTGTTATTTGGATACAAAGAATCTGGGCCGAGAGAAATATATGAAACTGAGGTAATGATCGTATCCATTTTATTAACATATTATGTTTTTCTTCGTAATACTTTTAAGGGTTATAGTTTTAGGTTATTCTAATTTTATTTTTTAACTTGTCATGTGTTTAATAGTATCATTCCGATGTGGTTCGTTTACTCAAAGCGACTGCCGCACCAACAAAAATGCTAGATAGGCCTTTGAAGGATGAATGTGAAAAGTTCAAGACCATTATTGCAAATTCAGGGTTGGCTGATGTTTCGGAGAACTCAATGTTGGAACATGACCGGGTGGCTATATCGGCGTTTGCGGAGAGACTTTATCCTGAGACCGACACCTTCCATATGCCGTTTGGGAAGATGACGATAACCCCAGATGATGTTGTGTAGATTCTTAAACTCCCCGTCCATGGCAAGGGTGTTAGGGCTGAGTTCACTAAGCAGTTGGAATGGAGGAAACTTTATGATCTGACTAAGAAGTGTTTGGGTTGGGATGAAGAAACATCAACAACTGAGTTCAACAGATGCATGAAGTATAGAACTAGACAGGTTCAACATGGGTACTACGATGGATATGTTCAAGGGCACCAAGGAAAAAGAAGAGAAAGGAACTTTAACCGATGAGCAAGTCAACCACGCGGCCACCGCATATCTCCTATGTGTATTGGGATGTGTCATTTTCCCCAATGCCAGTGGCAATCGGGTCGACGCCAACCTTTTACAACTTCTGGATCCTCTCGATAAAGTGCATGAGTACTCATGGGGCACGGCATGCCATGCGTGGTTGATGGAAGAGTTGAGAAAGGCGTCGAGGCTTGGAATTAGCCAAGTGGCCGGGAACGTGAGTCTACTACAGGTATTGTTTATTAACTCTACATACTTGGTTATTTTTTTTATTTTTCTACCATTGAAGAATCAATTTCCTAATACTTGCAAAAATAAAAATATAGACATGGATCTACGACCACTTCCCTATCTTGGGATTGGCCATTGAAAACCCGGCGTGGGCCAAAGGTGACCCTAGAGGAACAAAGTACGTCTTCGATGACCACCATTCTAGGACGAAGGAGCAGAAGCTGATTCGTTTGAGGGAGATTTTGGAGTCACTTAATGCCCAAGACGTATGCTTTGATCCATACAAGGAAGACTGAGTTGCTGGACATATCGCGGGTCGGTCCTATTTGACACTTTATTTTGGACCGTTGTGGCACCCCACAGGATATGTGATGTACAATGCCTCAAGGGTGATGCGACAACACGGTTTTGTACAAGGTATACCAAAGGACCAAATCCATGAAAATTTCACTTTGGAGCTGGAGTACTGCAAGTCTAATAAAGATTCTATCACGATGGTTCACAAGGGTTCACCATCCTGTAAATTCCATTGGGGTAGAAGGGCGCATTACTTGATCAACCAAGAAAGGGCAGCCAACCAAGGTTTTGAAAATGCTCCCAACTATATGGATTGGTACTGGAATGTTTCTCATCTTCGTGTAATCCGTGATCTTAAAGCAAAGCCCGATTCGTACAAGAGTATCCTCAAAGAGAAACCTGCGGGTTTTGATAGATTGGTACGTATTGTTTTATTAATTTAGTTTAATATTATGGGTCAAAATAGAGTAATAACCATTTGATGGTATGCTATGTTTTAAAACAGATGAGCAGGTTCAAGCGTTTGTCCAAATGGTGCAATCGATTGCATAAAGTCCGGAGAGCACACTGTCAATTGAGAAGATAAAAAAGCACCAACAGTTGATTGATAACGTTGACAATGAGGAGTATGCATCTCGATTCGGGAAAAATTGCAAAAGAAACCTACAACCATGGTGAACAAAAGAACTCGGGCGTCATCAAGCACTCAAGTTGATGAAACCAATGATGATGTTGGTCCAAGTCGTAGAGGTGGTAAAGGTCGCAAAATCCAAGCAAAAAGGAACAAGTAAACTTTCGATGTTTTTTGTTAACTTTATGGATAACTTTGTTTATGTTGGATTATGTCGGATTATGTCGTTTTCAAAGTTTGTGTCGGATTATTAGTTGTTACGTTATGTTTATGGATTATGAATGGTTATGTTGCTATGTTTATGCATTTAACGATGACTCGCGAGCGAATCACACGAAGAGACTTGAAAGTGTTGAATTTTGGAACACAATCGGAAGATAAGTTTATATATGAACCTACCGATTTTGGGGATGTTGCATTTTTTAGTAAGAATAGGTAGGGTTATACGTTATTAACCTACCGATTCTGGGGATTTTGCAAAATATTTTGTCAGAATCGGAAGATTGCTAATATACTTTGCCTTCCGATTATCATGTGTAAAGAAAACTTGTCTTTTATATCCAAACAACACCACAATCAGAAGGGAAATGTGCACCTTCACTTCCGAATAATAATAATCGGTAGGTTTATTTTTTATGTTCCTTCCGACTGTTATATGTAAAAAACCTTTATTTTCTGTAACCAAACAACACCATAATCGGAAGGTAATTGTGCACCTTGACTTCCGAATATTATATATTAATCCGTGGTTTTAGGTTTTGTTAATTTCCGATTATTCTACCAAAAAAACAACTATGATTTCTGGAACCAAACAACACCTTAATCGGAAGGTAAATTTTCACTTTGACTTCCGAATAATATTAACGGTAGGTTTAGTTTTGTTAATTTCATTATTCTCAGTGTGAAAGAACTTATGTTTCCTAGAACCAAATAACACCATAATCGGTAGAGTTAGTTGACACATAAGATAACCGAATATTTTAATCGAGAGTTTGTGTAACAAAATACGCTTCCGTTTCTTTATAATCGGAAAGTTTGTATATTAATAATCCTCCGATTACATCCATTACATAAAGTTCAAACGACCTTAACCTTACAATTTCGTCAAAAGCACCTAAATCCATACTCCTAATTGACCATAAAAGTATTAAAAAAGATCATAACGTCCAAACACCACAAAAATTGTCCCTCTTGATCTTGTAACATCCTTCATGTTCAAATCGTTTCCCATAGAGGTCCATATAACGACGATCAGCAAGATTTCTCTGAAATTACGAATGAGTAACAAGTTAGTACTAACTTATGTTAATGTGAGTCGGAGTTATAAAGATACTTACTCGTTTTTCATACGTCCACCAAGAAAAAGCGTCCCTAACAAATCGCTCTTCATCTTCAAGTTTGTCAATCTCCTTGTCGACCGCCTTCTTTCTCATCTTAATGTCATTGGATGATCTTCGAATTCGATTACCATCTAACGCCTCAAATACCATTAAAATACAGTTCCATAACTGCTTTTCGGATTCCCGTTTGTGGAGCTTGTGAACACGATCATGAGAAGTTACCACAACTCACGCTCTATAAATAGCACAATCTTGTTCTTCGGCAAAAGCAACATCCATGTTTTTGGTTTTCAAAATTAGAACTGAAGAGAGGAAAGAGTTTGGTGCAATTGCGGTGATAGATATGAGTTTCTTTATATAGTTTTAGGTTCCAACGACTCTTTTTCTTTTTCCCAAAAACTCCAACAACTATTTACGAAATTTGGTTTAAAAATGCCGGGCTAATTTGACGAAGGTTGAATGTGGAGAAACCAATAATCGGTAGGTATTTTAGTTAGAATATCTACCGATTATGGTAGATTTCAAAATTTGAATTTGGGGCAACGTATAATCGGTAGGTTGTGGAACCTATTGGCCTACGATTAGGGCTACATCCAAATTACTAACCACATGGTTATGCCTCGGCTGTACACTCAAAACCTATGGAATTTGGCGGGGGTTCGATCTGGGGGCTTCTTACAATCGGTAGGTTGTTAAGTTGGATAGACTACCGATTATGGTAGATTTCAAAATTCATCACATGAAGGATTTTAGAAAAAACTCATTTTGGGGCAACCTATAATCGGAAGGTTGTGGAACCTATTTGGCTTACGATTATGGCTACATCCAAATCACGAACCACATGGTTATGCCTGGCTCTGTACACTCAAAACCTATGGAATTTGGCAAGGGTTCGATCCTTATAATCCACTACACCAAATTTAAATCGGATCCTTATAATCGTTCCCTGCTATGCCTGCTTACAAAATATTCGTAAAACCCTATTAATTTTCTAAAAATTTGTAACCTAAGCACGTTACGAAATTTTTTTTAGGCGTGCCGCCACACGCTTGGTCACACCAGTTTAACACCTTTAGAATGTGCTGTGCCATTCACATGCGTCTTATTATATTTCATCTTGCTATATGCCTAAGGTAACATCTCTACCCTTCATTCTAGTCTCGAGATGCATCTCAAAAATAAAACCCTAAATTTTATTCCTACACCATATTCTAGTTTAACGTGCTCTTCGTCCCTCTTCCACTCTCTCGATCTCTGTTACGTAAGATACGGATACTAAAAATCTGAAAAAAACAAGATCGAAGGAATCTCATTCATCTTATTCTTCTTCTTCTTTTTCCTTATTCTTCTTCGTTCTTTGTTTTTATGCTTCTCGAGTGAGAAATTTTCATATCAATTAAGAAGAAATCTAGGTTTCATTCGAAGAACGAGAAGATTCGGATGAGGTTTGAATGGATCCGAAATGAAGATGGGTTTGATTCGAGATGAGGTTTTCGGTTTTTATGGATTGTGAAATGAAGTTGAGGATCCGTATCTTATCTTACAGGAAAGAAGGAGAAGAGGTTGATGCATGCTGCTACTGTTAAACAGATAAAATTAGGAATTAGGGTTCCCCGGGATCCATTGTTAATGATAATTTGAGAGGGGTTTCGTGGAATCAAAATTTGTAGGCTGAAATTATGGTTGAAGATCGAAGATCGAAGATGGAGGTTCAGGTGTTTGCCTTTGTTAAAGGAAGAAATGGTTGATGAAGAAATTGAGTTCAAAGAGAAAAGAAGATGAGTTTGAATTCGAGGTTTGTGCTAAAGGGTTCTCGCTTGGATTTGTTATGAATTTCGGGGTATTTTTTTAATTCTTTTGATTATTATCTCTTGTTTATGTTTTTGGCCTTTTTGGTAAACCTAGTCTAATTTGTGATCATGGATTTTGAATTTAGGAGTACGATTTGGTTAGTTAATACACAAAGTGTTAATGTATTTGAATTATTATGACAACAATAAGACATCAATTTTATCTCAAAACAAAGCTAAGTATTCTTTCTCTATTAGTTGCTTCTATTGTATCCATATGGTTTTAGTATTATTATGCAAATGCTTCATGGTGGTTCACTAACATTCTTGTTTGAGAATTGGGAGAAATCCAAAAGCCTGGAAATTAAAGATGAAAGTTTGGGAAGGTTATGCACATGGTGTGGTTGCTTTGGACATATGGTTCCATTTGGGAAACAACTTTTGAGGTTTTACAATGATGAGTTTGAGGTTCGAGACTTTGTCGGTATAATTTGTTTCCATCTCAAATTCAAGGTCTTCGTAGTTAGCATTGGTATGAACCTTGCACCTGAATTGTGCAGTTATCATCAAGGAGAATATAAGGAGGTGGCAATAGTGGAAATGCGTTAACTTGTGTTGCTCGCTTCGGGGCCCGACTACGGCTTATTTATCAAATGTAAGTTCTCTAAACCATACTCATTTGTGCAAATGGACCAATGCGAGCGATTGGATCCTAAGCATATATATTCATTAAGAATACTCCTTTGTCATATCGAATTCAAGTAAGAATACCTGAATTATCTTCTCAAGCAAAATTGCCCCATCTGCGGGAGGGAGTGGCAATTCAAATAGCAAGGTAATGTGGTACATGCCTTCTCTTGCTTTTCATCGGTTTCCTGGGTCGAAATCGATTATATCCAGGACTATGAAACAGTTTGTTGTTGAGGTTATGAAAATGTGATAAGAATGAAGTGACAAGAGTAATTGACCGATGAATCAAACATTTTTTCATTATGCTTTGCAAATCGTGCATTTATTACAAACAAATACGTAGAGGTGAAAGAAAGATCTACAAATAAAAAAGTACAACATATTGTATTTTTGTTTTTATTGGTAGCACAAACTGATGGAATGTTAAGATAAAATTTTAATTCTTCATTTCTTGTCATTCATTCCGATTGTGTTCTTCACGGCCTCCATGTACCTTGTTAAGTGTTCACTTCATTTTGTTCCGCTGCATAACATTTACACCAAATTCTTGTTATACCCCATTTCTTAACAAATAAAAATCAATAAATAAGAATACAATAATACTTATGACCTGTTTATTTACCTTTCAAGGATCCGGGGTCTTTTCTTCTTCCACCAAGTTTTGGATACAAATGGATACGCATAACATTTACACCAAATGCTCCTTAACATAAAAATTTAAGTTGTAATACTTATGCACTGACACCCGTCTCTTCCTTTTTCTACTGGGCGATCATTGATGTTGGATGTGTTGGTTATCGCCACGGACACGCTCTTCCTTTTTCCTCTTGACATGTTGGATGCATCGGCACCATAGTCTCTAGTTGCTTTAGTTGCATCGTTAACATGTTCCCTACCGTATGATAATAAGATGAAGAGGTTGTTTCTTTTCTTGTTATAAATTTATGACCAGATCCGTATGATCCGCCAACAACATGGTTAGTCATGTTCTGCCATTATTATCATCGTGGCTGAAAATGACCATCGACCCGCACAAAGTAAACATGGTTAGTCATGTTCTGCCATTATCAAGTTCCGCTGACTGATGTATTTTTTTATTGCAATCGTCGGATAATGGAGAGTATGTGGTTGGAGAAGCCAAACTTGATGAAGAGTTTTGGGTAAGTTTCAGTAATTTGAAATTCTGCATAAATTTTTTTTTTTTCGAATTAGATTTTGAAGTTGGGTTTAATTTGGGTTGTTTTTTGAGTAGGAATCAGCAGGTTGAAGCACAAGGACTTTATGAAGATCCATCACACAACCCGGTTAAAGCAATACGCCAAGCGGTAAAACTACACTTACCACTACCGAAAATTAGTAAATGCATCACATGAGAATGGTACAAGCGCTTATTGGCTTGCACGATGCAGAGTTTAATGTGATAATATGGCAATGTACGACACGTTATTTAAAACCGTCCATGTGCATTATTGCTACAATAAAGGAAGGCGATAATGTGCTTATTTCCATGCTTAGAAATGTCATTGGAACACGGGATTTTTGTGGAAAGTACCGCCACAGGGGAGACTTATCCCTGAGGTGCATTATACGTACTTGGGTAATTTTCTAATGTAATTTAGCTATTTGATGTTGAGAATCACCTAAGATTTGTCCTTGATTGCGCAGGAACTTTGGAAGCCCGTGTAAGTTCATTTAGCACCTTCAAAGAAAGAGGATCACAGTTGAAAGATCTTAGCATGTTGCTTCCAGCTTTAGTGTGAACCTGCTTCAGTCAGTTACATCTTCAAGCCTAGATGGTGAATATAATTGTAGATGCCTAGATGGTGGTGCTGTAATGGCTTAGTCAAACATCTTCAAGCTCCCCCATTCATTTCAGACATTGAATCAGCTCCTAATTAAGCCTTTCGAAAACGAGAGCAAGATCTTTTTCTCTTAGACTACTAGCTTTCAAGGTAATAAAGTTTATTCTTTGCTAATAAGTAATAACACAATTCAGAAACCGATTTCCTTAAATATTATTCATTCATGACGGTTGAGAAGTCGCGGGGATTTTGATGGTTTAGTCACGATGACACTGAGTTTCTTGAAGTATGTCTACTTCGGTCCCGGACACAACTCCTTGTACTCATATATTCTTTATTTGCATTCATTTTTGTATAACTTTGAAATTTCTAAAGTTACAAATCGCTGAATTTATCTTATCCTTTGCATATCTTTGAAAAAATTAAGAACCCGTGTTCGATTACGAGAATCCGTATATCATTCGAGGGGGCAAGCGGCTAGTTATGGATGGGTATGAGTGAAACAGATGGTGGTGACCATGGCAAGCCGCATGCAATGGACTCTAAAATAGATGTATGTGAAGGATGCGAGTTTCGGGTAGAAGCTTGTGTATATGAGCTTTAAGCCATCAAAACTTAGAATTCTCTTAAGTTTCAGTCCATTGTATTCCCTCAAAACACGGAATTCTCTCAGTTGTTCTTGTTAAAAGAATAAGACTAATTATTGTTGTTGAATGCGTGAGTGATATTAGTTGAATCGAATGAAAGATTTTTTTGCAGAAATTATTTTTGAATTCCAGGATATTCCGTGGTGATTGCTTAGGTCAATATTGACTGGTCAATAATTTTGACCCGGAGTCAAGTTGACCTGGGCAGTAATTTTTTCTGTTACAAAAGTTCGTAACGGCGCTAAGTCATTCATAACTACTGTTACAAAAAAAATTCGTAATGGCCCGAGTGATTGCCACGTGGCAAATTCGTAACGGCTCAAGCACATTCACAGCAGGGCCCAAAAAAAATTCGTAACGACCACAAAGCCGATTACAAAAAAATGTAACACCCACTTTTTGCAACGTAGGCGAGTTACAACCCGTTTAACTACACAGTTTGCTTTCTAATCCTAGAATTTGGTGTAGTGATCGGTAGGTTGTTAAGTTGTTAACTCTACCGATTATGGTATATTTCAAATTCCCTTACACGAAGGATTTTAGAAAAAACTCATTTTGGGGCAACCTATAATCGGTAGGTTGTGGAACCTATTCGGATTACGATTATGGCTACATCCAAATCACGAACCACATGGTTATGCCTGGCTCTGTACCCTCAAAACCTATGGAATTTGGCAAGGGTTCGATGTGGGGCTCCTTACAATCGGTAGGTTGTTAAGTTGTTAACGCTACCGATTATGGTATATTTCAAATTCCCTTACATGAAGGATTTTAGAAAAAACTCATTTTGGGGCAACCCATAATCGGATGGTTTGGTAATATATTTAACTCCGATTAACGCGCATCCAAAACGCGAACCAAGTGGTTATGGCTAGGCTATGTGTACACTCAAAACCTATGAAATATGGCAAAGGTTGGATCTCGGGGCTCGTTATAATTGGTGGGTTATATAATTATATACCCTACCGATTATGGTAGATTTCAAAATTCATTACGCGAAGGATTTTAGAAAAAACTCATTTTGGGGCAACTTATAATCGGTAGTGTATGTAACCTATTAGGCTTCCGATTATGGCTACATCCACAGCTCAAGCCAAGTGGTTATGGTTGGCTCTGCACCCCTCAAAACCTATGGAATTTGACAAAGGTTGAATATGGGGCTCCTTATAATCGATAGTATTATAAGTTGAATAAGCTACCGATTACAAAAGGGATTATTAGCCGAAGTATTTACACAAAAATCGGTAGGTATAGTTTCAATTTAACCTACCGATTCACCTTTAACCTACCGATTATGGTGTAGGCTCCCAATTATATATGGGCTTATTGGCCATTTTGAAAAATCGAAGATAAGAGGTAGCTTAAATTTACGTTTGGGTGATCTTTTTTGTCTTTTAGTGTCGCCCCTAATTATTTTGGGGTCGCCCCTAAAAATGCCAGGTTAAACATCTCCGCTTCCTCTCCATCAGTCTATATCAGTATCAGTAAACTAAAGTGTAAACCTTCTCTCTTCATTTTTATTCTCTGTTAGATTTCAAAATTTCAGTCCGAAAAATTCTCTCACAGCGATAGATTCTTCAAGATTTTCATCATCTCTCACTGATATTTGACACTATTACTCTCATCGTTCTTCTAAAACTGCCAGAAGATGTCCTCTCAAAAACTTAGGTTTACATTGTATTAACCAGGGATTTCGCTTATGTGGTTGTTCAGGTAATCTCTTCATTTTCTGATTTTTCATCTTAGTCTCTTTAATTTTTATTCAATTGTTTTAATTTTTAGGTTGATTATATTTTTTTTCTTTCTTGTGCAGCTCCAATAATACTAAATGGGATTTTATTTTGATGTTGTTCGGATTGAGAGGGTAGCTGTATGAAGCGATTACTTCAGTCATTTCATGGTGGTAGAATCTCTGTATTGGATTTTTCATGCTAGTGGGTCTTGAATTTGTTGTTGATATCAATCAGGGTATGCTTTCTACACCATTTGCTTCTACCTCAAATTAGCATCAAACACCAATTATATTCTTTTTCTTTATCACCATACAATCTAGAAATAGCATCTTCCATGATGATTTACCAAATTGTGATCCTAGGTAATAATATCTAGTTCAGGGATTGGATCTAATTTAGGGAAGATGAACTGGTGCAGTTAAGGGACTGAACTCAGACCAGTTGTAAACAATGTCATATGTTTTAGTTACAGTTTCAGTGACCGTGATGATGGTAGGTCTTAGCTGTTTTTTTGTTGTCTACCAATTGGAATATTCTTTAGACAACTGACATATCTTGAATATTGTGCATCTTCTTACTCATGGTGAATCTTAATTTTTCCCTCTTCTCCTTTACTCTTTTCTATTACATTCTGTAGTCACCATGGGCTCTTCTACATCTCTGTTTGACTTTGTATCCCGGTCATCCTTACACATTAGTACATTGCTTGTTCTTTATACCAGCCACCGGTGAGGGAAATTCAAGTGGAAGGTGGTTGCTACGAGTGTCTTCCATCCGCAGAAACCAGACCACAGCAAGCGCGTGATTCCGAGTCAGTCATAGAGGTATAAACACTCTTTTTATGTTTCATACTGCGATGATCTGTGGTTGTTCAGAGTCTTAATTTGCATGAAGGACACTCTGACTAAAGTTTCTTGGGTGAACAGATCGTGTTGTAGGAGTCTGTCAATGATGATTTATCCATTGATAATCGTACCGATGAGCAGCTTGGGAACGAGGTGCAAATAAAGATCTTAATGAGGAGCACGAGACTGACGAGGACATGGCATAACAGATTAACAGCTTGATAATGAATTTTATGAAGGAGATGGCATTATTCCTTTCCCTTCAGAAGCAGCACCTGTTCAATCGTCCTGGTCCTAAAGGGCGTAACTCTTTGTATCCTCCAAGGGGTTTTGGCGCGCCTCACCAAGGAAGGTAATGATTACTTTAAAATATTGACACAATTGTTTTCAATTTTCTCTGTTCATGTTAGCACTAGAAGAAGTTTCAAATGACCCTTTGAGGATGATGATCTAAGGGCTAAACTCTTGATGATAAAAAAACCCATCCCTTTCAAATACATAAAATCTGTCTGACCACCCTTAAAGACACCAAATTGTTGCATGCAGAATCCATTGTTGTGGGCGGAAGGGGTCTAGTGCCTATTGTTCTGGAATTCTGGAATCTATATCACTTCAAACTTCACATCCAGTTGGTTATAGGTTACCTAGCTTGGTATAGGAAACCTATATAAGCTGTGATGTTTGACCATTGCATTTTGTCCAGTTTCTCTCTTGATACGTTCAATAAAAAAATAAATTAGCTGCTTGTTTTAGTTGTTTACTGGCATAATTCAAATAACTAACAAACTATTGCCTCTGAGCGCTAGTTAACACTTTTATGTACTTCACCAATTTTCAGGCGGCCACAGGGAGACGTACGTGACAGCTATTCCAGTTAAATTTCCGAGGATGGTAATAATGTGAACTCTAATCATGCTGCTGTAGGCAGAAAATCCTATAATACGAATAAGGGGAAATCGAATAGAAGCTGTGATGGAAATCAGACCCCAAAGTCATCATCTCATGTTCAAGTTGATGGTGTGAGGGGTTCTGCTTCAGAACATAAAGATGATTTACGCAATGAACTTGCACATCTGACCGCAGTGTTAGGAGATAGACAAGTTATCTCTAAAGCTGATCAACCTGCAGCAATTTATATTGGCGAGGGGTATGACATGAACTAATGACAACACGTAGCAGTGACAACAGTAAACAAGATCAAGGGTAAGCATGATTTTCAAAAGAAGCGGGAAATTGGTGAGGAAGAAATTGTTCAAGAGGCATGTTCTAGACAAATGGGTAACATGAGAAGACATTGCGATGAAGATGAAATAGCTTCTGGAAGAGAGGAGGTAGTACTTACATTGATAGTAGGCTAGATGTTGGGAGAAACCCCATGGATGTGAAAGTCAGACTGTCATAGATGATTCTCATCACCCTCAGTAGAGAATCTTACCCTAATCCTGCACACGAATCCCAAAACCACAGACTTTGAAATGCGGAGGGATAATAATTCTGCTGGAGCTCGACAAAGAAGAGATGACAAGACGTATGGGAGAAGGGAAAAAGATGGAGACACAATAAAGCGGGAGCGTGTTGAGGAGCATCATCATCACTCAAGGAAACGGTTGGAAATTAGTGAATGGAGGGGACTCCCTGAAAAGATTGTGCCACGTAGCCAGAGGGATAGGATGATTACATGAGCCTTAAATGATTCTCCCACTAAAAGAAGAAAATTTGATGAGTATGCAAGAAGGGAACAAGCTGAGAAAGAAGAATACTTGCATGGTTCAGGACTAGAGAAGGCAGCAGTAGAAGAAAACGGGAAGCTGAAGTTCCTATGGAACATAAGAGAGATGGTTGGCTGACATATTTCATTAGGCACATGGATGCGAGTTGGCGGCCCAGGGAGAGGTATGAATGGCACAGGCTTAATCAGCCTCGTGAAGACATTTCCAAATCTAGATATATAAGAAATCAGGGGTACACTATGGAGTTCGCCAGGAACAGACAAACTTCTGATGGGTAATGCAAGGGCTAAGGATGAGTCTAGAGTCGTAGGTTCTGAAAAAGACTAAGACTATAAAAAGCGGCTAAGTGAACAATCTTAGCGGAGAGAGAGAAGAGGATTCCTGTTGAGATGTCTTTGCAAGTGAAAGTTATACCCACAATGAGGACAGAAACTTATACCCAGGTATGAAAGTCGAGCAAAAATGGTTATTATGTTGATACTAGGTATTCGTTGAACAAGGAGAGGCTGAGAGAGA
Organism: Papaver armeniacum; assembly: GCA_023531295.1. Taxonomy (NCBI): domain Eukaryota; kingdom Viridiplantae; phylum Streptophyta; class Magnoliopsida; order Ranunculales; family Papaveraceae; genus Papaver; species Papaver armeniacum. Next base: position 690,876 of record JAJJWW010008259.1, on the reverse strand, counting down.
TCTCAAGGCGCTAAGAATCTGAACTGGGCGATAATACTGTAACACACAGCAAAAGGAAGCAAGAAGATTCTAGGGTCACTGGTACATGAAGGTGTGGTTCATTTCTCTATACAAGTAAAAGCAATTTATGCAATCTTCGAACCAAGAAAAACGGATCCATAACAAAATAGAAAGTTGTTTTGACCACCCTTATATTCTTGTTTTCCAAAAATGGGAGCAAAAAAAGAGAGAATGAAGTTCCCGCATCTGATCCGGGCAATTGGGAGATCAGGAGTGACATGGGTTAGTGACCCTATGCAAGGAAACACCATTAAGGCTCTCCGCGGTCTTAAGACTCGATCTTTTGAGGCAATCAGGGTATGATATCTGCACCATTTCCTTCTACCTCAAATTCTCGTGAAACAACAATTATATCCTTTTTCTTTATTTTGTGAGAAATAGCAAATAATATAGAAATAACATCTTCCATGATGGTTTACGAAATTGTGAACCTAGTTGATGAGAAATAATACCTAGTTTAGGGTTCGGACCTGATATTGGGATGATGGATTGGTGCAGTTAAGTGACTGAACTCAGTCCATCGTAATTCATGTAGCGGTGACCCAATTTCCATCGTAGTGCTTAGTGTTTCTGCATTTGAATGTTTCTGAACACCTGTGTTGAAAACCCTTCTATGGTTATATTTTTGAGATTGGGATCTTTGTCCACTTGGTTTCCTTGTTATTTTTAAGTTAAACTAACTTTTTTTTTCTTCAATTGGCATTAGCAATGGTACCTGGTGGAGGTAATGTTGGTCCTGGAGGTCTCCAAAACCAAGTTTGCCCCCTTGTCAACATGGCATTGTTCCTGGAGCTGGTAGAGGTGATTGGAGACCTATGGGGGTTCAGGGTGCTCCTTCCACGTGGAAAAGGTTTCAGCCAGGTTTTGGATTCCTTGGACAAGAAAAGGACTGGAATTCACACTTCCATCTCTTAGGTAATTTATTCTCGACCTAGTACATAGGCCCGTATGAATTGTGTCGATTGGCATACCTATTCATGAGAATATGCAGTTTTGTTAGAGTCCCTAAGTAAAGATATCTGCTGCTTTAATGTGCTTCCGCATCAGGATTTAATGTTTTATTTAACCTCCTGTTCAATTGCACAAATGGTTATCCCATAGGAAATTTATCTTCATTTTAAATGTGCAAGTATCTCTCTGGTCCTCATTTGCAAAGCTAGTACCGTGTTAAACTGCACTAGTATGTCTTTCTGTAATCAGGCGGAATCTCCGATTTTTTTTTGTTATTGACGCTTTGTGACTGGTAGAATTATCTCATAGCTGAGAGAGTTGGGCTTTGTGACTGGTAGATTTATCTCATAGCTGAGAGAGTTGGGGTTTCCATTTTTCCGAGTTGAACTCCAATGAAATGCTGCCAACTGAAAAGCATGTGTTGTTATTTTCATGGACTGAAATAACCAATAAATTATTACAAAATCTAAGAATGGAATCACCTGCCTGCAATTTCTGCAATTCAATGTTGTAGGTATCAAATGATATGCATTTATGCGAGGAGTATTAGGTTCAAGCTCAAGATGAGTACTTTGTCATGCTAGTGTAGTTGGTTAAATATACCGCCTTCTGCAGATATTTTTATATTTAGGATTTGTCCACACACGCTCTTTCCTCATTCTGTGTTTCATGTTTCGAAACGGTATTTGACATGGACGGCATAGAGTAAAAGATAAAATCCTGGTGTTGATATATCTGATTTTTTCAATTTTAGATTGAATTAGGAGGCCTGGAAAGATTATTGCAAACAGCTGGCAAGTTATTTGCTTTGTAGCTTACATGAATTCTCTAATCTTCGTATTATTATGTGAGGCTAATATCTGAGATTGTGCAGGGGCAACTATGTCTGGAAGCTACCTTGCACTCCAAAATCAGAGTTTATGAAGGTGGACAATCCGTGCTGGTAATGAGAAGTGGCTGCTTTTTGTGTTTCTTTTAATTTTTTAAAACATAGAGAATCTTTATCTCTTGTCAAAAGTGGGAGAGATCGAGTACAAACATAAGTGTACATTCTGTATTCTCTCAGGACTATGATCCTGATCTTCCTCCCTAACTTGCTCTTGCAGCTGGCGGTCAAGATACTTTTGAATATTTGAAACCTGCAAAGCCAGATGGTGGGGAAGGTGATTTAACTGGCCAAGGAAGAGGAGCTGCACATGCGATGATGGTAGGTCTTGGATGTTTTTTTTTTCTTTTCTAGGCAATTGGATTATTCTTTAGACAACTGACATATCTTGAATATTGTGCGTCTTCTTACTCATGGTGAATCTTCATTTTTTCTCTTCTCCTTAAGCTCTTCTTATTACACATTTTGTAATCACTATGGGCTCTTTTACATCTCTGTTGAGTTCTTATCTTCGTGATCCTTATATATTAGCTCAATTTAGCAGGCACCGGGGAGGTCAATTCAAGTGGAAGGTGGTTATGGCGAGCATCTTTTACCCGCAGAAACCAGACCACAGCGAGCGCGTGATTCCGATTCAGTCATAGAGGTACAAGCACTCTTTTTGTGTTTCATACTGCAATAATATGTGGTTGTTCAGAGTTTTTCTGACCACCCGTTAAAGATATGCGAAGTAGTTGCTATTAATACCAATCAATTCTAGATATTTTATAATTGGGGTTTAACTTTTGTTTAAGATAATCTGCTTGGTGTTGAGGGCATCCTTGGTAAGAATCAACCCTTGCTAGGTAGCCAAGGGGAACTAGTGCCTAGAAGGAGGACTAGATGGATGTTAGTATTACAGATAATATATGTACATATGATGTATGCGTATAGAGAGAGACAGAGATAGTTTAAAGTAATGACTACATGGATATTAGCACTTCGGATATAACTGCTAGAAGTTCAACTCTCTAGGGAAGAGAAAGCAGCTGATCTTCTTTCTCCTCCTCTCTATGTTTTTTCTTATTCGGCTTTTAGGCGAAGCTTAGTCGGCCAAGCCCTTTAGTTGGTAACCCACAAAAGTCTCCTGGAGACTAAGCAGGGCCTACTCCTGCTTTTGGGCAGGCCTTTAACTATCCATCATCTATTCAAACACCGTTCTTTGTGTTTGCTTTATGATTCTTCTTGTCCCTCAAGGTTACTTTGGTGCGACTCCCTACTGTAGTTTTAATTAAAATGGAAGAGTTGGGTATTCTGGAATCTATATCACTTCAAACTTCACATCCAATTGGTTAGGTTACTTGGTGTTGCTTTATCAAAATAAAGTATTCTCGCACACGAAAAAGGGACACAAGATACAGTATTAGTCTTGTATAAGTAGTTAAGTACTGAGGCTATAAACTGCTGACAATCTCTGCATATGAAAATGGGTAATTTCTAAAGTAAGTCTGCATTGTAATTGGCACTGGCTTGGTATAGGAAGCCTGTAAAAGCTGTGATGTTTAACCGTTGCATTTGGTCCAGTTTCTCTCTTGATGCGTTCATCCAATTGGTTAGGTTACTTGGTGTTGCTTTATCAAAATAAGTATTCTCGCACACGAAAAAGGGACACAAGATACAGTATTAGTCTTGTATAAGTAGTTAAGTACTGAGGCTATAAACTGCTGACAATCTCTGCATATGAAAATGAGTAATTTCTAAAGTAAGTCTGCATTGTAATTGGCACTGGCTTGGAAGCCTGTAAAAGCTGTGATGTTTAACCGTTGCATTTCGTCCAGTTTCTCTCTTGATGCGTTCATTCACAATTTTTTTTTTTCAGCTGCTTGTTTTAGTTGTTTACCTGACATAATTCAAAATACTTAAGAATCTATAGCCTTTGAGTGGGTAGTTAACACTTTTATGTACTTCACCAATTTTCAGGCTGCCACAGGGGGGCATATGTAACTGCTGTTTTCATTTGAATCCCGAGGATGGAAATAATGTTAACACTAATCATGCTGCTGTAGGCAGCAAATTCTATGATACTAGAAGTAATGGGAAATCAAGTAGCAGCAGTGATGGAAATCCGACCCCCGAGTCATCATGTCATTTTCAAATTGATGGTGCGAGGGGTTCTGTTTCAGAGCATAAAGATGATTTGCGCAATGAACTTGCTACATCTGACCGCAGTGTCAGGATAGATTAGGATGAAATGAGTAGGGATGTGACACTCACAAACGATGCTACTCGAGGTGGACAAGTTATCTCTTAAGCTGATCAACCTGCAGCGATGGATATTGACGAGGGGTATGATCTAATGACAACAGGTAGCAGTGACAACAGCAAAACATGATCAGGGGTGAGCAGGATTATCAAAAGAAGCACAAAACTTTTGAGGAAGAAGTTGTTCAAGAGGCACGTTCTTCACAAATGGGTGACATGAGAAGACGTTGCAATGAAGATGAAATAGCTTTCGAAGGAGAGGAGGTAGTACTTACAGTGATAGTAGGCTAGATGTTGGAAGAAACCCCATGGATGTGAAAGTCAGATAATTCTCACCAACCCCAGTAGAGAATCTTACCCCAATCCTATATATGTATTGCATCCGAAGACCACAGACTTTGAAATGCAGAGGGATAGTAGTTCTGCTGGAGCTCGGAAAAGAAGAGATGACAAGACATATGGGAGAAGGGAAAAAAATGGAGACACAATAAAGCGGGAGCGTGTTGAGGAGATTGGGGCCAGGCACAGGAGTAAGTCTCATGAAACTGAAAGTAATGAAAGGGAGGAGCATCATCATCACTCAAGGAAACGGTTGGAAATTGGTCAATGGGGGGGGGGATGGTGGATGGTGGACTCCCTGAAAAGATTGTGGCACGTAGCCAGAGGGATAGGGATGATTACATGATTCATAGCACAGAACCTTAAATGATCCTCCCACTAAAATAAGAAAATTTGTGGAGTATCCAAGGAGGGAACAAGCTGAGAAAGAAGAATATTTACATGGGTTCTGGGTTCAGGACTAGAGAAGGCATCAGTAGAAGAAAACGGGATGCGGATGTTCCTTTGCCATATTTCATTAGGCACATGATGAGAGTTGGCGGCTGAGGGAGAGGTATTAATGGCAGAGGCTTAATCAGCCATGCGAAGACATATTTCCAAATCGTGAAATAGAAGAAATCAGGGATACACAATGGAGATCGCCTGGAAAAGACAAACCTCTGATGGGTGATGCAAGATCTAAGGATGAGTCTATAGTCGTGGGTTTTGAAAGAGACTATGACTACCCGTTTAAAGATAAAAAGCGGCTGAGTGAACAATTTAAGCGAAGAGAGAGAGGAGGATGCCATTCTTTTACAGCACAGGAGATGCGAAGATGTCTTTGCAAGTGGAAGCTATACCCACAATGAGGACAGGAACTTATACCCAGGTATGAAAGGTCGAGGAAAAATGGTGAGCATTCTGTTGATACTAGGTAATCTTTGAACAAGGAGAGACCGAATGAGATCCCAAGGAGCAAAGAATCTGAACTTGGCGATAATACTATAGTGCACAGCAAAAGGAAGCAAGAAGATTCAAGCGGTCACTGACTCACTGTTATATGAAGGTGCGGTTCATTTCTCTATACAAGTAAAAGCAATTCATGAAATTTTTGAACGAAAAACGGATCCATAACAAAGTAGAAAGTTGTTTTGACACCACCCTTATATTCTTGCTTTCCAAGAATGGGAGCAAAAAAAAGAAAGAAAAAGAGAATGAAGTTCCCGCATCTGATCCAGGCAATCGAGAGATCAGGAGTGACATGGGTTAGTGACCCTATGCATGGCAACACCATTAAGGCTCTCTGCGGTCTTAAGACTTTCTGACGCAATCAGGGTATGATATTTACACCATTTGCTTCTACCTCAAATTCTCGTGAAACAATAATTATATCCTTTTTCTTTATTTGGTGAGAAATAGAAAATAATATAGAAATAGCATTTTTCATGATGGTTAACGAAATTGTGATCCTAGTTGATGAATAAGCTTAGAAATAATACCTTGTTTAGGGTTCGGACCTGATTTTGGGATGATGGACTGGTGCAGTTAAGTGACTAAACTCAGTCCAGTTCAGTAAACATTGTCATGTCTTAATGGCGGTACAACCATGCTATTGGGCTATCTACTCAATTCTGCGCATTAAAGATAACTTTGTAAGATGGGCCTATGTTTTTAATTAAACATACTAACCGGTGATTAGGATTAGCATATACTATTGTCATGGGTTTTTAGACAATGAAGATATATCCCACAGACAGTAGCACAGGTTTTATTAACGTATAGTTGTGATATAGATGTAGATATCTGGAAAACGTCTTCGGTGGTTAAGTTTTGGTGCTTGGAAAAGTTAAACCTGTAATTGTCACGCCAGAATGAGTTGATTGTAAGATCTTCACATCTCACAGCTACTCTGCTTATTTATAACCATGAATTTCCCATTACCAAATAGTGTTTATGCATCTAGTTCATGTAGTGTTATCCCAATTTCTTAACACTAGTGTCGAAAACCCTTCTATGGTTATATTTTTGACTTTGGGTACTTTGTCCACTTGGTTTCCTTGTTATTTATCAGTTAAACTAACCTTTTTTTTTCTTCATTTGGAATTAGCAATGGTACCTGGTGGAGGTAATGTTGGTCCTGGAGGTCTCTAAAACCAAGTTTGCCACCTTGTCAACATGGCATTGTTCCTGAAGCTGGTAGAGGTGATTGACCTATGGGGGTGAAGGGAGCTCCTTCCACGTGGAAAAGGTTTCAGCCAGGTTTTGGATTCGCTGGACAAGAAAAGGACTGGAATTCACACTTCCATCTCTTAGGTAATTTATTCTCAACATAGTACATAGGCCCATATGAATTGTGTCGATTGGCATCCCTATTCATGAGAATATGCAGTCGTGTTAAGTATCAAATAAGCTTTTTCCTTTTCAATTATTTTTCTCGGATACAAGTCTGTCCTGTTCCGTTAGAGTCCCTAAGTTAACATATCTGCTGCTATAATATTGTGCCTCCACATCAGGATTTAATGTTTCATTTATCTTTGGCATACACAGTGTTGCACTTCCTGCTCAACTGCACAAATGGTTATCCAATAGGAAATTTATCTTCATTTTGAATGTGGAAGTGTTTCGCTGTCCTCATTTACAAAACTAGTAACATGTTTAACTGCACTAGCATGTCATTATGTATTCAGGCGGAAGCTCCGTATTTATTTGTTATTGACGCTTTGTGGCTGGTGGAATTAATCTTATGGCTGAGAGAGTTGGGATTTCCATTTTTCTGAGTTGAACACCTATGAAATAATCCCACTGAAAAGCATGTGTTGCTATTTTCATTGACTGAAATAACAATTAAATTAATAAAATATAACAAAATCTAAGAATGGAATCACCTGCCTGCAAATTCTAAAGTTGTAGGTGCCAAAATCTAAGAATGGAATCACCTGCCTGCAATTAGGTTCAATCTTAAGATGAGTGCTTAGTCATGCTAGTGTAGTTGCTAAAATATATCGTCTTCTGCAGGTATTTTTATATTTAGGATTTGTCCACACACGCTCTTTCCTTATTTTGTGTTCATGTTTCGAAACGGTATTTGACACTGATGGCATAGAGTAAAATATAAAATGAGGAGGCATGGAAAGATTATTGCAAACAGCTGGCAAGTTATTTGCTTTGTAGCTTACATGAATTCTCTTATCTTCGTATTATTATGTGAGGCTAATACCTGAGATTGTGCAGGGGCAACTATGTCTGGAATCTACCTTGCACTCCAAAATCAGAGTTTATGAAGGTGGACAATCCGTGCTGGTAATGAGAAGTGGCTGCTTTTTTTGTTTCTTTTAATTTTTTAAAACATAGAGAATCTTTATCTCTTGTCAAAAGTGGGAGAGATCGAGTACAAACATAAGTGTACATTCTGTATTCTCTCAGGACTATGATCTCTCTGGTTCCCGAACTTTAACTGAGCAAAGATAGATGATGAGCAAGGTGATTTAACTGACCAAGGAAGAGGAGCTGCACATGCCCGGTCAATGATGGTAGGTCTTAGCTGATTTCTCATGTCTAGCCAATTGGATTATTCTTTAGACAACTGACATATCTTGAATATTGCGCATCTTCTTACTCATGGTGAATCTTAATATTTCTCTCCTCTCCTTAAACTCTTTTTTATTATCTGTAATCACCATGGAGCTTGTATCTCCGTGATCCTTACACATTAGTACATTGCTTGTTTTATATAGCACCACTGGGGATCGCAATTCAAGTGGAAGGTGGTTATGGCGAGCGTCTTCCACCCGCAGAAACTAGATTTAGTCATAGAGGTACACGAACTCCTTAATTGTTTCCTGCTGCAATAATCTGTAGTTGTTCAGAGTCTTAATCTGCATCAGTGATGCTCTGATTAAAGTTTCTCCGGTGAAAAAGTTGTGTCGCAGGACTCTGTGGATGATTACGTATCCACTGATAACGGCAACGGTAATCAACTTGGGTACGAGGTGCAAGGAGAGGATCTTAAAGGGGGCCAAGAGACTGAAGAGGGTATGGCGGCACAGCCTGATAATGAATCTTATGAAGGAGATGGTAATTTTCCTTTCCCTTCAGAAGCAGCACCTGTTCATTATTGTCCCCTGTTCCTAAAAGGCATGACTCTGTCTATTCTCTTAGGAGTTTTGGCGTTCCCCACGAAGGAAGGTAATGATTGGTCTTAAAATTTTGACAAGGTTGTTATTATCTATTTTCTCTATTCATGTTAGAACTAGGAGAAGTTTCAAACGACCCTTTGAGGATGATGATCTAAGGGCTAAACTCTAGATAATGTCGCTAGGTGGCCTAGGGGGCAGGTGCCTAGAAGGACTAGTCGAGGACTAGGTGGATACTAATATATCACCGATATATGTATATACAGTATTATGCATGTGTATAGAGAGAGACAGAGATGGTTTTAAATTATTTAGGAGAACAATCGGAGAAGAGGAGGCAGATGGTCTTCTTTCTCTTCCTCTATGTTTTTGGGTACTCGGCTTTTAGGCGAAGCCTAGTCGGCCAAGCCCTTTTGTCGTTAAGCGCCCAAAAGCCACCTGGGGACTAAGCAGAGCCTAGTCCTGCTCTTAGGTGGGGCCTTTGACTATCCATCATCTGTTTGATCCTATGTAGATAAACCATGTACCTCCTCAGATTTACTACTTTAAACTCTGTTCTTTTTGTTTGCTTATAATTCTTTCTTTATCTTTAAATTGTTCTTGTCCCTCAAGGTTACTGGGCGTGAATACCTACTGTAGTCTTAATCAAAATGGAAGAGTGGTATTTGGGAGTATATATCATTTCAATCTTCAGATCCAATTGATTTTAGGTTACCTGGTGTTGCTTTATTATAATTAACTGTTCTCGCACATGGGAAAAGAACACGAGATACAGTAGTAGTCTTGTATAAATACTGAGGCTGTGAATGCTGACAATCTCTGCATATGAAAATGTGTAATTTCTAAATAAGTTTGTGGTGTAATTGTCCTTGGCTTGGTATAGGAAACCTGTAAAAGCTCTGATGTTTAACCATTGCATTTTGTCCAGTTCCTCTCTTGATACGTGAAATCAATTATCTTATCAGCTGTTTTTTTAGTTTGTTTTCTACTACCTTTTTTTTCTCTGTTTCTGGATTTTGTCCAGTTCCTCTCTTGTTGTTTTGTTGCTTTTTTAGTTGTTTACTTGGCATAATTCAAATGCTTAAGAAAATAAAGCCATTGAGACACTTTTATGTACTTCACCAATTTTCAGGCGGTCACAGGGGGACGTGCGTGACAATTATTCCCGTTTTACTCCTTAGGATGGAAATAATGTCAACTGTAATAATGCTGCTGTAGGTAGCAAATCCTATGGTTCAAGTAAGGGGAAAGCGAGTAAAAGCAGTGATGGAAATCAGACCCCAGCAGTGACAACATCAAAGCAAGACCATGGGGGAGCTGGAATTTTCAAAAGAAGCCTGAAGATGGAGAATAAGTAGTTTTTGCAAGAGGTATGTTCTAGATGAATGGGTGACATGAGAAGACAGCAAGATGAAGATGAGAATAGCTTCCGAAAGAGAGGTAGTACTGATAGAGATGGTAGGCGAGATGTTGGGAGAAACCTCATGGCTGGAAAAGTTAGATGATTCTAATCACCCCAGTAGAGAATCTTAACTTAATCCTGCACATCAATTGCATCGCAAGACCACAGACTTTGAAACGTGGAGGGGTAGTAGTTCTGCTGGAGCTCGACAAAGAAGAGATGACGAGGCGCATGGAAGAAGGGTAAAAGAGAAGACAGAAGAAAGCTAGAGCTAGTTGAGGAGATTGGGTCCAGGCACAGGATTAGTGCTCTTGAAGTTGAAAGTAAGAGAGGAGCATCATCATCACTCAATGCAACGGTTGGAAAATAGTGAATGGAGGGGACTCCCTAGAAAGATTTTGGGACCTAGCCAGAGGGATAGGGATGATTACATGATGAATGGGCACGAAACCTTGAATGATCCACCCACTAAAAGAAGAAAAACCGAGGAGTATAAAGTGACGGAACAAGCTGAGAAAGAATAATACTTACATGGGTTCAGGACTAGAGAAGTCAGCAGTAGAAGAAAACGGGAAGCTGAAGGGAGAAGCTCAATGACCCACATTTAGGCACAGGGATGGGAGTTGGTGGCCGAGGGAGAGGGATGAATGGCAGAAGCTTAGTCAGCCACATGAAGACATATTTCCAGATCAAGAAAGAGAAGAAATCAGGGGTACACTAAGGAGTTTGCGAGGAACAGAGGACAAACCTCTGATGGCTAATGCAAGGATTAAAGACGAGTCCATAGTCGTATGTTTTGAAGAAAACTACCCGTTTAAAATATAAAAAGGGCTGAGTGAACAATTTAAGCAAAGAGAGAGAGAAGAGGATGCCACTCCTTTACAGCACAGGGGACGTGAAGTTGTCTTTGCAAGTAGAAATTGTACCCATAATGAGGACAGGAACCCCAGCCATGAAAGGTCGAGCAAAAATGGTGATCATTCTGTTGATACTAGGCAATGGTCGAACAAGGGGAGACCGAAAGAGATCTCAAAGAGTAAAGTATCTGAACTGGGTGATCAAGATGCTGCAGCAAACAGCAAAAGGAAGCAAGAAGATTCTAGTGGTCACCGATATCATGTGAATGCGTGGTTCCTTTCTCTATACACATGCAATCTTTGAACCAGGAAAAAACAATTCATAACAAAGTAGAAAGTTGCTCCTTATATTCTTGCTTTTCAAGAATGGGAGCAGAAAACACAAGAATGAAGTTCACCCATCTCATCCTGGCAATTGAGAGATTACTGAAAATGAAGGAACTGATGTACCTGAAGCTGGAAAACTGGATGGAGCAGCAGCTAAAGCTCAAGAAGACAAGAAGGAATGACTAAAGCTGAAGAGAGAGAGATGGAGCAGGAGCTATAAAGCTTAAACTCAAAATGAAGGATCTAAAAATGAAACTCAAAATGAAGCTGAAGTTACGGATGACGTGAATGCTCAAATAGCTGAAGTTATGGATCACATTAAAGGATCTAAAGAGAGAGAGGCAGCAGGAGCTGAAAAAAGCCAGACTGCAACAACTTATTAAGGTAAGTAGTTATGTGTATCAAATATTTTGCCTCTACTAGGTGAGAAAACCATATGCAGGAGAAAACAAAGATCCTTATTGAGTTTGTGGATTATCGAGGTGAGAAAATCTAGGGGGTTTATATCTGTTTTTAGGTTCTATGTTTTGTTGTGTTATTTTGATTTTGAAGAGCAATTTTTTCATATCCTTCTCTTAACTTTGGATCCTGATACGCGTAAGTTTAGATAGGTTTTAAGCTATTTATTAATTGTTATGCCGGCTGTCTGCCTTTACCTTTTGAGTAAGAAACAATGTCTCTCATTTCTTTCTTTTAGCATCATTGTTTTTTTGTTATTCAGACTGTATAGTATGTAGACCAGATGCTGCTTGGTTTTTGGTGTTTTTGTACTGATTAGTTCAGATCAATTGCTGCAGGGTTTGCTGCTTTCTAAGTCTTATACTTGATAAAATAAGTAACATTATCAGGAATCTTTAAATTGCAGACGTGATGACTACGTCGCGCCCAAGAAACCTTCGGATGTCACCAGCAAGGAGTGTGTGAACAACTGGAGCGTGTTCATAAATTAATGCGGAACCCCTGAGCAATTTTTCAAACATCTGCAGCAAATTTCAGACCTCAACGGGGTTTTGATCCTGACCCGTGAGACTGTCACTTTCAATGAACTTGATCAAGGGGATCTATGTGCAGGAATTTAACTGGGGAATGATGGATGCTGTTATACATGTGGGGCAATTATATTGGCATTGTAAAAACTGGAGTTGCAGAGGAATGGGGGAAAAGTGGAACTGCAATCCAAATGTGGTTACTTCTACCTCTTTGATTTTTTGGTTTTGCAAACAACTTAAATCACAGGTAGAAACTTGCAGATGCAGTGGCTTATTAGCCGTAGGTGGTTTCTATCCTGTGTACCTCTTCTTTTTTAACAAATTTAATGTTAATTGAATATCAGCACTCTCCCTTGTATTTTGATAGCTTAGTAGCAGTGATGGGTATGGGCATTTGGTACTCTTAAATCCTATATTACTTTCGGAATCCTTCTTTTACATTTTATGATTTCAATTTCCACCTTGAACTTTATGAGTTGCCTGAAGTGTTTGATTGACGCATTCATTTCATTTCTCATCCATCACCTGGACTCTTGGTCGATGTAATTTCCGAGGTATCGGGCTATTCCATTTAGAGATAGTATCATTTTTACAGTTTAACTAAAAATAAGTCAAATAAAAAATGTTGGTATCTCCTTTTTAAAGACGGAAGGAACCGTTCCGCTGGGCTCTGCTTAAAACATAAGCTCATTGAGAATAAGGATGCAATATTTGTTCCGCTGAGCTCTGCCTAAAACGTAAGCTGATTGAGAATAAGGATGCAATATTTTGGGTCCAAGGAAAAAGTTATAAAAAACTTGCATTTTTAGGGCGACCCCGAAAAAATTAGGGGCGACTATCAAGATGAAAAAAGGTCACCCAAACCTAAAATGCAGTCACCCCTTATCTTATCTCCGCTTTTTTAAAATGGTTAATATTCCCTTCTATAATCGGTAGATATATAGTACAATCGGTAGTTTATTAAGTAATCGGTAGAAATTAATATAATCGGTAGTTAATGTGTACATATGTAGTTTTAAAGTTTTGTTATTTTGAAATGAACTACAATCGGTAGAAATGTTTTCACCTCTATCTACCGATTGCATAATCAGTCAGAAGGTATTTTGTTAGACTTTCGAGTATTTGTATTTTGGTAATCAGATTTCATTCCACACATCTTGATCAACTGACTCATGTTAAACTGTCTAGTTTTGTAAGAAAAACACCTGTTCAACTCAGTGTCTGATGTCTCTTTATACCAACACTTTTGACACAAATCATAAAGTTGTGCGCAACTTAACTGCTTTGTGTAGTTATACTTGATAGCTACACCATGGTCATTGAGATTAAGAATCTGCGTCGCATCATCTGGAGTAATGGTCATCTTTTGATGGTGCGGCAGTGGGTTTGAGTAGACGAATCACATCAGAATGATACTATTAAAAACACAACACATTACAAAATAAATAGACTAGTATTACGAATTAAACGATAATACGTAATAAAATAAATGATTATTACATCGGTTTCGTAAATTTCTTCAGCCCAAGAGTCTTGGTATCCAAATAAAAATGCTCCTCCATCTCTCGGTAGCCCAGGGATTTCTTTTTCAAAATTTGTCTTCTTCAAAGAAATGGGAACAAGGTGTGATGCTTTTTCGCGATTGGCTTCCTTGTAACTCCTCCTTCTCCTTGTGTACTACTTGGTTGTCCTTCTTCTTGTACTCTAATTTCAGGACCACTTGGTTCTATTCCTTCTTGAGTTACTAGTGGATCGATCGATTCTGCCATTTCTTGAGTTACTTGTGGAGCGCTTGGTTCTACTCCTTGTTGACTTCCATCATTCCTTGAATTTCCTTGACCGCTCCTTTCTCTCCGTGCACTGGCACTTAATTTGTTACCCCCTTCACAACGAGGCCCCTAAAGAAACTGTATCTTGGCCGGATTTCTTACCTCGCTTATCCCCAAAAACAATAGGTTCGTAAGAATACGTTTACAAACTACATAATCGGAAGTTAAAGAACACAAACAACAACTGTTTGTATATAATCGAAGTCTAACTAAACTCATAACAAACAATTATGAATAATCGGTAGCACAGGTTAAAGATTACCTACCGATTATAGTTTGATTTTCAAACAAAAATATCTAAAGTCACGAAGGTACTCATAATCGGAAGATTAATAAATAACCTAACTTCTGATTACAACTAAATCGTAGGACAAGAATTATAAATTTCTTCCGCTTAAGATGCATTTTAAAGACAGTATATTCTAATTTGATGAGGCAGGTATAATCGGAAGAAAAATACAACAACCTATCTTCCGATTCCATCGAATATATGTGTCTCTATACTGTCTAATCATCTACATAATCTGTAGAAAAAAAATAAATTGAATTCCGATTAAGGCCAATTTAGGGTTCAGTATTATCCTACGTACTGAGAATCAGAACTAAACTTAAAACTATATCACCCGATTATGGTCGATGTTCACGAAGAATGAAGAACACGAGCATAATCGGGCGTTTAAAAATAGATCTATCATCCGATTCTGCGTAAAAAACAGAAAATCCTACTGTTTATGGGTAAAAATCGTTTCCGCTGATTTCGGTAAATTCGGTAGGTGAGTGAGAAACTGGTTTAAACCCTAAACAAATGTGCTGCACATGAGCACTTTCTAGATTTGAGAGATCAATGCATACAAGTCCGGCCTAAACCAAGAAATGGCCGTTCCGACTTGCTTCGGTCACAAAGTGGAGGAGAAGGGTTGATTTGGGGAGGAAGCAAAGAAAGGTGTTGAGACCAATAGTGCCTGGAGAGTAGTGTCTCGACTTGTATCGTAAAGTGAAATCTTCGGAAGCTTGCAAGAGATGAAAGATTTTTGGAGAGCTTGCAAAGTTTTATTTTCTGAGAGTATTGTATTTTTCTCCTGACCGAGACTTGTTGTCTGGTGGAAATAGGTAAGACCTATTTATACAAGTCGAGATTGAAACGTACCCTGGCCTCATGAAGGAAGAGAGTAAAGGGTAAAATAATGGGAGGAGGTGGTAACCGCATGGTGTTTATGGGTGAAAACGTTTTCACTATGATTTCCTCATTTATTTGACCGCTTTATTCCTATTCACGCTTTCTTAATGTGAGCGTAGTGTACGCTGCATGCTGTGACCGCCAAACCAAAATCCTAGAAAGCATCCCCCAGTTTGTGTTGATGTCTCGAGTGTTGGTTGCACCTTGAGTGCAAGTGGAGCTGCTAGTGGCGCGTGTGGCATGTGCCACTAGCATGTGAGGAATGCCTTTGTTGCGGGTTGCACCTTGAGTGCAAGTGGCAATGCCAGAGCTGCTAGCGGCGTGTGTGGCATGTGCCAATGGCATGTGCGAAATGCCTTGGTGGTAGGTTGTACGTTGAGTGTAAGTGGCAATGCCAGAGCTTCTAGTGGCGTGTGTGGCAAGTGCCAATGGCGTGTGCGGAATGCCTTGGTGGTAGGTTGCACGGTTTGCAAGTTAGGCTACCAGCGTGCGTGTTTGGCATGTGTCAATGGCATGCATGGCCATTAGGGCTATGTCCTGGTAAGAAAAGCTACCAGCGATGCATGTTGGCATGTGCCAATGGCATGCGTGGCCAATTTGGGTCACGGCCTGGTAGGAAAAGCTACCAGCGAGCGTGTTGGCATGTGCCAATGGCATGCGTGGCCAATTTGGGTCACGGCCTGGTAGGAAAAGCTACCAGCTGAGCGTGTTGGCATGTGCCAATGGCATGCGTGGCCAATTTGGGTCACGACCTGGTAGGAAAAGCTACCAAATGAGCGTGTTGGCATGCGTGGCCAATTTGGGTCACGGCCTGGTAGGAAAAGCTACCAGCGAGCGTGTTGGCATGTGCCAATGGCATGCTCGGCCATTAGGGGTCGCGCCCTGGTTGGAAAAACTACCAGCGAGCGTGTTGGCATGTGCCAATGGCATGCGTGGCCAATTTGGGTCGTGCCCCGGTAGGAAAAGCTACCAGCGAGCGTGTTGGCATGTGCCAATGGCATACTCGGCCATTAGGGTCGCGCCCTGGTAGGAAAAGCTACCAGCGAGCGTGTTGGCATGTGCCAATGAAATGGGTGGCCAATTTGGCCTAAGTTGCATGATTTGCAAGCCTAGGCGTGGGCGCCATTTTTGCATGGCATGGCTAGGGCCAAGGTAAGGGTGCTTGGCTTGTCGTGGCGTGACTAGCGTAGCTAGGGCCAAGGCAGAGTGCGTTTGGCATGGCGCGGCTAGCTCGGGGTAAGTGTGGCTGGAATGATTTGCCATTGGCACGGAGGTGCGGCTAGCATGGTTGGCATGCTTTGGCGCGTTTGGTGTGGATGGCATGATTTGCCATTGGCACAGAGGGCGGCTAGCTTGGGCTAGGTGTGGCTAGCATGATTTGCCATTGGCACGGAGGTGCGGCTAGCATGGTTGGCATGCTTCGGCGCGTTTGGTATGGTGACATGATTTTCCATTGGCATAGAGGTGCGGCTAGCATGGTTGGCATGCTTCGGCGCGTTTGGTATGGTCTGGCATGATTTGCCATTGGCATAGAGGTGCGGCTAGCATGGTCGGCATGCTTCGGCGCGTTTGGTATGGCTGGCATGCTTTGCCATTGGCATAGAGGTGCGGCTAGCTTAGTCTAGGTGTGGCTGGCATGATTTGCCATTGGCACGGAGGTGCGGCTAGCATGGTTGGCATGCTTTGGCGCGTTTGGTGTGACTAGCATAGCTAGGGTCAAGGCAGAGTGCGTTTGGCATGGCGCAGATAGCTTGGGATAGGTGTGGCTGGCATGATTTGCCATTGGCATGGAGGGGAATTAGGGTTTTGTTCGTTGTAACCCTAATTTGAAAAAATACCCCCTATTAATTACTGACTACATGCATTAAATGTCCTAATAAATGTGTCACCGGTGACATTAGGTTATTTGAGGTTTTACGATTTTACCCTTTGTTTAAAAACCACCATCAACACCTACAAAGTATTTTCATCAATTCGTCGAATTAAAACAACATAAACCCAAATAATGGTAGAATCTTACCTAATTGGGGCCATTTGAAGTTGCTTGAGAGGACAAGTGTCAGAATCTACATCAGAGGCTTCATCATCTTCATCTTCTTCGTATTATTCGTGTTCTTCGTCTTCTTCGTCGGCAGTTACAATGACTCTGTTCTTTGATAATAGTCCGATTTTTGGATCGTCACCACGGTAGACGTTTTTCACTCGAGCTTTTTTTGGGATCGTCAGTTCTCGCCATCGTTTTATAGAACAATCCACGATGTTTTTGATTCGGCGATGAACGACGACGATGAATTGAAATTGAATAATGGAGGGATTTTTTTCTTCTTCTTTACAATCGGGAGTGAAGAAGAAGAGGAGAAGATTAGTTGAAAAGAAAAGAAATGAGAATGAAATTAGGTTTTAGGTGGTTTTATTCGTCAAAGGGCTGTACATGTAATTATATAATTGGTAGTTTAAAATCAACACATATCTACCGATTTAATTCTTTAATCGATAGTATTATGAAATTTATTGTCTACCTATTTTTAGAGGAGTCCCAAATTCAAAACGCCAGATGCATATGAAACTCGAGTTTTCTACTTTCACGATCGGTAGTTATGGTATGTTGTTTACCTACCGATTATTGCAGTAGCCCATTCTTAAACAAACCCATAATCGGTATCTATTACCACTATAATAACTACCGATTATATAAGGATATTTAGGTATTCTCGGAGCCATTAGGACATCCCATTACCTTGCCTATGGATTGAGAATAAAAAAATCGCCCCTAATTCTTTCGTGGTCTCCCCTAAAAATGCCAGGTAGGGGTGTACATCGGGCCGGGCAGGCCAGCCCAAGCCCGATTATAGCACAGGCAGGACCGTACGGGCTTGTAGTCCTTACTACCCATTAAGTTTAACAGGCCGGGCCGAGCAGTAACCAAAATTTAATGCCCATGGCCTGTCCATACCCGTGAATAAATACAGGCCAGGCCAGGTCGGGCTGGGCAGGCCTTGGTCCCAAGAGATAATTCAAAATTTTAAAGTATATATGTTTGTTTTTTTTGGCTTGATGAATGATGATATATCTGTAACTCGTTCAAATGATAGTTCAAGCAATCCATATTCATTACTGTGAAATGTAATTCAGAATTTTTTCTAACCCCAATAAATTGTCCACATATGAAATTTAATTTCTTGAGAAATCCATCACACTAGTAGAAAACTTTATTTGAGACTATTGGCAGTCAGGCAGGACGGGTAACTAAACAAAGCTCACGGGCAAAGCTAACAGGGCGACTCAATGTTTGAACAAAAACCCGGATCCGCCCACTTATAATTAACGGGCAGGCCGGGCTAGCCGATGACAGGCTGTCGGGCGCCCATGGGCTCCTTCGGACCCGGGCGGTGCATGGAAGGCCGCAGGCTTCCGGGCATTCTGTATACCCCTAATGCCAGGTTATAAAACCCCAGAGAGAGGAAAAAAAAAGTGATCTGATGGCTTGATGCCAAACATTCCCAATATACTGAGATAATTACATTTAGTTGCCATCTGAGCTTTAACTCAATGTACGTCGCCGGAGAGGGTAAAACTCCGCCTTTGACACCTCATTCACACTTGTGTGCCGGAGGATTAAACGAGGGAGGAGAAAAGAAACCTAAAAGTCGCATATTTTCCCCACCGAAATTCACGGCAAACTCTCTCAACATCACTGGTGGGTCCCATAGGATAGACCCTCGTGAGAAGAAAAAAAGAGAGTACGTACTCCAATTATCCAAGCAACAATGCACCGTTACTAAAATGAGTTGGCAAGGATAATTCGTTTGACGTCTGTACGTTCTGCGCTTTTTGGTGCGTGCAAGGATTCGGTGGGTCCAATAAAGGACATCTGGCAAATCGGGTATAAAAGAGCCACTTTGGCGGCCATCAATGGATTTGAATTGAAGAATTACAATAATATTGGCAATCTTTGCTTTAGAATCCTCTTCTAGACTCATCATGTTGTGCTCTTTTATGTCGTCAGGATTTTATCTCTTTTGAGTAATCTTTTTGGGTTCGGATTATCCCTGTCAAAATTTTGAACGAGGTAATATATGTGTGTGCAACGCCTTTGGGTGGTTTTATCGTTTACCTTCTATAGTTTGCAATTTACATTAATACATGTAATTTGTCAGCTATAATATATAGCTGATTTTAGTAGCTATAGAAAACCCTTCAGTTTAACTAAAATTATATGGTCAAACATTATGGTTGAGAGCTTGACTAATTTCGTTTCACAAAATTGGTTAAAAAGACCAAAATCAATAATTCCTGGGTGAAAAAGACATTTAGATTTTGATACTGTTTAAATGGACAAGAATATAAAAATAGCCAGGATGTAACCAGTTTCATCCTACCCGTTTTCAAATTCTTTTTCTTATTTTTAATTTATATCAGGATGCATCCAGTTTCATCCTTGCTATTTTTTAAGTTTAAGCCAGGATGAATCCAGTTTCATCCTTGCTATTTTTTTGTGGCCATTTCACCCTTAATAATTTTTACTCGTCCATTTGAACCATGTTTTAAATTTTTTTGGACAAATGACCCATTTTCCGATTTCGTTTGGCTATAGCTTAATTGTAGCTAAGCGAAATGAGTTAGAACGTGTTTATCATTATTGGTGAGGACCATCATTTACTTTGATAATTTTCGTGTAAATAGTCGGTTTCCCTTTGTTTCTATTAGGTGTTGGTCCTCAGCTTTGTTGCTAAGCTCCCAACGAGTTTCTTGTGTAATGATTCCTTTGATAATGATTTATGATAAATTTTATTTTAATAGATTTGGATAAATCTTGTTAATGCTAAAAAGGAATGAGAGGAAAAAAATAGAGATCCGATAGGAAAAAAAGAATTTTAATAAAATAAAAGAGTTAAAACGGAGAAAAATTTGATGTAAAAATAGGTTGATGATGAAAATTCGAACAAGAAAACCCACTATCCAATAAAGATTACAATCACAAAAACTGAGTATCCTTAAAGTAACTTTTGAAACTTTTGAGTTTCCATGTGTCATCGCTTGCTCAAAGGTAGATCAAATCTGTTCAAGCTATGTATAGGAATCAGAGACGGGCCTGAGGGTGTGCGACCGCACAGGGCCCAGCTCTGTCGAGGGCCTTTTTCTCCCTTAGCCCAATTGTTTATTTCCACCCACAAAAAAAAAAAAAAAAAAATCTTATTTGACCTTTGAAACTCGAACTCCTGAAACTAAACTAATCCAGGTAGTGTTGGTTAATGCATCATCCACCGAGCTAGTCTCTTCATTGTTCTTTATTCTAGAGTTTTGTATTTATGGTATTATTATTACCTCCCAAGACCTTAAATATAATACATGCGACGATATCATTTGAGTTTTTCTTGCGTATTCTTATTCATGCAGATGTATATCAACAAATAAAAGGTTTCAATTGAATAATTTTTATTTATTAATAAAAATACGCGTTTATAAACTTAGTGTTAAAAAAATTCTAGCGAATTTTTTTACAATTAAAATATTCGACACTATAAAAGGCCTTACGAAATTTTTTTCGCACAGGGTCCTTCTAAACACATGACCGGCTCTGATAGGAATTGTAAAATCAAAACATCAAGCTATCTATGTATCATGTATGTATATTATTCCCGTGTATTTTCTCTATAACAACATATCTTGCAATCAGCAAATGCAACACTTTAACATATCCTCTCGTGGGTCCCACAGGCAACATTCCCCAGCACAATTCTTCAGAACAAACGAAAGGAGTACGTACTCCAACTAGTCCCCGAACAAGAATAGAGTGCACCGGGAGGAGTAATCCGTTTCTAGCTTTTTCTGCAAGCAGCGTCTTTTGTCCCATTACACTACGAATACGCATATAACCGCCGAGGTGAAGGGAATCTTTATTTTGTGGGTCCCTTGTGCTCCACCACTACCGGCTACTACACTATCCGTACTACACACTATATATCACGCATTCCTCCTTTCTTTCTTAGAATTCAGAACCAATCTAAATTTTCTCTTCATAATTCTTCTTCTTCTTCATAATGGTTGGTTCTCATGGCGGTGGAAGAAACACTGGTGGTCGGGGAAGAGGAAAAAACACCGGTGGTCGTGGAATAGGAAGAACAAGAAGTAGAGGTTAGATCTACGTATACTTGTTTGAATATATATATATATATATTGTGCACGTGACCGGCCCAGCACGTGCACATCACGTTTGTTTAATGTGCTGTCAGCGGCGAATCCAGGATTTCAAGACAGGGGTAGCAGACTGAATAATACACAACAAAAGATCTAGCTGATTTTTTTTCCATTATTACAATGCCTACTAGCCTTTATACATCCACAAAACACCCGAACAATACCTCATATGCAGTAGTATAATTACCCAAAAAACGTTGCATGCTTACCAAAGAAACCACTCTTACTGTATTAAATACTGCCCGCAACGTGTTGCCATACATTGGTGTCGTTAAATGTATGTTAGTAATTTGTTTGGGTACCAAGACCAACACTACTGGTCCCCAACTTCGCTGTTGCTATTTCTTGCCATGACATCAGAAGCTGCATCTCCAGGATTGTCCCTAGCCACGTCATCACAACAGAGAAGAAGAATATTAACAGAAGGTGCTAATTAACCAGATGCATTCCTTTGGATTGTAGAATTATGTCCCGTGGAAAGCCACCCTAAAGTACTTCATAACGCAAAAATCATACATCGTTCCCTGCATAAAGCTTGTTGTAAGAATCCAACAGCTCAGCTCCGGAGTAATTTGAAAAATGCGTTCAATCCATTCCCATGCTCTTTTTGCGAAGCTGCAACTCCAAATAATATGCTCTTAGGTCTCTGAATCTTGCTTACAGAGATAGCACGACATCCTCTAGCCATACTTTTCCAGTATTGGGCAGACAAAGAAGGATGCATGACGTTCTTCCAAATGAGTCCATGTTAACTTCATATCTTTTAGCTGGCTAAGTTGGGCTTTGGGGGCGCAAATATTTAATTGGGCTTGGATAAGTAACGCTTTTAGTGGAGAGTTTTGGAAGCAAGGGGTCGCAACTGCACACCCTTGCTTCACGGTGGCTCACATCGTGTCCGTTGTCTTGTGCCGCATACAAAATAGGCACACGACCCAGCACATCACGCGACACGTGTTAGCACACGTCCTAGCACAGCACAACACGCGAAGAAAGCACGCCACATCATGCGTAAAATACTACACAATACATCACATTGATGCATATTTCACAAAAAATCATTGTTTTAGCCAATTTCTGACATTTTATCTTCGGTATGCTAATTTATTTATATAATAATACATGTACTAACTAAAATATCTCAAAAATATTTATTTTGGAGAACATAAAATATGTGTGCTAGTACAAAGACAAAGACGCAAGACAACACGTTTATTTTTCTCAAGACAAAGACACCATTTAGCACAACACAAGATAACACGTTGGAATCTTCCAAGATAAATTTGACCCAAAGACGCAAAGACGCTAAGAACGTGATTTCGTGGTTTGGCATTTAATCTTACTTGCAAGACGTTTTACACCTCTAGTCGCAACCTTCAACGGTAGGATAAAAACGACGATCGAGGAGAAAAGAAACCTAAAACATCGCATATATTTTCCCCTCCCAAATTAACGGCCAACTCTCTCAACATCGCTGAGTCAATCCCCGAGTCGAGCCTATTCATCGACAGACGTAGGTTCAAATGATATCCCCTCGTGACTCGTGAGAAGAAAGAGAGTACGTACTCCAACTCTCCAGGCAAGAGTGCGCTATAAAGTGAGCTGGCAAGGATAATTGTACGGTCTGCACTTTTTTTGCCGCGCGCAAGGATTTGGTGGGTCCAAATAAAATAATCACTCGAGAATCATTTTCATTTGACATCTGGCAGGTGGGTGCCACTTTGGCGGCCATCAAACTTCAAAGGATTGGAAATTTGGAATTGTCTAAAGTTTACACGTCAAATGTAGAAAGGATCTCGCGAGTTGACATGATTTTACCATATGGCCAAACATTATGATCAAGCAATTTCGATAAGCGGACTGAGAATGAAAGTGCTTATCATTATCGGTGAGCTTGACAGTTTCTATATAAATGGTCAGTTTCCATATTGTTTTTGTTTTATTT
Organism: Papaver armeniacum; assembly: GCA_023531295.1. Lineage (NCBI taxonomy): Eukaryota > Viridiplantae > Streptophyta > Magnoliopsida > Ranunculales > Papaveraceae > Papaver > Papaver armeniacum. The sequence goes on along the minus strand of JAJJWW010008259.1, from coordinate 667,566 downwards.
ATTTTTTAATAGATTTAGATAAGTATTGCTTATGGCTAAAAAAAAACGAGAAGAAAAAATAGAAATACAATAGGAAAGAAAGGAATTTTAGTAAAACAAAAGAGTTAAAATGGAAAAATAGAAGTTAAAAATAAGATAACAGTGAAAATTTAGATACGGAAACTCAGTATCCAATAAAAAAATCACAGAAAATGAATGTCCGTAAAAAAATATTTCAAACGGAAACTTTGTTTTATGAGTTTCGTGTCTTATCGCTCGGTTTAAGTGTGGATGATATCTGATCATTTTTTTTTTTTGTAGCGAAGCGAAGGACCATAATAATCAGATATTGCCGCAAGTAACCTAAAGCCAAGCGAAATCATCTAAACATACTGCTCGGCCTAATAGATATTGTTAATGGGTTAAATTATCCTTTAGCTATTATTCCATTATATCCTTTAGTTAACCAAAAAAAAAAAAATATTTATTCCTAACGATACAATCTTTCTAACAATTTTCTTCATAGAATTTTTCAAACCTTTTTATTTCTATTCACGTTTTTAAAAGAAAATAAAAAGAAATACATTTGAAAGGAGGAGTATGTACTCCAACAAATAGAAAATAAAAGAAATATTCACTCATGGGTTCCCCTGCACAATTCACGAGAGCAAACAAAACGAGGAGTACGTACTCCAACAAGTCTCAAGACAAGAAATAGAGTCCACCCACATAACCGCCGAGGTGACGCTGAGGAGGGAATATTTACTGTGTGGGTCCCTTGTACTCTCCACCACCACTACACCATCCGTACTCAGTATATATCACGCATTCCTCATTCTCATTCTTTAGGATTCAGAAAAATCAAATCTAAAAATTTCTCTCTTCATAATTCTTCTTCTTCTTCTTTCCTGGTAATGGCTGGTTCTCATGGCCGCGGAGGAAACGCTGGTGGTCGTGGAAGAGGAAGAACAAGAAGTAGAGGTTAGAGATACATATACTTGTTTGAATATATATAGAGTGTTCATGAAAAATGATTTGTGTTTAGTCGATGGATGTTGTTCATGAAAGATTCTCAAATGCTATCTAAAGAATGATTTGAGTTTTGATTTCTAGTTGTAGGATTTACTATTTAAAGAGATTTCTTGGATGAAGATACCTTGCAAACTCTCTCATCTGAGTAGTATTTGTATTTTCATCATGTATATATATATCTCTGAATCTTGTCAAAATTGTTAAAACTAACCAGTAAGATCTTAGAGAATATAGACTAATTGTTGGTAAGTTTTTTACATCAACTCTGAGAAATTTTTTTGATTCTCGGTTTGTTTTTTATGAATCTTGTGTTGATGAGTTTTGATTGATGTTGTAGATCCAAATCCTCTAGTTGATGCAAATGTTTCTGCTGAGATCGGAGGGAACTTTGTTAACCCTGCTGGTAAGCTTTTTAGTAAATTTTACTAAGAAGTTTGATTATGGAGTGATGATAATATGGGTTTGATATGGTGATGATGTTGGTTTAGATCCCAATGCTATTCCTCAACAAAATCCTGCTGCGCTTGGAAGTTCAGAGGATGTTATGGCTGCTGCTCTTGCTGGAGAGGGTGAGTCTGTTTGAAATTAGTCTATATATGTTAAGTTAGAATTTTTATGATTTGTTGTTTGATATTATGTCTACTGTTTGATTCATGAAAATTAATTTCTAATTTTTTCATGAGAGAAATTGCGCAACTCAGAATTTTACTATAATTGATTATTGGTGCGATCATTAACGCTTTCTTTTAATGAAGTGTGAATTTAAGTTTTTGATACTAACCAACTAATTGATTTTTGTTAAGGTTCTTCTCAAAATCAACAGCCTAAAAAAAGGGCCAGACTCAATCCAGTGCAGAACCCTCCACCACCACTGCGACGACAACAACCATCGCGAGCACAACCACTTCCACCACTTCCTGGTCCTCCTGCAGTTCACTATCCTGTTGATAACATGGGTGGTACCCCGGCTGCTCTTCAAGGAAAAGAGCACCTACACGAGTTGTGCACAAAAACACTTTCCAACGGGGATATGAAAAAGTTGGTCATCACTGGCCGAAACAGGCCCTTTCTAATACAAGAATTTACTCGGTTCGGAATAGCTTTCCCAGCCCATATTTTCGTACAGATTGTTAACGGGCCTGCTAGAATTGTCCAGCTACAAAAAAAGGGAAATTCCGACAAGTTAACTTTGCTTTGGGCAACTCTCGTAGCATCTGAAGGATTCCGCTTAGGTAGAGGGCAGTTAGTTGATATGTGGTTCGAAATAGATACCGATTTGGATTCGGCAAGCATCTACATCAATGGAGATAGACTTCAAAGTTAATAAAGGCTATACATGGTGGTTCGTGATCAAATTAAGGACAGCATGAAGGCTCTTTTATACATAAAGTTCTCTTCTTCTTTTTTTTTTTCATTAGGTGGTTGCATCTTTTATTAGGTGGTTGTATTTTTAAGTGCAAGTTCTAATCCAGGATTACTTTTAGAGGAAGTTTTTCTTATGTTATTGAGATTTGTAGGAATAAAAATTGTTAGGAGACTTGAAGTTTAATGTTGTTTCTTTTTTGCCATTTTTTTTGTTTCCTCATCGATGTTATATGCGATATTGTTGAGTGCTTTCAGAAGCTTGCATCTGTAGACTAGTGAATGGGGTTGATGGTACAGGGAAAGCAAGTTTGCACATCAACTTCCCAATTTCTTCAAATGCATTCCGAAACCGAGATCACAATCTACATATATCTAGATTACATATGTAGGCTGTTTGGAGAAACTTAAAACTCTCATTTACAAATGTAGGCAATCTTTGCTGATTCTGTATGTTCCCTCGCTTGGTTTATGTCTGCTCAGGAGACAAGCTTTGCAACCCTAGCCAGCGTGTTCTTGCAAACCCTTTAAAGGTGAGAATGTATTACGGGCATGCAAATGTGATTGACAGGTTCTTGTTCCTATCTCGAGGTGGCATTAGCTAGGCATATAGAGTAATCAACAACAGCAAGGACATATTCGCGGGTTTCAATTACACGTCAAAGAAGCGGTAACGTGACACACCATGAACACATCTAAGTTGGCAAATGAAGAGATGTTGGGTAGAATCAGATATCAATGTTTGAAGCTAAGGTTGCTAGTGGCAACGGTGAACAAGCTCTTAGTAGAAATGTTTACCGATTAGGTCATAGGCTTGACTTTTTCCGGATGCTTAATTTCATTTTTGTACACTACCGTTGGGTTCTTTTTTAACACGATGATGGTGATTGTTACTGTTTATTCATTTGTTTGGCGGCTACTTTATCTTGCTCCCTGTGGTATTGAGGGATCCATGAAGAATTCTTCCAATAATAAAGCATTTAGTGCAATCCTCAATCAGTACTTTTGATCCAGCTTGGCATGTTCACTTCCCTTCCAATGACTGTGGAAATACTCTCGAGCATGGCTTCCTTCCGGAGGGGATTTCTTGATGATGCAACTTCAGCTCGTACTGTTTTTTACACATTCTCAATGGGTACTCGTGCACATCACTTTGGCAGAACCATTCTTCATGGTGGAGCTAAGTATCGATCAACAGGTCGTGGTCTTGTTGTGGAGCACAAAAGATTGAGTTGAAAATAAAATAATGATCAACTTTTGAGGGTATAAGTGTAAGTAATTCTTTCTGGACTAAAGTCAAATTCCCAAAAAAAATTACTATCCAACAAGAATTTTAATGTTCCCACTTAACTATCCAACAAGAATCACATTAACCAATATAAAATATTATTATTTATTTAACCTTTAAGATGTTTCCTGGTATACAAGCTAAGAGAACCCTTCAACTCGTTAACTAACGGTTGCAAGTAAACGTTGACTTGCACCAAGAATCAACAGTGTTAGCATACTGTACTCTTTAGCCATGCACATAGATGGAAAAGTAGAAGGTGAAAAGCACAAGGATAATGCGCAAATACATTTTGGGGCAGACCATTCCAGAAAGGGTATATTCATCCGTTGTCAGTCCTAAACAATCATGTCTCTTCTTTACAGAAATCTATGGCACATCCTATCTATAAACCTCCGGCCACGAGAATCCATTGGATGCCGCATGTGTTTCGCTTTTCTTCTCATTACATGCCAATTCATCCACTCCGCTATTCATGGTATACAATATAGATGCGCTGCAAATTGCATGGTTAACTTAAAATCTACAAAATGGTTTAATTTGGAGTTTTAATTGTGTCTTTAGCAAAGTCACTCTTAACATGAAAGCCAACGTAATTAATTGTGGGTTTGCAAAAATCTTTTGACAACATAAATTGGGGCTTCCTAGATTACACAATGCCAAGGTTTGGATTTGGGAATTTTTGGAGGAAAGCATCTCAAATGTCAGATTCTCTATTTCTTTGAATGACTCTTGTTCTGAGTTGTTTAGAAGCAGTAAAGGGGTAAGACAAGGTGACCCTTAGTCACCTTTGTTATTCATTTTAGTGGTTGAGGTCCTTTCTTTGAGGATTCAAAGATCTGAGTCAAACCTTATTCAAGGTTTCAAGCCTTCTACAGATGGTGACATCATAACACATTTACTGTTTGATGATGATCTCTTCATGCTTCGGATGACAGTGAAGAACAGATTACAAATCCCAAGAACATTTTAATTGCTTTTGAAATGGTTTCTGGATTGAAAGTAAACTTCAAGAAAAGTGATTTAGTGTAGGAGATGCTCAGTTTGCTGATTCTTGTGCTCTAATTTTGGTTGCCAGATAGTGCAATTTCCTTCAAACTATTTGGGAATTCCTTTAGGTAGCAAATCAAAGTCTGTAATCTGTTTGGGAAGTGATTTTACAAAGATTTCAAAGAGATTAAGCAATTGGAAAGAAGATACCTCTCAAAAAGAGGTAGGTTAATGCTTATCAAACATGTACTATGCAGCCTGCTTCAAAGTTATTACCTTTCTCTTTTCCAGATTGCTTGCTTCAAAGTTATGAGATGTTTTCTTTTGGGTGCTTGATAAAAGAGAGGTTGGGTGGATTGGAAAAGGTTATCCTTATCAAAACAAAAAGGTGGAGTTGATGTAAAAAGATTGAGGCTCATTAATAGAGCTTTACATGCTAAGTGGATTAGGAGATACAATACTGAGATAAGAGCATTCAGGATATCAGTAGTTAATCAAAAATTTGGTGGATCATTCAATGCTCTATTACCTAATGATTATAAGGATTCTGTGGGCAAGAGTTTATGGGAAGGCATCCTTAAATCCAAGAATATTATTCAACAACTTTCTACTATGCACATTCAAAGTGGATATAGATGCTCTTTCTGGCATGATATCTGGATAGGGGAGAAATCTCTAGCAACCTTATATCCATCTCTTTATAGATTATCCGGAATTAAAAGTGCCTCTATTAGGGACATGGTGAAATTCACTGATAATAGTTATGCTTGGGATTTCAATGTTTCCAGGAATCTTAAAGAAGATGAAATGAAGATGGTAGCTGAGATGCTTTGGTCAAATTAATGCTCCTAATCTGGCATACAATGGAGATGATTACTTGTCTTGGAATCCTGGTAATAGCTTCTATGTAAAGTCATGTTATGATGCAATTGAATGGCAGGGTATATCAGATTTCCATACAAGAGCTTATGGAATCCAAGAATTCCACAAAAAGTGATATTTTTCACCTGAAATATATGTTATAATGCAGCTCCTACAATAGATACTCTACATAACTATATTGTGATTAATGGGTGCATTATGTGTAAGAAGGCGGCTGAGTCCAGTTCACATTTATTCTTGCATTGTGATGAGACAAGAAAGATCTGAAATTTTTTCTTCACTAGTTTCAAACTAGTATAGGTTTTCAGGGAGGATGTAAAAGGAACTATTTGGGAGTGGAACAAGAAGAAAGGAAACTCTTGGAGGAGGAAATTGTGGAGCATGATTCCATTTTCCATTTGTGGGTTGTGTGGAACGAAAGAAATGGAAGGCTCTATCAAGGCAGCTACAAGTCATTTCAACACACTTTTGATTGAAGTAAAATGCCCGCCATACAACTGGTCTCTTGGGACTAAGATTTTTGAGAACATTACACTAAACACTCTTATGTTCAACTGGGAAGGAGTGATAGGATAACTTGTTTTCTCTTAGTTTGTTGTCAGTCTTTGTATTTCATTCGAGAGTCTAGCTTCATGCTAATTCGTTGTAACACTTTTTCATGGTAGCCATTTCTTTATGGAAACCATGCTTTTTCTTTAAATATATTTAGCCGTTTTTGAGTAAAAAAAAAAACGTAATTAATTGTGCCTTTAGCAAAGTCAGTCTTGAGAAGAAAGCCACAAGACCAAAGATTGGGGCTGAAAGCCATGGTTCCCAACACGATTCATATAATGGTTATATTGACATGGAAGGATATTTTGAAGAGGGCATGAGGACTATGTATCGATGGGAAGCCTCATTTTTTGAATGCCATAAGTACGCGTGTAGAAACCTATTTTTCATTTTCTAGTTGTCTTTGGTGTTGGAAAATCTGGTCAAAAACTCGAGGATGAAAATAAACAAATGAATGGTGTACTTCAGACTCTAGGGCTCTATCGATTCTTTTAGAAAATAACTCAACCTTTAATTTGAAGAGTACAACAAATCAATTGAATTATACCTTTAGATTTCAATAAAACCCTACCACCGTAATCGAATTCAAAGATTGTATTTCCTTGACCCGATCAAAAATTAACACAATGTTTAAGATTCTGATGATGCTGTCGAGGGGTGAATATGATTTTGGTCCTACCCGTCCTAGTCACACCTGATGACTACACTTACTTTCCATTGTACCTTGTCCTTATTTTTATAGCGTTTCCAAAAGCCCCTCCTATTATGGTATCATGCCACATATCCTAAACCCCTTTAATTACTACTGATGCCATCCTTTCTCTAATATAACCTCTGTTTTCTATATCAATTCCTTCCTTATCCTTCTTGCCTCATGGATACCTTCTTATTGGACTTTGGCTTAGTCCCCAAGTCCCCATGTTCCTTGTTGGGTTTGCTTCCCATTCGGGGGAACCCGTATCCCGTTAAGGGGTATTCTTTTTTATGTGTCAACATATGCTATTAGAGAAGAAGAAAAAACAGAGATGTTTCGATTGTGTTTTCAAGAGAAATAATCATCCGTACTTGTAGGAATTTCATACTTCTTGAAGATGTCCGTTCATCACCGAAGGACACCTTCAAAGGGTATTGATGCTGGTTTTTGCCCCTAGATACCTATTACGGTACTGCAAGTGACGCACAATGATTATGCGTTACAGAGTTGCAGGCTAAGTCATAGTTCCACCGTAATGGTGCAATTCGCAACCATAATAGCGCAATGTAAGCTATAATAGCGCAAAGCAAGCAATAATAGCGGTATTACTGTATAGACTGTCAAGTGTCGAGAATGGCATAAACCCACGGGGCTAATGTAGTGCAAGTGCAGCACCACATTGTAAATACATTTGGATAAGTGATGAAGCTTATTGGCCGACACAATGAAGCTTCATTGAAGGATTGGCAAGACATGGCCAAAGTTGACAGATGCAACATGCGATGTTGGCATCTATGCATATCCATGGAATTGAGTTGGCCCAAGCTCAATGAGGATGCAAGAGTGAATAATAGACTAAGAGTTTCTCTATGACATATATTCAAGGTTGGCAAAAGCTTGAATAATGCAAAAAAGTTGGTAATGCAAGAGTTGCATTGCTATTGTCAAGCTAATTGGCGAAGTGAAGTATATATGACGCATGAGTAACTAGAGTGAGCTCAAGGAGCTGGCATCGATGTTTGAAGCTTAAGAAATGTCCGTGCATGAGTTTAGAATGATAAGTATGCAGGACCAAGAGGTCTGAACGTTGGCGCAAGACATAATCTAGTATGGCACAACAAGTGTGCAATACGGCTCAAGTGACGGTTATAAGTTGGTTATTGGCTTCAGAAGTGTGCCAAAGGTGCGAGACAAGTTAGAAGGGTTATGAAATGATTTCATAGCCTTAGTAGAGTGTTCCTAACCGTTCAAGATAAGTGTGGCTTCAATCTGCATGACAACACAAAAGGTGGCAGTTGAAAAGCAGATTGGCGGTTATGGAAACTACCTGATGGGACACATGGCTGTTCCATGCGTGTGCAAGTGTTGTGCACAGTTTTGGCTAGTGAGTTTGCTGTATAAATAATCCTAAAGAGTGGGAAAAATCAGTAGGCTTACATAGGAGAGTTAGTCTCATGTTTGAGAGAGTTAGGCATTCACCAAGAGGGTGAATGGCCTGTTTTTGGTCCATGTGATGGACGAGTTTTGTAATCTTCCTTTAGTGCAATAAAATGGGTTTGTTGCAGTATCTCTTTGTGTTCATTATGTTGCTAATGTTGTGTGAGAATTGTTCAAGTACATGGCAGAACCTGTTATGCTTATGGGGGCATGAAGAGCTAGAGAGAAAGAAGAAAAGACTTCCGTTGTGCAAAGCCTTATGAGTGAAGGCAGATGCGTACTTTGATGCAAGTATGCAAGGCTGAATAATTTTGGGTGATGTTGAGTCAATGAACCACAATCATTGCCGGTCATGTCCCATGAAAATTTTAGGCGATTAAATGTGCATGTGACAGAGTTGCAGGCTAAGTCATAGTTCCACCGTAATGGTGCAATGCAAAGACATAATAGCGCAACGTAAGATATAACGATTACGGTACTGCAAGTGACGCACAATGATTACGCGTTACAGAGTTGCAGGCTAAGTCATAGTTCCACCGTAATGGTGCAATGCGAAGCCATAATAGCGCAACTCTACTGAACCCATTTTTTTGCAGTAACCCATGGTCTATTACGGTACTGCAAGTGATTAAATGGGCAAGTGACGCAACATGGGACACAGTTGCGTTACAGTTGTAATGGAGCCACAATCATTACACCTTTGTCATAGCATGGAGTAACGCAGCAGGTATCAGAGCCACCTTAACTCTCTCAAACATGAGATTAAATGGGCAAGTGATTAATATCGCAATCTTCCTTTGGTCTATTACGGTACTGCAAGTGACGCACAATGATTACGCGTTACAGAGTTGCAGGCTAAGTCATAGTTCCACCGTAATGGTGCAATGCGAAGCCATAATAGCACAACGAAAGCTATAATAGCGCAACACAAGCCATAATAGCGGTATTACTGTATAGACTGATGATAGACGTATTTATGTGTCTAATTTGTCCTCAATGTTTCGTATTGTTAGTACTCGTTTTTGTCCTTACTATGGTGTTTTGTGTGTTTGTAGGTATTTTTTGGAAATAAAGATTGTTGGAAAATTCGGCTCGAAAAGTTACTCGGAACACCCCGGAGGACATTTGCTATTCGAGACTCCCACTTTGGATAAGGGGTAACCCAATTACTAAGGGGCACCCAACTGATATTCGCACCCCAGCTGTTGGATAAGGGGTGACCTTCTCCTTCGTTTGAAAATGTGTTTTGGCGGGAAAATATTTTTCTTCTCTGGCAGATTTTTGAATCGATTTTTGGGCATGAAAGAAGGAGACTAAATCGCTGAAACTTCATGGTTCTACCTGTTAGAGCCTAACAGGGCTGGTATGGGCTCTTGGTTCGGTTAGAATTGGCTGCATCGTGGGATTAAAGAAAAACAGGGCAGCACGGTTACGGTAAAGAAAAACACGGGATTACAGCGTGTTTGAACGTGTTTGGATTGAGCTGGGTCTCTGCAGAAGCGTGTAGGAGTTAAATAAGGAATTTCTAGTAGCTGTATACGCGTGGAAGAGCTAAAAATGGAAGAAAATACTCGCGAGAAGATATTATTCACTGTCGAGCTATGGCAGAATTTTGAGGAGTTATTGCCGAGATTTCTTTCCCCTGTCGAGTATAAAAGAAGCTATTGGATATCATAGAGGAGGGACGGAGAGTTTGGGAGGATTTGGTACGCTACAAGAGCCGGAAAATCAAGTTTCAGAGAATCGAGTTCTGCTGCTGCATCTGTGAAGAACGTGAAGAACAGACTCTCAAAGACAGTCGTTTTTCAACAGTGAAAAGGACTAGCGAACGTGGGTCGCAGCTGTCGTAACAGCCGCACTTCATATCTATCGTAGTTTGTAACGGTGTTTGCAACAACTATAACTGTTGCAAACCCGATTTTCATCATTTTTCCTTTGTTCATCATTTGTAAACCATTTTTGAGCAATAATAATGAATTTTGAGCGCGTTTCCAACATGATGAGCTAGAACCCATCACTGGGACGACAGAGGAAGACGAACTTCATACATGGGTAATTTTAATTAATTCTTTTTATGACTTTTGCACTGATTAAAAATTGAATTATGATTTGATTAAATTAGTTATTATTTTATTAGATGGGTCATGCTTGCTTAAATGTTTGATGCCCCATGCTTACGATTTATAACTAATATTTTGAGAATCAACTTTGGCAAAAATAAGAGTCCATGTTTTTATTTGTTGCGCTATAATTGTTAAAAGAATTAATATTTGAACATTTTGTTATGAGTTCGGCGGAATCCTGAATCCCAGTAACTCTCTCCGTCTTGTGACATAAATTGTATATATTCTGCATTTTTGTTATTTTTCTTTATTAAATCCTAAGATCGATTTCATCAAGTCCGAGTGAACGACAACCTTACTACCACTTTCTACAACATTATTGAGTCACATCAATTTTTTGCGCCGCCGACGCGGACTTGTATATAGATTTGTTTTTAGGTTTTTATTTTTATTTAGTTTTATTATTTTTGTTCCTTTTTACGCGTTTTGGTATTTTCTGTTTGCTTTCAGATTTGGTGCGAAGCTTATGAGAAAGAAAAAGTTTTGAAAAGTAAAGCGAAGCCAAAGAAGGAAAGAAGAGAGAAAATCCAAAGGAGTAGAGAAGAAAATTTTGTATATAGTGTAATTAATTTTTTTTATTTATTTTTAGAAACTGTAATTAGGTAATTATTTTTGTAATTTTTATTTTTATTTTTTTTTTGGACTTCTTAATTTTGGACTTTATTTTTGGACTTTTGGACATTTTTTATAAAACCCTAAGGAAGGGTTATTTAAATATAAACTGCACAGGGAAGGATGACGATTACGATATCGTCTCGGCCCCTCGGGTTCGTACACGACATAGGAGTCGTGGACCGAGTCGACTTCAACGGTTCATCCCCCGTCTGGAACGGGAGGTAAGAATTCTAAACACCCGCGAATACCACCGTCGGCGGGTTTACTTTGGATGATTTCGTGTGAATATATGTCGAGGAACTGAATCTGGCTGCTTTAATTTCCTAGTAAAGGGCAAGGACTGACCATACAAGATAAGAGTTCGGATTTCATCACCGTGCTCTTCTTGCCCGCCTTAGGAAAACGAAACCAAACACGAACCTAAGCCTAAAAATTTTGACTAGAACGAGACCGATAGGGTAACGAGCTTAATAGGAAAGTCATTCGAAAAATATTGGTTACTCTTTAAGCATACTTCGAAGTTCATGATGGTTTCGTAAGTTGAATGCGTGATCTGCGCCGCCTTGTAATGCGGTGAGGCCTTGGGTATCAAAGCTCCACGCAGCTTCCCTCGCCTCTATTCAGCTTACTTAAACTCGGATTGATTCCGAGAGGGTTTGCTTAAATTGTAACGAATTCCCTTTCGAAGGTTTAGAAGGCGGGTCTAGAAAACAATCTAAGTGGAGCCATCATGCTTTTTGTTTGCTAGAAATCAGTAGGTTTGTTGTGGTCGAGTCAGCCTTTTTTGTGCTTGTGTAGAATTCCCTTGCATTTAGGATGTCAAACTGGTATTACAATAGCCATCACAATGAATATGAATATCCAACTAAACAATATGGACATCACTCTTTTTATGACCATAGTGTGAATAGTGGTTGGGAACGCCAAACTTTTGAAGGTTATGGGTCATACCATGGTGATCCCAATTACTATCCACACGCCACCCGGTCGTACGAGCAAAATTCCTCTCTAATAGAGTCAACACGTAAGTTTGCAGAAATGAATAACTTAGTTATGGATGAAAGCAATGCAACGAGTGAAATTTCTTTCCTAGATTCAATAAGGAAGTCATGTGAGTCGAGTCACGATACATTAAAGAAGTCATGTGAGTCGAGTCACGATACCATAATGAAGTCATATGAGTGGATTCGAAAGCTTTTGGTTGAGGCCCAGAACGGAACTGCTCGAGATAATCTTAGTGTTTCCAATAGTACCCCTGAAAATGAGGATAGTTATTTACATAATCAAGATGACGAGGATAAAATTGGTAACACTACTTGTCTAGATGAGGTTCAACCATTTTCATATTATTATAATGATGATTATGATGAGGATAGTGTTGATGAAGAATTTGAAATAAATAGGCATAGTGATCAGGAAATTGTTACCCCAATTGAGCTTTATAACGATAATATTTCTAGTTTAAATCCAAATAATTTTAATAATTATTCACCTATTCAAAAGGACGAGGATTTGACTAGAGATACCCCCGTTTTAGACGATGTAGTATTTCCTTTTGATTACGAAGCCAATGATGGTTTAGAGGAACGAGTATATTTTGAATCTAGCGATTTAGAAACAATAGACTTAGAAAAAGAAAATGAACTCGTAGAGATGAGTGAGGATGTACATGACTTAGAAGAATCAATTGACCATTTTCAGAAATCAGATGACCTTGAAATTAGGGAAGTTGTGACTAGTCTTTCTAGAGACACTGAAAACTCTAAGTTTGGGGGTGATTATCATTCTCCATGTGCTTTAACTCTTAGAAAAGTCCCTAACTTGGGACTTAACATATGTGCCTCAACCATTTTAAAAGATTATCTTCATACACTTTTTCCTGAACCTAGTTGTGTCCATAAGGAAGTTCAGTTGTTAGAAACCCATCCTCTGGTTGATGTGGTTAACCCAGGCTATGATACCACGATTGACTTTGTTTTCCCACCAAAAACCTTCCTTCCAATTGTGGGAACGTATAAGTTTCAGATGTGTCAATTATTAAGTTTTGAGACTAAACCTAATTACTTTAGGATATTAGGGTCGACACATTTGCTTAAGGAAGACCACTAATCTTATTGTGGTCAGCTGTGTAAGTCAAAACTGATTGACTTAGAGGATCCTCAATTATTCAGGTTATTGTTATGTGCCTCTAAGTTCTTAACTGAGTATTTCCAGACTCTACAACCTGATCTTAAGAATCATTCTTTTGAGGAAGTCCAGCCCATGAAAACTGTTTATCTAGACCCTTTTATAGAACCTGAGCCCGAACCACAACTAGATATAGTTGTCTTAAACAAAAAAATAGATAAGGGTGTGTTCGATATCTTCCTGGTCTGTTGCAGTTTCCTCTTCTTGTGGTTAGCACTTTTTGATCCGAGATGACCCGATTATTCCTTCTTGCTATATGATTCTTCGAGGTGACTAATCCTTTCCAATGTCCTGGTCAAGACTTTAAACTTAGCACTTCTTGGGAGGTAACCCATGCTCTTGCAACACGGTAATATCTTTCCTTAACTCTTTTACTTCAAATGGTAACAGTTTCTCCTTGTTCATGCTTTTAATTTTATCTTTAGAACATTGAGGACAATGTTAGATTTAAGTTTGGGGGTATGGGAGAAACTTTTTAGTTGCAATAAATAAACTCCAGAGCCTAGAAATTTATGTTTATTAAGGTCGGCACTAACCAATCTAAGTGGATGGAAGCATTTTGGTTGTAGGAGTTGAGGAACCAATCTGATTAGATGGCAACATCTAAAGAGTCTATTCATAAAAGCACAGAGCTCAGGTGTTAGAAATAACATGATAGTTTCACCATATCTCGTTGAGTCCTTTTCACTTCTGTTTTTATTTTGTTCTTTGTAAACTATGTTTCTCTAAGTGATTAGGTGGGGCCCACGAATCAAGTTGTTACCAATGCTAGGGTGAATTAGAGTGATTGAGATACCTAAAAAAAAATAAAAAAATAAAAGTGAAAAAAAAAATAAAAAAAAATTAGACCAGACCATCAGACCAACCTAATAAATTCAATAAAGTCGACCACCGGAACCCTTGTATATGCCGGTTGTGTTGACCTAGAGTTAGGATTATCGACCACGGGTTCCCTTGTATATGCCAAAGTGTGTTGATATTAGTCGACTAGTATCTCACCATTAAGATAGGTTCATTTTGGCGGAGGCCTTCGAGACAGAGATATGGGAAACACCATTCACTTAGTAAACATCAAAACCATCTATGTTTTTCTCCATATCCATCTTATTGATCTATCCATGTGATTAGTTTTGACTCCGGGTATTGATGTCCATAGTGCGACTATCTGAGTAGAGCTCTGTCACTTTATTTGAATTTTAGTATGCTTGAGTGCAAACTCGTGTACATCAATTGAATTTCGCATCGGGTACTTCCTCCCGTAGTCAATAAGTATGCCAACCAAGGAGATTCTTTAGTGCCTTCCAAGGTTACGTGTAGATAGCTAGGGTCCTGGAGTAAAGGTTTTGTGGGTACACCTCTGGTAAACCCTCCGGAGACAACACTCCGCCTCTAGGGCCACCTAGGGGTTCAAATGATTTTTATTTTCTAGAATAAATTTGCTCGAGGACTAGCAAATAATAAGTTTGGGGGTATTTGATAGATGCATTTATGTGTCTAATTTGTCCTCAATGTTTCGTATTGTTAGTACTCGTTTTTGTCCTTACTATGGTGTTTTGTGTGTTTGTAGGTATTTTTTGGAAATAAAGATTGTTGGAAAATTCGGCTCGAAAAGTTGCTCGGAACACCCCCGGAGGACATTTGCTATTCGGACTCCCACTTTGGATAAGGGGTAACCCAATTACTAAGGGGCACCCAACTTATATTTGCACCCCCAGCTGTTGGATAAGGGGTGACCTTCTCCTTCGTTTGAAAATGTGTTTTGGCGGGAAAATATTTTTCTTCTCTGGCAGATTTTTGAATCGATTTTTGGGCATGAAATAAGGAGACTAAATCGCTGATCAAACTTCATGGTTCGACCTGTTAGAGCCTAACAGGGCTGGTATGGGCTCTTGGTTCGGTTAGAATTGGCTGCATCGTGGGATTAAAGAAAAACAAGGCAGCACGGTTACGGTAAAGAAAAACACGGGATTACAGCGTGTTTAAACGTGTTTGGATTGAGCTGGGTCTCTGCAGAAGCGTGTAGGAGTTAAATAAGGAATTTCTAGTAGTTGTATACGCGTGGAAGAGCTAAAAATGGAACAAAATACTCGCGAGAAGATATTATTCACTGTCGAGCTATGGCAGAATTTTGAGGAGTTATTGCCGAGATTTCTTTCCCCTGTCGAGTATAAAAGAAGCTATTGGATATCATAGAGGAGGGACGGAGAGTTTGGGAGGATTTGGTACGCTACAAGAGCCGGAAAATCAAGTTTCGAGAGAATCGAGTTCTCTCTGCCGATCTCGTGAAGAACGTGAAGAACAGACTCTCAAAGACAGTCGTTTTTCAACAGTGAAAAGGACTAGCGAACGTGGGCCGCAGCTGTCGTAACAACCGCACTTCATATCTATCGTAGTCTGTAACGGTGTTTGCAACAACTATAACTGTTGCAAACCCGATTTTCATCATTTTTCTTTTGTTCATCATTTGTAAACCATTTTTGAGCAATAATAATGAATTTTGAGCATGTTTCCAACATGATGAGCTAGAACCCATCACTGGGACGACGGAGGAAGACGAACTTCATACATGGGTAATTTTAATTAATTCTTTTTATGACTTTTGCACTGATTAAAAATTGAATTATGATTTGATTAAATTAGTTATTATTTTATTAGATGGGTCATGCTTGCTTAAATGTTTGATGCCCCATGCTTACGATTTATAACTAATATTTTGAGAATCAACTTTGGAAAAAATAAGAGCCCATGTTTTTATTTGTTGAGCTATAATTGTAAAAAGAATTAATATTTGAACCTTTTGTTATGAGTTCGGCGGAATCCTGAATCCCAGTAACTCTCTCCGTCTTGTGACATAAATTGTATATATTCTGTATTTTTATTATTTTTCTTTATTAAATCCTAAGATCGATTTCATCAAGTCCGAGTGAACGACAACCTTACTACCACTTTCTACAACATTATTGAGTCACATCAACTGTCAAGTGTCGAGAATGGCATAAACCCACGGGGCTAATGTAGTGCAAGTGCAGCACTACATTGTAAATACATTTGGCTAAGTGATGAAGCTTATTGGACGACACAATGAAGCTTCATTGAAGGATTGGCAAGACATGGCCAAAGTTGACCGATGCAACATGCGATGTTGGCATCGATGCATATCCATGGAATTGAGTTGGCCCAAGCTCAAGGAGGATGCAAGAGTGAATAATAGACTAAGAGTTGGTCTATGGCCTATATTCAAGGTTGGCCAAAGCTTGAATAATGCAAACAAGTTGGTAATGCAAGAGTTGCATTGCTATTGTCAAGCTAATTGGCGAAGTGAAATATATATGACGCATGAGTAACTAGAGTGAGCTCAAGGAGCTGGCATCGATGTTTGAAGCTTAAGAAATGTCCGTGCATGAGTTTAGAATGATAATCATGCAGGACCAAGAGGTCTGAACATTTGCGCAAGACATAATCCAGTATGGCACAACAAGTGTGCAATACAGCTCAAGTGACGGTTATAAGTTGGTTATTGGCTTCACAAGTGTGCCAAAGGTGCGAGACAAGTTAGAAGGGTTATGAAATGAGTTCATAGCCTTAGTAGAGTGTTCCTAACCGTTCAAGACAAGAGTGGATTCAATCTGCATGACAACAAAAAAGGTGGCAGTTGAAAAGCAGATTGGCGGTTATGGAAACTACCTGATGGGACACATGACTGTTCCATGCGTGTGCAAGTGTTGTGCACGGTTTTGGATAGTGAGTTTGTTTTATAAATAGTCCTAAGTAGTGGTAAAAATCAGTAGGCTTACATATTAGAGTTAGTCTCATGTTTGAGAGAGTTAGGCATTCACCAAGAGGGTGAATGGCCCGTTTTTGGTCCATGTGATGGACGAGTTTTGTAATCTTCCTTTAGTGCAATAAAATGGGTTTGTTGCAGTATATCTTTATGTTCATTATGTTGCTGATGTTGTGTGAGAATTGTTCAAGTACATGGCAGAACCTCTTATGCTTATGGGGGCATGAAGAGTTAGAGAGAAAGAACAAAAGACTTCCGTTGTGCAAAGCCTTATGAGTGAAGGCAGATGCGTACTTTGATGCAAGTATGCAAGGTTGAATGATTTTGGGTGCTGTTGAGTCACTGAACCACAATCATTGCCGGTCATGTCCCATGAAAATTTTAGGCGATTAAATGGGCATGTGATAGCAGGTATCAGAGCTGTGTTAGGGGACACAGTTGCTGATTTTTCTCTCTTTTACTCAAGTTAATGTCATTTGTTTGTCAAATTCAGTGAAGAATTGTTTGGTTTTCACTAGTATGGAGACTAGAATAAGTTGGTCTTGTGTGGAAAGATCAATTGGAATGAATTTTGAAGCTTGATTTAGCAGCAAGCCATGAAAGTTTATGACAAAGGTGTCAAAATTCTAGCCCAAAGTGTTAGGAGAACGTGCAAGAATCATTAAAAACCGGGTTTTCAAGTGATGGCATGACAAAACTTTGAAGTATGCTGACTTCTATGGTGCAAGTCAGGTGTTAAAGTCCATGTTTCTCACAAGTATGTGAAGATTATGCATTTGGAATGCATTCTTTCGTAGTGTTATCAGTAGAGAGTACATTACAAGTTGTAATGGGAATTTTAGGGGAAATTCTTGTATACAAAGAAGTTGATGGTCTTTGCAATGTCAAAGTAGATGAAGAACATGTCTATGTGATAGATTGAAGGTGTTTTCATCATAGCCAGTTAATGGAAGATTAAAGTTATCTCTCTTGAATGCATGTACCTTGGTGGTAATGCAAAGTCTGGTTGTGAACAAGCATGTTTGTGGCAATGTGATGCCATGAAGGAAGAATTGGATGACCAATTCTTATCTAGCATAAAGCTTATGGAAAGGCTGAAGACAGAAGCGCAAGTTAGGGGAAAACCGATACACCACGGTCTTGCGTTTGAAAAGAGTTATTCATGGATGATAGATGTGCACAAGGAGTGTGCTTACACCTGGTTTATGAGTGGGATCAGTATGCTTGTACAAGGGTGTCCAAAGACATGCATTTGATCAAAACCACAAGCGGATGTTCTTGTCAACTGCAAATCAACAATTGTTGCTGCTCAAGTTGATTTTGGCGAAGGGGAAAGACAAGAGTAACCAGTTGTGCATGGGCAGTAAAATGAGTTCCAAGTTTGAAGAAGAATGCAGCATTCTTGCTTCATGGAACGTAGGCAGTGGCGCCTCATTTGCAAGGATTGTGCCTTGTTAATATTGTCCAAGATAATTGTCCACGGAAGTCATTGTGCGATATAACTTTGCTGAGCTCTATGGTGATGCTCAGAATCACCAAGTAAAGTCCGTTCCAGTTGTGCAAAGGTGCACAAGTTTGTGTCAAGATTTGGGTGCTAATTGGCATAGCATGTATGCAATAGTAGCATGCGCCAAATGGGATTTGGGCATGGCCAGAATGCATAATGCGTGAAGAAATGCAAGTTAGGAAAATTGTGGATGCGGGAAAGATAAGGACAAAGTAGTGGTGATGCATAATGATGGCATGTGGACATTATTGAAGAAATCTTCATGAAAGCTAAAGCAAAATGATAGCATCAGTCTAAAGGAGTATTCAACTAATTGTCAATTATAGTGTGCTTTGTTATGGGAGTGGCATACGAACGTTGATAGTTGGAAGAGTACATGTAGCAAAGTGAATTGCTACATTGGGGACAGTAGGTGCTGTCTCGCTTCCTTTTTTTTTGAGAAGCGAAGTTGAAGTCAGTATTGCAAGGATTGTTAGGTCTTACAAGTTGCAATCAGTTGGCGCGAGTATTTTCTCAAGTTTGAGTATACTTTCAGTTTGGGGTCGAGTGGACCTTGGTGTTGGAATGAAGTCTCTCTATGTAAGGTAGTAGTGAATGAGGGTATTTGAAGTAAAAGATCTTGCCTCTTTCGTTCAAAGTAAAGCTAGTTCGCGTGGAAGATGCTACACAGCATATTAAGCCAAAATATGCAATAGAAGACGCTGAAAGTGAAAGAAGCAAATAAAAGAGTTGGTGGCATAGTCGAGTTTGCTGTTGAGAGTTATGTGGAAGTGCGACGGCATATGGCAGCGATAGCATGGAGTAACGCAGCAAGAATGAAGATGTAAGTCCATCAAGTATATGAGTTAAGAGTAACTCATAGTTAGGAAGAATATGATGTTGTTTTTTCGCCACATTAAAGCGTAGCAGTTTCAAAGAGCAAGTGATACTTAAAGTGCTGGTTTCAAAGGCGCGTGAAGAGGATGCCTGGTCTAAAAAGACGGTCCGATGTCAGGGGTATCCTAAGTCGTGACTATACCAGAGTCATGCATTTCAATCATGATGTTGCGACAATGCAAGCAAATAACAGCAAGGTGCAGGTTATTTGGCATACAAATGATGCAAGTCCAAGAAGGTGAAGATTGCAACATGATTTGGAGGCCAAATCTAGTGAAAGTACTGAAGTTTGTAAAGTGCAGCAAAGGCTATAGATTGTGGCGCAAACCAAGAGTGGTATGAAATCATAGAGTGCATACCTTAAGGCATGGCATGATTTGGCGCAGGCGCATATGATTGAAGAATTGAAGTCAAGTTTTGTATAAGTCCTGTCAAGTTGCATGGTGCAACTAAAGTCGGAAAATGGAGGTATAAGACAATGGAAATGATCAGTGTGATCAGTTGGGAAGAATCATTACTTGTGTACACTTAGGCACAAATGATTCATGTGAAGTTCAAGCTCAATTCAGGGAGTTG
Source organism: Papaver armeniacum (assembly GCA_023531295.1). Lineage (NCBI taxonomy): Eukaryota > Viridiplantae > Streptophyta > Magnoliopsida > Ranunculales > Papaveraceae > Papaver > Papaver armeniacum. The sequence continues at coordinate 647,685 of JAJJWW010008259.1, read as the reverse complement.
GCAAGAGGAATTTCCAAGTTGCATTTGGGTGTTGATATGCGATTGTAGTTGGAGTTAGAACGTCTGATCAACGTGACAACAACAATACAAGTCAGTAGGATCAATGGCAAGGCAGTAAGATAAGTGATGGCATTTGGTACTAGGAATAAAAGTTTTGGCAAGAATGAAGGCCAAACAAAGTTTGCTGATTTATGAGAAGGGCTCAGAAGCGTACAAGGTCAGAGAACAAGTATAACGAGTATACTTTGTTGCGTTCAACGAGGGCGTTGAACGGATTAGGTGGGGGAGGTCTATTACGACAGTGCAAGTGACGCACAATGATTACGCATTACAGAGTTGCAGGCTAAGTCATAGTTCCACCGTAATGGTGCAATGCGAAGCCATAATAGCGCAACGTAATCTATAATAGCGCAACGCAAGCCATAATAGCGGTATTACTGTATAGACTGTCAAGTGTCGAGAATGGCATAAACCCACGGGGCTAATGTAGTGCAAGTGAAGCACTACATTGTAAATACATTTGGCTAAGTTATGAAGCTTATTGGCCGACACAATGAAGCTTCATTGAAGGATTGGCAAGACATGGCCAAAGTTGACCGATGCAACATGCGATGTTGGCATCGATGCATATCCATGGAATTGAGTTGGCCCAAGCTCAAGGAGGATGCACGAGTGAATAATAGACTAAGATTTGGTCTATGGCATATATTCAAGGTTGGACAAAGCTTGAATAATGCAAACAACTTGGTAATGCAAGAGTTGCATTGCTATTGTCAAGCTAATTGGCAAAGTAAAGTATATATGACGCATGAGTAACTAGAGTGAGCTCAAGGAGCTGGAATCGATGTTTGAAGCTTAAGAAATTTCCGTGCATGAGTTTAGAATGATAAGCATGCATTACCAAGAGGGCTGAACGTTGGCGCAAGATAGAATCCAGTATGGCACAACAAGTGTGCAATACGGCTCAAGTGACGGTTATAAGTTGGTTATTGGCTTCACAAGTGTGCCAAAGGTGCGAGACAAGTTAGAATGGTTATGAAATGAGTTCATAGCCTTAGTAGAGTGTTCCTAACCGTTCAATACAAGTGTGGCTTCAATCTTCATGACAACACAAAAGGTGGCAGTTGAAAAGCAGATTGGCGGTTATGGAAACTGCCTGATGGGACACATGGCTGTTCCATGTGTGTGCAAGTGTTGTGCATGGTTTTGGATAGTTATTTTGTTGTATAAATAGTCCTAAAGAGCGGGAAAAATCAGTAGGCTTACATATGAGAGTTAGTCTCATGTTTGAGAGAGTTAGGCATTCACCAAGAGGGTGAATGGCCCGTTTTTGGTCCATGTGATGGACGAGTTTTGTAATCTTCCTTTAGTGCAATAAAATGGGTTTGTTGCAATATATCTTTGTGTTAATTATGTTGCTAATGTTGTGTGAGAATTGTTCAATTACATGACAGAACCTCTTATGCTTATGGGGGCATAAAGAGTTAGAGAGAAAGAAGAAAAGACTTCCGTTGTGCAAAGCCTTATGAATGAAGGCAGATGCGTACTTTGATGCAAGTATGCAAGGCTGAAAGATTTTGGGTGATGTTGAGTCACTGAACCACAATCATTGTCGGTCATGTCCACACGAATTCATAGGGGTTTCTTAGATTGTAACGAATTCCCTTTCGAAGGATTAAAAGCTGGTCTAGAAAACAATCTAAGTAGAGCCATCATGCTTTTTGTTTGCTAGAAATCAATAGGTTTGTTGTGGTCGAGTCATCCTTGTTTGTGTTTATGTAGAATTCCCTTGCAGTTAGGATGTCAAACTGGTATTATAACAGCCAATACAATGATTATCCAACTGAACAATATGGACATTACTCTTTTTATGACCATAGTGTGAATAGTGGTTGGGAACGCCAATCTTTTGAAGGTTATGGGTCATACCATGGTGAGCCCAATTACTATCCACACGAGCATCGGTCATTCGAGCAAGAAGATTATAGTACTGGTTCTTCGTCTCTAGAGGATACAATCAAATTATTGAAAAGTAGTCCTTTTTATGATCTCTCTGTTCCTGTTTCTCCTTTAGAAGAGTCTCTCAGGAAATTAGAGGAGACGACACGTAAGTTAGATAAGATGAATAACTTAGTTTATGACGAAAGGAAACTTTCTATAGAGGAATCCCTCAAGATGATAGCTGAGACGAACGAAAGAATTTCTCGAAATAATCTTGATTTCCAGTACAGTGTTTCCAATAATACCCTTAAAAATGAGGATAGTAATTTGCATAATCAAGATGACGAGGATAAAATTGGTAACACTACTTGTTTAGATGAGGTTCAACCATTTTCATGTTATGATGAGGATAGTTCTGATGAAGAATTTGAAATAAGTAGGCATAGTGATCAGGAATTTGTTACTCCAATTGAACTTTATAATGATAGTACTATTTCTGGTTCAAATCCCAATAATTTTAATGATTATTCACCTATTTGAAAGGACGAGGATTTGACTAGAGATGCCACCGTTTTAGACGATGTAGTTCATGATCCTTTAGCCTGCAATATGTTGGATAATCCATTATTTGATGTGCCTATAAGTGCATCGGAGGAAGTAACTATGATTAACACCTTAGTTAACGAGCCTTTACTAGAAACTTTAGCTGATAATCCTTTATATGATTGTGATGATGGTTTAGAGGAAAGAGTTTACCACGAGAATATCGTTTTAGAGTCTAGTGATTTAGAAACACTAGTCTTAGAAGACGATAAACTCGTAGAGATGAGTAAGGATGAATTACCTGATAATAACTTAGAAGAATCAATTGACCATTTTCAGGATTCTGATGTTTTAGAAATTAGGGAAATTGTGACTAGTCTGTCTAAAGACACTGAAAACTCTAAGTTTGGGGGTGATTATCACTCTCCTAGTGCCTTACCTTTAACTCTCAGAAAGTCCCCTCACTTAGGACTGGACATCCGTTCCTCAACCATTTTACAAGATTATCTTCATACACTTTTTCCTGAACCTAGTTGTGTCCATAAAGAAGTTCAGTTGTTAGAAACCCATCCTCTGGTTGATGTGGTTAACCCAGGCTATGATACCACGATTGACTTTGTTTTCCCACCAAAAACCTTCCTTCTAATTGTGGGAACGTACAAGTTTCAGATGTGTCAATTATTAAGTTTTGAGACTAAACCTAATTATTTTAGGATATTACGGTCGACACATTTGCTTAAGAATGACCACCACTGTGGTCAACCGTGTGAGTCAAATCTGATTGACTTAGAGGATCCCCGATTATTCGGGTTATTTTTATGTGCTTCAAGTTCTTAGTTGAGTATTTCTAGACTCTAGAACTTGATCTTCGTGATCCTTCCTTTGAGGAAATCCAGCCGATGAAAACTTTTTATCTAGACCCTTTTATAAAGCCTGAACCCGAACCACAACTAGATGTAGTTGTCTTAAGCAAAAAAATAGATAAGGGTGTGTTGGATATCTTCCTGGTCTGTTGCAGTCTCCTCTTCTTGTGGTTAGCCCTTTTTGATCCAGATGACCCGCAGTTATTCCGGCTATTGCTATATGATTCTTCGAGGTGACTAATTCTTTCCAATGTCTGGCTGAAGACTTTAAACTTAGCACTTCTTGGGAGGTAACCCATGCTCTTGCAACACGGTAATATTTTTCCTTAACTATTTTCTTCAAGTGGTAACAGTTTCTCCTTGTTCATGTTTTTAATTTCATCTTTAGAACATTGAGGACAATGTTAGATTTAAGTTACGGGGTATGGGAGAAAATTTTTAGTTACAGTAAATAAAACTCCAGAGCCTAGAAATTTATGTTTATTAAGGATGGCACTAACCAATCTAATTGGATGGAAGCATCTTGGTTATAGGAGTTGAGGAACCAATCTGATTAGATGGAAACATCTAGAAGAGTCTATTCATAAAAGCACATAGCTCAGGTGTTATAAAAGAAAACATGGTAGTTTTGCCGTATCCTCGTGATGGAAACTGATGGTTATTTTCAATGATTTTGTAGTAATAAGGGTTGTCGTTCACTCGGACTTGATGGGATTGATTTTAAGTTTTAATAAAAGAAAATAAAAGATAAAGATATACAAATATTGTCACAGGATGAAGAGACACTGAGACGCAGGATTTCACTACTTTTCATATTGTTGTGGTTCAGTCATTAACTCTAGACAATATAGCTCAAGCAAAAGAAGTTGTGACTCTAATTCTTTGCCAAAATTAGATTTCATAAAACATTATATGTAAGTCGTAAGCATGACGCATCAAAAGTAATTTAAACTAAGCATGCGACATCAGACAAAATAACAAATAATTAATAGAAATCATAAAACAATTAAATCTATGCAAAAAGTCATATAAAGAATTAATTCATTTACCACAATCATGAAAAGTTGATTCCTCCGTCGTCCCAGTGATGGGTTCTAGCTCATCATGGTGTAAACACGCTCAAAAATCATTATTAATGCTCAAAAATGGTTTACAAATGATGAACAAGGGAGAAAAGATGAAAAGCCTGATTTGTAACAGTTTTAATTGTTACAAACAGACTGTTACAGAGAACGATACATGTAAAGTGTTGCTGTTGCGGAAATTTTAAGTCTGCCTTCTGTATTACGACCCACAGTTGCGAGTCGTTAACGCTATTGAAGAACGACTGTTCTGGGCTGTCTGTTCTTCGTGTTCTTCAGCTCATGCAGCAGCAGAAATAATTCTTTGCAACTCGATTCTCCGGCTCTGTTGAGGCTCTATACCTCTCCCAAACTCTCCATAACCCCCGGAAGAAATCTCAAACCCTCATTTAAATACGCCAGGACCTACTATCTTCCCCTTAATTCCCAAATCTTCTCGCCATTAAAGAAACAATATCTCGGGAATATTTTCACCAATTTGCAGCGAGTATAGTTTCCCATTTTATCTCCATCACGCGTCGTCTGGCAGATAAGAACATACAAACACGTTTAGAGAGACTCAAACACCCTAACTACACACGCCAGCTCACAAAAATCCCGTGAATGTCTCGACCAAATACGTGTTCCCTGTTTTATCTTCTCGTGGAATTTCCAGCCAAATATATGCAATTATAACGCCAGTACCACGCCTGTTATGATCTATCACATCACCCCAACAAATTCCAGCCATTGAGTCTCCCTCTAGCACGTCCAAATCTCGAACCAAAAATCTGCCATAGCCTTTTATCTTTTCCCGCCAAAACGTAAATTTGAAATGAAGAAGAAGGTGCCCCTTAACCAAATCCATTGATGCCGAATATCAGGTGGGTGCCCCTTATCAATTGGGGTGCCCCTTATCCAAAAGTGAAAGTCCGAATAACACTTGACCTCCGGGCGCTTTAGACAACTTTTCGAGCCGATTTTTCCAAAAATATTTATTGCCCTAAAATACCTACAAACACATAAAACACCAAAATTAATACAAAATCGAGTGCCAACAATATATAGTATTGAGATCAAATTAGACACAAAAATGTGTCTATCAAATACCCCCAAATTATTTGCTAGTCCTCGAGCAAATTCATTCTAGAAAATAAAAATCATTTGAACCCCTAGGTGGCCCTAGTGGCGGAGTGTTGTCTCCGGAGGGTTTACCAGAGGTGTACCCACAAAACCATTACTCCAGACCCTAGCTATCTATGCAAAACCTTGGAAGGCACTAAAGAATCTCCTTGGTTGGCATACAATATTGGCTGTAGGAGGAAGTACCCTGATGCGAAAATTCATATAAAGTGACAGAGCTCTACTCAGATAGTTTCTAGACATCATAAACCGGAGTCAACCAATCACATGGATAGATTAAGAAGATGGATTTAGAGAAAAACGTGGATGATGTTGACTAAGGTGAACCTATCCTAATGGATCGAGATACTTGTCCGGACTAATATCAACACACCGGGCATATACAAGGGAACCAAATGGGTGATAATCCTAACTCTAGGTCAACACAACCGGCATATACAAGGGCACCAAAGGGTCGACTTTATTGAATTTATTCCGGTTGGTCTGATGGTCTGGTCTCAAAAAAATTTAATTTAATTTATTTTTTTTTTTTTTATCTCAGTCACTCTATTTCACCCTAGCAATGGTAAAGAAAAATAAAAGAAGTGATAAGGATTCTTTCGATGTTTCCATCACGAGGATATGGCGAAACTACCATGTTTTCTTTTTCTAACACCCGAGCTCGTGCTTCTATGAATAGACTCTTTAGATGTTTCCATCTAATCGATTGGTTCCTCAACTCCTACAACCAAGATGTTCCCATCCACTTAGATCGATTAGTGCCAACCTTAATAAGCATAAATTTCTAGTCTCCGGAGTTTATTTATTGCAACTAAAAAGTTTCTCCCATACCCCCAAACTTAAATCTAACATTGTCCTCAATGTTCTAAAGATGAAATTAAAAACATGAACAAGGAGAAACTCGTTACCATTTGAAGCAAAAGAGTTAAGGAAAGATATTACCGTGTTGCATGAGCATGGGTTACCTCCCAAGAAGTGCTAAGTTTAAAGTCTTCACCAGACATTGGAAAGGATTAGTCACCTCGAAGAATCATATAGCAACAGTCGGAATAACTGCGGGTCATCTGGATCAAAAAGTGCTAACCACAAGAAGAGGAGACTGCAATAGACCAGGAAGATACCCTTATCTAGTTTTTTGTTTAAGACAACTACATATAGTTGTGGCTCAGGTTCAGGTTCTATAAAAGGGTCTAGATAAAAAGTTTTCATAGGCTGGACTTCCTCAAAAGAAGGTTTCTTGAGATCAGGTTGTAGAGTCTGGAAATACTCAAGTAGGAACTTAGACGCATATAACAATAACCTGAATAATTGGGGATCCTCTAAGTCAATCAGATTTGACTCACACAGCTGACCACAAAAAGATTGGTGGTCTTCCTTAAGCAAATGTGTCGACCCTAATATCCTAAAGTAATTAGGTTTAGTCTCAAAACTTAAAAATTGACACATCTGAAACTTATACGTACCCACAATTGGAAGGAAGGTTTTTGGTGGGAAAACAAAGTCAATCGTGGTATCATAGCCTGGGTTAACCACATCAACCAGAGGATGGGTTTCTAACAACTGAAATTCCCTATGGACACAACTAGGTTCAGGAAAAAGTGTATGAAGATAGTTTTGTAAAATGGTTGAGGCACGGATGTCCAGTCCTAAGTGAGGGGACTTTCTGAGAGTTAAAGGTAATGCACTAGGAGAGTGATAATCACCCCCAAACTTAGAGTTTTCAGTGTCTCTAGATAGACTAGTCACAATTTCCCTAATTTTTAGAACATCAGAATCCTGAAAATGGTCAATTGATTCTAAGTTATTATCAGGTAATGCATCCTTACTCATCTCTACGAGTTTATCGTCTTCTAAGACTAGTGTTTCTAAATCACTAGACTCTAAAACAGTATTCTCAGGGTAAACTCTTTCCTCTAAACCATCATCACAATCATATAAAGGATTATCAGCGAAAGTTTCTAGTAAAGGCCCGTTAACTAAGGTGTTAATCATAATTACTTCCTCTGATTCACTTATAGGCACATCAAATAATGGATTATCCAGCATATTGCATGCTAAAGGATCATGAACTACATCGTCTAAAACGGTGGCATCTCTAGTCAAATCCTCGTCCTTTCGAATAGGTGAATCATTATTAAAATTATTGGGATTTGAACCAGAAATAGTACTATCATTATAAAGTTCAATCGGAGTAACAAATTCCTGATCACTATGCCTATTTATTTCGAATTCTTCATCAACACTATCCTCATCATAATCATTATTATAAAAACATGAAAATGGTTGAACCTCATCTAAACAAGTAGTGTTACCAATTCTAACCTCATCATCTTGATTATGTGAATAATTATCTTCATTCTCAAAGGTATTATTGGATACACTATATTGGAAATTCAAGTTATTTCGAGCAATACTTTCATTCATCTCTAACTCAAGTCTACGTGTCGACTTAGCTATCCTCTCAAGGGTCTCCTCCAAAGAAAGTTCCCTTAGTGTTGGATCTAAGTTTTGAGTTAATCTATTGAGGATATCTTCTAAAGATTCAGTCGTTGTTGCAGTCCTTTCGTCCATAACTACGTTATTTACCTCAGCTAACTTACATGTTGATTCAGCTAACTTTTGTGTCGACTTAGCTAAACCCCTGAGGGACTCTTCTAGAGAAGGAAGAGGAACATAAGGATCATAATAAGGACTACTTTTCAAAAGTTTGATTGTATCCTCTCGAGACGAAGAACTATTACTATAATCTTCTTGCTCGAATGACCGATGCACATGCGGATAGTAATTGGGCTCACCATGGTATGACCCATAACCTTCCAAAGGTTGGCGTTCCAAACCACTATTCACACTATGGTCATAAAAAGAGTGATGTCCATAATTTTCGGTTGGATATTCATATTCATCGTGATGTCTATTATAATACCAATTTGACATCCTAACTGCAAGGGAATTCTACACAAACACAAACAAGGCTGACTCGACCACAATAAACCTACTGATTTCTAGCAAACAAAAAGCATGATGGCTCCACTTAGATTGTTTCTAGACCAGCTTCTAATCCTTCGAAAAGGAATTCGTTACAATCTGAGCAAACCCCTCTGGAATCAATCCGAGTTTAAGTAAGTTGAATAGAGGCGAGGGAAGCTGCGTGGAGCTTTGATACCCAAGGCCTCACCGCATTACAAGGCGGCGCGATCACGCATTCAACTCACGAAACCATCATGAACTTCGAAGTATGCTTAAAGAGTAACCAATATTTTTCGAATGACTTTTCCTATTAAGCTCGTTACCCTATCGGTCTCGTTCTAGTCAGTATTTTAAGCTTAGGTTCGCGTTTGGTTTTGTTTTCCTAAGGCGGGCAAGAAGAGAACGGTGATGAAATCCGAACCCTAATCTTGTATGGCCAGTCCTTGCCCTTTACTAGGAAATTAAAAGCAGCCGTTTTCAATACCTCAACATATATGCATACAAAATCATCCAGTAAACCCGCTGACAGGGGATTCGCGGGTGTTTATAATTCTTACCTCCCGTTCCAGACGGGGGATGAACCGTTGAAGTCAACTCGGGCCACGACTCCTATGTCATGTACGAACCCGAGGGGCCGAGACGATATCGTAATCGTCGTCCTTCCCTGTGCAGTTTATATTTAAATAACCCTTCCTTAGGGTTTTAAAAAAATGTCCAACAGTCCAAAAATAAAGTCCAAAATTAAGAAGTCCAAAAAAATAAAAATAAACCGTTCCAGACGGGTGTTTAGAATTCTTACCTCCCGTTCCAGACGGGGGATGAACCGTTGAAGTCGACTCGGGCCACGACTCCTATGTCATGTACGAACCCGAGGGGCCGAGACGATATCGTAATCGTCGTCCTTCCCCGTGCAGTTTATATTTAAATAACCCTTCCTTAGGGTTTTAAAAAAATGTCCAACAGTCCAAAAATAAAGTCCAAAATTAAGAAGTCCAAAAAAATAAAAATAAAAATTACAAAGATAATTACCTAATTACAGTTTCTAAAAATAAAAAAATAAAAAAATAAAAAAATAATTACACTATATACAAAATTTTCCTCTTCACTCCTTTGGATTTTCTCTCTTCTTTTTTTCTTTGGCTTCACTTTACTTTTCAACACTTTCTCTTTTATATAAGCTTCGCACCAAGTCTGAAAGCAAATAGAAAAAAAAAACCAAAACGCGTAAAAAGGAACAAATAATAATAAAATAAAATAAAATAATAAAACCTAAAAACAAATCTATACACAAGTCCGCGTCGGCGGCGCCAAAAAATTGATGGTTATTTTCAATGATGTTGTAGTAATAAGGGTTGTCGTTCACTCGGACTTGATGGGATTGATTTTAAGTTTTAATAAAAGAAAATAAAAGATAAAGATATACAAATATTGTCACAGGATGAAGAGACACTGAGACGCAGGATTTCACTACTTTTCATATTGTTGTGGTTCAGTCATTAACTCTAGACAATATAGCTCAAGCAAAAGAAGTTGTGACTCTAATTCTTTGCCAAAATTAGATTTCATAAAACATTATATGTAAGTCGTAATCATGACGCATCAAAAGTAATTTAAACTAAGCATGCGACATCAGACAAAATAACAAATAATTAATAGAAATCATAAAATAATTAAATCTATGCAAAAAGTCATATAAAGAATTAATTCATTTACCACAATCATGAAAAGTTGATTCCTCCGTCGTCCCAGTGATGGGTTCTAGCTCATCATGGTGTAAACACGCTCAAAAATCATTATTAATGCTCAAAAATGGTTTACAAATGATGAACAAGGGAGAAAAGATGAAAAGCCTGATTTGTAACAGTTTTAATTGTTACAAACAGACTGTTACAGAGAACGATACATGTAAAGTGTTGCTGTTGCGGAAATTTTAAGTCTGCCTACGTATTACGACCCACGATTTGCGAGTCGTCGTTAACGCTATTGAAGAACGACTGTTCTGGGCTGTCTGTTCTTCGTGTTCTTCAGCTCATGCAGCAGCAGAAAACAATTCTTTGCAACTCGATTCTCCGGCTCTGTTGAGGCTCTATACCTCTCCCAAACTCTCCATAACCCCCGGAAGAAATCTCAAACCCTCATTTAAATACGCCAGGACCTACTATCTTCCCCTTAATTCCCAAATCTTCTCGCCATTAAAGAAACAATATCTCGGGAATATTTTCACCAATTTGCAGCGAGTATAGTTTCCCATTTTATCTCCATCACGCGTCGTCTGGCAGATAAGAACATACAAACACGTTTAGAGAGACTCAAACACCCTAACTGCACACGCCAGCTCACAAAAATCCCGTGAATGTCTCGACCAAATACGTGTTCCCTATTTTATCTTCTCGTGGAATTTCCAGCCAAATATATGCAATTATAACGCCAGTACCACGCCTGTTATGATCTGTCACATCACCCCAACAAATTCCAGCCATTGAGTCTCCCTCTAGCACGTCCAAATCTCGAACCAAAAATCTGCCATAGCCTTTTATCTTTTCCCGCCAAAACGTAAATTTGAAATGAAGAAGAAGGTGCCCCTTAACCAAATCCGTTGATGCCGAATATCAGGTGGGTGCCCCTTATCAATTGGGGTGCCCCTTATCCAAAAGTGAAAGTCCGAATAACACTTGACCTCCGGGCGCTTTAGACAACTTTTCGAGCCGATTTTTCCAAAAATATTTATTGCCCAAAAATACCTACAAACACATAAAACACCAAAATTAATACAAAATCGAGTGCCAACAATATATAGTATTGAGATCAAATTAGACACAAAAATGTGTCTATCAAATACCCCCAAACTTATTATTTGCTAGTCCTCGAGCAAATTCATTCTAGAAAATAAAAATCATTTGAACCCCTAGGTGGCCCTAGTGGCGGAGTGTTGTCTCCGGAGGGTTTACCAGAGGTGTACCCACAAAACCATTACCCCATACCCTAGCTATCTATGCAAAACCTTGGAAGGCACTAAAGAATCTCCTTGGTTGTCATACAATATTGGCTGTAGGAGGAAGTACCCTGATGCGAAAATTCATATAAAGTGACAGAGCTCTACTCAGATAGTTTCTAGACATCATAAACCGGAGTCAACCAATCACATGGATAGATTAAGAAGATGGATTTAGAGAAAAACGTGGATGATGTTGACTAAGGTGAACCTATCCTAATGGACTGAGATACTGGTCTGGACTAATATCAACACACTGGCATATACAAGGGAACCAGCGGGTGATAATCCTAACTCTAGGTCAACACAACTGGCATATACAAGGGCACCAGTGGTCGACTTTATTGAATTTATTCCGGTTGGTCTGATGGTCTGGTCTCAAAAAAAATTTAATTTAATTTTTTTTTTTTTTATCTCAGTCACTCTATTTCACCCTAGCAATGGTAAAGAAAAATAAAAGAAGTGATCGGGATTCTTTCGATGTTTCCATCACGAGGATATGGCGAAACTACCATGTTTTCTTTTTCTAACACCTGAGCTCTGTGCTTCTATGAATAGACTCTTTAGATGTTTCCATCTAATCAGATTGGTTCCTCAACTCCTACAACCAAGATGTTCCCATCCACTTAGATCAGTTAGTGCCAACCTTAATAAGCATAAATTTCTAGTCTCTGGAGTTTATTTATTGCAACTAAAAAGTTTCTCCCATACCCCCAAACTTAAATCTAACATTGTCCTCAATGTTCTAAAGATGAAATTAAAAACATGAACAAGGAGAAACTTTTACCATTTGAAGCAAAAGAGTTAAGGAAAGATATTACCGTGTTTCATGAGCATGGGTTACCTCCCAAGAAGTGCTAAGTTTAAAGTCTTCAGCCAGACATTGGAAAGGATTAGTCACCTCGAAGAATCATATAGCAACAGTCGGAATAACTGCGGGTCATCTGGATCAAAAAGTGCTAACCACAAGAAGAGGAGACTGCAATAGACCAGGAAGATACCCTTATCTAGTTTTTTGTTTAAGACAACTACATATAGTTGTGGCTCGGAGTTCGGAGTTCTATAAAAGGGTCTAGATAAAAAGTTTTCATAGGCTGGACTTCCTCAAAAGAAGGATTCTTGAGATCAGGTTGTAGAGTCTGGAAATACTCAAGTAGGAACTTAGACGCATATAACAATAACCTGAATAATTGGGGATCCTCTAAGTCAATCAGATTTGACTCACACAGCTGACCACAAAAAGATTGGTGGTCTTCCTTAAGCAAATGTGTCGACCCTAATATCCTAAAGTAATTAGGTTTAGTCTCAAAACTTAAAAATTGACACATCCGAAACTTATACGTACCCACAATTGGAAGGAAGGTTTTTGGTGGGAAAACAAAGTCAATCGTGGTATCATAGCCTCAGGTTAACCACATCAACCGGAGGATGGGTTTCTAACAACCGAAATTCCCTATGGACACAACTAGGTTCGGAAAAAGTGTATGAAGATAGTTTTGTAAAATGGTTGAGGCACGGATGTCCAGGTCCTAAGTGAGGGGACTTTCTCGAGAGTTAAAGGTAATGCACTAGGAGAGTGATAATCACCCCCAAACTTAGAGTTTTCGGTGTCTCTAGATAGACTAGTCACAATTTCCCTAATTTTTTAGAACATCGGAATCCCGAAAATGGTCAATTGATTCTAAGTTATTATCGGGTAATGCATCCTTACTCATCTCTACGAGTTTATCGTCTTCTAAGACTAGTGTTTCTAAATCACTAGACTCTAAAACAAGATTCTCGGGGTAAACTCTTTCCTCTAAACCATCATCACAATCATATAAAGGATTATCGTAAAGTTTCTAGTAAAGGCCCGTTAACTAAGGTGTTAATCATAATTACTTCCTCCGATTCACTTATAGGCACATCAAATAATGGATTATCCAAAGATATTGCATGCTAAAGGATCATGAACTACATCGTCTAAAACGGTGGCATCTCTAGTCAAATCCTCGTCCTTTCGAATAGGTGAATAATTATTAAAATTATTGGGATTTGAACCAGAAATAGTACTATCATTATAAAGTTCAATCGGAGTAACAAATTCCTGATCACTATGCCTATTTATTTCGAATTCTTCATCAACACTATCCTCATCATAATCATTATTATAAAAACATGAAAATGGTTGAACCTCATCTAAACAAGTAGTGTTACCAATTCTAACCTCATCATCTTGATTATGTGAATAATTATCTTCATTCTCAAAGGTATTATTGGATACACTATATTGGAAATTCAAGTTATTTCGAGCAATACTTTCATTCGTCTCTAACTCAAGTCTACGTGTCGACTCAGCTATCCTCTCAAGGGTCTCCTCCAAAGAAAGTTCCCTTAGTGTTGGATCTAAGTTTTGAGTTAATCTATTGAGGATATCTTCTAAAGATTCGATCGTTGTTGCAGTCCTTTCGTCCATAACTACGTTATTTACCTCACTAACTTACATGTTGATTCAGCTAACTTTTGTGTCGACTCAGCTAAACCCCTGAGGGACTCTTCTAGAGAAGGAAGAGGAACATAAGGATCATAATAAGGACTACTTTTCAAAAGTTTGATTGTATCCTCTAGAGACGAAGAACTATTACTATAATCTTCTTGCTCGAATGACCGATGCACATGCGGATAGTAATTGGGCTCACCATGGTATGACCCATAACCTTCCAAAGGTTGGTGTTCCCAACCACTATTCACACTATGGTCATAAAAAGAGTGATGTCCATAATATTCAGTTGGATATTCATATTCATCGTGATGTCTATTATAATACCAATTTGACATCCTAACTGTAAGGGAATTCTACACAAACACAAACAAGGCTGACTCGACCACAATAAACCTACTGATTTCTAGCAAACAAAAAGCATGATGGCTCCACTTAGATTGTTTCTAGACCAACTTCTAATCCTTCGAATAGGAATTCGTTACAATCTGAGCAAACCCCTCTGGAATCAATCCGAGTTTAAGTAAGTTGAATAGAGGCGAGGGAAGCTGCGTGGAGCTTTGATACCCAAGGCCTCACCGCATTACAAGGCGGCGCAGTCACGCATTCAACTCACAGAAACCATCATGAACTTCGAAGTATGCTTAAAGAGTAACCAATATTTTTCGAATGACTTTTCCTATTAAGCTCGTTACCCTATCGGTCTCATTCTAGTCAGTATTTTAAGCTTAGGTTCGCGTTTGGTTTTGTTTTCCTAAGGCGGGCAAGAAGAGAACGGTGATGAAATCCGAACCCTAATCTTGTATGGCCAGTCCTTGCCCTTTACTAGGAAATTAAAAGCAGCCGTTTTCAATACCTCAACATATATGCATACAAAATCATCCAGTAAACCCGCTGGCAGGGGATTCGCGGGTGTTTAGAATTCTTACCTCCCGTTCCAGACGGGGGGATGAACCGTTGAAGTCGACTCGGGCCACGACTCCTATGTCATGTACGAACCCGAGGGGTCGAGACGATATCGTAATCGTCGTCCTTCCCTGTGCAGTTTATATTTAAATAACCCTTCCTTAGGGTTTTAAAAAAAATGTCCAACAGTCCAAAAATAAAGTCCAAAATTAAGAAGTCCAAAAAAATAAAAATAAAAATAAAAATTACAAAGATAATTACCTAATTACAGTTTCTAAAAATGAAAAAATAAAAAAATAATTACACTATATACAAAATTTTCCTCTTCACTCCTTTGGATTTTCTCTCTTCTTTCTTTCTTTGGCTTCACTTTACTTTTCAACACTTTCTCTTTTATATAAGCTTCGCACCAAGTCTGAAAGCAAATAGAAAAAACCAAAACGCGTAAAAAGGAACAAATAATAATAAAAAAATAATAAAATAATAAAACCTAAAAACAAATCTATACACAAGTCCGCGTCGGCGGCGCCAAAAATTGATGGTTATTTTCAATGATGTTGTAGTAATAAGGGTTGTCGTTCACTCGGACTTGATGGGATTGATTTTAAGTTTTAATAAAAGAAAATAAAAGATAAAGATATACAAATATTGTCACAGGATGAAGAGACACTGAGACGCAGGATTTCACTACTTTTCATATTGTTGTGGTTCAGTCATTAACTCTAGACAATATAGCTCAAGCAAAAGAAGTTGTGACTCTAATTCTGTGCCAAAATTAGATTTCATAAAACATTATATGTAAGTCGTAAGCATGACGCATCAAAAGTAATTTAAACTAAGCATGCGACATCAGACAAAATAACAAATAATTAATAGAAATCATAAAACAATTAAATCTATGCAAAAAGTCATATAAAGAATTAATTCATTTACCACAATCATGAAAAGTTGATTCCTCCGTCGTCCCAGTGATGGGTTCTAGCTCATCATGGTGTAAACACGCTCAAAAATCATTATTAATGCTCAAAATTGGTTTACAAATGATGAACAAGGGAGAAAAGATGAAAAGCCTGATTTGTAATAGTTTTAATTGTTACAAACAGACTGTTACAGAGAACGATACATGTAAAGTGTTGTCATTGCGGAAATTTTAAGTCTGCATACGTATTACGACCCACAGTTGCGAGTCGTTAACGCTATTGAAGAACGACTGTTCTGGGCTTTCTGTTCTTCGTGTTCTTCAGCTCATGCAGCAGCAGAAAACAATTCTTTGCAACTCGATTCTCCGGCTCTGTTGAGGCTCTATACCTCTCCCAAACTCTCCATAACCCCCGGATGAAATCTCAAACCCTCATTTAAATACGCCAGGACCTAATATCTTCCCCTTAATTCCCAAATCTTCTCGCCATTAAAGAAACAATATCTCGGGAATATTTTCACCAATTTGCAGCGAGTATAGTTTCCCATTTTATCTCCATCACGCGTCGTCCGCGCAGATAAGAACATACAAACACGTTTAGAGAGACTCAAACACCCTAACTGCACACGCCACCACAAAAATCCCGTGAATGTCTCGACCAAATACGTGTTCCTGTTTTATCTTCTTCGTGGAATTTCCAGCCAAATATATGCAATTATAACGCCCCGATTACCACGCCTGTTATGATCTGTCACATCACCCCAACAAATTCCAGCCATTGAGTCTCCCTCTAGCACGTCCAAATCTCGAACCAAAAATCTGCCATAGCCTTTTATCTTTTCCCGCCAAAACGTAAATTTGAAATGAAGAAGAAGGTGCCCCTTAACCAAATCCGTGGATGCCGAATATCAGGTGGGTGCCCCTTATCAATTGGGGTGCCCCTTATCCAAAAGTGAAAGTCCGAATAACACTTGACCTCCGGGCGCTTTAGACAACTTTTCGAGCCGATTTTTCCAAAAATGTTTATTGCCCAAAAATACCTACAAACACATAAAACACCAAAATTAATACAAAATCGAGTGCCAACAATATATAGTATTGAGATCAAATTAGACACAAAAATGTGTCTATCAGAAACATCGAAAGAATCCTGATCACTTTTTTTTTCTCTTTTTACCAGTGATGGGTGAAATAGAATGATTGAGCTCCAAAAAAAAAAAAAAAAAAAAAAAAAAACCAGATCACTAGACCAACCGGAATAAATACAATAAAGTCTACCACTGGTACCCTTGTATTTTCCAGCTGAGTTGACCTAGAGTTAGGATTATCGACCACTGGTTCCCTTGTATATGCCAGTGTGTTGATATTAGACCATACCGGTATCTCAGTCCA
This sequence comes from Papaver armeniacum, assembly GCA_023531295.1. Lineage (NCBI taxonomy): Eukaryota > Viridiplantae > Streptophyta > Magnoliopsida > Ranunculales > Papaveraceae > Papaver > Papaver armeniacum. The sequence goes on along the minus strand of JAJJWW010008259.1, from coordinate 630,479 downwards.
TTAGGATAGGTTCACCTTAGTCAACATCTATGTTTTTCTCTACATCCATCTTTTTAATCTTTCCATGTGATTGGATGACTCCGGTTTATGATGTCCAGAAACTATCTGGGTAGAGCTCTGTCACTTTATATGAATTTTAGTATGCTTGAGTGCAAACTCGTGTACAACAATTGGAATTCCGCATCAGGGTACTTCCTCCTGTAGTCAATGATTGTATGCCAACCAAGGAGATTCTTTAGTTCCTTCCAAGGTTATGCGTAGATAGCTAGGGCCTGGAGTAAAGGTTTTGTGGGTACACCTCTGGTAAACCCCCCGGAGACAACACTCCGTCACTAGGGCCACCTAGTGAGTTTGAATTTTCTTTTCTAGAATAAATTTGCTCGAGGACTAGCAAATAATAAGTTTGGGGGTATTTGATAGACACATTTTTGTGTCTAAATTGATCTCAATACTATATATTGTTGGCACTCGATTTTGTATTTTTACAGTGTTTTTTGTGTTTGTAGGTATTTTTGGGAAATAAACATTTTTGGAAATTTCGGCTCGAAAAGTTGGTGTAGGCACCCGGAGGACACATGTTATTCGGACTCTCCGTTTTGGATAAGGGGCACCCAACTGATAAGGGGCACCCCAGGGAGCCAACTGCTAATCGCACCCATCAATGGTTAAGGGGACTCCTTCTTCTTCACGGTTTGAGAAAAATTTGGCGGGAAAATGTTGTTTGAAACTCCGGTAACATGCAGACTTCTCAGGGCGGATTTTGGATGTGATTATATGCAATATTTTCGTGGATTTGGTTTGCTAATAGTCTACTACGACTAAACATAATATTTGGTGGACTTAAACTCGAAAATAAAGGAAGATTTCCCAAAACAGGGGCGTATCGTGACTGGAAGATTTTCTGAGAAGATTTCGGTCGAATCAAGGAGATTCAATCACTGTTGTCGATTGGTATCACCCTGTTTTGAGTAAACAGGGGTGGTAATTTGTTTTGTTTCGTAAAACAAAGAATGATCATCGCTTTTGGAGTAAACAGAACACGAGATATACTCGGGATTACTCACAAAGTAGTTTGTGGAGATTACGTGTTTGGGGCGTGTAGATATCCCCCTTGCACGAGTTTGACTCATTCTTAGACAAGTTCTTGCATGTTTGGGGTGTTTAAATGGAATGCAGACGCGTGATGGGATGGAAATGGAAATTATTTCCGTAAGTGGCAGTGGAGAGTTAATGAAGATCATTCAGAGTAATTGGCGAGTATTTTTGATTCTGTTAAGTATAAATAGACTCTTGGGGTATCACTGAAGGGTTATGAAGAGTTTGGGGCGAGTTTGGAACATCACAGAGCAGAAAAGATCGAGTTGCAGAGAATATTTTTCTGCTCCTGTGGAAGACGAAGAACACGAAGAACAAACAACCAAAAACCGCCATTCTTCAACAGTGTCAACGACAAAGTCTTGAGGGTCGTACTATTACAGAGTCAGTGACGCATATTTGTTATCGTTCTTTGTAACAGTGTTTTGCAACATTTATAAACGTTGCAAACACCCGGTTTTCAATATTTATTCCATTTTCACCTCTTGTAAACACTTTTGAGCAATGAAAATTTATTCTGAGTGTGTTTCCAATATGCGGAGCTAGACCCCATCACTGGGACGACGGAGGAAGCAACTTTTCATGATTGTGGTAAATGAATTAATTCTTTATATGACTTTTTGCATAGATTTAATTATTTTATGATTTCTATTAATTATTTGTTATTTTGTCTGATGTCGCATGCTTAGTTTAGATTACTTTTTATGCGTCATGCTTACGACTTACAGATAATGTTTTATGAAATCTATTTTTGTCAAGGAATTAGAGTCACAACTTCTTTTGTTTGAGCTATATTGTCTAGAGTTAATGACTGAACCACAAGAATATGAAAAGTAGTGAAATCCTGCGTTCTAGTGACTCTTCGTCTAAGTTTGGTAATGCTTATTTTTTTTAAAAGCACTTTTAAAACCTATATATGTCAATATATTTTGAAGTTGGTGTTTGGTAAAAAAAAACTTAAGTGCTTTTTATCTAAAGCACTTCCCAAATTCCGCAATTTTTAAAAGCTGGGGAGGAGGAGCTTTTAAAACCTGGCTTGATTGGGGTATACCCAGATTAATTGGGGTATACCCAATAAGACAAAATCGGGTCATTTTGAAGTAAAACCAAGCCACCCCTTAACCTTGTATTTTCAAAATGGCAAAATTGCCCTCGTTTAATTAACACTAAAATTTTGATTAGATTAATTAATTAAGTTTAAATTGATTGAATAGATTAAAACTTATGAAAGTTATGAAATTTTGTTTTTGATTGAACATTTGTGGGATGATTTTTGATGATTTTTTTTTTTTTTTTTTGAGAATATCTGCAACGAAAATGAAGCACACAACCGAAATACTTCTAAAAAGGGGATTGCAAATCTGTTATATGAAATCATACTCAAAATCAACGAATAAATCAACACTTTCAGTTCTGAAAGTATGAAAAGTCGGCGAGTTCGACGATGAAGATCTTGCCGGCCACTTTGTCTTCATCGTCGACCTCGCCGGCCAAAAGTGGCCGGCATGATCTTCATCGTAGACCTTGCCGACTTTTGTTTTTTGACATACAGGAGATGACATAAAAAATTTATTGGCCGGCAAGGTAATCAAAAAATACCCTTCCTACTGTTTTTGGCCTAAAAAGGTCTTCAAAAATACCTGCTGCCGCTGAAATTTTTACAATCGCCGCCATGGTCATTATGAAAAGTCGGCAAGATATTCATGTCACGACCTTGCCGGCCAAGACACGAAATCATAATTTTCGATTTCTAACCTAATATAACAATCAAATCACACAACACAATGATGGGTTTGAGTTTAAACATCATTTATTGTCTTCTTTTATTGGTAGAGTCAACAATTTTTTTTGAAAATCAAAGTTGAAGATTTTTATATGGCTTTGGTTGATGGAAGATGAAGATGAAGATGAAGAAGAAGAAGAAGAGAAGAAGATGAAATGAAGAGAATAAAAACTGATTTAGGGTAATTAAGATTATTAATGGGTAAGGGTAGTTTTGTAACTTACCCATTAGGCCTCCCCCTAAAACCCACAAAAAGTGTCCCTTTAAAATTGGGTATACCCCAATTAGTTTGAGTATACCCCAATCTCGCCAGGTTTTAAAAGCTACAAAAGCATAAGCTGTGGTCCCACATAAATTTAATGCTTGATTTATCTTTTTTATCCCTACTTTATTTTATAAATGACAAAAGTTACCCTTAAATTTATATACAATCAATTTTTTTTTACTATTTCTTATATTGCATTCTTTAAATATTATTATTTTTTATTATTTCGAACTATTTTATATACCATTTATTTATTTTGTCAACAGTAGAAATAAAAACAAATATTAAATAATTACTTAATTTTAGTTTCATTTTTTTCGAATAATTACTTAATTTGTCAACAGTAAAAATAAAAACAAATATTAAATAATTACTTAATTGTTAAGTAAAATAATTTCTTAACAATCATAATGATAGTGGTAATTAGTATGAACATTATTATTATTTAGTAAAAAAATTAATTATTTTTAAACCCAATAAAATTAAATAAAACTACCATGAGTGATATGTCTGTTTTTGTCATTTGTTACAACAATAATGGTTGAATCTGAAATTTTACCAAACACATTTTGATTGCTTTTTTAATCAGCTTCAATTTTAATTAATATTTTACCAAACGTCTAACTGTTTTTTTCTCACAGCACAGCACAACAACGCACAGCAGAAAAGTGCTTTTACAAAAGCTGCAGCAATACCAAACTAAGCCTTCATTCTGTGACAATATTTTGTGTACATATCCTTTTATTTTCGTTATTTAGTTTTAAAACAAATTCTCATCAAGTCCGAGTGAACGACGACCCTTCTTACTACAACATCATTGAAAATAACCATCACTCATCATGCTCCTGGATGACAGTGAAGAACAAATTACAAATCTCAAGAACATTTTAATTGTTTTTGAAATGGTTTCTGGCTTGAAAGTAAACTTCAAGAAAAGTCCTTTAGTGGCTGTAGGAGATGCTCAGTTTGCTGATTCTTGTGCTATAATTTTTGGTTACCAGATAGTGCAATTTCCTTCAAACTATTTGGGAATTCCTTTAGGTAGCAATCAAAGTCTGTAACTATTTGGGAAGTGATTTTACAAAGATTTCAGAAGAGATTAAGCAATTGGAAAAGAAGATACCTCTCAAAAGGAGGTAGGTTAATGCTTATCAAACATGTACTATGCTGCCTGCTTCAAAGTTATTACCTTTCTCTTTTCCAGATTCCTGCTTCTGTAGAAAAGCAAATGGATAGCATTATGAGATGTTTTCTTTTGAGTGCTGATAAAAAGAGAGGTTTGGTGGATTGGAAAAGGTTATCCTTATCAAAACAAAAAGGTGGAGTTGATGTAAAAAGATTGAGGCTCATTAATAGAGCTTTACATGCTAAGTGGATTAGGAGATAGAATACTGAGAGAAGAGCATTCAGGATATCAGTAGTTCATCAAAAATTTGGTGGATCATTCAATGCTCTATTACCTAATGATTATAAGGATTTTGTGGGCAAGAGTTTATGGGGAGGCATCCTTAAATCCAAGAATATTATTCAACAACTTTCTACTATGCACATTCAAAGTGGAAATAGATGCTCTTTCTGGCATGATATTTGGATAGGGGAGAAATCTTTAGCAACCTTATATCCATCTCTTTATAGATTATCCGGAATTAAAAGTGCTTCTATTAGGGACATGGTGAAATTCACTGATAATAGTTCTGGTTGGGATTTCAATTTTTCCAGGAATCTTAAAGAAGATGAAATGAAGATGGTAGCTGAGATGCTGGGTCAAATTAAGGCTCCTAATCTGGTAGACAATGGAGATGATTACTTGTCTTGGAATCCTGGTAATAGCTTCTCTGTAAAGTCATGTTATGATGCAATTGAAATGGCAGGGTACATCACATTTCCATACAAGAGCTTATGGAATCCAAGAATTCCACAAAAAATGATCTTTTTCACCTGGATAACTTGTTTTCTCTTAGTTTGTTGTCAGTCTTTGTATTTCATTCGAGAGTCTAACTTCATGCTAATTCATTGTAACACTTTTTCATGGTAGCCATTTCTTTGTGGAAACCATGCTTTTTCTTTAAATATATTTAGCCCTTTTTGAGTAAACAAAAAAATCGTAATTAATTGTGTCTTTAGCAATGTCAGTCTTGAGAAGAAAGCCAATGTAATAATTCTCATAAAATTTTCTCGCAGAGGTTTCACACCCCTTCACAAGACCAAAGATTAGGGCCGAAAGCCATGGTTCCCAACACGATTCATATAATGGTTATATTGACGTGGAAGGATACTTTGAGGAGGGCATGGGGACTATGTATCGGTGGGAAGCCTCATTTTGTGAATGCCATAAGTACGTGTGTAGAAACCTATTTTTCATTTTCTAGTTGTCTTTTGTGTTAGAAAATTTGGTCAAAAACTCGAGGATGAAAACAAACAAATGAATGGTGTACTTCAGACTCTAGGGATCTATCAATTCTTTTAGACAATAACTCAACCTTTAATTTGGAGAGTACAACAAATCAATTGAATTATACCTTTAGATTTAAATAAAACCCTACCACCGTAATCCAATTCAAGATTGTATTTCCTTGACACGACCAAAAATTAACACAATGTTTAAGATTCTGATGATGTTGTCGAGGGGTGAATATGATTTTGGTCCTACCCGTCCTAGTCACACCTGATGACTACACTTACTTTCCATTGTACCTTGTCCTTATTTTTATAGGGTTTCCAAAAGCCCCTCCTATTATGGTATCATGCCACATATCCTAAATCCCTTTAATTACTATTGATGCCATCCTTTCCCTAATATAACCTCCGTTTTGTATATCAATTCCTTCCTTATCCTTCTTTCCTCATGGATACCTTCTTATTGTAGTTTGGCTTAGTCCCCAAGTCCCCATGTTTTCTTGCTGGGTTTGCTTCCCTTTCGTGGAACCCCTGTCCCGTTAAGGGGTATTCTTTTTTATGTATCAACGCATGGCGCGGTTAGCTTGGGCTAGGTGTGGCTGGCATGATTTGCCATTGGCACGGAGGTGCGGCTAGCATGGTTGGCATGCTTTGGTGCGTTTGGTGTTACTAGCATAGATAGGGCCAAGGCAGAGTGCGTTTGGCATGGCGCGGCTAGCTTGGGCTAGGTGTGACTGGCATGATCTGCCATTGACACGGAGGTGCGGATAGCTTGGGCTAGGTGTGGCTGGCATGATTTGCCATTGACACAGAGGTGCGGCTAGCATGGTTGGCATGCTTTGGCGCGATTGGTGTGACTAGCATAGCTAGGGCCAAGGCAGAGAGCGTTTGGCATGGCGTGGCTAGCTTGGGCTAGGTGTAGCTGGCATGATTTGCCATTGGCACGGAGGTGCGGCTAGCATGGGTGTGGCATTTTCCATTGCACGGAGGTTTGCATGGTTGGCATGCTTTGGCGCGTTTGGTGTGACTAGCATAGGTAGGGCCAAGGCGGAGTGCGTTTGGCATGGCGCGGCTTGCTTGGGCTAGGTGTGGGCGGGCATAATTTGCCATTGGCACGATTTGAGGTGCGGCTAGCTTGGGCTAGGTGTGGGCCAAGGCGAGTGCGTTTGGCATGATTTTCTATTGGCACGGAGGTGCGGCTAGCATGGTTGTCATGCTTTGGCGCGTTTGGTGTGACTAGCATAGCTAGGGCCAAGGCAGAGTGCGTTTGGCATGGCGCGGCTAGCTTGGGCGGCTAGCTTGGGCTAGGTGTGGCTCGGCATGATTTTCCATTGGCACGGAGGTGGCATGATTTGCCATTGGCACGGAGGTGCGTCTAGCTTGGGCTAGGTGTGTGCTCTGGCATGATTTGCCATTGGGCATGATTTGCCATTGGCACGGAGGTGCGGCTAGCATGGTTGGCATGCTTTGGCGCGTTTGGTGTGACTAGCATAGGTAGGGCCAAGGCAGAGTGCGTTTGGCATGGCGCGGCTTGCTTGGGCTAGGTGTGGCTGGCATAATTTGCCATTGGCACAGAGGTGAATTAGGGTTTTGTTCGTTGTAACCCTAATTTGAAAAAAATACCCCTATTAATTACCGACTACATGCATTGAATGTTCTAATAAATGTGTCACCGTGATATTAGGTTATTCGGGGTTTTACGATTTTACCCTTTGTCTAAAAACCACCATCAACAACTCGGGAAGGAGTGATAGGATAACTTGTTTTCTCTTAGTTTGTTGTCAGTCTTTGTATTTCATTCGTAGAGTCTAGCTTCATGCTAATTCGTTGTAACACTTTTTCATGGTAGCCATTTCTTTGTGGAAACCATGCTTTTTCTTTTAATATGTTTAGCCCTTTTTGAGTAAAAAAGAAAACACAAAATTGGTTAAAAAGACCAAAATTAAAATTTCCTGGGTGAAAAGGACATTTAGATTTTGATACTGTTTAAATGGACAAAAATTTAAAAATAGGCAGGATGTAACCGGTTTCATCATGCCTATTTTCAAATACTTTTTCTTATTTTTAATTTACACAGGATGCATCCAGTTTCATCCTCGCTATTTTTTTAAGTTTAAGCCAGGATGAATCCAGTTTCATCCTTGCTATTTTTTTTGTGTCCATTTCACCCATAAAATTTTTTACTCGTCCATTTGAACCGTGTTTTAAATTTTTTTGGACAAATGACCCATTTTCCGAAAAGAAAACGTAATTAATTGTGCCTTTAGCAAAGTCGGTCTTGAGAAGAAAGCCAATGTAATAATTCTCATAAAATTTTCTCGTGGAGGTTTCACACCCCTTCACAAGACCAAAGATCGGGGCCGAAAGCCATGGTTCCCAACACGATTCATATAATGGTTATATTTACATGGAAGGATATTTTGAAGAGGGCATGAGGACTATGTATCGGTGGGAAGCCTCATTTTGTGAATGCCATAAGTACGAGTGTAGAAACCTATTTTTCATTTTCTAGTTGTCTTTGGTGTTGGAAAATTTGGTCAAAAACTCGAGGATGATAGGACTCTATCGATTCTTTTAGACTATAACTCAACCTTTAATTTGGAGAGTACCTCAAATCAATTGAATTATACCTTTAGATTTCAATAAAACCTGCCACCGTAATCGAATTCAAAGATTGTATTTCCTTGACCCGACCAAAAATTAACACAATGTTTAAGATTCTGATGATGCTGTCGAGGGGTGAATATGATTTTGGTCCTACCCGTCCTAGTCACACCTGATGACTACACTTACTTTCCATTGCACCTTGTCCTTATTTTTATAGGGTTTCCAAAAGCCCCTCCTATTATGGTATCATGCCACATATCCTAAATCCCTTTAATTACTACTGATGCCATCCTTTCCCTAATATAACCTCCGTTTTCTATATCAATTCCTTCCTTATCCTTCTTGCCTCATGGATACCTTCTTATTGGACTTTGGCTTAGTCCCCAAGTCCCCATATTTCTTGTTGGGTTTGCTTCCCTTTCGGGGGAACCCCTGTCCCGTTAAGGGGTATTCTTTTTTTATGTATCAACATATGCTATTAGAGAAGAAGAAAAAACAGAGATGTTTCGATTGTGTTTCAATAGAAATAATCATCCGTACTTGTAGGAATTTCATACTTCTTGAAGATGTCCGTTCATCACCGAAGGACACCTTCAAAGGGTATTGATGCTGGTTATTGCCCCTGGATACCCGTCGTAGCGGCAATGCATATATTTTGAAAATTTCCAATATTTGTGTATAGGGATAAAAAAATCAACTAAAAAACTGAAATAAATAGGAAGATAGTTACTTTTCTTAATTCTATGCCTTTTCAAGATAAGTCATCGACATATATTAATAACTTCTATAATTGCAAGAGATTATAGAGCCTTAAACAAGCTTTTAGATAGCATCTTTAATACTTTCTTTGTAAAAACGTCTTAATTGTAACTCTAGTTTCGAGCATCAAAACTTCATTTAGTATTGCGTTGTGGCTGCAAAGAATAACAAGACTTACAACTCTTCAAGTACCATCAATTATTGTTGTAGCCTACTTCTTTTACTTTTACCAACTTTCTTTTCATTATTTTCCATCATCATATCTGCCCGCTTCAACATTTTCTGAGCTTCTTCCTCCACAGTGGGCAGTAGCGTACTCTTTTTGTGTTGAAAGAGTTTAATGTCGGCATCAATATCGGAATAGGATTTACAGCAGCGGGTGGATTAGTATCATCATCCATCCATTCATCATACTTCTTTTCACTTTTCACTTTGCTCGTCATCTTCACCATCCAACCCCTCAATCATAACTTATGAGACTGAGAGTAGTTCTCTTGTCACTGTTGTTTCCGCTTCTTCGGAACTGGTAAAATACTTTCGGTAAAATTTGCCACTAGGTCGGAGGGAGCACATATATTCCTCGGCATTCCACTGATTTCAACCTGCATAAAAGTCTTATTTTCCCGGTCGTATAGATAAAGAGTATAGAAGGTTGTATTAACCATTGACATTCGTATCACAAGCTTATTTGTACCCGTAATGGACTCAAAGAAGTAAGGGTACAATTCTGAATTAACGAAAGGCATCAAAATTGTCTCTTCAATCCAATTGCCATCTCTACTACCAATAGTAGCATTAGTAGCAATCTTCTGGTGGCCACTACCATCTTCATCAAATATCCACAACTTAGCATTCTGGATTTTGTTTAATTGGTCAATTAGTGCTATATGTTCATCCACTTCTAATATAACTACTCGGGATTCAAAACTATACCAACTGCCAGGTTGATCCATGATGAAATTTGGAATTGGTATTGACCTAAATTGTTCGTTTGCAACATCAAAGGCAACAATGACTTGGGACAATCTACCAATGTATTTAGTAGGTGACTTGTTCTGACAGTTTGATGTAGGAAGACTACTTCTACCCAGCCAGTATAAAGACCTATTAACAAAAATTCCATCACCTTGGATTATATAAGCCGGGAAATCATCTATAATTCTCCATGCACTATAATGTTTCCTCCCTACCTTCATAACCTTACAAACTATATAACAAAATAATTTACCTGAGGCTTTAATTCTTGTTTGCCGTATGGATATCACTTTGTGTTCCTTAGTGGTAACGTCGAATCCGAACCCATGCTCTATCGTTTCAAAATAAACCTTCTTTTTCATATATTCCATTGGTACTTCAATCCATGGAGTTTCTTCCCGGGTCATGAAATTCCTTATGCAAACAGTAGCGCGGCCAAGAAAGAAATCCTTATAGTAGGAACAGATCAAACCATTAACGGGTTTGAGAATCCCTTCATGTCTTGTTAACTGAATCGGAAATCTTATAACTGCAGGTACATCATTTAATAGATCCATAGAAACGACAGTCCTCTCTTCAGCTGTGCGGACTATCACGAAGAATATAGATGAAGATGAGCGAGTTTTTGTTCGCGAAAGATGTAAATCGATAAAGTAATTGTCATTGCTAATCATCGATTGCCAACCTTTGCTTACACATTTGAACCTGACGAGTGATTTCACCGGAAGCCTACTCAATATTTCACCGTATATATTGTCGTCAAAATCACCACTCACTCTGATACTTTTCATTAGTTTTTCTCTTCCCATACTGAGTTCTTCAGATCTTAAAATCTAATATCTTGAAAGGCTTTTTGTTTTAGATGAGTACAAGAAATATAAAGTAACATATTTTCCGGAAATATTTTAGCCAAATCAGTTGAGGAAAAAATCAAAATTCTGTCAGATATATATAGTGCGACCCCGTACTCCTTGTCTAGGACAATGGACTGACCCTCTCCTCACATGATCTTCCCCTTTTTATATTGATCACTAGGTACTATTGGTGTTGTTGGGTACTTGCAAGTTGCATGGATCGATTTTCAACAAATTCGCCACACCAGCACAACTACTATGCGTATCTCCCAAAATATATACATGGCTTGCATGGGATTGGCCAGCTCTTGCTGGGTCACACTTCTGCCTGAGCAAAGTAGCTTATGTTTAAAACTCATGAGAAAAATGGCATTTGTTGGGATTCTGTCCATCCGTTTGATCCGTCGATCAATTCACTAACCAGACTAGGCCAACCTCTTGAAGAGCAACAAAAATTGCGCTGTCAACAAAAATTTCTTCAGCCATGCATCCTAGCTAATGCCGTATGACAATGTGACTTTCAACTTGGTAATAGAACTAGATGACCGCTGCCACGGTGGGATGGCCGACCGAAATAATTGACACAAAATTGAATTTTATATTCTTCCTCATAATGACACGGAATTGGACTTGTAAATTTATAAAGTGAAATTGTAAAGTTCGACTGGTTTACTGTTTTAACTCGCCGTACTCCGATCCCGATCAAATTTTATCTATAATCTGATTGTTCCCGGCCGATTCTAAGCCATTTCCATTTCTAAATCGTCTAGGACGTGCGTCATTTTCTTTTATGCTCAAAAAAATTGTAAATGAAATATCAACAATTCGGTAATTTAGCAGGGTGTCCCGTATAAAGAACAGTTGGTGCCTCTCACCACATACAACTAGTCACTCCACGTGTTACTGACGCATGGTCAGCAGGTGTTCAAAAAACATTTAAAGAAAAAAAAAGTAAGGATACTCATAGGCTGCTAAGTATGATTCTGCACGTGTCATTAGGCTGTTAAAATAGTTTTACTCGGCTTGGCTGCTTTACAAACGTCCAAATTCAAGGCTGCGACTTCTGTTGCCCCCATCTTCCTCTCTCATTATCTCAAATAGCAGCAACCATCACCACCGTCTCTTCCAATCTCCGTCGGTCTCTCTTTCTACCACGATTGATGATTTAATGAACTTCTGGGTTGTCTGGAAAACGTCATACTCGATCTGCTGCTTCTTCTTAGTAATTTTATTAATAATCAAAATCTTAGATGTTTGTGATGAGTTTGATTATAATTGTTTGTTATCAGAGTTTGTATGATTGATTGAAGTAGAATTAGTTAAAGCCTATTATCAGTTTGTGTACGATTTATTGAATGAAAATTTTATTGTTACGGTGGTGTTGATGTTTTCGCTGGTTACGGTGGTGGGTGGTGGTGGGGGTTACGGTGGTGTTGCTGGTGTGGCAGTGGTGGTGGAGATTCTGATTATTATTGTGATTAGGGTAGAGATTTTGGCCATGAACGATTAGGTTGGAGAATTTGGTGGTGGTGTTGGTGTTGGTTACGGTGATGGTTAAAGAGTGGAGAATCTGTTGGTGTTGGTGGTAGTGATGGTGGCGGTGGTATTTTTGGTTGTGCTAATGGTGGTAGTGTTACTGGTGGTGGTGGTGATAGTGATGGTGGTGCTGGAGATGTGCAATGGCGGTGGTTGTAATCATGTTGGCGAGAGAGATTTCTGCTGCTGTTCGTTTGGTAGAAAGAATAGAAGATTAGAGATAGGAGGAAGAAGAAGGAGAAAAATGGAGGAAAGAATGAAAATTTTGGAGGTGGCCGGGATTCGACCCCAGGACCTCTAAAACTATTCCCGTGTTTTTGTGTTTTTCATTTTACAAAAATGTCCTCGACATTTCAGTTATTTACATCTGTTCAAAGAAGGAAAAAAATTAAGGAGGGACTATGTCGTCCTTTCATCGTTGAACCAAATCCAATCTTTTGTGTCTAATTGGAAAAAATGTCACGCTTCACATTGACATAAAGTCACCATATATAGGGTCCTCCCTCGCTTCGCTCGGTCGGCCCAACTATTAGGGCAGGGACAGATTAACACAATTACACGCCCATGGTTAAGTCATGCAATTGATGGTTTTATAGCTTATAACTGTTTCTTCAGTTCAGCGGCCAACCTAGCCAATAGATTCGTCGACAGTTGCGTACTGGTGGGAAGCGTGGCTCATTTTGGCGGGAAAAAACCCCATGCATGATGTACATCAGGTAAGGTTTGGGAGGATAACTGGTTGTAGAAAGAATTCTGAAGAAAACTACCCATTTTGCTTCCATTTTTTTGTGCTAGTGTGCGTTCGTTAATTGAAAGCCATCTTTTATTTGTAAAGGAAAAGAAAAAGAATGGAGGGGAGCTAGACCTGACCTCCAAAAAGAAAGAAAAGAATTAACACAAAATTGGTCAAAAAGACCAAAATCAACAATTCCTGGGTGAAAATGATACTTAGGTTTTGATACTGTTTAAATAGCCAAAAATTAAAAAGATACTGTTTAAATGGACAAAAATTTAAAAATAGGCAGGATGTAACCAGGTTTCATCCCTCGTCCATTTTCAAATATTTATTTCTTATTTTTATTTTACACAGGATGCATCCAGTTTCATCCTTGCTATTTTTTAAGTATAAGCCAGGATGAATCCAGTTTCATCCTTGCCATTTTTTTTTGGCTATTTCACCCGTACTTTTTTCTACTCGTCCATTTGAACCGTGTTTTAAATTTTTTTGGACAAATGACCCATTTTCTCAAGAATTAACGATGTTGCTCCATTAAGTTTCACATAAATGCCACTCATGTATATCGTTTTTGACGTTTCAAAAAGGTATAAAAATGTTGCTCCATTAAGTTCATATGTTAAATTAATATTGCTTATTTTGATCTACGTATTTTCGGGTGTGCAACGCCAATATTCGTCCCACACCCCCGAAGTCGATACGTTGGAAAATCCCTGATATGGTGTAAAAATGTATTGCTTGGACTACTACTTGGAGATCAGCTGTGATGGTATTTTCCTGGTAATTAGCATTTCTCTTCTTTGATTCACTAAGTTCCTGAAACCAATCATTGTTGAAATCTTAAAATTGATTAGGATGTATTTAATGTGCCATCTTCATGCTCGGCAAGCCATGGGAATTTGGTATGAGTAGAGAATTTAAATGTGTGTTACTTATAATGTCTGAAAAAATACCGCTTTTTGTTGTTATTGAATTCGATCATTTTCGCCGCAACTGGTGGTGTAAATTGGGACGGGCCAGCACGTTTATGGCACAACACAACACGTTAAAATTCGAGCACAGCACGGCACAACACGTGATCGTCCCAGCACGGGCACATCACGTTTGTTTAATGTGCTGTGTTGTGCCAAACAAAATAGGCACACGGCCCAGCACAGCACACGTCCTAGCACATCACAGCACGCGAAGAAAGCACGCCACGTCATGCGTAAAATACTACACAATACATCACATTTGATGCATATTTCACAAAAAAATCATTGTTTTAGCCAATTTCTGACATTTTATCTTCGGTATGCTAATTTATTTCTATAATAATACATGTACTAACTAAAATATCTCAAAAATATTTATTTTGGAGAACATAAAATATGTGTGCTAGCACAGCACAGCACATCACAACACGTTTATTTTTCTAGCGCAACACAGCACAGCACGCCATTTAGCACAACACAGCACAACACGTCTGAATCTCCGACACAGCCCAGCCCAACACGCATCACGCTAAGAACATGACTTCATGGGCTGGACTGTGCCGGGCCGGCACGTTTTACACCTCTTCTCGCAACCTTCAACAGTTGGATCAAAACGACGATCGAGGAGAAAAGAAACCTAAAAAATCGCATATATTTTCCCCTCCAAAATTCACGGACGTAGGTTCAAATGATATCCCCTCGTGACTCGTGAGAAGAAAGAGAGTACGTACTCCAACTCTCCAGGCAAGAGTGCACTATTACTAAAGTGAGCTGGTAAGGATAATTGTACGGTCTGCACTTTTTGCTGCGCGCAAGGATTTGGTGGGTCCAAATACACTCAAGAATCATTTTGATTTGACATCTGGCAGGTGGGTACCATTTTGGCGGCCATCAAACTTCAAAGGATTGGAATTGTCTAAAGTTTTGACCTAGTACACGTCGAATGTAGAAAGGACCGGTGCGAGTGGACATGATTTTAGTGTACGGCCAAACATTATGGTCAAGCAATTTGGCTTTGCTATAGCTTAATCGGAAGCGGACTGAGAATGAAAGTGCTTATCATATCGGTGAGCTTATCATATCGGTGAGCTTGACAGTTTTATATAAATGATCAGTTTCCATTTTGTTTTTGTTTTATTTATTTTTTAATAGATTTAGATAAGTACTGCTTATGGCTAAAAAAATGAGAAGAAAAAATAGAAATACAATAGGAAAGAAAGAAATTTTAGTAAAACAAGAGAGTTAAAATGGAAAAATAGAAGTTAAAAATAAGATAACAGTGAAAATTTAGATACGGAAACCAAGTATCCAATAAAAAAATCACAGAAAATGAGTTTCGTAAAGGGAAAAATATCGTTTGGTTCTTTTTTAGGTGGGCCCATGTCAGTTTGGTCATTTGGGAAAACACCTTTACTGTTTGGTCCATAATTATTTAAAAATATTAAATGGACCAAAGTACCCTTTCGTGTTAAATCCAACTTATTTTTTGTAGCAGTTCACTCGTAAAAAATGAAGTCATGTTAATTTCTACTTAATTTTTCAGAAATCACCTAAAAAAACAGAGTTCATTCCGGAAATGAACTCCATATAAAAAGCTAAAAAAACAGAGTTAATTCCAGAAATGAACTCCATATAAAAACCTGTACAAATCAGACTTCATTCAAGGAGTGAACTCCATATAAAAACCTGTACAAATCAGACTTCATTCCAGAAATGAACTCCATATAATACCTATACAAATCAGACTTCATTCCAGGAGTGAAACTCTATATAAAAACCTGTACAAATCAGACTTCATTCCAGATATGAACTCCATATAAAAACCTAAAAAAACAGACTTCATTCCAGAAATGAACTCCATATAAAAACCTAAAAAAGACAGAGTTCATTCCAGAAAATGAACTCCATATAAAAACCTAAAAAAAAACAGACTTCATTCCAGAAATGAACTCCATATAAAAACCTAAAAAAAAAAAAAAACAGAGTTCATTTCTGGAATGAAGTGTAGTAACATCATCTTCGTTGTCTTCAACAACATCAGCAGAACATCGTCATCTTCAACAGCAACAGATCTTTATCATTTACACGAGCAACAAACATCAAAATCAAGATCTTCACAGACGAGCAACAAACATAAATCATCATCAACACGAAAAACATCAACAAATCGAGATCTTCAACACGAGCAGCAAACAAAAAGATAATCATCTTCGTCTTCAACACCAGCAGAAACATCAAAACAGTAGCAAGAAATCAAAAAAGCATCTTCATCTTCGTCATTTTCATAATCTTTATATGATTCTTCATCTTCGTCGTTTTCATAATCTTTATATGATTCTTCGTCTTCATCACCTCTACAAATCGTCTTCATCATCTCTGCAAATCAAAACCCTAGAAAAAACACAAATCTTCATTTTTTTTTGCAGCAGCATTAAAAGAAAAAAAAATGGAGAGGAAAGAAACTAGATCTAAAAATAAAGAGGAGAGAGAAAGTAAATCTGAAAAATGAGATATTTTCTACTCATTTTTGGTATAGTGGTCCCAAAAGGGTATTTTTGCCACTACCAGATGACATTTACATCATCCAAGACATCACCGTAGGACCAAACCATAATTTCAAGGACCAAACAGTAATATATATTTTAAAAAAGGACCAAATAGACAGTTGACTGGGTCAACTGGACTAGACTCATCCTAATATATTATTTCTAGGACCTAATGGTATTTCCTACTTCCGTAAAATAATATTTCAAACGAAAACTTTGTTTCTGAGTTTCGTGTCTCATCGCTCAATTTAAGAGTGGATGATATCTGATCAATTTTTTTTTTTGTAGCGAAGCGAAGGACCATAATAGTCGGATATTGCCACAAGTAACCTAAAGCCACGCGAAATCATCAAACCATACTGCTCGACCTAATAGATATTGGTCATGGCTTGAATTATCCTTTAGCTATTATTCCATTAAACCTTTAGTTAACCAAAAAAAAAAATATTTATTCCTCACGATACAATCTTTTTAACAATTTTCTTCATACAATTTTTCAACCTGGCATTTTTAGGGGCGACCTCAAAAGAATTAGGAAACAATTTTTAGGGGCGACCTCAAAAGAATTAGGAAAAGACGAAAGCATTTCATGATAACATGATTTCTAGGAAACAATTTTGCATTGGGCAGAAAGTGCTTTTGTTTAATTCTCACTTGCATTTATTTCCGGGTAAATTAAGGTCACGATGGATCGGACCTTTTATTGTTACTAATGTGTTTTCTCATGGTGCAGAGTGGAAATTCGTAGCATAGCTACGGGAAAGAACTTAAAGTTAATGGGCACCGGTTGAAACCATATTATGAGAATTTCACTTCCGAAGTGGTGGAAGGAGTTAACTTTGTGGATGTGCTCCCTCTGGAGGAGTCATAGAAAGCAAGGAGATAGTCGGGCTGACGACTTTAAACCAAGCGCTAATTGGGAGGCAACCCAAAGGATTAGTATTTCTTGTCTTGTATTTATTTCTTGTCTTGTTTTTAGGTTTTTCTTGTCTTGTTTTTATTTTTTCTGATTTCTTGTTAGAATTTCCCACCTTGACTTACTTTGGACGATTCAATTACATTGAGGACAATGTAAAGTTTAAGTGTGGGGGAGTGGTTAAGCAGTTTCTTTGTAAATTTTTGAAATAAATTTTTCAACTTTTGTGAAAACTAGTGAATAAGAAAACTCCAACTTATGGTTAGTTTAGAGTCACATAGTATACATGTCGCTAAGATTACATCGAGAATCTCATAATAGTGACTGAACTTAGAGATGACAGAGAACATGATCGGGTTTCTTAATTGTATGAGAGTTAAAGTTGGATTTAACCATGCCAGTGGCAAATAAGGTGCAGACTGAATTCGGTATTAGAGTTGTGATCCCCTATAGTGGAGACTACCCAAGTTACATAATGTGAGGTACCGACCTTCAATTCTTTGTACCTGTCTAAATTTGTGCTTTTTGAGTGTGTGTCACCGTACGTAAATTCCGGGCAGAATGGTGAGCTGCCCAACCTCCCACCATAGAAGCACTATTTTGATCTCTTGAGTGCTATTTTTATCAACCATGATGGAGACATCGAATTGCTAACTTACATACCACTTGTAATCTTGTTCGCAGTTAGCACCATCCACCTTATCTCTCTCTACACCAACAGGTCCATAGAACCACCATCATCATCAACAAGAGGAGCATCACAATTTTGAAGGAAAGTTGAACACGTTTGAGGTTTACAAGCAACGGTACAGAATTGAGCAGATTTTAGATTCAAGTAAAGCAACAAAACAAGGAGCAGAATTTTTATAAGTTGAAGACTATTGTACAAGAGTGAAAATTATCAAAGATGAGAGTTCGAGAAGTTTATGATATCAAGACATATAAGTTGTGAAGAATCAAGCGGTAAAGTACTTACACCATGGCCTTTGTACTTGCATTTTTATTTGTATTTTCAGTTTGTGTTTCTTTCTCTTGTCTCAAAAAAAAAAAAAAAAAAAAAAAAACGAAAATTAGAAAAAGAACGGGCCCTAGCTCAGCTGGTCATCCCCGTTCCCCAAAGTTTAATGCGCTCCAGGAGGTCCCAGGTTTGAGTCCCCAATGGCGTAATATTGCAGGAATTAACATGGAAGGTAGTGTTAGCTTGCCCCCCTTGTGACACAATCTCAGCCCCCCCTCCCGCCGTTACGGCTCTCTTGGCTAGGTTACCCATGAGGCTCGCTGGTAGATTAGCACAACAACTTGTTCAATTAATGTAGTAGTAGCTCGTTGGAGCTTAGCTTGTTAGGCTTCCAAATAGTTTCATGTAATAATATTTATCCAATAAAAGAAACAAAAGAAAAAAAAAAAGAAGACAAGAGAAAATTTCTTAGGTTCATTACTAGTTTTATTGTTTTATTTCGTTTTTATTTTGTATTTGTTTTATTTTTTATTTCAAAAAAAAAAAAAAAAAAAAAAAAAAAGAAAAAAAAAAAATATATTTTGGGTTTTGTATAGTTCGTTTTTTAGTTTTGTATTCTTCCAATAAAGCCAAGGGAAGAAGGAATATCTATAATGAAGTTTCAAGCGACAAGGAATTTGAGGGAAAGAATTACATTGTCAAGATTCTACAAAGTTCAAGAGTTATCATCAAGAGTTGAAGACCGAAGACGAAGATGAAGACACCGATATAAGACCGAAGACGTTTCTATGGATGCTGTGAGAGTGGTGCTAGCTGCATGTCGAACGGATACGAGGTAAGTAAGCATATTCCCACATTCGTTAAGTGGTTGATTTCCTTTCGTAGAGATCGTCAGAAAAATGGGTTTTCAAAATTATAAAAGATGTGGGTTTTCAAAACTTCGGAGGGTTTTTACCTTCCTACCATTCAACGTGTCGCAGGATTCTCTCTTCATTCCAACATGGACACATGTGTGACCCATAAAAAGTTGTTTATTATTGAGTGCAAATTCATAAAACCCTTTCTTGTGAGGCAGAGTCGAGACTTTCGATCACTCCGAACCCGAATTCTTGTCGAGAAGGGATGGTTATTTCTCTCTCAACTTTTAAGGATGAGATTGTGTTCATTTATGTGTCTAACTTCTTATGACTAGTGTGCAGAATTTCTATGTCTTCTTAGCGTGTTGGATACTATCATTACGGAGAACTAGTAAGTTGGAAAAGTAGGTTTTGTGGGTATATCTCTAGTAAACCCTCACGAGACTATAACTCGTCCACTAGGGACACCTAGGGGTTTAAAGGCTTGTTATTTATGCTAAAAGTGACCGTAGCCTCGACGACACGGAGTTGTATGTATTCTTTAGAATAAAAATTGTTTTGTTTGATTTGATCGAGGACTATCAAAGTCTAAGTGTGGGGGAATCTGATAGGTGTTGTAAAACACCTAATTTTATATCTAGTATTTATGCTTTCTTTGCTATTTTTCTTGGGAATTGTGTATCTTATGTGTGCTTTTGAGTGATCAGGTACAACAGAGTCATTATGAGCAAAAGAAGAAGAAATTAGCCATTTGGAGCGTAAAGGAGCACAAAGATCAATTCACTAGCGAGTGATACTTGGAACCAGGTTAGGTGCACGAGAAGGAGGTGAAGAATGATCTGTTAGTTCCGTGTGTGACAAAATAGAGCAAGAAAACGAGAGATAGGCGGTCGGTTCCGGGACTGACAAGCCAAATAATCTGTTGGTGGCCCATATCCAACAGTGGGTGCCTTAAGCAATTCTTATCACTACAGAGCCTTAACATCGTGAGAAATGTTATCTTTTGTTTTCAAGCTTCAATTGAAATTAAGAAATACACCTGAGAGAGACGGCGGCACCACAATTGCTGAAATCCCACAATAAAATGGAGATCGAATTGGAGTCATGGAGAGGAATCACTCGATGGGTATCTGGGTCTGATCTAGAGTAGAGTTTTGGTTCAAATATGGAAGGAGAACTGTGATCGATTGACGAGAATTCGAGAGCTAAGAGGAAGAATTAGATGAATGGGTATTCGAGCTAGCAAATCTGTGATGTTTTGTGCTGAATCTGAGAATGAAGATGATGATGGGGTTGAATCAGATCGAGAAAACGAATTTGTTATGAAGAAGGAAGTTAGGGTTTCTGGATTAGAGTGAGGAATGAATCTGATCAGGGTTTGAAAATGATTCAAGGGTTTTGTAGGAAGAATATGAAAGTAAAAGGAAGAAGGGAAGATGTAGAAGTTAATATGGGTTTTGGTTAGAATTTGAGTTCATGGAAGAGAGAATTTGTCAATAGCAGTGAAGGATTTGGGGTTATGCTGCCGTAATTGGGGTTTTCAGTTAATGGCTGATTGATTTCAGGTGAATGGGTGTCTTTTGTGTCTGATCGAATTCGAGGAAGAGATGGAGATGAAGCTGTTGTCATTGGTGGTCTGAACAGAGACTGGTTGTTGATGTTGAAGCTAAGGATGATTTTTCAAGGGTTTGGCTACATCTGAAGTAAAGAAAGAAGTGTGTGGACCTGAAGCTGTTACTGAGATGTTGGTCTGTGAACTGTGAACTGGATGCAGCTCAAATGGCCAAGAACAAATGGAAGGTGAAATCAGGGGCTGAGATGTGAAATGTTTGTTGGTCAGATGGAGTTGTTAGTGGGCTTGGTGGTGCACAAGAAACAACTGAGATTGGTTATAAGGCAAAGCTACAGATAGCTGCAGTTAAGGCAAGGTTCAATTGGTGCTAAGATGGAATGGTTTTTGCTGTATGTGATGGTGGTCGACTGCAGCCATATGGAGCTCGAGAAGACTGGGATTGATTGTGTCGTCACTTCAATGGAAGATGAACTATGCTAGTGCTATCAGTTGGAGGTATTGGAGCTGTAATGTGCAATCAGGTGGTATGATTGACAGATGCATCTAAACATGGAATGGTGATTGGAGCTACAGAAGAATGAGCTGGTATTGCAGGGAGCTGCAGAATGGGTATTCCAGGTGTAGTGAGAGTATGATATGAAATGCAAACTGGTGGTGCTGTTGTGTGCTCTGAGATTTTTATGGAGTGTATTTGGGGTTTGGCACTGTTACTGATGGTGTTGTTGCTTCGAGCCAAAATGGCAATGGGTTCTGATGGAGTTAAAGTTACATCAAATGCCTGGGGACATTACAAGGAAGAACAAGGATCTGAATTGAGCACTGGTCATGGTGCGAATGAACTGTCGATGGGTTTTGTTGGTGGTTGTAAGCTACAGAAGATGCAGTCAACATTGCTGGAATGAAGTTCGCAGGGTATTGTGTGTTGCCATGAATGAGAAATTACAGATGTGACTGAAATGGAGAATGACTCAAGCAGTGCAAGAATGATGCAGTGGCGCTGTTGATAGTTGGAGCTCAAGTTTCAGGTGGTTTGGTTTGATAAGTTGCATCTTAACTGAAGCCAGGGATGGAGGAACAGGCTGTGGTGAATGAACACAAGCAGGGAATAACTCAGCTTAGAGGTTTTTGTATGAGATTGAATTGAGCTTACAGTGATGCAACTGAGCTGAGGTGCAGGTGCAGGCAGAGAATGGAATGGATACTAGGGCTGGTAGTGATGCACAATGATAGTGCAACACATTGCAGGCCTGTGCAATGGCCTGAGCCAAGACTAATCAGATCACTCAGCCAAGGCAGTGACTGGCTCAACCTGACTTAGATGACTAGTTCTCTGACTCACTGACTCTCCCTGACTCAGTGAATTGACTCGGTCTGACCTTGACCGAGTTGAACGAGTTGACTCGTTGACTGGTGACCGGGTGGACTTTGCCGGTCACCTGAGATATTTTCCGGTGCCGGATTCCGGCCACAATACCAGTTTTTCCGGCGACCGTTTTTGGGCAGAGTTTTCACATGGGTTTTTCTCACACATGGGCTTGGTGGACTTCTATCTTTTGGACCTTTGAAGATTAGACCTAATTTTGGAAACAAGAGAGCTATTTAAAGGAAAGACTTCTATAACTTTTGGGAGATACATATTTTTCTTGGAACTTTGGAGAGCTGGTTTTGTTTACGCTTCTAGGGTTTGCTTTTGTTCTTCTTCTTCTTTTCAATTAATATTATTATGATAAACTCCATAGCTATGAGTAGCTAAACACATATTATTGGTTATGGGATAAAGTTTATTTCTGAATATGTTATATGATTCAATGAATTAGTTTTGTCTCAATATTTTATTGTTTATGATTCACAATTAATAGTGTTACATGATTTGATAGTTTGTTTGGTTGAGTCCGGAATTATTCCGATTTACATTCATCTCTAGAGCTATATTAGGGTTTTCAATACGAAAAAGTTGTTTATCCCTGATTCTAAGTAGCATAATTGTGGGTAGTGCTTGTAGTGATATATCCTACTAGTCACAAGTGAATCATAACTTTTGTTAAAACGTTTAGTGCTTTTACACATTCGTTTGCATTGATTAGTCTTATTCCATAGAACTTATTGCTTTTAGGAAGTTAAATCTAATTGTGCTTTTACACTTTAGGTTGCTTTCTAGGAAGAATTCACATATGCATCTTTTAATGTGGTTGTGATGAAAACAGGGAATTAGCGGGATATACTTGCGATCAAGGTATCCTAGGACTATTAGTAGATGAGAGATTAAAATACCAATTCTAATCATTGATGAAAATACATGTTTGTGAATGATACTATCCCGTGACCAATATCTTCTCCTTATTGACTATTCCAATTATTTGCTTTGCTTTATTTTTACTTTAGTATTTCGTTAAAACAACAAACATCCCCCCATTGGTTACCTTAGAAACTAAAAATTTCATAACAACAATTGCCTCTATGTGGATACGAACTCTTCCTTACTTTGTACTTCATTTAAATTTAGTGAGTAAGAAAGTGAAATTATTTTTGACGGATTGACAACCGATCACCAATGGCATGCTCGGCCATCAGGGCCACGTCCTGGTAAGAAAAGCTACCAGCGATGCGTGTTGGCATGTACCAATGGCATGCTCGGCCATTAGGGCCACGGATTGGTAAGAAAAGCTACCAGCGAGCATGTTGGCATGTGCTAATGGCATGCTCGGCCATTAGGACCACGGCCTGGTAAGAAAAGCTACCAGCGATGCGTGTTGGCATGTGCCAATGGCATGCTCGGCCATCAGGGCCACGTCCTGGTAAGAAAAGCTACCACCGATGCATGTTGGCATGTGCTAATGGCATGCTCGGCCATTAGGGCCACGGCTTGGTAAGAAAAGCTACCAGCGAGCGTGTTGGCATGTGCTAATGGCATGCTCGGCCATTAGGGCCACGGCTTGGAAAGAAAAGCTACCAGCGAGCGTGTTGGCATGTGCTAATGGCATGATCGGCCACTAGGGCCACGCCTTGGTAAGAAAAGCTACCAGCGAGCATGTTGGCATGTGCCAATGGCATGCTCGGCCATTAGGACCACGTCCTGGTAAGAAAAGCTACTAGCGAGCGTGTTGGAATGTGCCAATGGCATGCGTGACCAATTTTGCCTAGGTTGCACGTTTTGCAAGCCTAGGCGCGGGCGCTGATTTGGCATGGCGCGGCTAGGGCCAAGGTAAGGGTGTTCGGCTTGGCGTGGTGTGACCAGCGTAGCTAGGGCCAAGGCAGCGTGCGTTTGGCATGACGTGGCTAGCTTGGGCTAGGTGTGGCTTGCATGATTTGCCATTGGCACGGAGGTGCGGCTAGCATGGTTGGCATGCTTTGGCGCGTTTGGTGTGACTAGCATAGCTAGGGCCAAGGCAGAGTGCGTTTGGCATGGCGCGGCTAGCTTGGGCTAGGTGTGGCTGGCATGATTTGCCATTGGCACGGAGGTGCGGCTAGCATGGTTGGCATGCTTTGGTGCGTTTGGTGTTACTAACATAGATAGGGCCAAGGCAGAGTGCGTTTGGCATGGCGCGGCTAGCTTGGGCTAGGTGTGACTGGCATGATCTGCCATTGGCACGGAGGTGCGGATAGCTTGGGCTAGGTGTGGCTGGCATGATTTGCCATTGACACAGAGGTGCGGCTAGCATGGTTGGCATGCTTTGGCGCGTTTGGTGTGACTAGCATAGCTAGGGCCAAGGCAGAGTGCGTTTGGCATGGCGTGGCTAGCTTGGGCTAGGTGTGGCTGGCATGATTTGCCATTGGCACGGAGGTGCGGCTAGCTTGGGCTAGGTGTGGCTGGCATGATTTTCCATTGGCACGGAGGTGCGGCTAGCATGGTTGGCATGCTTTGGCGCATTTGGTGTGACTAGCATAGTTAGGGCCAAGGCAGAGTGCGTTTGGCATGGCGCGTCTAGCTTGGGCTAGCTGTGGCTGGCATGATTTGCCATTGGCACGGAGGTGCGTCTAGCTTGGGCTAGGTGTGGCTGGCATGATTTGCCATTGGCACGGAGGTGCGGCTAGCATGGTTGGCATGCTTTGGCGCGTTTGGTGTGACTAGCATAGGTAGGGCCAAGGCAGAGTGCGTTTGGCATGGCGCGGCTTGCTTGGGCTAGGTGTGGCTGGCATAATTTGCCATTGGCACGGAGGTGCGGCTAGCTTGGGCTAGGTGTGGCTGGCATGATTTTCCATTGGCACGGAGGTGCGGCTAGCATGGTTGGCATGCTTTGGCGCGTTTGGTGTGACTAGCATAGTTAGGGCCAAGGCAGAGTGCGTTTGGCATGGCGCGTCTAGCTTGGGCTAGCTGTGGCTGGCATGATTTGCCATTGGCACGGAGGTGCGTCTAGCTTGGGCTAGGTGTGGCTGGCATGATTTGCCATTGGCACGGAGGTGCGGCTAGCATGGTTGGCATGCTTTGGCGCGTTTGGTGTGACTAGCATAGGTAGGGCCAAGGCAGAGTGTGTTTGGCATGGCGCGGCTTGCTTGGGCTAGGTGTGGCTAGCATAATTTGCCATTGGCACGGAGGTGAATTAGGGTTTTGTTCGTTGTAACCCTAATTTGAAAAAATACCCCCTATTAATTACTGACTACATGCATTGAATGTTCTAATAAATGTGTCACCAGTGATATTAGGTTATTCGGGGTTTTACGATTTTACCCTTTGTCTAAAAACCACCATCAACAACTGGGAAGGAGTGATAGGATAACTTGTTTTCTCTTAGTTTGTTGTCAGTCTTTGTATTTCATTCGTAGAGTCTAGCTTCATGCTAATTCGTTGTAACACTTTTTCATGGTAGCCATTTCTTTGTGGAAACCATGCTTTTTCTTTTAATATGTTTAGCCCTTTTTGAGTAAAAAAGAAAACACAAAATTGGTTAAAAAGACCAAAATTAAAATTTCCTGGGTGAAAAGGACAGTTAGATTTTGATACTGTTTAAATGGACAAAAATTTAAAAATAGGCAGGATGTAACCAGTTTCATCCTGCCTATTTTCAAATACTTTTTCTTATTTTTAATTTACACAGGATGCATCCAGTTTCATCCTCGCTATTTTTAAGTTTAAGCCAGGATGAATCCAGTTTCATCCTTGCTATTTTTTTTGTGTCCATTTCACCCATAAAATTTTTTACTCGTCCATTTGAACCGTGTTTTAAATTTTTTTGGACAAATGACCCATTTTCCGAAAAGAAAACATAATTAATTGTGGCTTTAGCAAAGTCGGTCTTGAGAAGAAAGCCAATGTAATAATTCTCATAAAATTTTCTCGTGGAGGTTTCACACCCCTTCACAAGACCAAAGATTGGGGCCGAAAGCCATGGTTCCCAACACGATTCATATAATGGTTATATTTACATGGAAGGATATTTTGAAGAGGGCATGAGGACTATGTATCGGTGGGAAGCCTCATTTTGTGAATGCCATAAGTACGAGTGTAGAAACCTATTTTTCATTTTCTAGTTGTCTTTGGTGTTGGAAAATTTGGTCAAAAACTCGAGGATGATAGGACTCTATCGATTCTTTTAGACAATAACTCAACCTTTAATTTGGAGAGTACATCAAATCAATTGAATTATACCTTTAGATTTCAATAAAACCTGCCACCGTAATCGAATTCAAAGATTGTATTTCCTTGACCCGACCAAAAATTAACACAATGTTTAAGATTCTGATGATGCTGTCGAGGGGTGAATATGATTTTGGTCCTACCCGTCCTAGTCACACCTGATGACTACACTTACTTTCCATTGCACCTTGTCCTTATTTTTATAGGGTTTCCAAAAGCCCCTCCTATTATGGTATCATGCCACATATCCTAAACCCCTTTAATTACTACTGATGCCATCCTTTCCCTAATATAACCTCCGTTTTCTATATCAATTCCTTCCTTATCCTTCTTGCCTCATGGATACCTTCTTATTGGACTTTGGCTTAGTCCCCAAGTCCCCATATTTCTTGTTGGGTTTGCTTCCCTTTCGGGGGAACCCCTGTCCCGTTAAGGGGTATTCTTTTTTATGTATCAACATATGCTATTAGAGAAGAAGAAAAAACAGAGATGTTTCGATTGTGTTTCAAGAGAAATAATCATCCGTAATTGTAGGAATTTCATACTTCTTGAAGATGTCCGTTCATCACCGAAGGACACCTTCAAAGGGTATTGATGCTGGTTATTGCCCCTGGATACCCGTCGTAGCGGCAATGCATATATTTTGAAAATTTCCAATATTTGTGTATAGGGATAAAAAAATCAACTAAAAAACTGAAATAAATAGGAAGATAGTTACTTTTCTTAATTCTATGCCTTTTCAAGATAAGTCATCGACATATATTAATAACTTCTATAATTGCAAGAGATTATAGAGCCTTAAACAAGCTTTTAGATAGCATCTTTAATACTTTCTTTGTAAAAACGTCTTAATGGTAACTCTAGTTTCGAGCATCAAAACTTCATTTAGTATTGCGTTGTGGCTGCAAAGAATAACAAGACTTACAACTCTTCGAGTAATTATTGTTGTAGCCTACTTCTTTTACTTTTACCAACTTTCTTTTCATTATTTTCCATCATCATATCTGCCCGCTTCAACATTTTCTGAGCTTCATGTCGGCATCAATATCGGAATAGGATTTACAGCAGCGGGTGGATTAGTATCATCATCCATCCATTCATCATACTTCTTTTCACTTTTCACTTTGCTCGTCATCTTCACCATCCAACCCCTCAATCATAACTTATGAGACTGAGAGTAGTTCTCTTGTCACTGTTGTTTCCGCTTCTTCGGAACTAGTAAAAGACTTTCGGTAAAATTTGCCACTAGGTCGGAGGGAGCACATATATTCCTCGGCATTCCACTGATTTCAACCTGCATAAAAGTCTTATTTTCCCGGTCGTATAGATAAAGAGTATAGAAGGTTGTATTAACCATTGACATTCGTATCACAAGCTTATTTGTACCCGTAATGGACTCAAAGAAGTAAGGGTACAATTCTGAATTAACGAAAGGCATCAAAATTGTCTCTTCAATCCAATTGCCATCTCTACTACCAAGAGTAGCATTAGTAGCAATCTTCTGGTGGCCACTACCATCTTCATCAAATATCCACAACTTGGCAATCTGGATTTTCTCTAATTGGTCAATTAGTGCTATATGTTCGTCCACTTCTAATATACGAACTACTCGGGATTCAAAACTATACCAACTTCCAGGTTGATCCATGATGAAATTTGGAATTGGTATTGACCTAAATTGTTCGTTTGCAACATCAAAGGCAACAATGACTTGGGACAATCTACCAATGTATTTAGTAGGTGACTTGTCCTGACAGTTTGATGTAGGAGTACTACTTCTACCCAGCCAGTATAAAGACCTATTAACAAAAATTCCATCACCTTGGATTATATAAGCCGGGAAATCATCTATAATTCTCCATGCACTATAATGTTTCCTCCCTACCTTCATAACCTTACAAACTATATAACAAAATAATTTACCTGAGGCTTTAATTCTTGTTTGCCGTATGGATATCACTTTGTGTTCCTTAGTGGTAACGTCGAATCCGAACCCATGCTCTATCGTTTCAAAATAAACCTTCTTTTTCATATATTCCATTGGTACTTCAATCCATGGAGTTTCTTCCCGGGTCATGAAATTCCTTATGCAAACAGTAGCGCGGCCAAGAAAGAAATCCTTATAGTAGGAACAGATCAAACCATTAACGGGTTTGAGAATCCCTTCATGTCTTGTTAACTGAATCGGAAATCTTATAACTGCAGGTACATCATTTAATAGATCCATAGAAACGACAGTCCTCTCTTCAGCTGTGCGGACTATCACGAAGAATATAGATGAAGATGAGCGAGTTTTTGTTCGCGAAAGATGTAAATCGATAAAGTAATTGTCATTGCTAATCATCGATTGCCAACCTTTGCTTACACATTTGAACCTGACGAGTGATTTCACCGGAAGCCTACTCAATATTTCACCGTATATATTGTCGTCAAAATCACCACTCACTCTGATACTTTTCATTAGTTTTTCTCTTCCCATACTGAGTTCTTCAGATCTTAAAATCTAATATCTTGAAAGGCTTTTTGTTTTAGATGAGTACAAGAAATATAAAGTAACATATTTTCCGGAAATATTTTAGCCAAATCAGTTGAGGAAAAAATCAAAATTCTGTCGGATATAATATAGTGCGACCCCGTACTCCTTTTCTAGGACTGTGGACTGACCCTCTCCTTTTTCCAGTGTGAGGTTGACATGTCGACTCTCGTAAAAGTTTAAACATTGTTGAAACCACATGATTAGAGGTGTAAATTGGGCTGTGACAGCACGAGCACAGCCCAACACAACACTCTAAAATTTGAGCACAGCCCAGCCTAGCATGTGACTTTGCCCAGCACGGCACAACACGTTAGTTAAATGGGACATGCTGGGTTTGACTAATTGGCACTGAGAAGCACAAAGACAACACGCTTAAGACGGATAAGCACGTGGCCCAAATTTCACCTGACGTTAAGAGAGCACGTCATAACATGTATAAATACACCATATAACAAGGCATAATACATCACATTTTTTGTATATTTCATAAAAGAGTCTCTATTCTAGCTAGTTTTTAACATTTTATGTTGGCTTATTTATAACAACACATATAATACCATAATATTTGGAAAATATATTTCAATATCGTTGTTATAATGTCGTCACCTATATTTAACTAAAACATTAATTTACATGACAATAATCCAATTTTATATTTGATGGGCAATTTCTTTTTATTGAATAATTGTTAATTTTACTTGAAATAATTTCAAATGATATGTTGTCTAATTAAATTCTTGTGACAATGTCCGACTTAATGTATGCATTAAGTGATTTCAAATTGTGTATAACACGTGTGCCAACACGGCACAGCACGGCACGTTTATTCGTGTGATGTGCCCGTGGGCTGTGCTGTGTCTAGCTTTTGACTAGTAAAGCACAACACAGCACAGCACGTTTAAATCGTTGGCACGGCACATCACGGCACATGGCATGTGAAGCACGCGACTTCGTGTGCCGGGCCGGCACGTTTTACACCTGTACACATGATCTTCCCCTTTTTATATTGATGACTAGGTACTATTGGTGTTGTTGGGTACTTGGAAGTTGCATGGATCGATTTTCAACAAATTCGCCCCACCAGCACAACTACTATGCGTATCTCCCAAAATATATACATGGCTTGCATGGACTATGGGATTGGCCAGCTCTTCCTGGGTCTCACTTTTCCCAAAATATATCGTTTTTAACGTTTCAAAAAGGTATAAAAACGTTGTTCCATTAAGTTCATATCTAACTCCTTTAAAGCCTAAGGTCATTAGGCTCCACGTTGAACGGTGACCCTCACCCTCACACAGAATTGCTCCGTTCCACTTTTCCTCAAAGGAGAGAAAAACAAGGCTTTTTTCACAAAAATAAAGAAATATATTTATTAACAGATTTATCCGGGAAAAAAGAAAAACAAATCCGGGAAAGAAATAAACAAAATGTACGAGCGAGCAAATACAAAGAAAAACCTTGGAACAAAACCCTAGAAACAAACCATTAATGGCTGCAAATACACTTTCTCCCTCTGCGAACCACAACAAGTTCAATGATTTTGTCTTCACCAAGAGCTCTGTTTCAGATTGAGGTTCTTGATCTTTCTCCGTTGAAGTTCCTACAAGTTACGGGATACTCTTGAACTTTTTCTGCATCTTTTCTTCCCTCAAAAAGTTAACGTTTTTATCGGTTTGTGATCAGTTTTAGATTATGGGTTCTCTATATTTTTCATGAATCTTCTAACAAGTTGTCAGGATTAATCTTTTTATGTTTTGATATAAGTTGATTGGATTCAAATATATCTCCATTATCCTCTGCTCATAACCGATGGTGTACTGCAAACCCTTTTTCCGCAGCCGCCATCTTTCTCCTCTCTATACTCATTATCTCTGTCTCCTTTCTTCTTCCTTCAACTATTCTGATTTATTTTTGTTGTGTTTACGCAGGTGCAATTTTGGATAAAAAAAGGAAGAACTAACTAAATAAAAATTTCAGTTGGTAAACCCTATCCTTTTTTCTTTTCTTCCTGTTCTCCTTTTCTGTATTTTTGTTACTCTGAAGCTCCTTTTCTAACACAATGGAGCTTCTTTTTTTAACAAACTTATATTTATGTTCAGTTTTAGATCTCTCTGATTTAGCAAGTTTAACAAGGGTCTTCAAATTCGCAGGATTGGTTGATGCAATTCAGAAACCCTAAAATTATCTTGAAATCAGGACTTTATCTCCCTTATTAGGTAAAACCCTTTTCCTTATTATCTTTTTGATTTTTGGTTCTATGTATGTTTTTAGGTTTTCGATTTTTTTTTCATTCATGGGTTATTTACAGGTTGGTGGTTGTTCAATAAATTATCTTAAATTTTACAATCCCTCAGTTGAGTTTTGCGATTGGTACTGTTTATTGTTTTGATATAGTTGAGAATTAGGGGTTACTTCTAGGGTTGTTTTGATATAGTTGAGAATTAGGGGTTTCTTCTAGGGTTGAGTTTGGGTATTATTGTTCTAAATATTTATTTTTGTTGTGGTGGTTTTGTTTTGATTTCTGATTGCAGTTAGAATAGAACCTAAAACTGGGATTCTCTTTGCTGTCAAACATGGTAATGTGGTGGTGCAATTGTTTTAGAAATTAATTATCTTCAAAGTTTATTGATTATTTATTTTTGCATAACTACTTCATTACTAATTAATGCTCAAAATGCTTATAGGGTAGTGAGCTACGTTTCTCATGCTAAAACATGCTTATAGGTTGGTCAGCTATGTTCTCATGCTCAAAATGCTTCATGATGCTGAGTTACGTTTTTTGATATATGGCCTGATCATTCCATCTTCTAGATATGTATTTACATTCAAAGGGTACCGAGTTGCTAACATTTAATTCCTACTTGATTGATGTTCAGTATAATATGGTGGGATTGTGGTTGTCCATGTTTTTCCTGTAATATGCTCATTGTTTCATTTTATTTTATCTTCAAATGGTTCTTCTAGGTGAAAAAAAAAAAGGTGTGAAGAATGGTTTGATATTGACCTGTTGAATTGATGTTTTCGTGTCTCCTTGAATTGCAAAATGTTTTTTTTTTTGACTTTTTTGTTTTAAATATTTGGGTGTAAATGTTACAAGGAAAATTGATTAGGAGGATCAACAATGGGGGATCAGAATAGATCAGCTATACATAAACTATTGCTGTCATTAAACTAATGCCATTTTAATGTAATTTTTTCGCATCTTTCGATTGAATGATCACTCATTACATTCCTCCCCCGTTTCTCTCTTTGTTTCTTTCGGTCATGATCATGTAATGTAACTAATTGGAATAAAATTTGGGTTCTAGGATGTTTCCATCACATTTTGGTTATGAAGTCCCTTAATTTGTTTAATACATGCAATTGTTATCTGTTTTCATTGGTGATTTTTATTAATGTCAATTTTGGTTACAAGTGAATCAAGAACGTAGTCCGGTAGAAAGTGGTTAAATATTAGTGTAAGTTAATATAGCATCCCATTTGTAGTTTTTTATTAATGTCAATTTTGGTTATATCAAGAACGTAGTCCGGTAGAAAGTGGTTAAATATTAGTGTAAGTTAATATAGCATCCCATTTGTAGTTAATTAAGCATCCCATTTGATATCAATTGTTACAGACATTCCATTTGGTGTTTATTATTTAACATACAACAATTAGTTTACTATTTGGTGATAAGAAATTAAGAAGTCATTATTATATTGTAGATTTTTTATTTCTTCACCTGGCGCCATGTATACAGAGGTCCGGTTACTCAATCTAAACAGTTTGAGAAGCTTAGGCTCATCTGGAAGGTGCACTGAAGCAG
This sequence comes from Papaver armeniacum, assembly GCA_023531295.1. Taxonomy (NCBI): domain Eukaryota; kingdom Viridiplantae; phylum Streptophyta; class Magnoliopsida; order Ranunculales; family Papaveraceae; genus Papaver; species Papaver armeniacum. The sequence continues at coordinate 597,734 of JAJJWW010008259.1, read as the reverse complement.
TTTGGCATATCTTGCAATCGTGATTTGGTGAGCAGAACCCAGTCCTTTTTCTATATTCATTACATTTTAGCTTGATTCAAACTGTTGACGTGTATGTTTGCGTTAAGGCTTTTTCCTAACTTTTTCCTAGCTTATATTCTTTAAAGAAACTCAATTTTGAGGCCTTCCAATAGAAAACGTCTCAAGTGAAATAGAAATTTTCTGCAGGTTTGGTTCAACATGCAAATGGTGGTTTCACTTTCACCTGGTTGGTGACATGAGGGTTATACGAAAATTCTCCACATGTTGTTTGCATAATGCAGCCATCCTTTCAATTTTTTACAGAATTGAGGGTTATACGAAAATTCTCCACATGTTGTTTGCATAATGCATGCCATCCTTTCAATTTTTTCCACATGACATGAGGGTTATACGAAAATTCTGCGACAAAAGTGTGGTGCAGTGCATGTATGTCCCTTGGTGTGAGCTGCTTCAAATGATTTTATTCCCTAGATGCACCAAGTCTTGCATTTTAGAAAACTATTTAAAATTTCAATTCAGAAGGTTAAACTTGAATAATCAAAAACAAAAATACATTTTAATTTCTTCAGCATGTGTAATTGCACTTTCCATAAGATATGGGTCAATTTTATTCAAAACAGATTAATTTGTTCGCAATTTAATGGTGCACAAAATCAAAAGAAAAAGAATGATGGTGGATCGTTTTCGGGTCCGCCCGGTGCGTAGCTCGGGCAAAAAATGGATGATTTGCTTTTATAGCAGGGTGAGGGGAACCCCAGCCACAATAAATCAAAAATCCTAAGACCAATCAGAAAAATAAAAAACGCATGACTGGGCGAGGCCAAGCTGAGCCACATCCAATTAAAAATGCAACACCATATAAAAAATGGCGAGGCGAAGCCGAGCTTTACAAATCAAAAATATGGTTCAAAGAAAAAGACAGTGATGCATTTTATTTGTAGTTGGTGCATAACTATGCAATTCTATTTGTAATGGTAGATTGAATTGGTGAACCAAGTTTGCGGAGCTGCCCGGGCGTAGCACGGGCACAAAATCTAGTGTTCAATTAATATTGCTTATTTTGATCTACGTATTTCGGGTGTGCAACTTGTGCAACGCCAATATTCGTCCCACACCCCGGAAAGCGATACGTTGGAAAATCCCTGATATGGTGTAGTGTATGGTGTAAAAATGTATTGCTCGGACTACTACTTAGGGATCAGCTGTGATGGTATTTTCCTGGTAATTAGCATTTCTCTTCTTTGATTCACTAAGTTCCTGCAACCAATCATTGTTGAAATCTTAGGATGTATTTAATGTGCTTGTGGTGTAGTGAACCAACTTAGTAGCCTATGAGCGATAAATGCAAATGAGCATCATATTGAGATTATTAATCCCATATTGTCTGGGCATCTAAGATCCTGCGATTTATAATCTCTTAGGGCCTCTCCACTCATTGCCGATTGGTTTTGAGTTGGATGCTCGTATTCTAATATGGTATCAAAGCAGGTTATTTACGACGAGTTATTTGACCGCGCCTTTACTCCGCGTCACCCGATTTAATTGTCCACATGTTAGACCCAACGAGGCTACACGTGAGGGGGTGTGTTGAGATTATTAATCCCACATTGTCTGGGCTCTAAGAGCAACTGCAGTCATACGACTATAACTAAAGACTAAATACCAAATGAAAACTAAAAAAATGGGTTTAGTCGACGTCTTGGAATAGACGTTACGGTGCTGAAATAAATTTTGTGGAGCGGATGTCTAAGAGTTCGTCTGATATGGGGCGTAGGTATAAAATGCGCTCGGGTGAGACGTAACTTTAATTTACGCCTACGTTTGGTGTGGGGCGTAATATATAAAACCGCCCGAAGGAGAGGCGTAACTTGAAACTACGCCTGACGGGACGCAATTAATAAATACGCCTGGTGGGACGCAATTAAAACACTACGCCTGATGGGGCGTAACACTGAACTACGCCCAATGGGGTGTCAATTGCAATTACGCCTGATGGGGCGCAACTGAGAAACCGCCTGATGGGCACGAAGGTATAACTCATTTGCTTAAAAAAAAGTAGCAGGATTTTATTTATCTCTGGAAGATTAGGCAAACTTCGTTTCATGGTTTCCATCCGTCTCTTAAAATAGGCCACAAAAACTTACAAAACGAAGTCATCTCACCCGGGTCATCTCACAGCAACAACATATGAGTGTCTCGAGAGCAAGAGAGAGAAAAAGGAGGAATGTCACTACTCTCCATTTTAGAGGAAGAGAGAAAGGAGGACCGCACTTTTTTATTTTCTTTATCATCTTCTTCCCCAAATAATTAGATCTAGAGCTCTAGAAAATATCCATTAATGGAGATTCAATGTAATTCAAGAAACAAAGAGATAAACCACAAAAATCTTATGTGTCTCTCTTTAAATTTCTAGCACTTATATTTTAAAATTTAGGTGATTAATATGATTTAGATCTACAAAGAGGAGAAAACAAAACGAAGACTGATATTCATTCAAAAGAAGATGTTGGAGGGATTCGATTGATAAATTACAAGACAAAGTTGAAGATGCTTTTGCTGGTCTAGGTGGGCCTGTCTTTGGTCTTTGGAGTTCTGGTGATGATAATAATCAAAATGATGATAAACAAGATCTTTGGAATATTTTCAACTATGTTTAGTTAAATCATATCCGTCTTAGATTCCATTATCAATTCATGTTAATGATGAAGAGAGCGCCATTCCCAAAGTTTGCATCTTAAATATATCTCCTCCTACCCGCTTAATCACAACATCTCAAAACTCTTGATCTATTCTTTCTTATAAGCATCATCAAACAAAACCAAACTTGGTTGGAAATGGTCGTCATTTGTCCAACAACCGTTAAAACTTCAAATCCTCGACGCCGCAATATTCAATTGACTTGGCATTTTGTACTGGACAATTCAATTGGGAAAGGGTCGAATAATTGTCGAAAAGAATCTTTCATAAGAGCCTTGAACCCTAATACAACATTCTTTTCTTCATCCTCGTTCTTATAAAAATTTTTCCAACAAGATCTTTGAAAATGAACTGCTTAGTTAAGTTGGCCTCATCTTAGTTTATTATCAACTAATTAATGACTATGTCAATGAGCGTGTAAAGTTTGTTTAGTTATATATTCGACGGCTTATGTAAACTCTGTGTTTGATCTATGGACGCAATGTTCAATAAAAAAAAAAGTATACAACAATAATTAATTCTTGTTAATTTGGTGGAGTGATGGGGCGTAGTTTAAAATTACGCCCCATATAGTTTAAGGCGTAACTAATAATTGCACCCGGCTTTAGGCGGACTTTAAAGTTACGTCCCATCGGGCGCAATGGAACCATATCGCCTAGTTGAGGCGCAATTGTAACATACCGCTCGATATCGCTCGAAGAAATGTAAACTACGTCCCATCAAAGGCGTAGATTAAAGTTACGTTTGAAACAGAGACGAAGCTATTATTTGCGCCTGACTATCAAGCGCAAATTAAAATTACGCCCCACTCGAAACGCAACTAATATTTGCGCCTGATGTCGGGCGTAGTCTTAAATTATGGCCGACGAAAACCATACTATCAACCAAATATAGTTTGGTTTTTGGTTATAGTCTGGTATTTGATCGATACTCCTCTCCGTAGCGTCTGGGTTTTCGACCAAATTTTTAGTTATACTCGATGACTGTGGTTGCTCTTAGGGCCTCTCCACTCATTGCCAATTGGTTTTGAGTTGGATGCTCGTATTCTAATACATCACCATCTTCATGCTCGACAAGCCATGGGAATTTGGTATGAGTAGAGAATTTAAATGAGTGTGTTACTTATAATGTCTCAAAAAATACCACTTTTTGTTGTTATTGGAATTCGACCATTGTCGTCGTAACCTTCAACAGTTGGATCAAAACGACGATCGAGGAGAAAAGAAACCTAAAAAATCGCACATATTTTCCCCTCCGAAATTCACGGCCAACTCTCTCAACATCGCTGAGTCATTCCCCGAGTCGAGCCTATTCATCGACAGACGTAGGTTCAAATGATATCCCCTCCTGACTCGTGAGAAGAAAGAGAGTACGTACTCCAACTCTCTAGGCAAGAGTGCACTATTACTAAAGTGAGCTGGCAAGGATAATTGTACGGTCTGCACTTTCTGCTGCGCGCAAGGTTTTGGTGGGTCCAAATAAAATAATCACTCAAGAATCATTTGGATTTGACATCTGGCAGGTGGGTGCCACTTTGGCGGCCATCAAACTTCAAAGGTTGTCTAAAGTTTTGACTACGTACACGTCAAATGTAAAAAGGATCTCGCGAGTTGACATGATTTTACCATATGGCCAAACATTATGGTCAAGCAATATCGCTTTGCTATAGCTTAATCGGAATTAAGCGGACTGAGAATGAAAGTGCTTATCATTATCGGTGAGCTTGACAGTTTCTATATAAATGGTCAGTTTCCATTTTGTTTTTGTTTTATTTATTTTTTAATAGATTTAGATAAGTATTGCTTATGGCTAAAAAAAACGAGAAAAAAAAATAGAAATACAATAGGAAAGAAAGGAATTTTAATAAAACAAGAGAGTTAAAATGGAAAAATAGAAGTTAAAAATAAGATAACAGTGAAAATTTAGATACGAAAACCCAGTATCTAATAAAAAAATCACAGAAAATGAGTTTCCGTAAAATAATATTTCAAACGGAAACTTTGTTTTTGAGTTTCGTTTCTTATCGCTCAGTTTAAGTGTGGATGATATCTGATCAATTTTTTTTTTTTTTTTTTGTAACGAAACGAAAGACCATAATAGTCGGATATTGCCACAAGTAACCTAAAGCCAAGCGAAATCATCAGACCATACTGCTCGGCCTAATAGATAATATTGGTCATGGCTTAAATTATCCTTTAGCTATTATTCCATTATATCCTTTAGTTAACCAAAAAAAATAAATTTTTAAAAGAAAATAAAAGAAATACATTTGATACGAGGAGTATGTACTCCAACAAATCTTACTATAATAAAGAAAATAAAAGAAATACAAACGTTAATATTTGAATTTACCAAAAAATATTCTTAAATATTTTTAAAAATACTCATTTTTGGATATATTTGTTTTAAATTATCTATGTAATGAGTACAAACAAGGATATTAAATTTTTATTTTAAGATTTTTTTCTCCATTATTATCAAATTTGGTGTTGTTAAAATAATCCAATTCAAGCATGCACAATTAGAAAATAAAAGAAATACAAACGAGAACCAAAAATATTCTCTCATGGGTTCAAACAAAAAACAAAAGGAGGAGTACGTACTCCAACAAGTCTCAAGACAACAAATAGAGTCCACCCACATAACCGCCGAGGTGACGCTGAGGAGGGAATATTTACTGTGTGGGTCCCTTGTAATCTCCACCACCACTACACCATCCGTACTCGTTATATATCACGCATTCCTCATTCTCATTCTTTAGGATTCAGAAAAATCAAATCTAAAAATTTCTCTTCATAATTCCTTTTCTTCTTCTTTCCTGGTAATGGCTGGTTCTCATGGCGGTGGAGGAAACACAGGTGGTCGTGGAAGAGGAAGAAACGCCGGTGGTCGTGGAAGAGGAAGAACAAGAAGTAGAGGTTGGATATACATATGCTTGTTTGAATATATATATATATATATATTGTTTAATAAATTATGGGTATCGAGACGGATCATCGATTAGACGGAAAGAAAATCAAACACAAATGATGAAAGAAGACAACGAATTAAGTGGTTCGGCACTAACGCCTACATCCACTGACAGAACCCCGTAGGGTGAATTGGATTGATCTCCAGGCTTGCTGGGATAGTTACATTTACATTGAAATCTCTTATTTATAATGATAAGAGATGAGATAACCTATTGACTAGCTAACTGATAGGCAATCTAACTAGATTGCACAATATCTTAACAGTACCGACTCATTCTACACTTATCTTGATTTCAGTCCTTGATAGTTGGAAACATGACTCGGTCTTCTCTTCAAGCACGATAACTTTGGAGTCTCACACACGTACACTATTCCAACACCCCCCCTCAAGTTGAACACGGAAGTTTTCTGAAGTGTACAACTTGAAAAGTCTCTTGAAAAGAACTTTGTAACCCAAAACATTGTAGGTTGAACTTCGATCTTCAATCACTGGCCAAGACTCTTTAAAAAAGGTACAAAAGCAGCAGCAGCACAGTGATCTTCACCGCGGGGCATAAATGAGTGAAATGGCTTTAATGGGCTTGGTTTGTTGATTTTTTTAACCAAGACAAGACATAGAGAAACCAACAACTTCGAACAGATGATGGTTGTTAAGGAAGTTTTCACACATGGAAACTATAGTTTCGGTAATAGCTAAAAACAATGTGTCGCCGCTCCACAGGTAATATCTCTGTGTAGAATAACAAACACAACTTGCTATTGAACTGAATGAAAACAAGAATTTGGACACCTTCAAAAGTGAGGTTTAAAAATGACATCATATTCACATAGTATGTAGCCCGATGTGAACGATTTCTTTTAAAAGAAAACAAAGATGGATTAAAATTTGAATTGTTGAGATAAGCCAGCAAACTTATATGGAACCAAAACTGGCAGAAAACAAAAAAGATTGTAATAATCTTTGTTAGCATTGTAGTCTAGCACTTGTAGACGATAATTAAGGAGATAACACTGAACATGGAAATATGTTCAGAAATTATGAGATATCCACAATATGGAATGATATATTCGGTAATGAATGGATTTCCGAAAATATTTTGGATACCAAAGAAAATATTCGGAATAAAGATATCCCTGGAAAGCATGAGTTTAGTTTCCAGAAATATAGAAAATATTTTCACTAAATGAGATTACCAAAAATGGTAAAGATAAAAAAATATGAAAACCATTTCCAAAAAAATAAATCAATTGCCAGATTTTGGCAAGAAATTCGAAGATAGAGATATATTCGGGATTGAATTCTTCTTGGCAAAGAAAAACCAAGGAAAAAAAAACATTACAAGGGATGTATACTTGATCATCCACAATGTGCTTGATTGAAATACCCATAATTACCATAAAAGCTTTAAGGCATAGAGTATTAATTGATCTTAAGAGAAATGTTTTGCCGTGAACAGTGGCAAAATATTGATTAGAAGATATCATGTGCACCGTATCGACATGACATACCGAAAGAATAGATTAGCCCATAGATTATGGGTTTGAACTATCGAATGAAAGCATATAGATTGGAGAATCCAACTGTGTACATGAAAAATATTAGGTCTTAATAATGAAAAACCTCAGTGAGATAAACTTGTTAAAAGCGATAACAAGATATCTGGAAAATGGAATACTCTTTAGAAATCATTGAGTTTCCATGAATCTTGGCGACAAGAGCAGGAAAAGAAAAAAAAAATCATGAAACTACCATCCTCTGCACAAAGTCATGAAACTTTGATCGATATCCATAGTCATAAAAATATGAGAAGGAATTCATGATGATAAGAGAGATCGATGAAGTTGAGAAAATGAACCAAGTTTGAGACACAAAATTTAAATCATCTGGACTAATATTGAAGACTAGCCAGAGAAAGAAAAAAAAATTGTGATTGTGATGAATATATCCCAAAACAAATGAGACATGAGCAGGACAGAGTCGTATAGTTTGATAACAACGGCCTTGTGACCCTGAACAAAAGTTAAAGAAAAACTTTGCCTTCTTGAAGAAACGGAAAACTAACTGAATGTTCTTGACAAATTGAACAAACATGATTTGGTGAATAAGATTAACCTTGACAAAAAAGAACAAACGTTTGCTAGAGAGATTTATTTCCACCTGAATTGGGAATCGATTACCTATTTAGAAGATAATAACCACCAAAGATAGAGTAAAGTCCAGAGATTTATTTGGACTCTTAAACCCTAAGATTTGTTATAGAATCTACAAAAGAACCAATTGTTATATGGCCGTGAAAAGTAGATGATGAAAACACGAAGGGAAAACTGATTTGTGATGAAAAACAAAATTTTAATTTTATTGCGGAAGCGATTTGAGAGGATCTCCCCGCTCTGATACCATAATAAATTATGGGTATCGAGACGGATCATCGATTAGACGGAAAGAAAATCAAACACAAATGAAGAAAGAAGACAACGAATTAAGTGGTTCGGCACTAACGCCTACATCCACTGACAGAACCCCGTAGAGTGAATTGGATTGATCTCCAGGCTTGCTGGGATAGTTACATTTACATTGAAATCTCTTATTTATAATGATAAGAGATGAGATAACCTATTGACTAGCTAACTGATAGGCAATCTAACTAGATTGCACAATATCTTAACAGTACCGACTCATTCTACACTTATCTTGATTTCAGTCCTTGATAGTTGGAAACATGACTCGGTCTTCTCTTCAAGCACGATAACTTTGGAGTCTCACACACGTACACTATTCCAACATTGTTCATGAAGAATGATTTGTGTTTAGTCGATCGATGTTGTTCATGAAACAATCTCAAATGCTATCTAAAGAATGATTTGAACTTTGTATTGAGTTTTGATTTGGGTATATTTATTAAATACCCCTAGTTTTGACACCCAATAAATATACCCTTGTACAATAATATAAATACCCCTATCATTTAAATAACTTATCCCTTAAAAAAACAGATTACCTTAATACCCTCACTTACAATATTATTTTCCATTTAAAAATCTTTTCCATTTAAACAAATTTTCCTATTATTTCACATCCACCAGCAACACCATTTCACCACCACCAACAGTACTGCCGCCACCACCACTCCACCACCACCACCGCCACTCCGCCACCACCACTCCGCCACCACCACCACTTACTAAATACAACCACCAATAATATTCCACCACCGTCACACACCACCACCACTTTGTTGTTGCCGCTTACCACGCCATAATTAATATTAGGTGTCAACAACTGAAATTGATCCAAAAAATCAAAAGTTCAAAAATATTTGTCAAATTTGGTTGTTGATTCCATTTTTCCATTGTTGATACACAAAAATTGGTTGTTGACTCCCTAAAACTAAGGTCAATTTCTATTGTTGATACACAAATATTTGTTGTTGATTCCATTTTTCCATTGTTGATACACAAACATTGGTTGTTGACTCGCTAAACTAAGGTCAACTTCTATTGTTGATACACAAATATTTGTTGTTGACTCCTTACACTAAGATTAATTTCTATTGTTGATACACAAATTTGGTTGTTGATTCCATTTTTCCATTGTTGATACACAAACATTAGTTGTTGATTCCATTTTTCCATTGTTGATACACAAACATTGGTTGTTGACTCCCTAAATAGTTGATGGAGTAGTATTCAACAACTTGTCGTCCAACCTCACCACCGCCACCGCCAGCAGCGTACAACATTTCCAACACCACAAACAACCAGAATCACCATTATCTTCATGAACAACTTTAATTAATCATTCCAACTACAACCAACACAATCTCCATCATCAAAATTCATCTGTCTAACCTCACCAGCATCACCAACACCACCAGCACACAGAATATCCACCAATACCACAACAACCATAACCACCACTATCTTCAAGACTTATTTTATTTCATCATTCGAATCTGAACCAACACAATATTCATGACTTATTTTATTTACAATCAAGAGCTCAATTAAAATCGAAATAAACAAAGAAATCATGTTGAATCAACACCAAAAAAAAATCAAAACCAAGATTAAATTTAGGCTACTAGTTAGAATGACAGTAAGAGATCAAACTTATCTTTTAATTTGTTTTGATGATTGAATCTTCAGATCCACTTATTGATGAAGATTTTCATTGTCTCTTCACAATCGATACACATCGTTATCAACGATTTCTGGTTTCTTAAACTGAAATCAACTGAAATCAGAATGAATCTGATGTTTTTAATGACCAAGATTAGGATTTGAAAATTAGGTTCTCGCCGATTCGTCACCATATTGAATTTTTGCGGCTAAAAAAAGTCGAAAAACAATCTATAATCAATTTGGGAGGTGGTGGTGCATATAGTGGATTCAATTTACTCACGGCGGAAGAAACTGACTTGGGTGAAAATCGATCTAATTAATTGACGATAGAGATGGTGAAAATATGGTGATGGTTGTGACGATAGAGATGGTGGCGCTAATGGTGTTGGTTGCAGTGGTGGCGTAAGAGATGATGGTGGTACTCTGGTAGCAACAATGGAGAAGTGAAGAGGTTGCAGCTTTGGTGATGGAGGAAGAGGTAGGTGGAGAGAAAAGAATAAGATCTGGAAAGAAAATAATGAAAAAGATTATGTGAGGTGGGTAAATATGGAAACAAAAAAGTTATTAATGGACCCCTGATGGGCCTATAGATGGAAAGGGGTATTTTTATTGTCTCATAAGGGTATTTGTGCAACCCTTGAAAAGGAGGGACAATTATATAATTCCCACTTTTGATTTCTAGTTGTAGGATTTACTATTGAAAGATATTTCTTGGATGAGGATACCTTGCAAACTCTCATCTGAGTAGTATTTGTATTTTCATCATGTATATATATATATATATATCTCTGAATCTGAGTGTATTTGTATTTTCTTAGAGAATATAAACTAATTATGAGTTTGATGATAGTTGCAGATCATCAACTCTGAGAACTTTAATTGTTTTTTTGGTTCTCGGTTTGTTTTTTATGAATCTAGTGTTGATCGATGAGTTTTGATTGATGTTGTAGATCCAAATCCTCCGCTACTTGATGCAAATGTTTCTGCTGAGATCGGAGGGAACTTTGTTAACCCTGCTGGTAAGGTTTTTAGTAAACTCTTAAAAACTTTGATTATGGAGTGATGATAATATGGGTTTGATGATAACGATATGGTGATGATGTTGGTTTAGATCCCAATGTTTTTCCTCAACAAATTCCTGCTGCGCTTGGAGGTTCAGAGGTTGCTGCTCCTATTGGAGAGGGTGAGTCTGTTTAATGACTCTGTTAAGTTAGAATTTTTATGATTTGTTGTTTGAAATTATGTCTACTGTTTGATTCATGAAAATTTAGTTCTAATATTTCATGAAACAAATTGCGCAACTCAGATTTTTACTATAATTGATTATTGCTGTGATCATTTAACGCTTTCTTTTAAAACTCGCTAATTGATTTTTGTTTAGGTTCTTCTCAAACTCAACAGCGTAAAAAAAGGGCCAGACTCAATCCAGTGCAGAACCGTCCACCACCACAGCCTCAAGGTCCTATTGAACATCCAATCCCGGGCATGGGAGAGATTCCACCACACCTAGGCCCGGGACACCGTCTGTACCAGTTGTGCAGGAAAAAGTTAACGAAGACTGACTTAAAGAAAGAACTTAATATTACCGGCAACAACAGGCCTTTCTTAAAGCACATGGCAAAAGTGGCTGGTTTAGCTCTCCGACCCAGAGTCGACCTCGGTGTTGACGTACAAGTACTTAATGGTGCTTACCCTCCCCTTGATGCCTTCTTCATGCTGACCAATCAAGGTGGTAATAGTTTGACTTTGGCCTGGAGGGAGTTGTTTACTCGCATGGGTTGTCGCCTTGTTCAAGAGCAGTACATTGATATGTGGTTCGAGATGGCTCCTCGAAGAATGAAAATTTATATTCAGGGACGTTAGAGGAAGTTAAACAATATGTAGTACTTGATTTTCTATTTTGGTGTTGTCTATGTAGTTCTCTAAAAAAAAATCAGATATTTGTCATTTATTTACCGTAATCGACATTAGTCAAGTTATTTGGTGATGAAGTTACTCAACTATGTAGTTCTTTAAATGCTATTTGAAGAGGATGAGTGTCTATCAAACTTGGAGATCTAAATTGAGTAGTCATCCAAATTGCTACAAACTCTTAGGAGATTGAGCATTCATGTTTACCTCGATCAACTGATCAAGTGGAAATGCTTCCAACATTGACATTAGTAAACCCATTTGCTCGCGCCTTTCACATGAATTAAAACGGCTTGACTGCTCCTTTAATACTCTTAGTTCTTATGGTGAAATATCCCAGAATGAGTCCAGGATCCAGGTGAAGAAGATCCTAAACAAAGCCGTGAATATTATGTTGGAATGTTCAAGGACCGGGATGTGCATCAATGATATATACGATTGAAAAATCAAAGTTAACTTAATATGTTTCTAGGGGGAAAAGGAGAGGATTCAACTGACTTTGAAATTGTTGAGATCTGTGGCTCTAGAAGTTCTGATTGGAATTTCCTTCCCACCATAGGAGCTTCAGGTATAGAACTCTTTGTCTGACATATAAATATCGATTAGAGATAAAAATGTGAAAGTAATTGCTTACATATGATATGCTTCGACATGAATCAAACTTCGACCATTCCGTTCTATTCGGAGAGAGAACAAATACATACTTCTACTTACATCAACAAATATGAAGCCATTTGTCTTTGTTTGGGTACATGTAAAAACACCCAAATTGCTTAATTCATTGAATCATTGTCAGAAGGTTTTATGCATAGCCAACCAAAGATTTTATTTGACAGTTGTGTATTGGTGGGAGCCTCATTTCTAGTCGTTTTTGTTGTATACAAGAAACTTTAATTTTCAGGCACATCGTTGTGAAATAAATATATTGAAATTTTCTTAAACTTTAAGCTCACGGTAGTAGATATTGAGTGCACGTTAGAGCAAGTCTTATGGTGGTGGAATCCAACCTATTCTAAGCTTGGAAAAAGTGTGGAATGTCATATCTAATGGACTCCAAGTTGGTGCCATCCACAATTTTTCCAAGCCATGTTCTACGATTATGTGGAATGATGTGTGGAATCCAAATAAACGTTATTCAGAATAGTGTGTTAAAAGAAGAAAAACAATATTCAAAATAGCGTTAAAAAACGCTAATCAAAATAGTTTTTTTTGTCTTTTAGCATAAATCAAACATAAAAAGCCACTTTTAATATAACCATGTAACATATTTTAGTTAAATACCATTAACCAAGTCAAAAACTATTTTTTTTTTTTTTTTTATAATAAGAGAAGTTATATTGAAGATAAGGAATTTACATGAGTTCTACCAGAGGTAGATCAAACAAGTCACAAAACAGCAAAGTTACATAAAGAGTGAACCCCAATAAGACTATTCTTTTTAATGGTTCTATGATTCCACCGTAATAAGACTTGCGACTTGCTCTAATATATCATTGGTCTAATATAAAATGAGCCTATCTTGATGGTATCTTTTTACCAAGGATACTTGCTCATTTTATGAGTGAATGAATCTCTCTTTAGTCCCACATTGGGTATAATAGAGAAGGAGCTCCACTATATAGCCATATGCTTATGGATATGTTGTAAAACAATATTGTGGGTGGAGCGGGTGGGCAAAAATACAAATTTTGACCCATGCGATATGCGCGTATGCCATGCACCAAGTTCCTCTTCTACTCGGATTTATTTTTTGGGCGAGTTTTTCTTTAGGAAATTAATTCCTAAAATATTTTTAGAGTTTTATTTATGGCTAAATTCCTTTTAGGTGTTTTACTAGTTTTTAAAGAAAACCAAAACCAAAACCTAACTTGATTTGCAAGTATCTTCTCCTTTAAATACAACTCAAAATTCTGTTTTCTATACACCGAAAAAATTCTTCTTTTATTCTAGGGTTTTCTCCATACGTTTTTACCTCCATCCCTGTTGCTTTGAGTTCGAAGAGAGGTAACTTGCGTTGTGCTAACTCAAGTTATATCGGGCAAGATATTATCCGGACACATCTTCGCCGTGAGGGGTTTAGCATTACTCAACTCGAGTATACCCGCGAACTAATGTGTTAAGGAAAACTTGTTGAACCCGTGATTCTGCCTCGTCAAGTTATTTCGGTAGAGTTGTTTCGCATTAGTTCTTTACATATTATTTTCTATACATCTAACGTCTTTGTTCATTGTTGCAAGATCCCAACAATCTTAACACATTAAAATTCCTTGTAACAATGGGAAACAACGATGTAGAAAGACCACAAAAGTTTAACGGAAAGGATTTCAAGAGATGGCAATCCAAGATGCTTTGTTTTATCCGAGCCATCATGAGTTTGGACTATGTCTTGGTTCCAGGTGATGACTTGTACAATGTTGAAAATTTGACTGAGGAGGAGGTCAATATGAATACGAGGTCTAATTTTCTGGCTAAAAATCATATCATGAATGGTTTGGAAGATGCGATGTATGATTTTTACAATGCTAAAGATAGCTTAACTGCTTATGAGTTTTGGACTGCGTTAGAAGCAAAGTACCAAGCTGAGACTGCAGGAAGCAAGAAATTTCTGGTGGAAAAGTTTATGGAGTTCAAGATGACGAATGATAAGTCTGTTGTTGATCAATTCCTCGAACTTCAACAAATCATTAACCAGATTCTTGCTGAAGGTATGGTTATTGATGAGACTTTTCAAGTGTCTGCGGTGATTGAGAAGTTACCATCTTCTTGGTCGGAGTACAAGAAAAAGCCGAGGCATGAAATCAAGCGAGATCAACATGGTTGAATTGGGAAAGAAGATTCAAGTGGAAGAGATGTTGTGCACCAAAGACAAGAACGTGTCATCTGCAAGGGACATGTCTAACAAAGCTCATATGTCTGAACATAAGCCATCCAAAGCTGGAAAAGGTGACAACAACAATCGCAACTCCAAGCATGGACCTAACAATAAAGGTACGTTTCGTAAACCAGAATCTAGCATTATTAAAATTAAGGGTCCTTGTTGGGTGTGTGGAAATACTGGTCATATGGCAGTTCACTGTAGACAACGTAAGGATAAGAAGAATAATGCTAACTTGGTTGAGAAAAGCAAAGACGAGTTTTGTGCTGTGGTGTCTGAAGTTAATCTGGTGACCAATGTGATGGATTGGTGGGTAGACTCTGGAGCTACCAAGCATGTTTGTGGGAACAGAGACTGTTCACCTCCTACCGAGAGGGTAGGGGAAGGCGAGAAACTCTATATGGGTAACTCATCCGCATCGAGGTTGCGGGAAAAGGAAAGGTCGGTTTGAAGCTCACATCCGGAAAGACTCTCACATTGAATGAAGTTCTTCATGTTCCAGACATCTGCAAAAATCTTGTTTCTTGTTCTGTTTTAGATGATAAGGGTTTTAAAGTTACAATTGAGTCTGAAAACTTATAGTAACTAAGGGCAATGATCATGTGGGTAAGGGTTATAAGACTGGGGTCTATATAAACTTAATGTAACTGTCCCGAATTGAAATTGAATGATTCTTCTCGCTTACATGTGTGTGTCATTGAACGTTTGGCATGGTAGACTTGGTCATGTAAACTATAAATCAATGCATAAATTGGCTAGCGTAGGCTGCATTCCCAAATTCACTTTAGATAAAAATCATAAGTGTGAGATTTGCGTAGAATCTAAGCATGCAAAGAAATCATTCAATAAGAATGTCCAGAGAAACTCTAAACCCTTAGATTTAATCCACTCAGACCTAGTTGATATGAAGTCAGTTCAAACAAGAGGTGGTAAGAAATGGTTTATTACTTTTATAGATGATTGTACGAAGTCTCGCCATGTTTACTTACTTAGAGGGAAGGATGATGCCTTAGAAGCCTTTAAGATATATAAAAGTGAAGTCAAAAAACCAATTGAATACTACCATTAAAACTATTAGGTCTGACCGTGGTGGTGAGTATGAAATTCCCGTAGGAGATTTCGGTGAAGAACATGGCATAATACATGAGACTACAGCCCCTTATTCACCTCAATCCAATGGTGTAGCTGAACGTAAGAACCGTACCCTTAAGGATATGATGAATGCCATGTTGATTAGTTCAGGATTACCTTCGAATTTGTGGGGGGAGGCTATCCTCTCCGCCAATTACATCCTGAACAGAGTACCCTTTAAAGGATCAGATAAAACTCCATATGAGTTATGGAAAGGTAGACAACCATCTTATGATTACTTCAAAGTGTGGGGGTGCTTGGCAAAGGTGGGCATCCCTCCTCCTAAGAAAAATAAGATAGGACCCAAAACCGTTGATTGTGTTTTTATAGGGTATCCTTAGCATTCTAGTGCTCATAGGTTTATGGTTGTGAGTTCTGAATTTCTGACATAGGGTTGAATACTATCATGGAGTCTAGGGATGCTGAGTTTTTTGAAACTATTTTTCCTTTGAAACGTGTTTCTCGAAAGAGATGTTTAGATGATCCCCTAGATGTTCCTTCAACTAGTAAATTATTACCTTTAGAGGAAGATGAACCAGAACTGGAACCTAGAAGAGGTAAAAGGGTTAGAACTGAGAAAACCTATCCTGGTTGCATTACATACCTAGCCGAGTCTGATCCTCGACTTATAGAGAAGCCATGACTTGTCCAGAAGCTCCGTGGTGGAAAGAAGCTTCCATTAGTGAAATGGATTCCATTCGAGAAAATGGTACTTTTGAACTTGTATATTTACCTCCAGGGTGTAAGGCCATAGGTTGTAAATGGATTTTCAAAAGAAAATGTAAGATAGATGGAACTATTGAAAAATACAAGGCTAAATTGGTAGCTAAAGTCTACTGAGACAAATAGAAGGTATAGATTTCTTTGACACCTATTCACCAAAACTAAAATTTTGTAGAATTAGCTCCATTAGGATGTTAATTGTTATAGCTTTGGGGCGTAACTTTGAGTCCATAATTTAGAGATACATCAAATGGATGTAAAGACACGCCCCATAACATTTCTTAATGGTGAGTTTGATGACGAAATTTATATGGAACAACCTCTTAGAGGACTTTGTTGTTAAAGGTTGTGAAAAGAAAGAGTTAATGAAGAAATTTATATGGAACAACCTGGTTAAATCTTTGTATGGATTGAAACAAGCACCTAAACAAAGGCATGAAAAATTTGATCATATGATGATTTCTAGTGGTTTTAGAATTAATGAATCTGATAAGTGTGTTTATACTAAACTTGTCAAGGATGCCTGTGTGATTGTATGCTTGTATGTTGATGATATGCTTATACTAGGTACAAACATGGATGTTATTAATTCCACTAAGAAACTGTTGAATGAGAACTTTGACATGAAAGACTTAGGCCCCGCTGATGTCATATTAGGGATGAAGATTAGAAAAACTTCTAATGGCTATAGTCTGAGTCGGTCTCATTATGTTGAATCCATACTTAAGAAATTTAATCGGTTTAATCAGAACCTGTGTGTACTCCTTATGATTCTAACTGTCGTCTCGGGAAGAATAAGGGTGTAGGAGTTAACCAACTTGAATACTCGAGAGTCATAGGAAGTCCGATGTATTTGATGAATTGTACGAGACCGCACATTGCTTATGTTGTAAGTAGGTTAAGCGGTATACTTGTAATCCAAGGCGAGATACATTGGGATGCACTTATTAGAGTGCTAAAGTACTTGAAGTACACAATGACCTTTAGTTTGAATTACAAAGGATATCCGGCCGTCCTTGAGGGATTTTGCGATGCAAACCGGATAACAGGATCGAGAGGATTCTAAGTCTACGAGTGGATATGTATTCACTCTAGCAGTGCTTCGTATCTTGGAAGAGTTCCAAACAGACATGTATAGCTCGTTCCACTATGGAATCGGAGTTTATTGCGTTAGATAAAGCGGGAGAGGAGGCCGAATGGCTAAGAAACTTTTTAGAAGATATTCCTCTTGGCATAGGCCTCGTGCCGGCTATATCTATACACTGTGACAGCAAATCTGCGATAGGTAGAGCTAAGAGTAGCTTCTACAATGGAAAGTCTATACATATTCGTAGAAGACGTGATACTTTGAAAACACTAATCTCAACAGGCGTTATTTCCATAGATTGGACGCAGTCCAAGGAGAATATCGCGGACCCTTTGACGAAAGGTTTGTCAAAGGAGATAGTTAGTAAAGCATCGAGGGGATGGGGCTTAGGCTCAATAATTAAACTTTCCATGAAGGATACTCAACCTTGCCGACTGGAGATTCCAAGATCAAGGTTTCAAATGAGACAACTAATTCATGGTGGGTAAAGGTAAACACTATCGAGAATTTCATTCTCTCCATCCCTTCCCTATGGTGTTGATGTGATAGTGTGACTGCATGTGGAAGATGACTTTTAAATAAGTCTTAATGAGTTACATAGTTTCAATTTAAGATTGAAGTGGGGTGTAGCAGTAACACTCTTGATGGAACTCACCTATCTGAATGTGGAAGTGGGGACGCTTCCTATGAGAATTGAGCCAATTCTCTAGAGCATTTTGAGAAACAGGATATGTCCAGGGCCAAATTGGACAACACGGCACGAACTTAGCAACACCAGGAGAATATCATGTGTGGTTGTTGTCGCGAATTACACCAACGCTATCAGTTCAAGAGTAGGTTCATTGTTTAGCTAGTAGTTCCGGTAACTTCTCACTAAGTAAGGGTTCAAGACCTCATGGACACCTTTGCCTAAATGGTATTTTCCTTACTCTGATTTTTTCATTTTCCGAGATTTCATTCATGTGGGGGATTGTTGGAGAAAAATGAGTTTTAATAAAAATATTTTGGTCTTGGTGTGGTTTGATCTAGTGACCTATGGGTCCAAGGATACTTGCTCATTTTATGAGTGAATGAATCTCTCTTTAGTCCCACATTGGGTATAATAGAGAAGGAGCTCCACTATATAGCCATATGCTTATGGATATGTTGTAAAACAACATTGTGGGTGGAGCGGGTGGGCAAAAATACAAATTTTGACCCATGCGATATGCGTGTATGCCATGCACCAAGTTCCTCTTCTACTCGGATTTATTTTTTGGGCGAGTTTTTCTTTAGGAAATTAATTCCTAAAATATTTTTAGAGTTTTATTTATGGCTAAATTCCTTTTAGGTGTTTTACTAGTTTTTAAAGAAAACCAAAACCAAAACCTAACTTGATTTGCAAGTATCTTCTCCTTTAAATACAACTCGAAATTCTGTTTTCTATACACCGAAAAAATTCTTCTTTTATTCTAGGGTTTTCTCCATACGTTTTTACCTCCATCCCTATTGCTGAGTTCGAAGAGAGGGTAACTTGCGTTGTGCTAACTCAAGTTATATCGGGCAGTATTATCCTGGACACATCTTCGCTGTGAGGGGTTTAGCATTACTCAACTCGAGTATACCCGCGAACTAATGTGTTAAGGAAAACTTGTTGAACCTGTGATTCTGCCCTCGTCAAGTTATTTCGGTAGAGTTGTTTCGCATTAGTTCTTTACATATTATTTTCTATACATCTAACGTGCTGTTCATTGTTGCAAGATCCCAACAATCTTAACACATTAAAATTCCTTGTAACAATGGGAAACAACGATGTAGAAAGACCACAAAAGTTTAACGGAAAGGATTTCAAGAGATGGCAATCCAAGATGTTTGTTTTATCCGAGCCATCATGAGCTGGACTATGTACTCGGTTTTCGGGTGATGACTTGTACAATGTTGAAAATTTGACTGAGGAGGAGGTCAATATGAATACGAGGTCTAATTTTCTGGCTAAAAATCATATCATGAATGGTTTGGAAGATGCGATGTATGATTTTTACAATGCTAAAGATAGCTTAACTGCTTATGAGTTGTGGACTGCGTTAGAAGCAAAGTACCAAGCTGAGACTGCAGGAAGCAAGAAATTTCTGGTGGCAAAGTTTATGGAGTTCAAGATGACGAATGATAAGTATGTTGTTGATCAATTCCTCGAACTTCAACAAATCATTAACCAGATTCTTGCTAAAGGTATGGTTATTGATGAGACTTTTCAAGTGTCTGCGGTGATTGAGAAGTTACCATCTTCTTGGTCGGAGTACAAGAAAAAGCTAAGGCATGAAACTGGCGAGATCAACATGGTTGAATTGGGAAAGAAGATTCAAGTGGAAGAGATGTTGTGCACCAAAGACAAGAACGTGTCATCTGCAAGGGACATGTCTAACAAAGCTCATATGTCTGAACATAAGCCATCCAAAGCTGGAAAAGGTGACAACAACAATCGCAACTCCAAGCATGGACCTAACAATAAAGGTACGTTTCGTAAACCAGAATCTAGCATTATTAAAATTAAGGGTCCTTGTTGGGTGTGTGGAAATACTAGTCATATGGCGGTTCACTTAGACAACGTAAGGATAAGAAGAATAATGCTAACTTGGTTGAGAAAAGCAAAGACGAAGTTTTCTGCTGTGGTGTCCGGGTTAATCTGGTGACCAATGTGATGGATTGGTGGGTAGACTCTGGAGCTACCAAGCATGTTTGTGGGAACAGAGACTGTTCACCTCCTACCGTAGGGTAGGGGAAGGCGAGAAACTCTATATGGGTAACTCATCCGCATCGAGGTTGCAGGAAAAGGAAAGGTCGGTTTGAAGCTCACATCCGGAAAGACTCTCACATTGAATGAAGTTCTTCATGTTCCGGACATCCGCAAAAATCTTGTTTCTTGTTCTGTTTTAGATGATAAGGGTTTTAAAGTTACAATTGAGTCTGGAAAACTTATAGTAACTAAGGGCAATGATCATGTGGGTAAGGGTTATAAGACTGGGGGTCTATATAAACTTAATGTAACCTGTCCTGAATTGAAATTGAATGATTCTTCTGCTTACATGTGTGTGTCATTGAACGTTTGGCATGGTAGACTTGGTCATGTAAACTATAAATCAATGCATAAATTGGCTAGCGTAGGCTGCATTCCCAAATTCACTTTAGATAAAAATCATAAGTGTGAGATTTGCGTAGAATCTAAGCATGCAAAGAAATCATTCAATAAGAATGTCCAGAGAAACTCTAAACCCTTAGATTTAATCCACTCAGACCTAGTTGATATGAAGTCGGTTCAAACAAGAGGTGGTAAGAAATGGTTTATTACTTTTATAGATGATTGTACGAAGTACTGCCATGTTTACTTACTTAGAGGGAAGGATGATGCCTTAGAAGCCTTTAAGATATATAAAAGTGAAGTCGAAAACCAATTGAATACTACCATTAAAACTATTAGGTCTGACCGTGGTGGTGAGTATGAAATTCCCGTAGGAGATTTCGGTGAAGAACATGGCATAATACATGAGACTAAAGCCCCTTATTCACCTCAATCCAATGGTGTAGCTGAACGTAAGAACCATACCCTTAAGGATATGATGAATGCCATGTTGATTAGTTCAGGATTACCTTCAAATTTGTGGGGGGAGGCTATCCTCTCCGCCAGTTACATCCTGAACAGTACCCTTTAAAGGATCGATAAAACTCCATATGAGTTATGGAAAGGTAGACAACCATCTTATGATTACTTCAAAGTGTGGGGGTGCTTGGCAAAGGTGGGCATCCCTCCTCCTAAGAAAAATAAGATAGGACCCAAAACCGTTGATTGTGTTTTTATAGGGTATCCTTAGCATTCTAGTGCTCATAGGTTTATGGTTGTGAGTTCTGAAATTTCTGACATAGGGTTGAATACTATCATGGATTCTAGGGATGCTGAGTTTTTTGAAACTATTTTTCCTTTGAAACGTGTTTCTCGAAAGAGATGTTTAGATGATCCCCTAGATGTTCCTTCAACTAGTCAATTATTACCTTTAGAGGAAGATGAACCAGAAGTGGAACCTAGAAGAGGTAAAAGGGTTAGAACTGAGAAAACCTATCCTGGTTGCATTACATACCTAGCCGAGTCTGATCCTCGACTTATAGAGAAGCCATGACTTGTCCAGAAGCTCCGTGGTGGAAAGAAGCTTCCATTAGTGAAATGGATTCCATTCGAGAAAACGGTACTTTTGAACTTGTATATTTACCTCCAGGGTGTAAGGCCATAGGTTGTAAATGGATTTTCAAAAGAAAATGTAAGATAGATGGAACTATTGAAAAATACAAGGCTAGGCTGGTAGCTAAAGGCTACGAGACAAATAGAAGGTATAGATTTCTTTGACACCTATTCACCAAAGTGAGTAGAATTAGCTCCATTAGGATGTTAATTGTTATAGCTTTTGTCCATAATTTAGAGATACATCAAATGGATGTAAAGACAAAAAATTTCTTAATGGTGAGTTAGATGAAGAAATTTATATGGAACAACCTGAGGGCTTTGTTGTTAAAGGTTGTGAAAAGAAAGTGTAAACTGGTTAAATCTTTGTATGGATTGAAACAAGCACCTAAACAGTGGCATGAAAAATTTGATCATATGATGATTTCTAGTGGTTTTAGAATTAATGAATCTGATAAGTGTGTTTATACTAAACTTGTCAAGGATGCCTGTGTGATTGTATGCTTGTATGTTGATGATATGCTTATACTAGGTACAAACATGGATGTTATTAATTCCACTAAGAAACTGTTGAATGAGAACTTTGACATGAAAGACTTAGGCCCCGCTGATGTCATATTAGGGATGAAGATTAGAAAAACTTCTAATGGCTATAGTCCGAGTCGGTCTCATTATGTTGAATCCATACTTAAGAAATTTAATCGGTTTAATCAGAAACCTGTGTGTACTCCTTATGATTCTAACTGTCGTCTCGGGAAGAATAAGGGTGTAGGAGTTAACCAACTTGAATACTCGAGAGTCATAGGAAGTCGATGTATTTGATGAATTGTACGAGACCGGACATTGCTTATGCCGTAAGTAGGTTAAGCGGTATACTTGTAATCCAGGCGGATACATTGGGATGCACTTATTAGAGTGCTAAAGTACTTGAAGTACACAATGACCTTTAGTTTGAATTACAAAGGATATCCGGCCGTCCTTGAGGGATTTTGCGATGCAAACTGGATAACAGATCGAGAGGATTCTAAGTCTACGAGTGGATATGTATTCACTCTAGCAGGGTGCTTCGTATCTTGGAAGAGTTCCAAACAGACATGTATAGCTCGTTCCACTATGGAATCGGAGTTTATTGCGTTAGATAAAGCAGAGAGGAGGCCGAATGGCTAAGAAACTTTTTAGAAGATATTCCTCTCTGGCATAGGCCTGTGCCAGCTATATCTATACATTGTGACAGCAAATCTGCGATAGGTAGAGCTAAGAGTAGCTTCTACAATGGAAAGTCTATACATATTCGTAGAAGACGTGATACTTTGAAAACACTAATCTCAACAGGCGTTATTTCCATAGATTGGACGCAGTCCAAGGAGAATATCGCGGACCCTTTGACGAAAGGTTTGTCAAAGGAGATAGTTAGTAAAGCATCGAGGGGGATGGGGCTTAGGCTCAATAATTAAACTTTCCATGAAGGATACTCAACCTTGCTGACTGGAGATTCCAAGATCAAGGTTTCAAATGAGACAACTAATTCATGGTGGGTAAAGGTAAACACTATCAGAGAATTTCATTCTCTGTCCCTTCCCTATGGTGTTGATGTGATAGTGTGACTGCATGTGGAGGATGACTTTTAAATAAGTCTTAATGAGTTACATAGTTTCAATTTAAGATTGAAGTGGGGTGTAGCAGTAACACTCTTGATGGAACTCACCTATCGGAATGTGGAAGTGGGGACGCTTCCTATGAGAATTGAGCCAATTCTCTAGAGCATTTTGAGAAACAGGATATGTCCAGGGCCAAATTGGACAACACGGCACGAACTTAGCAACACCAGGAGAATATCATGTGTGGTTGTTGTCGCGAATTACACCAACGCTATCAGTTCAAGACTAGGTTCACTGTTTAGCTAGTAGTTCCGGTAACTTCTCACTAAGTAAGGGTTCAAGACCTCATGGACACCTTTGCCTAAATGGTATTTTCCTTACTCTGATTTTTTTCATTTTCCGAGATTTCATTCATGTGGGGGATTGTTGGAGAAAAATGAGTTTTAATAAAAATATTTTGGTCTTGGTGTGGTTTGATCTAGTGACCTATGGGTCCAAGGATACTTGCTCATTTTATGAGTGAATGAATCTCTCTTTAGTCCCACATTGGGTATAATAGAGAAGGAGCTCCACTATATAGCCATATGCTTATGGATATGTTGTAAAACAACATTGTGGGTGGAGCGGGTGGGCAAAAATACAAATTTTGACCCATGCGATATGCACGTATGCCATGCACCAAGTTCCTCTTCTACTCGGATTTATTTTTTTTGCGCGAGTTTTTCTTTAGGAAATTAATTCCTAAAATATTTTTAGAGTTTTATTTATGGGAAAATTCCTTTTAGGTGTTTTACTAGTTTTTAAAGAAAACCAAAACCAAAACCTAACTTGATTTGCAAGTATCTTCTCCTTTAAATACAACTCGAAATTCTGTTTTCTATACACCGAAAAAAATTCTTCTTTTATTCTAGGGTTTTCTCCATACGTTTTTACCTCCATCCCTATTGCTGAGTTCGAAGAGAGGGTAACTTGCGTTGTGCTAACTCAAGTTATATCGGGCAGTATTATCTTGGACACATCTTCGCTGTGAGGGGTTTAGCATTACTCAACTCGAGTATACCCGCGAACTAATGTGTTAAGGAAAACTTGTTGAACCTGTGATTCTGCCCTCGTCAAGTTATTTCGGTAGAGTTGTTTCGCATTAGTTCTTTACATATTATTTTCTATACATCTAACGTGCTGTTCATTGTTGCAAGATCCCAACAATCTTAACACATTAAAATTCCTTGTAACAATGGGAAACAACGATGTAGAAAGACCACAAAAGTTTAACGGAAAGGATTTCAAGAGATGGCAATCCAAGATGCTGTTTTATCTGAGCCATCATGAGCTGGACTATGTACTTTTGGTTCCGTGTGATGACTTGTACAATGTTGAAAATTTGACTGAGGAGGAGGTCAATATGAATACGAGGTCTAATTTTCTGGCTAAAAATCATATCATGAATGGTTTGGAAGATGCGATGTATGATTTTTACAATGCTAAAGATAGCTTAACTGCTTATGAGTTGTGGACTGCGTTAGAAGCAAAGTACCAAGTTGAGACTGCAGGAAGCAAGAAATTTCTCGGTGGCAAAGTTTATGGAGTTCAAGATGACGAATGATAAGTCTGTTGTTGATCAATTCCTCGAACTTCAACAAATCATTAACCAGATTCTTGCTAAAGGTATGGTTATTGATGAGACTTTTCAAGTGTCTGCGGTGATTGAGAAGTTACCATCTTCTTGGTCGGAGTACAAGAAAAATCTAAGGCATGAAACTGGCGAGATCAACATGGTTGAATTGGGAAAGAAGATTCAAGTGGAAGAGATGTTGTGCACCAAAGACAAGAACGTGTCATCTGCAAGGGACATGTCTAACAAAGCTCATATGTCTGAACATAAGCCATCCAAAGATGGAAAAGGTGACAACAACAATCGCAACTCCAAGCATGGACCTAACAATAAAGGTACGTTTCGTAAACTGAAATCTAGCATTATTAAAATTAAGGGTCCTTGTTGGGTGTGTGGAAATACTTGGTCATATGGAAGTTCACCGTAGACAACGTAAGGATAAGAAGAATAATGCTAACTTGGTTGAGAAAAGCAAAGACGAGTTTTTACTGCTGTGGTGTCCGAAGTTAATCTGGTAACCAATGTGATGGACTGGTGGGTAGACTCTAGAGCTACCAAGTATGTCTGTGGGAACAGAAACTTGTTCACCTCCTATCATAAGGTAGGGGGAGGCGAGAAACTCTATGTGGGTAACTCGTCTGCATCATAGGTTGCCGAAAAGGGAAAGGTCGGTCTGAAGCTCTCATATGGAAAGACTCTCACATTGAATGAAGTTCTTCATGTTCAAGACATCTGCAAAAATCTTGTTTCTTGTTCTGTTTTAGATGATAAGGGTTTTAAAGTTACAATTGAGTCTGGAAAACTTATAGTAACTAAGGGCAATGATCATGTGGGTAAGGGTTATAAGACTGGGAGTCTATATAAACTTAATGTAACCTGTCTGAATTGAAATTGAATGATTCTTCTGCTTACATGTGTGTGTCATTGAACGTTTGGCATGGTAGACTTGGTCATGTAAACTATAAATCAATGCATAAATTGGCTAGCGTAGGCTTTATTCCCAAATTCACTTTAGATAAAAATCATAAGTGTGAGATTTGCGTAGAATCTAAGCATGCAAAGAAATCATTCAATAAGAATGTCCAGAGAAACTCTAAACCCTTAGATTTAATCCACTCGGACCTAGTTGATATGAAGTCGGTTCAAACAAGAGGTGGTAAGAAATGGTTTATTACTTTTATAGATGATTGTATCAAATCTTTGCCATGTTTACTTACTTAGAGGGAAGGATGATGCCTTATAAGCCTTTAAGATATATAAAAGTGAAGTCGAAAACCAATTGAATGCTACCATTAAAACTATTAGGTCTGACCGTGGTGGTGAGTATGAAATTCCCGTAGGAGATTTCCGTGAAGAACATGGCATAATACATGAGACTAAAGCCCCTTATTCACGTCAATCCAATGGTGTAGCTGAACGTAAGAACCGTACCCTTAAGGATATGATGAATGCCATGTTGATTAGTTCAGGATTACCTTCGAATTTGTGGGGGAGGCTATCCTCTCCGCCAATTACATCCCGAACAGTACCCTTTAAAGGATCGATAAAACTCCATATGAGTTATGGAAAGGTAGACAACCATCTTATGATTACTTCAAAGTGTGGGGGTGCTTGGCAAAGGTGGGCATCCCTCCTCCTAAGAAAAATAAGATAGGACCCAAAACCGTTGATTGTGTTTTTATAGGGTATCCTGAGCATTCTAGTGCTCATAGGTTTATGGTTGTGAGTTCAAATTTCGACATAGGGTTAAATACTATCATGGATTCTAGGGATGCTTGAGTTTTTTGAAACTATTTTTCCTTTGAAACGTGTTTCTCCAAAGAGATGTTTAGATGATCCCCTAGATGTTCCTTCAACTAGTCAATTATTACCTTTAGAGGAAGATGAACCGGAACTGGAACCTAGAAGAGGTAAAAGGGTTAGAACTGAGAAAACCTATCCTGGTTGCATTACATACCTAGCCGAGTCTGATCCTCAGACTTATAGAGAAGCCATGACTTGTCCAGAAGCTCCATGGTGGAAAGAAGCTTCCATTAGTGAAATGGATTCCATTCGAGAAAACGGTACTTTTGAACTTGTATATTTACCTCCAGGGTGCAAGGCCATAGGTTGTAAATGGATTTTCAAAAGAAAATGTAAGATAGATGGAACTATTGAAAAATACAAGGCTAGGCTGGTAGCTAAAGGCTACAGACAAATAGAAGGTATAGATTTCTTTGACACCTATTCACCAGTGAGTAGAATTAGCTCCATTAGGATGTTAATTGTTATAGCTTCGTCCATAATTTAGAGATACATCAAATGGATGTAAAGACAAATGTTTCTTAATGGTGAGTTAGATGAAGAAATTTATATGGAACAACCTGAGGGCTTTGTTGTTAAAGGTTGTGAAAAGAAAGTGTAAATTGGTTAAATCTTTGTATGGATTGAAACAAGCACCTAAACAGTGGCATGAAAAATTTGATCATATGATGATTTCTAGTGGTTTTAGAATTAATGAATCGATAAGTGTGTTTATACTAAACTTGTCAAGGATGCCCGTGTGATTGTATGCTTGTATGTTGATGATATGCTTATACTAGGTACAAACATGGATGTTATTAATTCCACTAAGAAACCTGTTGAATGAGAACTTTGACATGAAAGACTTAGGCCCCGCTGATGTCATATTAGGGATGAAGATTAGAAAAACTTCTAATGGCTATAGTCCGAGTCGGTCTCATTATGTTGAATCCATACTTAAGAAATTTAATCGGTTTAATCAGAAACTGTGTGTACTCCTTATGATTCTAACTGTCGTCTCAGGAAGAATAAGGGTGTAGGAGTTAACCAACTTGAATACTCGAGAGTCATAGGAAGTCTGATGTATTTGATGAATTGTACGAGACTAGACATTGCTTATGTTGTAAGTAGGTTAAGCAGGTATACTTGTAATCCAGGGCGATACATTGGGATGCACTTATTAGAGTGCTAAAGTACTTGAAGTACACAATGACCTTTAGTTTGAATTACAAAGGATATCCGGCCGTCCTGAGGGATTTTGCGATGCAAACTGGATAACAGGATCGAGAGGATTCTAAGTCTACGAGTGGATATGTATTCACTCTAGCGGTGTGCTTCGTATCTTGGAAGAGTTCCAAACAGACATGTATAGCTCGTTCCACTATGGAATCGGAGTTTATTGCGTTAGATAAAGCGGAGAGGAGGCCGAATGGCTAAGAAACTTTTTAGAAGATATTCCTCTCTGGCATAGGCTCATGTGCCGCCTATATCTATACACTCGTGACAAAGAAATCTGCGATAGGGGAGCTAAGAGTAGCTTCTACAATGGAAAGTCTATACATATTCGTAGAAGACGTGATACTTTGAAAACACTAATCTCAACAGCGTTATTTCCATAGATTGGACGCAGTCCAAGGAGAATATCGCGGACCCTTTGACGAAAGGTTTGTCAAAGGAGATAGTTAGTAAAGCATCGAGGGGATGGGGCTTAGGCTCAATAATTAAACTTTCCATGAAGGATACTCAACCTTGCTGACTGGAGATTCCAAGATCAAGGTTTCAAATGAGACAACTAATTCATGGTGGGTAAAGGTAAACACTATCAGAGAATTTCATTCTCTGTCCCTTCCCTATGGTGTTGATGTGATAGTGTGACTGCATGTGGAGGATGACTTTTAAATAAGTCTTAATTAGTTACATAGTTTCAATTTAAGATTGAAGTGGGGTGTAGCAAGAATACACTCTTGATGGAACTCACCTATCTGAATGTGGAAGTGGGGCCGCTTCCTATGAGAATTGAGCCAATTCTCTAGAGCATTTTGAGAAACAGGATATGTCCAGGGCCAAATTGGACAACACGGCACGAACTTAGCAACACCAGGAGAATATCATGTGTGGTTGTTGTCGCGAATTACACCAACGCTATCAGTTCAAGACTAGGTTCACTTTGTTTAGCTAGTAGTTCCTAGTAACTTCTCACTAAGTAAGGGTTCAAGACCTCATGGACACCTTTGCCTAAATGGTATTTTCCTTACTCTGATTTTTTCATTTTCCGAGATTTCATTCATGTGGGGGATTGTTGGAGAAAAATGAGTTTTAATAAAAATATTTTGGTCTTGGTGTGGTTTGATCTAGTGACCTATGGGTCCAAGGATACTTGCTCATTTTATGAGTGAATGAATATCTCTTTAGTCCCACATTAGGTATAATAGAGAAGGAGCTCCACTATATAGCCATATGCTTATGGATATGTTGTAAAACAACATTGTGGGTGGAGCGGGTGGGCAAAAATACAAATTTTGACCCATGCGATATGCGCGTATGCCATGCACCAAGTTCCTCTTCTACTCGGATTTATTTTTTTAAGCGAGTTTTTCTTTAGGAAATTAATTCCTAAAATATTTTTAGAGTTTTATTTATGGGTAAATTCCTTTTAGGTGTTTTACTAGTTTTTAAAGAAAACCAAAACCAAAACCTAACTTGATTTGCAAGTATCTTCTCCTTTAAATACAACTCGAAATTCTGTTTTCTATACACCGAAAAAATTCTTCTTTTATTCTAGGGTTTTCTCCATACATTTTTACCTCCATCCATGTTGCTGAGTTCGAAGAGAGGGTAACTTGCGTTGTGCTAACTCAAGTTATATCGGGCAGTCTTATCTTGGACACATCTTCGCTGTGAGGGGTTTAGCATTACTCAACTCGAGTATACCCGCGAACTAATGTGTTAAGGAAAACTTGTTGAACCTGTGATTCTTCCCTCGTCAAGTTATTTCGGTAGAGTTGTTTCGCATTAGTTCTTTACATATTATTTTCTATACATCTAACGTGCTGTTCATTGTTGCAAGATCCCAACAATCTTAACACATTAAAATTCCTTGTAACAATGGGAAACAACGATGTAGAAAGACCACAAAAGTTTAACGGAAAGGATTTCAAGAGATGGCAATCCAAGATGCTGTTTTATCTGAGCCATCATGAGCTGGACTATGTACTGGTTCCAGGTGATGACTTGTACAATGTTGAAAATTTGACTGAGGAGGAGGTCAATATGAATACGAGGTCTAATTTTCTGGCTAAAAATCATATCATGAATGGTTTGGAAGATGCGATGTATGATTTTTACAATGCTAAAGATAGCTTAACTTCTTATGAGTTGTGGACTGCGTTAGAAGCAAAGTACCAAGCTGAGACTGCAGGAAGCAAGAAATTTCTGGTGGCAAAGTTTATGGAGTTCAAGATGACGAATGATAAGTCTGTTGTTGATCAATTCCTCGAACTTCAACAAATCATTAACCAGATTCTTGCTGAAGGTATGGTTATTGATGAGACTTTTCAAGTGTCTGCGGTGATTGAGAAGTTACCATCTTCTTGGTCGGAGTACAAGAAAAAGCTGAGGCATGAAACTGGCGAGATCAACATGGTTGAATTGGGAAAGAAGATTCAAGTGGAAGAGATGTTGTGCACCAAAGACAAGAACGTGTCATCTGCAAGGGACATGTATAACAAAGCTCATATGTCTGAACATAAGCCATCCAAAGATGGAAAAGGTGACAACAACAATCGCAACTCCAAGCATGGACCTAACAATAAAGGTACGTTTCAGAAACCCGGGAATCTAGCATTATTAAAATTAAGGGTCCTTGTTGGGTGTGTGGAAATACTAGTCATATGGCAGTTCACTTTGTAGACAACGTAAGGATAAGAAGAATAATGCTAACTTGGTTGAGAAAAGCAAAGACGAGTTTTCCACTGTGGTGTCCGGGTTAATCTGGTGACCAATGTGATGGATTGGTGGGTAGACTCTGGAGCTACCAAGCATGTTTGTGGGAACAGAGACCTATTCACCTCCTACCAGAGGGTAGGGGAAGGCGAGAAACTCTATATGGGTAACTCATCTGCATCAGAGGTTGCAGGAAAAGGAAAGGTCGGTTTGAAGCTCACATCTGAAAAGACTCTCACATTGAATGAAGTTCTTCATGTTCCAGACATCTGCAAAAATCTTGTTTCTTGTTCTCTGTTTTAGATGATAAGGGTTTTAAAGTTACAATTGAGTCTGGAAAACTTATAGTAACTAAGGGCAATGATCATGTGGGTAAGGGTTATAAGACTGGGGGTCTATATAAACTTAATGTAACCTGTCCTGAATTGAAATTGAATGATTCTTCTGCTTACATGTGTGTGTCATTGAACGTTTGGCATGGTAGACTTGGTCATGTAAACTATAAATCAATGCATAAATTGGCTAGCGTAGGCTGCATTCCCAAATTCACTTTAGATAAAAATCATAAGTGTGAGATTTGCGTAGAATCTAAGCATGCAAAGAAATCATTCAATAAGAATGTCCAGAGAAACTCTAAACCCTTAGATTTAATCCACTCAGACCTAGTTGATATGAAGTCAGTTCAAACAAGAGGTGGTAAGAAATGGTTTATTACTTTTATAGATGATTGTCACGAAGTAATCTTTGCCATGTTTACTTACTTAGAGGGAAGGATGATGCCTTAGAAGCCTTTAAGATATATAAAAGTGAAGTCGAAAACCAATTGAATACTACCATTAAAACTATTAGGTCTGACCGTGGTGGTGAGTATGAAATTCCCGTAGGAGATTTCTGTGAAGAACATGGCATAATACATGAGACTACAGCCCCTTATTCACCTCAATCCAATGGTGTAGCTGAACGTAAGAACCGTACCCTTAAGGATATGATGAATGCCATGTTGATTAGTTCAGGATTACCTTCGAATTTGTGGGGGGATGCTATCCTCTCCGCCAATTACATCCTGAACAGAGTACCCTTTAAAGGATCAGATAAAACTCCATATGAGTTATGGAAAGGTAGACAACCATCTTATGATTACTTCAAAGTGTGGGGGTGCTTGGCAAAGGTGGGCATCCCTCCTCCTAAGAAAAATAAGATAGGACCCAAAACCGTTGATTGTGTTTTTATAGGGTATCCTGAGAATTCTAGTGCTCATAGGTTTATGGTTGTGAGTTCTGAAATTTCGACATAGGGTTGAATACTATCATGGAGTCTAGGGATGCTGAGTTTTTTGAAACTATTTTTCCTTTGAAACGTGTTTCTCGAAAGAGATGTTTAGATGATCCCCTAGATGTTCCTTCAACTAGTCAATTATTACCTTTAGAGGAAGATGAACCAGAACTGGAACCTAGAAGAGGTAAAAGGGTAGAACTGAGAAAACCTATCCCGGTTGCATTACATACCTAGCCGAGTCCGATCCTCGACTTATAGAGAAGCCATGACTTGTCCGGAAGCTCCGTGGTGGAAACAAGCTTCCATTAGTGAAATGGATTCCATTCGAGAAAACGGTACTTTTGAACTTGTAGATTTACCTCCAGGGTGTAAGGCCATAGGTTGTAAATGGATTTTCAAAAGAAAACGTAAGATAGATGGAACTATTGAAAAATACAAGGCTAGGCTGGTAGCTAAAGGCTACAGACAAATAGAAGGTATAGATTTCTTTGACACCTATTCACTAGTGAGTAGAATTAGCTCCATTAGGATGTTAATTGCTATAGCTTTTGTCCGTAATTTAGAGATACATATATCAAATGGATGTAAAGACAGCGTTTCTTAATGGTGAGTTAGATGAAGAAATTTATATGGAACAACCTGAGGGCTTTGTAGTTAAAGGTTGTGAATAGAAAGTGTGTAAACTGGTTAAATCTTTGTATGGATTGAAACAAGCACCTAAACAAAGTGGCATGAAAAATTTGATCATGTGATGATTTCTAGTGGTTTTAGAATTAATGAATCGATAAGTGTGTTTATACTAAACTTGTCAAGGATGCCTGTGTGATTGTATGCTTGTATGTTGATGATATGCTTATACTAGGTACAAACATGGATGTTATTAATTCCACTAAGAAACCGTTGAATGAGAACTTTGACATGAAAGACTTAGGCCCCGCTGATGTCATATTAGGGATGAAGATTAGAAAAACTTCTAATAGCTATAGTCTGAGTCAGTCTCATTATGTTGAATCCATACTTAAGAAATTTAATCAGTTTAATCAGTTAACCGTGTGTACTCCTTATGATTCTAACTCGTCTGTCTCGGGAAGAATAAGGGTGTAGGAGTTAACCAACTTGAATACTCGAGAGTCATAGGAAGTCTGATGTATTTGATGAATTGTACGAGACCAGACATTGCTTATGCTGTAAGTAGGTTAAGCAAGTATACTTGTAATCCATGGAAGATACATTGGGATGCACTTATTAGAGTGCTAAAGTACTTACAATACACAATGACCTTTAGTTTGAATTACAAAGGATATCCGGCCGTCCTTGAGGGATTTTGCGATGCAAACTGGATAACAGGATCAGAGGATTCTAAGTCTACGAGTGGATATGTATTCACTCTAGCAGTGGTGCTCGTATCTTGGAAGAGTTCCAAACAGACATGTATAGCTCGTTCCACTATGGGATCGGAGTTTATTGCGTTAGATAAAGCAGAGAGGAGGCCGAATGGCTAAGAAACTTTTAGAAGATATTCCTCTCGGCATAAGTCTCATTGCCACTATATCTATACACTCGTGACAAAGAAATCACATAGGTAGAGCTAAGAGTAGCTTCTACAATGGAAAGTCTATACATATTCGTAGAAGACATGATACTTTGAAAACACTAATCTCAACAAAGTTATTTCCATAGATTGGACGAAGTCCAAGGAGAATATCGCGGACCCTTTGACGAAAGGTTTGTCCAAGGAGATAGTTAGTAAAGCATCGAGGGGGATGGGGCTTAGGCTCAATAATTAAACTTTCCATGAAGGATACTCAACCTTGCCGACTGGAGATTCCAAGATCAAGGTTTCAAATGAGACAACTAATTCATGGTGGGTAAAGGTAAAACACTATCGTAGAATTTCATTCTCTGTCCCTTCCCTATGGTGTTGATGTGATAGTGTGACTTGCATGTGGAGGATGACTTTTAAATAAGTCTTAATGAGTTACATAGTTTCAATTTAAGATTGAAGTGGAGTGTAGCAAGTAACACTCTTGATGGAACTCACCTATCTCGAATGTGGAAGTGGGGCCGCTTCCTATGAGAATTGAGCCAATTCTCTAGAGCATTTTGAGAAACAGGATATGTCCAGGGCCAAATTGGACAACACGGCACGAACTTAGCAACACCAGGAGAATATCATGTGTGGTTGTTGTCGCGAATTACACCAACGCTATCGGTTCAAGAGTAGGTTCACCGTTTAGCTAGTAGTTCCTAGTAACTTCTCACTAAGTAAGGGTTCAAGACCTCATGGACACCTTTGCCTAAATGGTATTTTCCTTACTCTGATTTTTTCATTTTCCGAGATTTCATTCATGTGGGGGATTGTTGGAGAAAAATGAGTTTTAATAAAAATATTTTGGTCTTGGTGTGGTTTGATCTAGTGACCTATGGGTCCAAGGATACTTGCTCATTTTATGAGTGAATGAATCTCTCTTTAGTCCCACATTGGGTATAATAGAGAAGGAGCTCCACTATATAGCCATATGCTTATGGATATGTTGTAAAACAACATTGTGGGTGGAGCGGGTGGGAAAAAATACAAATTTTGACCCATGCGATATGCGTGTATGCCATGCACCAAGTTCCTCTTCTACTCGGATTTATTTTTTGGGCGAGTTTTTTCTTTAGGAAATTAATTCCTAAAATATTTTTAGAGTTTTATTTATGGTTAAATTCCTTTTAGGTGTTTTACTAGTTTTTAAAGAAAACCAAAACCAAAACCTAACTTGATTTGCAAGTATCTTCTCCTTTAAATACAACTCGAAATTTTGACCCTATACACCGAAAAATTCTTCTTTTATTCTAGGGTTTTCTCCATACGTTTTTACCTCCATCCCTATTGCTTTAGTTCGAAGAGAGGGTAACTTGCGTTGTGCTAACTCAAGTTATATCGGGCAAGATTATCCTGGACACATCTTCGCTGTGAGGGGTTTAGCATTACACAACTTAAGTATACCCGCGAACTAATGTGTTAAGGAAAACTTGTTGAACCTGTGATTCTGCCCTCGTCAAGTTATTTCGGTAGAGTTGTTTCGCATTAGTTCTTTACATATTATTTTCTATACATCTAACGTGCTGTTCATTGTTGCAAGATCCCAACAATCTTTACACCCATGGACCAATATACACAATTTCATTACAATCATTTTATTTTATTGTTTACTCAAATTATTAAATACAACATTCAGAAAAAGCTACCCCATTTATTTTCTTGGACTTTCAGGAACGTCGTCCAGTTAAGAAGGCAGAGCTCAGCAAAATCACCGTCTTCATCGGACGCCCTGGATAGTTGGATGTAATACTGAAATTTGTCCCTATATCAGCAAGGAACTTGAGAAGACCTTGGATGACGGCAACAAAAAAAGAGAGCTAAAATTATGAGTTTCATCATGTGCAGCGATCTGGCCTCCGTAACACTTTACATAGTATGGAACATCAAACGGTGTAAATCCATGCCATAAACAACACAAGCTTTATTCTTTACCGGTGATAGAAATCCAGCAGGTCATTTTTCTGGACCACGAGCTTGATTTTTTATTTTGATATGGGGAGAGCATATATATTTTTCCACCCAATATCGACGCGGAGTCAAATAGGCTAGATTGAGGTCAGCTTTTCCCTTGTAAAAGTGGCTTTCCCCAATGAACTATCAAAAACTAAAGAAAGGAAATAAGGGTAAGGATAAATAAAAAAAGATTTATCAGCAATTCTATACAGACCAACAAACAATGAGAAAACCCGTCTCTCACAGATTTTCATAACTTGTGGACTCCACTGGGCCCCACCCTCGGGAATTTAGCAGGGGCTCATGCTTTGTGTGTAGCGTTTGTCTTTTTTTTTTTTGTTATTTTCTGCTCAGTCTGTTGATACTTTTTGAAGATTCGCATCTCCATGAAAAAACAAAATTTCTTACAAAACGTTGTGAATTAGGATAAAAAAACATACTGTTATCTTTCTTTTGCCGACACATGCATCTTATATTAATAACTTCTATAATTACAAGCGATTAGAGAGTTTTAAACAAGCTTTTAGATAACATCATACTTTCTTAATAAAAGCGTCTTCACTTTTAACTCTAGTTCTAATAGCTAGATCCTTGACATTCGAGCAACAAAACTTCATTTAGAATGCCATTGATGTGGCGGCAAAGAACAACGAGACTAGCGACTTTTCGAATACCATTACTTATTTTTGTAGCCTTCTTCTATTCCTTTTACCGACTTTCTCTTCATTATTGTCCATCATCATATATGACCGTTTCAAGACTCTCTAAGCTTCTTCCTTCATAGTAGGTTATTCTTTTTAATGTTGGCATCATCGGAATAGGATTTAGAATAGGATTTGCAGCGGCTGGTGGATTAGTATCATCCTCCATCCATTGATCATAGTTCTTTTCACTTTGCTCGTCATCTTCACCATCCAACCCCTCAATCATAACTTATGAGACTGGGAGTAATAGGGTGTTCTTAATAAAAATCAAAATATTACCACCTCCACCACCAGCTAAGTGTGCATACTATCATTGTTCTTTGTCTTCTATTTTGTCATTTTATGAACCAAAAACATACAGAGAAGCTGCAGCCATTCCAGAATGGCAAGATTCAATGGATGATGAATTGGAAGCACATGCAGAGACATGGACATGGGAAATGGTGGATCTTCCTCCTGAAAAATCAGTTGTTGGAAGCAGATGGGTCTATAAAGTTAAGACCAAGTCAGATGGTGAGTTTGAACGATGTAAATCACGAGTTGTTGCAAAAGGTTATACACAAGAGTATGGTGTTGACTATGACGAAACATTTGCACCAGTGTCCAGAATAGTTATAGTTCGTACATTAATTGTTGTTGCTGCAGCACGACAATGGGGGCTTCATCAAATGGACATGAAAAACGCCTTTCTTCATGGTGAGTTACAAGAAGAGGTTTACATGCAACCTCCTCATGGTTTGCCTCATGGACCTAATCAAGTATATGTAGGCTTCGATGGGCATTATATGGACTCAAACAAGCACCTCGTGCTTGGTTTGAGAAGTTTAGAAATGCAACTCTCCAGTATGGCTTTACACAAAGCTTTTGCGATTCAGCTATGTCTGTCAGATCGTCAGATAACAGAATTGTCATTCTTCTCTTGTATGTTGACGACATGGTTATTACTGGAAATGACCTACAAGGTATTACTGAACTCAAGTCATATCTCAGTGATTATTTTAAGATGAAAGATCTTGGAATTTTAAGTTATTTTCTTGGCATTGAAGTTGGCACGTCATCCACTATTTATTTCATATCACAAGTCAAATATGCATCTGAGATTCTACAACGTGCAGGGCTGTCTGAAAATAAGGTAATCGACACACCTCTTGAATTAAATGTAAAATACAGTCCTACAGATCGGACTCTATTGTCTAATCCAACATTGTATCATCAACTAGTAGGGAGTCTAAAGTACTTGACTATTACGAGACCAGACATAAGTCATGCAGTTCACATAGTCAGTCAATTTATGTCTGCTCCAAGGTCTACTCATTATGCAGCTGTTCTCAAAATTTTAAGATATATCAAGGGGTCTCTGTATCAAGGTATGTGTTTCTCATCCAAGTCTGATCTCACTCTTTGAGCTTACTCTGATTCCGATTGGGCTAGGGATGTTACATATATAAAATCTACTATAGGATACTATGTGTTCTTGGGAGACTCTTTGATTTCATGAAAAAGTAAGAAGCAAAGTGTGGTTTCTCGTCCAAGTGCTGAAGCGGGGTATAGAGCTCTTGCTCACACCACATCTGAACTCATTTGGTTACGATGGCTTATTTGTGATATGGGAGTTCGAATTTCTGCACCTATGCCACTATACTGTGATAACCAGGATGCTATTCAGATTACACACAATGATGTCTTTCATGAACGTAAAAAACACATCGAGATAGATTGTCATTTTACTCGTCACCATTTTAAGAAAGGTACAATCATTCTTCCGCATATCAAATCAGAGTTTCAAGTGGCTGATCTTTTCACCAAAACTCACTCTACAACACGTCTTCAGTTCTTAATTTTCAGACTCAAGATGTGTACTCCACCACCTTGAGTGTGAGTGGGGGCTGTTAAGACATGGTCAAGATATTATACGATCTTGGCATTATTGTTTGTTATATGGTTGTAATTACATATATGTTTCCTTCTGTATTTATCCTAGATATTGTTAGGTGTATCTTATTCTTGCCTTATCAAGTTCTGTAAGTTTGTATAAAGCAGGCACTTTTGCCTATCAATGAATACATTGAGTTAATCTCCCAACAACTGTAGAATCTCTATGCTCATGTTTAACACTCCAAACTTGTGTGTTCTTTGCGACATGGTTTCTGGAACTGGGGTCCATCTTTTTTGGATTGTATCTTCTCTGGCCAGTTGTGGGTTTTCTTCTGTGTGCAAGCAGATATGCCCTTGCCTAATTTCAACAACTTATTGGACATCTTTAAGAATTGGGCTGCTTATGATGGTTCACACATTGGTAAATATGTTTGGAAATGTCTTCCCGCAAGTATCTGTTGGAACATTTGGAATGAAAGAAATGCACGCCGGTTCGATGGAAAGAAGAGATCGGTGGAGGCTGTTATTACTGAAGCGAAAGTCAATTCCTTCCATTGGGCTTCTGCCCATAACAATTCTGTTAGCCTTCCCCTTCAGGATGTCATCGTGGATTGGAAAAATCTCATTTTCAACCCTCCTAGAGACTTGTGTTTTTGGGTTTTCTGTTTGTTTCCCTTTTTATTTCCTTGCTTGGAGGCATGCCTTGAGCTGTTGTGTATTTAGCCTATCTTCTTAATATATTTTCTATTTACCAAGCAAAAAAAAAAGAAGGTTTAATTTGAATTCGGCGTCTCTGTCATTTAGATTAAATATTTTAGCTTAAAAGATGGCAGGCCGCGAGCTACATTTATTCATAATACAAGAATACATTTTACACACATCTTTCACACTTATCAAAAGAAAACAATTGGTTGCAGTTACGATTTGCTTATATTAGATTGGCGGTAAGGGTATATCAGATAGCATTAACAGAGCTACATTTGAGTCGAATCTGTCCATCAGTACCAGTGAGTACGCTGATGCCACCCATCTTTACCATGGATTTACCAAAAAGATTAAAAAAAGTGACTCCATCGTTAGCCAGTGTGTTGACAACGTCTGTTGTGGATGAGTCCAGTGCTAGTTTTTGATCAATTTCTAGGATACCTCTGTTTGAACGTATCTGTTGGTAGAATGAATTATCAACGACATTGGAACTTGAAGGGTTTTGGTCCAAGTTGACGACATCGCCTTGGTTAGTTGCATTCTCTGGACACTGAGATTTCAGAGTCTCGACTAAAGCAGGGTCCATTGTTGGATCTGCTCTTCCGGTGCCACCAAAATTCCAAAGACGATTTCGGAAAAAATTACAGTGGGCAACTCCAACGGTGTGAGCACCTAATAACACACAAGAAAAAGAATCACTGCATGTATCAAGTAAATGCCTTTCACTGTGTCAGCTAGTTGCATGTTGCATCTATATAGTTCACCACACAGTTTGAGTGTTGTAATTTACCAAGTAGTACAATCATGTCAGTGTCGGAAAGTCCCTTGTTAACGAACAACTGGATAGCATTAGAGACCGGAATTTGAGGACCTGGGAGATCGACGTTAGCTTGTTCAGAGGTAAGACCATCCCTCCTTCCTGTTTCTACTTCATATCGTGCAGCAGATCCTCCGCTCTGTATATAAAGATTGACATAACGTATACCCTATTTATTTAAGAAATAAAAAATACATAGCTTGTGGAGTGGAGACGGTCGAGATTTAGTCAAATTACTTACCAAGGCAACAGCGTCCCTAGTCGCCATGGCAATAATATCTGCACAAGAGACAATTCCTGGGCAAGCTTGTTCTAGTGCAGTTTTTGCTTTGTCGATTATTTCAAAACCTCTTACATTTAGGTTCGCTACTGCCTTCTTTTCGCTTGTATCTCCATCAAGAAGCAATGATGCATCACATCCCTTAAACCGGCATAAACAACAAACAGGTTGTAAATATGAAAAACACAAAAGTGATCCCACAATTAATTATTTCAAAACCTAAACATCATTTTAGGTTCACTTCCTATATATAAAAAGAAAAGCAGTACGTACTGGCTAAGATCATAAATTAGTTAAACACGTACAGTAACAAAGCAGTCATGGAACTGCATGCGAAGAAGTGCAGCGGCAATCGAAGGGTCACTAGCGAAACTTTCAATCACAACTTTTTTGACAATAGATTCAACATCTTCATAGTCACATTTGTCTTTGTAAAACCCTATTTTTAGTTGACCATAACAGGCTTCCATGTTGAGCAGTAAAACTAGCCCGACTGTTAGTACTACCAAAATATTGTTTTTCATTTTTACTTTGAACTGAGCTGAACTTTAGATATAGATATCGAATAAAGATGAAACGAACTTGGTTTGAATGATAAAGTTTCCCAACTATCACTTCTCATTTATAGCATTCCAAATATCTTTATACTGGATTTAGTTTAAATTCTTGTGAAGTGGACAAGGTAAACATAACAAGTTGTCGCAAAGTTGAATTTAACTGAATTTGCTATTACATATATACAGTGCACCCATCAAAATCAACAAACTTCTAAATGTGAAAGCTCTTTTACTTTTATTTTTGGTTGGAAAATTATCGAAATGATGTTTTGAACTTATCTTCCCGATTTAAAAAATTACTCCACTAGGAGTAGCATTACGCCTACATCCGACGACTATTGGCAGAAAAAGGCACCAATGGCTAATACTAAATATACACTGCAGATAGAATGGCATATTTGAACTATTCACTGATATTTGATGTAATGAATTTGTCATATACGTTTGAATAGTTCCCAACACAGGTTATAAGGAATTGTTATGTATATATTTGACAGTCGCGTTTCGATATATTAGCCCTTGGAGACCCTGTAAGCCTTTTTAAGGAATAGGTCATGAAGTTTCCTTTTACACGAAATTCAACTAGTACACTTTTTAACTCATGAGTCGTTTTCAGCAATCCATTCATTACCAAGTCAGTGGAAAACTCATGGCGAATTTTCTGTTCGTAATTACTGTTTTCAGGAAATGGTCTAGGAAAGTTGGAATACTTTTCTAAGAGCAACTGCAGTGGTACGAGTAAAACTAAAGACTAAAAACCAAAATAAAGTAAAAGAAATGGGTTTAGTCCGTGTTGCGACGCTACGGTGGTGGAGTAAATTTGGTGGAGCCTAGTTATAAAGGTTCGTCTGTCACGGGGCGTAGGTATAAAATGCGTTTGTGTTGGACGTAACTTTAAATTACGCCTGATGTCGGGCGGAGTCTAAATTTGCGTTTGGTGTGGAGCGTAATATATAAAACCGCCCGATAGAGAGACGTAATCACAAACTACGCCCGACGGGGCGCAAATACAAACAACGCCTGGTGGGGCGCAAATGAGACAGTACGCCTGATGGGGCGTAACTTTGAATTACGCGTGACAAAGAAATGCATGAATCATAATGATACATGTTCTTCGATACAATATACAGATTTTTGGATACAAAAACAGAGGTGCCTCATTAGTGTTATTGTCTTTCCGAAACACCGAACACGAGGGATGGTAAAGATGATGAAACAACTCAAACACAAACAGTTTCTTGATGGCCCATTTTAGATTCTCAGTATAATGGTTTTGCTCATAATTTTTGATATGTCTCCACCCTCTCAGTTTCTTATGAGCACTACTGGGATTATCTGCAAATTTATAATAGTCTTTACTACCGCCAAAGAAATAACCTATAGCAGTGCCCCAGCTGAGCCCTGGCTTCTAACATTAACAATTGTCACGTAGCAATGAACAGAAGATTGG
Source organism: Papaver armeniacum (assembly GCA_023531295.1). Taxonomy (NCBI): domain Eukaryota; kingdom Viridiplantae; phylum Streptophyta; class Magnoliopsida; order Ranunculales; family Papaveraceae; genus Papaver; species Papaver armeniacum. Next base: position 555,850 of record JAJJWW010008259.1, on the reverse strand, counting down.
TTGTGGTTACGCCCAGCTTAGTGCAATACATAGAATGTGGTGGAATGATGGGCCGTAGATTTAAATTACGCCCATGTAGTAACAAAGAACTAATAATTGCGCCCGTAGGCAGGACTTTAAAGTTACGTCCGGTCATTGAACTACGCATTGAGGCGCAATTGAAACGTAGGGTAACAAAAAATGTTAAACGTCCCACCGTAGTCTAAAGTTGCGTTTTATCGGGCGTACATTAAATTTACCAATTAACAAACGCAAATTACAAATGGAATGGAGTAGTGTTACGCTCAGTGTTATAACTAAACCAAAGACCAAATTTGGTTTGGTTTTTAGTTTTAGTCTAGGATTGGTTTTTAGTTTTAGTCTTTACTCACCAAAGACCAAATTTGGTTTGGTTTTGGCTCATGTTTTCTTCAAACGTTGAGATGCTGATAGCCCCTGACGGACTATTAGTGAGCATCCAATCCATTGCCAATTGGCGATCAACATTGCAACCCTATTAAAGTATATACAAGGTCTTCAAAACCGCCTTGTATAATGTGGGACTAATTATTTTACCCATAATTTCTTTTTTCTTAAGATCATTTCAAACTGAAAATTTGTTCGTTGATTAAGACCCGTTTTACTTCTCCAAATCAACACGCAGGCCTCATCAGAGAGTCCGTATTCCGCGTGACATGTTTTGTCCAATTCAGCTGTTCAATATTTTGTGCATCCAATTCCCAAGTTCTTTCAGTTCCTTGTCAAGCATACCTTTACTACTACTCAACTACAAAAAACAAATTTCAGGATTCCACTTCCTCTGGCAAGTTAAAAAATGACACAAACACCAAATTCGGTAGAAATTCACTACGTTCTTTTTCTTAGGATGCATCTGTTTCCCCATGCATGAAAAAAAAATCAAGGCCTTGTGTAATTTCTCCCAATTAATACAGTTGAGTCAGTACTTGAAACCAGACCAATTTATATGCTTAGAAAAACGCAAAATCCTAGATGATAACAATTGACATGATGGCGAAGTTAATGCCAAACCATGTACGGTTTCTAACTTACACAAACTTGATTCAGTCCAGCATAGAAACCCCAGTTCAGGAACTATCTGATTCATAGACTACCACTATCTATCAAGTTAGAACCTGACATTAGTCAAACCGCTAGCTTAGTCTAAAATAAAAGTCCCAATCAACCAAACAGTTATATGAGAAACAAATATGATCATGTACATTACCTTTTTTAAGATTGCTGATCTTGGAAAGAGATGGGAACAATAACTTAAGAGGCTTCTCACCTATAAAATGATCGAATCAGAGATCAGTGAATGAATGAATAAGGTGCCTTATTTATTGCTGATTAGTGACTCTTGGATTAGAGTCTTGTTTGTACCATAAGTAAAAATGCCACTTAATGGGCCCAATTGATACTTGAACCATCTTTTGGCCCTCATCCAAGCCCGCTAACCAGTCAACCGAAGCAGCTCACCAGTCTGCCCAGTATTACAATGACCGGTCAATGGTCAAAGTAAACACTCCGTCAATGGTCAAAGTCAACACTCAGACAGTCAAAGTCAACCATTGGTCAACTGTCAAAGTCAGGTTGCACGTCGCACCTCCGGCCAGTTTTCAGTCTTTTTTCCAGCAATGCTGCCAACCAATCCCCAGCTAAGTACTCAATCGCACTGCCAGCCAGTCTCTACCCGTGTAGCCAATCCAGTCCGCCAGCCAGCTTCCATCCATACTATCAACCATTATGCCTGTCAATCATCAATCTAGTCTGCCAGCATGCAGAATTTACCAATGGAAGCATGAATGTGCAGTTTCATGCAGAAATCATCATGGAGGCATAAATGTTCAATCCATCAAGCAGAATTAACACGGGAGGCATGCAAGGACAGTTTCATGCGGATTAATGCGGAGGCATTCAAAGCCGACAAGTGCGAAATTAAAACAGAGGGCGGTTTCATGCATTTTCAGCGAGATTGATTCCAAAGATGCATACAAGCGGTTTCATGCATAATTGATTGCAGTGCATATTAAAGACATTTAAGTCCATCTCGAAAGGAGGTGTAAAAAGCGTATAAATAGGGATGCCCTGTTAGAGGAGAGGGGGGCCAATACAAGAAAAGGAGAGAATGTAATTCAATTATCAATAAAAAATTACTCCCCAAGGGGATTCACCCGTGGATGTAGGCAAACCATGCCGAACCACCTAAAACTTGTGTTTCTTTTATTTTTTCTTCAATTCATCTCCTAGCCCTAAATACACACCAAATCATCTATTTATCGTGTTTCGTGCCCAGAATTTATTTTGGGTACAAACAAGTCTCACCTATAAACTAATAGAAAGGCTTCCAACCAAAAGATGTAAGGGTACGTACCTTATTTAATGGGCATCCAAGAGTTGTCAGCAATTAAATTTGCAACTGAAGCAATGATTTTCCAGCAAGAAATGCCATGACGAGAGTTTATCCGGTTACCAATGACAAGCAACCAGAAAAATGAGAAAGCATAAAAAAAAAAAAAAAAGTTGCTCTACACATACATGGCATTCACATACAATCGTCAAGGGACCTATTAGGTTGGATTTCAACCTTAAGAGTTAAGAGTGATTCTACTAATTGCTAAACATCACAGTTAGGAATATTAGGAACTCTGATGCCAACCATGGTACTGTAAAATATCCATGCCTTTTAACTGTTCAGGTGGATGAAGTTTTGAGTCTTTTGACCTTCTGACATTACTAAGAATAATTAAGCCAAATGGGTGCGCTGATTTATCCAATATTTATCACATGTCCATGAACCATATATAATAAAATCAGGTGGCTTTTAATTTGACCCTTCTTAATGAATAGTAGGAATATATTTGAAGTTTTGATTACTTGTGATCCATAAGTCACACCTTATGCAGAGCTTGTTCTTCACTAAAACCACCCCAACAGCTCACCAATCCTTTCACATTTCTATCTCAAATGTTATTCATGTCCCAGTCTGTCACTTCCATGTATGTGAGGTGTGCAAGTGGTTTGACCAACTCAAAAGTGAGTTCCAAAATCCTTTTATGCAAAGTATACTTCAAAATATATTCCTACTGTTCTTCATTAGGGAAGTCTGATTAAAAGCCATTGGACTTTATTTTGGCAAAATATATTCCTACTGTTTTTCATTAGGGAATAGTCTGATTAAAAGCCATTGGACTTTATTTTGGCAAAATATATTCCTACTGTTTTTCATTAGGGAATAGTCTGATTAAAAGCCATTGGACTTTATTTTGGCAAAATATATTCCTACTGTTCTTCATTAGGGAATAGTCTGATTAAAAGCCATTGGACTTTATTTTGGCACATGTACATGTGATAAATATTTGATAAGTCAAAACACCCAAATTGGCATAATCATTCTTATTATTGTCAGAAGATTTTATGCATGGCATCTTCTTCCCTCTTTTACTTAGTAACTTATAGGTCAAAATTTGTATAAAGTTTTTGTTACCAGAGATTTTTTGTTTTTTCTGATCAGCAAATGTAAAAATTTTATAGAAGAAAGACGCCTACCAGGGGTAAGCAGAAATAGCTCGGCAGAGCTTACAACCCAAACAGGACCAGAAGATCCTAAACCGGCAAACCCATTACATAAAAAGAGCTACAGAAAACCAAAAGGGAACTAAAAAATAAAGAAAGAGTCCCAGCTTAAGAGCGCATTGTCTAAAGATAGACCCCTTAGATCATCTGATTTCAAACACGAAGAAAGACTGAATTTTCACTTGTTTAATGACATCGTCGGCAGTAGTTGTAGCATCTTCAAAAACTATGACATTTCGCGTTTTCCAAATGGTCCAACCAATCGCCGCTGGTAGGACAGACCAAAGCTTTATACCAATTGGATGAATCAGCTTACATTTCCAACTCTTAATTATTGTGTCAATACAGTTAGGCATATCCCCTTGAGTGCCAGTGACGTTCCAGAATTGCTTCCAAACTTTCGAAGAGAAGTTGCAGTGCAAAAGAAGATGAGAAACAGTTTCACTAGCTTTATTGTTACCAGAGAATATCAGCAAGTTGCTAAGAGATATAAGCTTGGCTATATGCTCAATAAAATGGAGAATATCAGATATGAGAATATTATCCATTATGGACACGCACAACCAACTTAATAAGTCCCAATTGAAATTCGAATAGTCTCTTGGATGCCCCCCTTAAAACACCTATAAAAACAAGGAGGTTGACAAACTTAACACTCATCATCACTCCATTTGGAATTGAACGTAGAAGCGTAGTAAAAGAAAAGAGGTCTTACATGAAGGAAAGAGTCTTGATTAGTTTAGTAGCCAAGGATGACTTGCCTATGTCCTCCCTCATCATTTAAGAAGTGTTGATTCATTTTCTTTGATAATGGTTGTGGGTTCATAGCGAGTGTCCCTGGCTAGCTTAACTGGCTCTTTCCTTTCATGCTTGACATCTTTTTCTCATTTCATGTCGACCACTGGGCACTGGCACATAGTACCTGTCATCAGCTTCTTGCTACTTGCGCACAACTTGCCCTTCTTTATAAGGTAGATTTCGATCATTATTTTTAGTAGTAATAGTAGTACTATTGATGCATATATTATGTTTGTGGAGAACTTAAACTAATTAATTATATTTAGTGTACTAAAACTATTTATAAACTAGCAGTCTTATCTAAGTAAGTGCATGTTTTATGCGTCTCTTGGGTCTTGATCATGGTATTATATACTAATGAAGTTAATTAGTAACCCCAATTGAGGCCTAATTGATAACCCTTTCAAAAATGATGAAGCTAGTAACCCCAGTTACCAGGGTTAAGACTAGTAACTAGTAACATATTATTAAAATGAGGGAAAAAACTTATCCTACAACAAACAATATTGGGAGCAGTGAGAAATATATCAGAATCTACAAATATTTGATTCTTACTCACTCTCATCTTCGACATACTTTCTTCACTCGTTTCTGCAATTTGAACTTATCATCAAATCCTTCAAATAGGCTTTGACTCCAGCGAACAGAGAGAGAGATTGATGGCAACTCTTTCACATACTTTTGTTTGTTCAGAAGAACTCAACTCTTCTTCTTATTATATCTCTTCAAAGAGTTAGAGATTCACATCTGTAACTACCTTGAGCGTTGGGTTGGGTTCACAACCCCTTCTATGTGCAACCTTCAATTTACAGCGAATTTGCAACGTCAGCGTAACTACTATGCTGTTGTTGAGTTCGTGCCATTATCGTCCCACCTTCTACTTTTACTCTAGCAGTCCACCTGCTATTGCAGTAGCTACTAATCTTCTAACATTAGGCTTGCATGGATTTACGGGGTTGGCTTCAGCTCCCGAGCAAAGTACCTTCAGTTAGAAACTCGTGAGCCAAGTAACCAGCTGATAGCCGATTATCTTTACTACGACAAGCAGCAATCGATGATGTTGACGAAGTCGGCAGGGTTTGTTTACTAACCATTGTTTTTCGGTGTCCAATGTTCTACAAAAATGTTACCTTCCTTTCCTTAATTCCCAACCAGACGACAGATAAGGTAAGACTAATGATACACATCCAAGGAGAAATTAATGCACTTTTCAAAGAAATCATCGAAACAACTAAGGCAGAAATTAGATTTCACTACCCTTTTGTATATGCTCTCCTATGCCTCACAAATCTTCCAGTTCTGTTTTGGAGGACACTGATTAATTCAGCAATTCCCGTGGAACTCATAAATAAAACCAAATTTAAAACAAGTCCTAATTTCTATTGTCATTTACTCAAGTGATATATTACCAATTAAAAGCATAACTAACCCAGAATTACATGAAAATTATTTCGGTAGAGAGAAACCAAGAAACCTTAAGGAATGCATTAGGTTCGATGTATGTTTCACTTACTACATTCCAAGAGAAAAGAGGAGTGTAGTAGCAAGTGGCTGGAACGATTTTTTTTAAAATCTAGGTGTAAAGAAGTCAGAAGCTAGTATTTATTTGGATTACACTTAGAAGTTGCTTATTTACTTCCAGAAGTACAAAAGTCACAATAATTACTCAAAAAAACTTTACGAAGCTGAACAGTCGGCTTTTTGTGAAGCCAAAGCATTTTTCTTCACAAAAAATTCTACTTCTAAAATTCGTTTTAAAATTTTACACCCAAACTAACTTCTTGCTCTTTGACTTATAATTAAGTAGAAAAACTATTTTTGGCTCGCGCTACTAGTTCACTATATACACATCTTCATTTTATCTTTTATTTAGTATTTAGTCCACCAATTACCAATTTCCTAGTCTTTTGTCCACTTAACTTAGGTCCTCGTATTTCTACCCAAAAAAAATAAAAAAAAATAGCCAACCCACTATCAGTCCACCATATACACATCTTTCATTTTATTTTTTACTAGGATTTAACCCGTTCCGTAACGGCACGGGCACCAATTTTACCAGAATCCTTGGTATATGTGTATTTCCTGTGTTATAGCGAAGTAAACAATCTTACAAATTATCAACACCATTATAACCGTAACTACTTTGAGTGGCATTCCAAAGAAACAAACTTAAATGGACTGTAAATCTCAAGAGAAAAAAACAATTAAAAGAAAAAAAAAATCAAGCCGAAATTATCAGTCGCAAAAACATAATACATTCAAATGCTTCATCATCAAGAACATAATACATTCATAATTGAACAAACTCATCTCTGCAAAGAACCCATGTCCTCATATGCTTCATCATCAAAAACATAATACATTCATAATCGAACAAACTCATCTCTATAAAGAACCCATGTCCTCAAATGCTTCATCATCAGCCGAAGCCATATCCTTGAAGATGAGTATAGTTTTGACTACACTCAATTGGATAAATATTATGGCTGGTGATGAACTAACAAAAATGGATGTGAGAGTGCCAAAGCCTCAATCTCCTGCTCTTCCACCTGCGGTCATAATTGAGTTTCCTGTGTTGTCACTGGTCTTGCTTAAAAATAGTTCTTTGAGAGAAATATATGAGTTTGGGGTGAACCTTCGCAGCTGACGATACACAAGGAAAATAAATATAATTCAGAAGAGCAGCATCCTATAAATGACCACATAAAAAAGTATAAATCCTTATACCAAGTTCCAAATGACCACCTAAGAAACAAAAGAAAAGGCCTCGAAAAACCAATTATTTAAAAACCTCAAAACAACTCCATTATTAGACAAAACTATAAACTGATTCAGAAATTTGATACAATCAAAGACTATTTGAAATAATGGAAACAATTTTTTTTTTCACTACATCCGTTTTTGAAAAAGAGATAATATCAGTTTTTCATTTTAGCCTAAAAATATGTCAAATTGAAAAAGGTGATGGTATCTCTTTTTAAAAAATGGATGGAGTAATAAATAACCAATACTTTGGAATTAATAAACGTAAGATTTTTGCAAAATGGATCGTGGAACAAAACAAAAAAACAAAGAAAATTATGACAATAAATAGAAGCAATCTCCTAGAGTTTATGCCAATGTAAAATTTCATTAGCATTACGATAAACATGGTTTGCATCAATTAAATTACTATTTTTGTCAGATCCAAATTTGTAGAATAGTATACGACAAATTACATTTTATCATTACAGCAACATGTTATCACTTAAATTAGTTTTCGAAGTTTCAATTAATCCTAAGCATTAAAATTTAAAATATGCCCATAATAGTGTATTTTGAAACGTACAAGGTATAACCTTTTATGACTCAATCATATCTGAGAGTAAAAATTGTAAGCAATTTCTGAAATGAAAGAGAAGAATACATAATGGCTAATACTTATGATGTCCACAAGGACTGTTGGAGTCATATCCATGATTTCACTTTCTATACGTCCAAGTGACCTCAAACCCTTCTGTTGACTTTCCTTTTGTCCTTGCTTGATTGCCTTGCGGGTAAGATTTTATCCTCCCATTTACTTCTTTGAAACAAAGAAGCTCAGCTTACAATGAATCACAAAACGTTGTGTCCCTGTATTATTGTCCTTATTTTGAAATGTACATGGTATAACCTTTTGTGACTCAATCATATGTGAGAGTAAAAATTGTAAGCAATTTCCGAAATGGAAGAGAAGAATACATACCGGCTCATACTTACGATGTCCACACGGACTGTTGAAGGCATATCCATGATCATTTCACTCTCTATACGTCCAAGCGACCACAAACCCTTATGTTGACTTGCCTTTTCCCCTTGCTTGATTGCCTTCCGGGCACGATTTTTATCCTCCCATGTACTTCTTTGAAACGAAGAAGCCTAGCTTACAATGAATCACAAAATGACGTGTCCCTGTAATGTTTTCCTTATTGGTTGTTCTACATCGCTCAATACAAAATATACTGCACTCCATATACCCCTCTATACTGCAGCTGGTCACTTAGACAAAGAAGAAAACAAAATCACTAAAAAATATCGCATGACAACATCAGTACATTAAGACAATTAATTTTTTTGCACACCCATGCCTAGGCTAGATGAAGGTTGTCATAGGATGGACAACATATTAATCTGAACAAAATGTATAAAGATTATACATATTAGTTTCTTTATCATACTTTTTTGGTGATTTTTTACATAAATACGTATGTGAAGTTGAGTGGCATTGGCAGATGGCTGTATAAATCAAAGTAAGTTTTGAGTTCATTTAGTCTAACAATGTTCAATCTCAGTGAGTACATGATGTCAACCATTCGATGTTACTTATTGTCTGAAAAGTTGGTTACCTACAATAAATAATTAGAGGCACAATATTATAACTAACCCTATCTATAGCATACTACTTGTATGAATGAAACAAATGATACACAACATGCATAACAACAATCAAATTTTAAGACCAAATTTATGATTTTTTCTCAACTCGTTCCTTCAGCTTATTAGCTTCAACCTAACAAAAAACCCACACTTAATCATCTCAAAATTCAATCTAAAATGCATATATACAGTCAAGATTCAAGAAATACCAAAGAAATGAAACATATAAAGAAGAAATTTTATATCTCAGCAACCTCAATAAAACCAACTTGGCAATCAGAATAGCTAATTTATCAATATCAATATCATAACCTGAATTCCTAATAAAGTGTTTAGCATATTCAGAAGGTTCAGTATAAGTCTCTTTACAACTTTCCACCTCTACAAACCCCCCATCTCCACCAGTAGTCTCAATTCCGTCACTTTCTTCTTCAGTTACATGTGAAAAAATGTAAAGCAATCATGTACATTTTTAAGGACGAAACCAAAACCAGCTAAACCTAGGTTACCTAAAGAACAACCATTTTATTTAACAAACCTGATCTTGGTTTCCTGTCGGCCTTATCAAAGTGTTCTTGGCGACTTTATCCATCCAGACAACACGGATCTATTAAGGGTCTAATGTGGACAATTGTCCCCACTAGTTTTGTGATTTTCACCATACAGGTTTGGTAGTTAGCTAATTTTAGTACACCTGAGGACAAATTCATGGGGGAATAAACGGAAAAATAGAAGAAAAAAAATGATTTTGTATTCCTCTCTTATATTCCAGAAAAATTCTCAAACCTGCAATTTTTCGGGAACATGAACCAAACATGAACCACAAAATCTTTAGACCCAAACATGAACCAAACAGAACCACAGAGAGATCTTATCAATCTCAATCACAAATCTTTAGACCCAAACATGAACCACAGAATCCTCTTATAATCAAAGATTGGAGCACCATGGTCAAAATTTTGAGCACCATCACATAATCTCAAAAACCCAGTTAAAAACCATACCTATTTTAAATTTGGACATAAAAAATAATCGAAATTTCATACAAATAATGAATCAAAATTTGGATCTTTAGGGAATCAGAGGAACAAACCTTTTTATAATTAGGACATACCTACATCTGGATGCACAAACATAAAATTTAAATAAATCAATCAAAATTTCACTATCCAAAAATTGAATCGTCAGGGAATCAGAGAACTAAGATTCATAAAATCATACCCGTAATTTGATTTATGTTCATAAAATTTTGTGATTGATCTTCCTTGGTAACTAAACTAAACCCAAATTCACAATCGTGGAGAACATCCCCATGTTTTACAAAATAATCCTCAAAAATGGATCCTGTGTGTTCTATGTTTAATGATCAAAGGCAGGAAGTTAGAAGAAATTGAATATCAGGTTTTAGCTTTGGTGGATAACGAAGAATTACGGTCTTCATGATGAAAACACGCAGTCGGGGAATCAGAGTATCAAGACTGGGAAAATCATACCCGTAATTTGAGTTTTACAATCCCGATTGCTCCGAGAACTAATTTGAGGAAGGAAGACGAAGCATTTGAGGGTAGAGGATATTTGTCTGAGATAGAAAACGATATTTAGCTCCCAAGGGCACACATTCGAGTCATTCCTACCCATAAAAGCTAAGGCACACGTGTAGAATAAGAGTGTGGTCTAGACAACCACGGCCATAGATTTATCTTTGTTAAGGACAAATCTGGACTACCACTTACACATGCAAAGTTAGCCAAACTGTGATTTATACTCTTGATTTAGTATTTAATCCACTAATAACTTATTCTTTAGTCCAATTAACTTAAATCCTCATGTTTTTACAAAAAAAAAAAATTAGCCCCTTCATTTTGTTTTCTGGCTCCGCCATTGGGTGTAGAGCATGCTGAAGCAGTGGAAAAAAATGCCCAAATAAAGTAGGCAGTCTTTGGCCATCAAGTGTTGTGTTTTCCTACACAACCCCTGCCTAGAGCTGACAATACACTCACGACACTTTCAGATCAACCCTAAACCAATCTGTTAAAGCCTATGTTGCACGGATACGGACACGGGACACAGTTACGATACGACACGGTTACGGGGATACGTCAAATCTCAAAATACGGGTTGCGGGGACACGTCACATATATTACTCACATCATTAAAATGAAATATTACTACAATCTACACAACAAAAATAATTACTAATATTTTTAAAATATTTGATTACTAATTATATAAAATTAATAATAATGTAATAATGGTAAAGTTTTTCATGAATAATGCTTGGATTTGACTAAAACAAGAATAGATTAGCATCACATTTAGTTTATTTTGATTTTTCAAACCAAAATAAATCATTTATGACGTGTCCGAAAGCGTCCAATTGGTGTCCACAAAGTGTCCGATACCAATTTTTACACGACACGTGATGTGGCGTGTCCATTGAGTGTCGGGAAGTGTCGTAACCGTGTCGTGTCCGATACAGTTACGACATATTTCTTGAAGTGTCCGTGCAACATAGGTTAAAGCCGACTACCTCGGTTCGACTAAACCCAGTCGACGTCAGGTCTATCCCATCGCTCCGGACATATACTCCAAATGTGCAGCAAAGCTGGGAACCGACTAATTTAATGGGAGAAAAGACGAAACTCTTTGGATACTCATACAATTTAATCTTTGTTGCGCCCCTTTAGTGTCTTATTGGTCTTTTCATAAAGTTTTAATTTTTATTAGCTTTATCAATTTTCTTGGAAGCCATATTCTAGCTGCTTGATTGATTTTTGAGACATTTTATAAAACGATTTGTATGTTTATAACCTAATTAGGGTTTGGAGCATGGAATATGCACTTGATGCAAAAGGTTTATAGATAGATTAAAAATTAGTTTGACCGTTTATGCTTTTTCACTAAATTTTATTATGAAAATGATAAATGATATCCTATCCTAATTAGGGATGCACAGAACCGAGCCGAACCGAGCAAACCGAGCCGAACCGAGATGAACCGAACTGAACCGTTCATCCAACGGTCAGTTCAGTTCATAACACAAGAACCGTTGATTTTTCAGTTCAGTCTACGGTTTGTATGGTCAAACTTTACCCTAACTATATCTAAAACACAAGAACCATTGATCTTTCATTTGTATCACCCTAATCAATCCTAGCCATCTATATCTAAAACCCTAACTACTTAAACTCTCAGCTGCTTCTGTAAATTTCATTTCTTCTTTCCATTTCTCTCACCTCACCAGTCGCCTCCACCACCACTCATTTCTTCTTTCCATCAAGAGAACCATCACGTCTCCATCGATCATCACCACCTCTAGTAAGCCAATCTATTGATTTCTTTTTAGTTTCCTCTTCTATTTCTCCTTAATTTCTTCTATTTTTGTTCTTCTGTTAGTTTTCAGTTTCTAGGGTTTCTTAGTTTGTTGAACAAAACCAATCGATTGATTTGTTTTTGGTTTATGTTTATAAATCCATGTTTGTTGTCAGTCGATATGGGTTTTGATTGTTTTTTTGTTTTTTTTATATGCAGAAAGACTGAGAGGAGCAACAACAGTTCTTCATCAAGTATAGATTGTATAGTTACACAACTTGTGTTAAGACTTTGAGGAGTAGGTAACTTGTGTTTCTTCCTTTTTAGAGATTTTTCAGTTTTTTTCACTTCTTTTCTTTATGAAGCATGCCTTTTGTGCTATGAAAATAGATCTAGATATGTTGATGTGGGAATGAAAGTTGTGTGGTATGAAGGATTCTTTGGTTGTTTGTTTTGTTAATAATCATGAGTAGGTCTGGATTTTGTTTTTGTGGGTTTTTAGGTTTTTTAGTGTTTGATGTTTTTGAATCTCCTAAACTTGGATTTAAGATATAAAGAGTTCTGGGTAGAGTGATAGTCTTTTCTGTCTTTCTACGGTTATCTAGAACATGGTAAATGGAGTTGTTATAGGTTTTGATGTGTTTTTACAGAAGGGGGTTAACATGTATACAGGGTTTCTGTTTTTTGGTTACTTGGTAGTTGTAATTTGTAATTTGCAAAAGCAAGCAGAGACACTGCTTCACCTTGTTCCAGATGTTTAGAATAAACAATCTATGTGTGCAAGTATGCTTGGCTTTGTGTGGAAAAATGAAAGATTGAAAATGTGAAGGATAACTGTGTTTTCTTATGGTTAGTTTTGTGCTTTGTTTCTGAATATGTTGTCTCCTTATTTTTGCTGCTTGAAATGCTAATTTGCTTACATTTTGCAGGGGCTGTACTTGCTAATGGTTGGAGAAAGTAGTTTAGTTTATGTGTCGGGCAAGATGTCATCTCCAGCGTCTCGATCTCCAACTGATGGGTCTACTGAAGTGCCACCTTCCGCAACACCTTCTGCAACACCTTCCGCAACACCTGGAGATGTTTCTACACAAGCAACGGAGTAGCCTACACTGGACCCTGCACCTGAAAGTAAACCAAAGAGGAAGGGCAGAGTAACTTCTAAAGTTTGGAATGATTTTACTAGACTCAGTGAGGAAGTAGCTGAATGTAACCATTGTAAGAATAAAATGCAAGCCAAAACTCAAGGAAATGGAACATCAAGTATGAGGACACACTTGACCAGATGTCGTGAAAATCCCAATAGGAAGAAAAAAGGACAACAAAGCTTGGTGTTTCCAATACCAAAACCTGGGCAATCTTCGCAACTACTTTCTCTTAGTTATGACAAGGAAATGTGTAGAAGGAAATTGGCTGAGTTTGTGATACAAGATGAGCTACCTTTCAGATTGGTAGAAGGAAAAGGCTTTAGAGCATTTTGTCAAGTGTTAGAACCTAGATTCAAGGTTCCAAGCCGTATGACAATCTACCGAGATCTTTTATTCATCTACAAAGAAGAGAAAGCAGTGTTGAGGAAGTATTTCAAGGACAACAAACAAAGAGTATCTTTAACAACAGATACATGGACTTCTCCCAATAACTTCAATTATATGTGTGTGACAGTGCACTTTGTTGATGTTAATTGGAAGTTGCAAAAGAGAATCATTTTGTTTTGCCAAGTCAAGGGTCATAGTGGACTGGATATTGGAAAAATGCTAGAGAGATGTTTGCTAGATTGGGGGTTAGAAGATGTTTTTGCTGTGACTTTGGACAATGTCAGTGCAAATAATGTTGCAATGGACTATCTTCAAACCAGTGTCATCAATTGGACAGGAGCATCAGTTCGAGCTCAGTACATGCAAGTGTTGATAGTGGTTTTTAAACAAAGGGTAAAATCGTAAAACCCCAAATAACCAAATGTCACTGGTGACACATTTATTAGGACATTTAATGCATGAAGTCAGTAATTAATAGGGGTATTTTTTCAAATTAGGGTTACAACGAACAAAACCCTAAATTCCCTCCGTGCCAATGGCAAATCATGCCATACCACACCTATCCCAAGCTATATGCGCCATGCCAAACGCATTCTCGCCTTGGCCTTAGCTATGCTAGTCACACCAAACGCGCCAAAGCATGCCAACCATGCTAGCCGCACCTCCGTGCCAATGGCAAATCATGCCAGCCACACCTAGCCCAAGCTAGCCGCGCCTTGCCAAACGCACTCTGCCTTGGCCCTAGCTATGCTAGTCACACCAAACGCGCCAAAGCATGCCAACCATGCTAACCCGCCTCCGTGCCAATGGCCAATCATGCCCGCACCATACCAAAAAATCATGCCAGCCATACCAAAAGCGCCGAAGCATGCCAACCATGCTAGCCGCACCTCTATGCCAATGGCAAATCATGCCAGCCATACCAAACGTGCCAAAGCATGCCAACCATCCTAGCCGCACCTCTATGCCAATGGCAAATCATGTCAAGCCACACCAAACGCGCCAAAGCATGCCAACCATGCTAGCCGCACCTCCGTGCCAATGGCAAATCATGCCAGCCACACCTTGCCCAAGCTAGCCGCGCCATGCCAAACACACTCTGCCTTGGCCCTAGCTACGCTGGTCATGCCACGCCAAGCCAAACACCCTTACCTTGGCCCTAGCCGCGCCATGCCAAAGTAGCGCCAGCACCTAAGCTTTCAAACCATGCAACCTAGGCCAAATTGGCCACGCATGCCATTGGCACATGCCAACACTCTCGCTGGTAGCTTTTCTCACGAGGGCGCGACCCAAATTGGCCACGCTTGCCATTGGCACATGCCAACACGCTCGCGGGTAGCTTTTCCTACTAGGGCGCGACCCAAATTGGCCACGCATGCCATTGGCACATGCCAACACGCTCGCTGGTAGCTTTTCCTACCAGGGCGCGACCCAAATTGGCCACGCATTCCATTGGCACATGCCAACACGCTCGCTGGTAGCTTTTCCTACCAGGACGCGACCCAAATTGTCCACACATGCCATTGGCACATGCCAACACGCTCGCTGGTAGCTTTTCCTACCAGGGCGCAACTCAAATTGGCCACGCATGCCATTGGCACATGCCAACACGCTAATTGGTAGATTTTCCTACCAGGGCGCGACCCAAATTGGCCACGCATGCCATTGGCAAATTCCAACACGCTCGCTGATAGCTTTTCCTACCAGGGCGCGACCCAAATTGTCCACGCATGTCATTGGCACATGCCAACACGCTCGCTGGTAGCTTTTCCTACCAAGGCGCTACCCAAATTGGCCACGCATGCCACTAGCACATGCCAACACGCTCGCTGGTAGCTTTTCCTACCAGGACGCTACCCAAATTGGCCACGCATGCCATTGGCACATGCCAACACGCTCGGTGGTAGCTTTTCCTACCAGGTCGTGACCCAAATTGGCCACGCATGCCATTGGCACATGCCAACATGCATCGCTGGTAGCTTTTCTTACCAGGACATAGCCCTAATGGCCATGCGTGCCATTGACACATGCCAAACACGCACGCTGGTAGCCTAACTTGCAAGCCGTGCAACCTACCATCAAGGCATTCCGCACACGCCATTGGCACTTGCCATACACGCCACTAGCAGCTCTGGCATTGCCACTTACACTCAACGTACAAGCATTCCGCACATGCCATTGGCACATGCCACACACGCCACTAGCAGCTCTGGAATTGCCACTTGCACTCAAGGTGCAACCCGCAACAAAGGCATTCCGCACATGCCACACGCGCCTCTAGCAGCGCCACTTGCACTCAAGGTGCAACCAACACTCGAGACATCAACAAAAACTGGGGGATGATTTCTAGGGTTTTGGTTTGGCGGTCACACCATGCAGCGTACACTACGCTCACATTAAGAAAGCGTGAATAGGAATAAAGCGGTCAAATAAATGAGGAAATAATGGTGAAAACGTTTTCACCCATAAACACCTTGCGGTTACCACCTCCTACCATTATTTCACCCTTTACTCTCTTCCTTAATGAGGCCAGGGTACGTTTCAATCTCGACTTGTATAAATAGGTCTTACCTATTTCCACCAGACAACAAGCCTCGGTCAGGAGAAAAATACAACACTCTCAGAAAAGGCAACTTTGCAAGCTCTCCAAAAAGCTTTCATCTCTTGCAAGCTTCCTAAGCTTTCACTTTCTGATACAAGTCGAGACACTACTCTTCAAGAATTATTCTGGTCTCAACACCTTTCTTTGCTCCCCTCCCCAAATCAACCCTTCTCCTCCACTTTGTGACCGAAGCAAGTCTGGAACGGCCATTTCTTGGTTTAGGCTGGACTTGTATAGATTGATCTCTCGAATCTATAAATTGCTCACGTGCAAAGACATTTGTTTAGGGTTTAAACCAGTTTCTCACTCACCTACCGAATTTACCAAAATCGGCGGAAACGATTTTCACCCATAAACAATTGGCGACCACAGCGGGAGGATTGATCTATCGGCTACAATATCATATTGTCGATCTCTTTCTTCGACCCAGATGTCAAGATGATAGGGAAGGCGACTCAATCCTACTCAACTACCGTGACAACCCGGTTACACAAGCAAAAACTACACCGAAAACCGGGGACTCGTTGAAGATGCTATCGCGATTGGGTACCTGCTGGCGATGCTACCAGCAAAGCCGCCTTTTACATGGAGAGGGGCGTGTTCGCAAAAACCTATGGAGTGAGTAAATTTAGACTGGCCAAGATATACGATATTTTTTTTTTAGGTTCTTAATAAAACCGTCAAAACCGGTCAAACTTTTCATAAAAGCAATATTCCTTTCACAAAACATAATGTTTTTTATCAAAAAAAAAAAAAAATCCAATAAAAAGCTAAAGAAAAACCTAAATGAAAGTTTAACAAAAAAAAAAAAAAAAAGAGAGAAACATTCAAGGAAAAATCATCCAACAGAGGTCTGCTCTTCTTGGAGAAAGTCAACTTTGCATCTTCAAGAGCCGCTCTCTTCATAGTTAACATCTTGGAAAGCTTTTCGAGTTCTACCTCCTGTCGTGCAATCTCCTCTGCAGAAAGGCTTTCGATTCCTGCATCTTTAGACTTCCGGATCTCAGCAAGGCCTTCGACAAACCACGAAGCGTTGAACTCATTTTCTACGCACACGTCGCGATGGTGCTCCCAGTCAGCAATAACGTCTTCAGAAACGGTATGGCCAGTCACCTCACGCATATCCTCAATGGAAGATAAAGCCTCTTCCACACGCTTAACCAGCGCAAATCGACTAGTGACCTTCTTGGTTGTGGCCATATGTCCGTACTTCTCCCAGATTCTGGTGCACAACGCCTCATACTTAGCCAACACGCTGAAGCCGCCAACCAGCACATGACCTGGATAAGGAACCAAGTATGGGGGATCAAAAATGGCGCCTGCAACTGTCCTCACGACTCGCAAAGGGTCTTCTTCCATGTGTACGGCAGCAACCATCAGAGAATCATCCACCGTTTGAACCACGTATGTGCCCGGCAATTGGCTAACTCCCATCTCCAAGTCACCGGCGGTAGTCACCAAAGGCAAGTTTTCGTGTGGCTCCAACCTGGAATCGTCCTCCGAACCGAATTCCTTCTGCGAACTTGAGTTAGACATTTTTCAAAAGAAGAAACGGAAGAAGAAAGAAAAAGAAGCGCGAAACTCACCGAACCACTTCCCGAAAAATAACCAGTGCTGCCAGAGGAATCACTCTCACTTGTCGAATTTTCTTATTTCTCTGGCTCATCACCGCTATGAGGAGGCTCAGTGCCTCCGGAATTCTTCGAAGAAATTGCCGTCTCCTGGCAACGTGCAAGGGCAGCGAAAGCATTAACACTACCGAAGCCCTGGAAGAAACAAGACACATGTTTTCAGTAGAAATTCACGTGTTTTGAGACAAACCAACAAGGGACGACTAGGGACTTCTCACAGGCTAGAAGCAAAACGATCCACCCAGGGATTAACGGCACAGTTATCCGACAACTCAGCAACGATTCGAAAGACTGAGGACTTCCCATGACCATGTTTCTCAAAAAGAAAAAAAAACTTGGTGTTGCACCCGGAAAGTTTATTCTCATCAGAAGACCTGAGAAACTGAACGTTACTGCAGTGACATTCGAAGAATTATTTATGATGAAGTATTTCCACAAGCTTATGAAAGGCATACCTATGGCTATGGTTTGCACCAGCACAAGAAAACAAATTGAAAGAGAAACGCTGGAGTACATAGATGGAATATGCTTGCCCACTTTATCACTACCGCGCTACCGCTAACACCATGACGTGATAACGAATATACGAGGTAAAAGGGGAGCTAACCCATTTCATAAGCATAACACTTTTTAGAATTTGAATAAAGAAAGGATTTCCTGTTTGAGCTACGTATGGGAAGAGGCAACTGGGCCCGCAAGAACAAGTCCGAGCCACTCCAAGCCAGCGTCCATGCCTAACCCAGCGTCCACACCAAGCCAGCGCCCATTCCAAGACGATCCAGCGCCTACCAGACGCGCATGCCAAAAACGCTTGCCATACGCGCTTACTAGACGCACATGCCAGGCACAAATGCCGCACGTGCATGCCAGCCGCAGTACCACACTCCGTGCTAACAGTTTGCATCCTTCCAGCACCATCCTCGCCCTTCGAAACAGCGCCATGGCTCCAGCACTTCGTGATCAAAACCGTGTCATCTCTGCACGATACACTTACGATCACCAGAATCAGAGCCACTTCCTCCACCCCAACGGTTCTTCAAGCATGGCAGCTCCAATCGTCACCAGAGACGCTACTCCACCATCAGGGCAAGATACTGGAAGATCCGGAAGAAGCCGACCTCCTTTTAGCACTGTTGATTTGATGAAAAGACAAAAGATACTTCAGCAGGACGTGAGTTTATAGATGAAGAGGCTCGCGTTGCTCTTGAACACCCAGTAGATGGGGATAAGCAATCCAATTTCGTCACACGTAAAGATCAGGAAAGACTTCTCCAAAATCGAAAGCAAAGGAAATCAACAACTCTCCTGAGTTCACGGAGACCCTTCTCCCGTCAGGATCCGCACGATGGGAACTTCGCCCACAAAGTCGTACAGTCTATGATGAAACAGTTATGTGGGATTCTATGTTTCTCCAAGGTATAGCGTCAAGACATATTTGCACCCCTCAACCGCACTGTATCAGGAAAGCAGGCGTTTCCAGCCAGGGAAGCCGTTCCCAAACCCCAACCTCTCCTAGAAAGCACGACCGATAGATGGAACTGGGGACTCCTAACCTATGTTCTCTTGAGGGATGTTGAGTTTGACAGAACGTGATGCGGCCTCCGACTTCAAAATGGTAACCGTCAAGGCTCTGAGAGTTGCAAGACGTCGTATCAACGTTCTCTCTAGAAGTATCTACACATCAACGTTCTCCAGAAGCGGCTTCACTTCAACGTTCGCTTCAACGCCACTCCTTCCAGCAAAGGGTCGTGCCACCACACTCCCTATATCAAGGAACATAGTCACAGCCAGCCAATCTTCGTATTCATGGACACCTTTTAATCCATCTCGCCAAAACTCGTGATCATGGACAGTTTGCTCGCTTATGCAGCCAGCCAATCCTTTTACTTCCACGGAAGCCCATAGAATATCAGCCAACCTACTTTGTTACCACGACAATGTAGTCTCTCCTGATTACATCTCCTACCAAGAACTGTTGTCCCTCATTCGTTGATACTAGCCATAGCTTCACCGCAGCAGCAATTACTACAAAGATGGAAACACGTAAACCATACTTGAGGACGGAAGATATACACGGGATCCCTTCACTGTCAAAGCTCCGAAGACACATTCCACCAAAAAGCCGTACCCACAACAAGGTCCTCTACTCTCCAAGGGTGCAGCGCAAGAATACCAGCTCTGTCGACTTTCACAATATTGAGAAGATGCCGCAACCAGCTGATATTAAACTCCAAGGATTCACAGGTGGACACCATGTTCTCCCACCTTTGAATGGATGACTCTGCAGCAGCACGGATGGACATATTCTCCATCTCAGCAATCATTAGCAAAAGACAGTTCACTACGGAAACCAAGGCGGACGAACAACAATTTACTACGCTCCTGGTAGTGATATGGCCGTATGTCTTCCATATCCTCGTATAAAGGACCACGAATTCTTTCCTCACCAGGAAACCGCCAACATTCTGATAATTGGAGGAGAGACACCTCATACGAGTCCCAAACGACAAACCTGCATAGGGGTATTCATGACAATAGAGCCCTAAATCAGCGTTCTCCAAGTCTGCAGCAGTCAACAAGGTTGGATTTAAAGGAAGGGGGACGACTAGGTCATCCTCGTCGATAACAGTAATGCATGCTCCAACGGGATATCTCTGCACAAAATGGAAATTTTCCATCCATCAAACAAGCGGTAAAGCGTACGTCAGTCCACCAAAGAAGAAAAAAACATACCGGTATGATTTTCTTAACCCGAATAACCCTTGTTGGGATGCTCCTGCAAGAGTCAGACCTCGCGACTTCACCTGGAGAATCTGGCTGGTTAGAAGATGATTCGTCTCCGTGCGACATGACAAAGAGAGAAACTCGACAAGAAGAGCCCTTTCTCAAACGAGGGAGATGATGCAATTACGTTGGGTATGAATACGGAACCTTAAAAAAGGAAAGGAAGCAACCAGATTTTAGCATGGATAATGCCCTGGTTGAAGCCGCACGCGTGAAGGAAGGCAAAACAAGGAAACTTTGCTATCTATAGAAACACCTACTCCCTCCTTGTTTACACCGGCCCCACCAATTGAGCTAACTTCCCAATGACCTCCCAAGTCACGCCAGCTAGCACGCTCAGCTTCCCCACCTTGCGCCGGTCCCGCCAGCTAGCACGCTCAGTTTCCCAACTCAAGTCACGCCAGCTAGCACGATCATCTTCTCATTTTTGCGTCGGTCCCGCCATCTAGCACGCTCAGTTTCCCAACACGCAACAACTTCTCAATGCCGCCCAGCTTCCTGTCTCTCACGACGCTAACTTCCTAATTGTGCTAGCCTCTCGATTTGCGCAAAACTGCCAGAGGCAAGGATTTCCAAATCCTATTCATAAAAAAGGTCAGACAAGCCTCCTCAATTCTCTTTACAATTTTTTGTTGATAATTTGTCACCATCTTATGCTTACCTCGCAACAAAGCTCCTGTTCCGAGATAAGCAGAGGACTTAATGTTGATGATGGCTTTTAAACAAAGGGTAAAATCGTAAAACCCCAAATAACCATTTCACCGGTGACACATTTATTAGGACATTTAATGCATGTAGTCAGTAATTAATAGGGGGTATTTTTTAAAATTAGGGTTACAACGAACAAAACCCTAAATTTCCCTCTATGCCAATGGCAAATCATGCCAGCCACACCTAGCCCAAGCTAGCTGCGCCATGCCAAACGCACTATGCCTTGGCCCTAGCTATGCTAGTCACACCAAACACGCCAAAGCATGCCAACCATGCTAGCCGCACCTCCGTGCCAATGGCAAATCATGCCAGCTGCCACACCTAGCCCAAGCTAGCCGCGCCATGCCAAACGCACTCTGCCTTGGCCCTAGCTATGCTAGTCACACCAAACGCGCCAAAGCATGCCAACCATGCTAACCGCACCTCCGTGCCAATGGCCAATCATGCCAGCCACACCTAGCCTAAGCTAGCCGCACCTTTATGCCAATGGAAAATCATACCAGCCATACCAAACGCGCCGAAGCATGCCAACCATGCTAGCCGCACCTCTATGCCAATGGAAAATCATGCCAGCCATACCAAACGTGCCAAAGCATGCCAACCATGCTAGCCGCACCTCTATGCCAATGGAAAATCATGCCAGCCACACCAAACGCGCCAAAGCATGCCAACCATGCTAGCCGCACCTCCGTGCCAATGGCAAATCATGCCAGTCACACCTTGCCCAAGCTATCCGCGCCATGCCAAACACACTCTGCCTTGGCCCTATCTACGCTGGTCACGTCACGCCAAGCTAAACACCCTTACCTTGGCCTTAGCCGCGCCATGCCAAAGTAGCGCTAGCACCTAGGCTTGCAAACCATGCAACCTAGGCCAAATTAACGACGCATGCCATTGGCACATGCCAACACGCTCGCTGGTAGCTTTTCTCACCAGGGCGCGACCCAAATTGGCCACACATGCCATTGGCACATGCCAACACGCTCGCTGGTAGCCTTTCCTACCAGGGCGCGACCCAAATTGGCCACGCATGCCATTGGCACATACCATCACACTCGCCGGTAGCTTTTCCTACCAGTAGCGACCCAAATTGGCCACGCATGCCATTGGCACATGCCAACACGCTCGCTGGTAGCTTTTCCTACCAGGACACGATCCAAATTGGCCACGCATGCCATTGGCACATGCCAACACGCTCGCTGGTAGCTTTTCCTAACAGGGAGCGACCCAAATTGGCCACGCATGCCATTGGCACATGCCAACACGCTCGATGGTAGCTTTTCCTACCAGGACACGACCCAAATTGGCCACGCATGCCATTGGCACATGCCAACACGCTCGCTGGTAGCTTTTCCTCCCAGGGCGCGACCCAAATTGGCCACGCATGCCATTGGCACATGCCAACACGCTCGCTGGTAGCTTTTCCTACCAGGGCGCTACCCAAATTGGCCACGCATGCCATTGGCACATGCCAACACGCTCGTTGGTAGCTTTTCCTACCAGGGCGCGACCCAAATTGTCCACGCATGCCATTGGCACATGCCTACACGCTCGCTGGTAGCATTTCTTACCAGGGCGCGACCCAAATTGGCCACGCATGCCATTGGCACATGCCAACACGCTTGCTGGTAGCTTTTCCTACCAGGGCGCGACCCAAATTGGCCACGCATGCCATTGGCACATGCCAACATGCTCGCTGGTAGCTTTTCCTACCACGGCGCGACCCAAATTGGCCACGCATGCCATTGGCACATGCCAACACGCTCGCTGGTAGCTTTCCTTACCAGGACGCGACCCAAATTGGCCACGCATGCCATTGGCACATTCCAACACGCTCGCTGGTGGCTTTTCCTACCAGGGAACGGCCCAAATTGGCCACGCATGCCATTGGCACATGCCAACATGCTCGCTGGTAGCTTTTCCTACCAGGACGCTACCCAAATTGGCCACGCATGCCATTGGCACATGCCATCACGCCACGCTGGTAGCTTTTTCCTACCAGGGCGCGACCCAAATTGGCCACGCATGCCATTGGTACATGCCAACACGCCGCCGGTAGCTTTTCCTACCAGGTAGCGACCCAAATTGTCCACGCATGCCATTGGCACATGCCAAAGACGCCGCCGGTAGCTTTTCCTACCAGGTAGCGACCCAAATTGGCCAAAGCATGCCATTGGCACATGCCAACATGCTCGTTGGTAGCTTTTCCTACCGGTGGCGACCCAAATTGGCCACGCATGCCATTGGCACATGCCAACACGCTCGCCGGGTAGCTTTTCCTACCAGGGCGCTACCCAAATTGGCCACGCATGCCACTGGCACATGCCAACACGCTCGCTGGTAGCTTTTCCTACCAGGACCCTACCCAAATTGGCCACGCATGCCATTGGCACATGCCAACACGCTCGCTGGTAGCTTTTCCTACCAGGTCGTGACCCAAGTTGTCCACGCATGCCATTGGCACATGCCAACATGCATCGCTGGTAAATTTTCTTACCAGGACATAGCCTTAATGGCCATGCGTGCCATTGACACATGCCAAACACGCACGCTGGTAGCCTAACTTGCAAGCCGTGCAACCTACCATCAAGGCATTCCGCACTTGCCATACACGCCACTAGCATCTTTGGCATTGCAACTTACACTCAACGTACAAGCATTCCGCACATGACATTGGAACATGCCACACACGCCACTAGCAGCTCTGGCATTGCCACTTGCACTCAAGGTGCAACCCGCAACAAAGGCATTCCGCACATGCCACACGCGCCTCTAGCAGCGCCACTTGCACTCAAGGTGCAACCAACACTCAAGACATCAACACAAACTGGGGGATGCTTTCTAGGGTTTTGGTTTGGCGGTCACAGCATGCAGCGTACACTACGCTCACATTAAGAAAGCGTGAATAGGATTAAAGCGGTCAAATAAATGAGGAAATAATGGTGAAAACGTTTTCACCCATAAACACCTTGCGGTTACCACCTCCTCCCATTATTTCACCCTTTACTCTCTTCCTTCATGAGGCCGGTGTACGTTTCAATCTCGACTTGTATAAATAGGTCTTACCTATTTCCACCAGACAACAAGTCTCGGTCAGGAGAAAAATACAACACTCTCAGAAAAGGCAACTTTGCAAGCTCTCCAAAAAGCTTTCATCTCTTGCAAGCTTCATAAGCTTTCACTTTCTGATACAAGTCGAGACACTACTCTCCTAGAATTATTCTGGTCTCAACACCTTTTTTTGCTTCCCTTCCCAAATCAACCCTTCTCCTCCACTTTGTGACCGAAGCAAGTCTAGAACGGCCATTTCTTGGTTTAGGCCGGACTTGTACAGATTGATCTCTCGAATATATAAAGTTCTCACGTGTAGCACATTTGTTTAGGGTTTAAATCAGTTTCTCACTCACCTACCGAATTTACCAAAATCGGCGGAAATGATTTTCACCCATAAACAGCAGGTTAGAATTCTTTTCCTTGTTTTCTTTTCATAGATGTTTTCACATTCCTTTGTTTATTTGCTTTTGTACTAAACGATTTGCATAGTATCAAGGAACATATTATTGTATGTTTGGTGTTTTATTGAGTGATTGAAATAGTTGGATTGTGAAAATGTTTGGGTTATGATTTTTTATCTTTCTTTCCCATTTTTTATTTGTTGCTTTTCCATCACTACTTTTCTGATATGTTATCATTATTTTGTTTCATTCTT
The DNA here is from genome assembly GCA_023531295.1 of Papaver armeniacum. Lineage (NCBI taxonomy): Eukaryota > Viridiplantae > Streptophyta > Magnoliopsida > Ranunculales > Papaveraceae > Papaver > Papaver armeniacum. The sequence continues at coordinate 530,803 of JAJJWW010008259.1, read as the reverse complement.
ATCAGGTGAGGTGTGTTACGCATGTTCTTGCACTTGTTGTTAAATATGCAATTCTATTATATCACAAGTCAATCAGCAGGATAAGGTCAGTAATTAAGTATGTCACCATTTCTCCCTCTAGGTCAGCAAAATTTAGAAAATGTGCTTCTTTAGAGAAGACTGATTGTAAGAAAATGGTGTTCTTAGATGTGAAAACCCGTTGGAATAGCACATTTCTTATGCTTGAAGCTGCAATTCCATTTGAGAGGGCTATTAAGAGGTTAGAAAGGGAAGATAAGAGCTTCAGAGATAAGTACATTTTCAAGGAAAATTCTCAGGAGGATTTACCTAATACTGATGATGTAGTTATAATTGATATTGATGATTATTTTGTTGATTCTCCATCAAGTGATTCTGAATGTGATGTTGCTTTAACTAACAACAAGAAGAAGAACAAGAAGAACAAGCCCCGTCACCATGCTCCGTATGCGACAGATTGGTCATATGCTAAATCTCTTGTGAAATGTTTGAAGATTTTCTTTGATGCTACAGTTAAGTTCTTGGCTTCAACACAAATCAGCACACATGAATTCTTATGGCAGTTAGCTTTGATACATGAACAGTTGGTTCGTCTGAGACAAACTGTAGGAGATCCACATATTTCTAGGATGGATGATCTAATGTTTCAGAAGTACAACAATTATTGGGGAGATTATGAAGACATGAACTCTGTTTTGTTTTTTGCCAAGTTACTTGATCCTCGATAGAAAGGTTTGAAGTTTGATCTTGAATGTCTGTATGAGCAAGATGAGTATAGGGTTGCAACTATTTTGAAAGCTGTTAAACAAGATATGGAAAGCTTTATGAAGAGTACAGGTCCATGTATTCAAATGCCAATGCAGATGAAGATGTTGGGTCTACAAGTGTCGCAGGTGTAGATGCTGCTGTAGTTTGTGTGCAAGAAGTGAGTATTGAGGATATGCTGGAGTTAAGAAAGAAAAAGAAAAGAATGAATGCTCATTGTTCTCAGCCAAGGTCAGAAGTTGAAAGGTATTTGAGGGATGAATGTGAAGCAAGTACCAAGGACTTTGATATTTTGGCTTGGTGGCAGGCGAATAGTACCAAGTATAGGGTACTATCACTCGTGGCGAAGGATATTTTGGCTATACCCGTTTCTTCAGTTGCATCTATTCAGTACAGGAAAGCGTATTCTTACTCCATGGAGAAGCTCATTGTTTGCTAGGACAGTTGAGGCACTTATCTGTGCGCAAAGCTGGTTACAGCAACCCATTTCCCTTGATTTCATATCTGACTATGTACCTGATGATAATGCTAGCATCGAGGATGGTAATGGACTCTCTCTTCTTATTTTTAAACTTAAAATTTCTATTGCTTTCAACTTTTCATCTGTTTTGATTTTGAGTCATTCTGTTTTCTTATTTGTGTTGCCTTTCTTCTTTGTAAGAATTGCAGAAATTTTGGGACCATTGCCAGAGATTTGAAGGTTGAAAATTGATGAGATGATTGAGATGGACTGCAGTCTTTTACTTGGTTTAATAAAGCTCATATTGATGCAGTATTTTGCTTGGAATGCAGTCAGCTTAGTTCATACTGATGCTACCTTTCTTTTGTTATGTTAAACTTCAAGACTACTAGTTTTTTAACTTTAGTATCCTTGGTTTCGAAGACTTTATAATCCTTTCTTTACTTGGTTTATTAAGACTTTGTGTGTGGGTTTAATACTTGGTTTCTTAAGACTATGTCTGTGGATTTATCATTTTATTCAGACTTGTTTGTTTGTATCAGTTTATATCTACTGCAGTTTATAGTTTTCAGTAGGTACAGCCGTACAGGGTATTGTTCGGTTTCAGTTTAAAACCGAAAAAATAACCAAACCGTGTCAGTTCAGTTCACAATCGAACCGGTTAATAAACAGTTCAGTTTCAGTTTGAATTGGAAGAACCGAGCTTTGTACAGTTCAGTCCACGGTTTCACCTGAAAACCGAACTGACTGACCGTTGTGCAGCCCTAATCCTAATATCATTTGTTTATGTTTCGAAAAGCTAAGAACCGGAAGTGGTAAAGTGTAACAAAATTCAAAAATAACTAACTATTGACTTGACGGTCATTGGTCAGTCTAAGACACAAATGCATTAAAGACACAAGTGCATTAACTACATATTCCACCACCCAGATCCAAATGAGGCAGTAAAATTGTGATCCTTTTATAAAATACTTCTCCAAAATATTTTCAGAAAACATACTCCCTCTGTTTTTGGAAAGGAGATACTTTCACTTTTTCATTTTAGCCTAAAAATAGGCCAAATTGAAAAAAGTGAAAGTATCTCTTTTCCAGAAACGGAGGGAGTATTATTTTGTATTTATGTACTCATCTGAACCTTTTAACACATACGATGAGCTAGTACGTATGCTTCCAGTAAAGTCTCGCGTTAGGTTCGAGTTAATAAGCGAAGGTTGGCACTTATTGGTTAACAATGACAACTACTTTATCGATTTACATCTTTCACGAACAAATTCATGGCAATGTTCACATTCCTTGTAATATTCCGTATTAGTGAAAAGAAGACTATCGTTTCTGGGGATATATATTTAATGGCGCACCTATTACTTGAACTCCCACACAGTTAACAAGACATGATTGTATGCTCAAACATGTTCCTACCATAATGATTTCCACGTTAACCCTACTGTTGATTGCATAAGGAATGTCATAACTCGAGAAGAACCTCCGTGGGCGAAGCAACGATAGAAAAATGAAAATAAATTTTAATATCATACAGTAAAACATATACTCGGGAGTGACATTTTCTTGATTAGTTTACCACTATGGAAAACAGTAGTTAAATCCCCAAGTGTCAGGATGATATGATTTGTAAGTTTATGACCATAGAGAGGAATGTTTATACTATACTATACGAAGAAAATGCACATACTCGTGATAATTCCGTTCGAATATTAAAAACTGATACTTTTGATATTCCCATAAGTTTTATAAAAATAAGACGAGAATTTGATTCTTAAGTTTTTATTTCATTTATACCCTTATATACAAAATATAATCCCTTCGTCCTAATTTAAGAATGATATATCTCTCAAACTATATAGAATGGATATTTATGAATATTATATATCATTTGAAAACTCCTTAAATGACATATATCAACTAGTGTAAACATGATTATGAAATTTTTTATATTTCATCGAATAAAATTTAGCACCATTAAGTAATTAAAATGGTAATTTAGGGTAGATAGTCTTTTTTTTTTTGTCAAGTTAAGGAATATAAAAAAAAAAAAAGATATCACTTTATTTCTTTTTCATCCATGGTTGTTGCAAATAAAACCGAGGAGAATACATTTTAGAATATCAGATACATATTGCATAACTAAGTTAGTATATCAGATACATTATGAAGTTGTATAGTTTTTAAATGAGATACAAATACCTTGGTTACAAGAATCCTTTTGTCCTAAGAAAATCCAACATAAATCGAAATCTCAAAGAATAACCAAGTTTTTTATTACATATGGTAAATGTATATTATCATTCATGAAGAAAACTAAATATAAAGAGATTTTTATAAGCATAAAAACCAAAATTTAAACATATTATCAAACAACGTATGATAAATACATGATTCATAAATGGAAACTAAAGAAACTCAAAACCATTCCATCCGAAGTCTGGTAAATTTTCAAATACACTAGTATTGTCATCTTTAGGAGAAACCATCACGTACCTTCAAACAAACACTTAAAGTTCAAAAACTTATATTAAAATTCAACAAATTCTTTGCAGATCTAGAAAGAAAATAAAAATATGTAACATCTCACCAATGTGTTTGGCATGCATGGAAGCCATTTTGTAATACAATTATGTTAAAGGAAAATGTGAACTGCAACTTGTAAAACCTATTATATTATGTTTCCATTGGCATGTGTAATTTGAAGATGAGGTTTCTAAAGCTTTATGTTTAATGGTGTGTAAAAGATATATTAGACACCAAATTGAATAATTTTTATCAATTAAGTGAAAGCTCGAAATATATATTTCCATTCGTAGTTAAATCAGGTGAAATAATAACATTTGAAGAAAAAATGGTCTATACACATTTCTTTTTTTTTAACTAAGCAGCAACAATGCATTACAAATACATACTACAATAACAAAGTGAAGGTGACGAACCTAAGCTTGAAAAAGAAAAATAAAGAAAATTGTGTAAAGATGATAAACGATCTTCCAAACATGTTTATAATGTGGACCCCGAATAAAAACTATTGGTAGTATGGTTGGTAAACAAATGGAAAAGATATTGTTGCCTTTAATTTGGACATTTAGATTGGCACCGTTACTTCTTCGAGTCCATTACAAGTACAAATGAGCTTGTTATAGGAATAACAATACCAATGGTTGATACAACCTTGTACATTCTTTATCTTTATGATGGGAAACGTAAGACTTTCATGTGAGTTGAAATCAATGAGATGTCGTGGAATATATATTCTCATCCATTGATTTGCGATAATATTTCCGGAAAACATGTTAATCTCATCTGAAAAATCTTATCGTTTTCAAGGTTTTAGGGTTTATAACACAATAAAATTAAGACAGAAAATACCATGAAGAGTATCAGAGTTTGTCATAATTTTAATGACAATATATATGGGGAGATATTGATTAGGCTCCTGGTGAAGTCACTCGTTAGGTTTAAATGTGCAAGCAAAGGTTGGGAGTCATTAATTAGTAGTGATAATTACTTTATCGATTTACATCTTTCGCAAACAAAAACACGCTCATCTTCATCCACATTCGTGGTAATAATATGGACACTTGAAGAGAGTACAATGGATTTTGTGGATTTATTTAATAAAAAAGTATTTGTTATTACATTGATAATAAAGTTAAGAAAACATGAACATGTGCACATACCTATTAACAGTTTGATATGTTTCTACTATGATGATTACTATCTCCCTACTACTGCTACCATTCGCATTAGTAATGTCATGACCAAAGACGAAACTCCGTGGATTTAAGCTACAATAGAAAAAAGATTTGCCCCTTGGCTCTACCATCACAATCAAACACTAATGTATGGATTTGGATTCGACATTACCACCAAGGAACACAAAGTGATCTGCATATGGAAAACAGAAGCTATAGCTCCAAGTGATGATGATGATGATGAAGTTGATCATTTTTATCTGGATGACATAATTTGTAAAGTTATGACTGTGGGGAGACAAAATTATAGTGCATCGAGAATTACAGATGATTTCCCATCCTGTACGATCCGAGATGATGGTATCTTTTGTTAATGTTTCCTTATACTGGCTAGTCGATATGCTATTCCGACATCACAGTGTAAGAATAACAAGTCATCTCCTTCTGCTGAATACATTGGTAAATTTTTTCAGGTCATTGTTGTGTTTTACCTCGCAAGCGAATAATTTAGGTCAATACACATTCCAAATTTCATCATAGATTACCCTGACTATTATATGGTCTTGAAATTCGGACATCACCTTGTTTATATGTTAGAAGTGGATGGACATATTGCACTACTGGATCAAGTGAACGGTCAGATTGTCAATTTGTGGATATTTGATGAAGATGGTGATAGCCAGGAAAATACTAGTACTAATACTATTGTTGGTAGTAGAGATAGTAATTGGATTGAAGAGACAATTTTAATGCCTTTTGGTCCTTCAGGAAAGTTGTACTTCTTTGAGTCCATTACGGGTACAAACCATCTGGTTATAGTAATCGGAATGCCAATGGTTGCTACAGCCTTATACGTTCTTCATCTTTACGATAGGAAAAATAAGACATTCATGCAGGTTAGATAGAGATCAATGGAATACAGACGAATATGTTTACTCAGGCAGACTGAATGGAAACTTTTACAGAAAGTCTTTTACCGGTTCCGAAGCAACAACAACTGCGAAAAGAGTACTACCCTCAGTTTCATAAGCTAATATGAAAAATGAAACAACTATCTTTTTATTTAGTTCATTGTTTTAATTGATTTTACATTGCTTAATTTGTTTTTCTATTCCAGTTTGACTCTAAAATGTTGCCACAGAAGGACATGAGTCAAAAAGCAAAAAATCGACACTTTGCATTGTCATCCATGTAAACATAATACTTGAAGTAGACTCAAAGAATGTCTTTAACCGGTTCCAAGAAACAACAACAATAGTGACCAGAATAATACCCTCAGTCTCATATGCTAAATAACTGACAACTGTCTTTCTATTTATTTCATTGTTTTAGTGAATTTCAGATTTCTTTATCTGTTTATCTATCCCAAATTGAGTTTTTTATTGAGAAATCGATTAAAAGGTTATCATAGATACAACTTGCTGTCCATTGATTTATAAAACACGGGTGTCAAAAACTAAAAACTTCGGACCATGAATTATCATGTAAACATTACCGGATGTATATATATATATATATATAACTTAATCACATATTTTATTAACATAATAAAAAGTTCAGGCATAATCAACCAAGAAACAAGAAAAAAAAACTCACAACATAAGCCAAACTACAAAACTACTTACACACAAGAATAATTTTCTCCACAACAGCCAATGTCTTTGACAATAATCACAATAGAAGTTCATATTCTCTAAAACAACGATAATATTGGACGTCTGACAATACTCGGCAAGCCTTCAACCATCTTGGATGAATGAACCAAAGAATGTTTGAATGTTTCCCTTTCTAAAATCATTTAAAACAGATTTTGAATCAAATTTGATAATGATATGACTCTTTCACAGAAGAACTACTCAAATTTGACCGGCGTGGCTTGCGGTTAGATAAGTGTTAAATAAAAAGAACGCTCTCTGTGAAGTCATAATTCTCTCTCCCTGTTCCTACCTTGTACAAAACTGTGAGGGAATAAATGTAATTCATTTTGCAGATTGACATGAGATAGTCAAATGAGAATTCTATATACTTTCATAGATTTTTTATTTGAGCGACTCTTGGAGATTTTCTGGAAATTTAGAGAATTCTAGCGATTTTATGAAAGTATTACAGAGAGCCTTTGTGACTTATATATACAAATTTAGTGCAAGTTTAAGAAGTATTGTGATTTATAAAGACAAAAAAAAAGTACAATATCTAACAAAAATTCAAAGTACTCAACTTTTTATTATGCAAGTTACAATGTTAACAAAAGTATCATGAAAACTTGTAAAATACTTGTCGATTGTGAATTTTTTTTAGTATATTCATCACACCATCTGTGTTTTATTCTCTTATTTTTCTTCGTTTTTTCTACCAGTATTTTCTTCTGTCGACCATGACATAGTGATATCAAGTGACACAAATGAAAAGAATGAGTGTACAGTAATGTGAAAAAACTAGAATTTAGCTGTTAGACCACTGTAAAATAAATAAAAATAATATTTATATGTGAATATTATGCTTATGAAAAAATAGCCCAAATTTCAAAGTCTCCAAAAATCTCATCTTTCTAAGAGAGATTTTGGTCATGCCTTTTTTTCTTACAAATGTCCCCCAAAGTCTCTAAAATCTACTAATCCATGACTTATAAAAGAATGAATCTGTAACATCAATTAATTAGTAAGTGATTGATTAACTAAATTAAAAGATTAGTGATTTGATTAGAGTAATAATTAGATTAATAATTAGTGTCAGAAAATCAAAGATAAAAAAAAATTGATTTTTTTTTCTTCTGAAAATTAAACTTACGGTTAGGAGCTCATGTTCTCCCAACCGTAGACAAACCCTTGAGAATTTTTTTTTTTTTTTTTTTTTGAAATCCTAAAATACGGTTGGGTTTCCTAACCGTAAACCATAAATACGGTTGGGAGTTCATGTTTTTCCAACCATAAAAAATCCTTATGGTTTTATTTCCTAATCGTATCAAGTTCTGAAACTAATTTTTAAAACCCTAGTTCAATCAAATCTAACCTATTTATGCAATCAAAAGCAACAAAAATAAGTTGGGTTTTCAATTCTTACCCAAATGAAATCATTAGTGGCTAAGATAATCATTTATTCTATTTTGTGAACCAACCCAATTGAAGAAGAAAAAAAATTGTAGAAAAGGAACAAGAGGAGAAGAAAAAAGGAAGAAGATGAAAAGACGTGTTTTTTTTTTTCTTCTAGTTTTTGATTTTAATTAGAAATAGATTAGGTAAGTCAAAGGGTATTTTTGTGTTTCTGTTATAGAATAGATCCCCTCATCAACATTTAGGACGTTAGAATCTATATTAGCATTTAAAACCAAATCCTTGGAGACCAATTACCTTTGATTTTTTTTCTTCTTCTCTTATTCCCTTGTAGCTGTTTAATGAAGCCCCTCAAATTCTGCAAGGGTAAATTAAAATCTCTAAAGATTCTAATGCGTTTTAGTCTGATCACAGGTACCTTTTGCTACAACCAGAAAAAAGAAAAGAAAATACGTCAAGGAAAGGTTAAAACTATACAGCTGACCCATACTCAGAGTAATGAAAGATGAGAAGAATTAGAGGATGACAACTCAGTAGCAAAAGAGATATATACATCAACAAATATCTCAAATATCCCAGTGGTGGAAGAGGTAAGTACACCTTCTGAAAAGTTTATGTTCTACAGATATATGATTCACATGATTAGTGAACAACATTGTAGAAAGTATGCAATCATCTTGAGAACACAGGATAGAAATCATGTACACATTGTGTTGTTAAAATTTAGGTATCCTATAATCTCTTATTTTTGGAAATTTATAAGTATGATAGCCGGGAATTTCCAGGGCCTGGAAAAGCTAGATACTAGAAACAGCGTTTTAGATATTCTTAATAAAGAAAACCCGAACATTCTATTTTTATCTGAAACTAAGTAACAAAATAAAAAAATGCACCAAATTATGTAACATATAAATGTTTACAACTATCAATTAGTTCCCCCTAGGGCCCTAGGGGAAGTGCATGAGGGTTATGTCTTATTTGGAAGAATAATGTAACCATTCAAATTTTAGATCATGCTCACAATCACATTAATGCAGGTGTAACCACCCATACAGATGATAGTAGTTGGGTTCTAACTTGTTTTTACGGCAGTCCCTATAGGCGGTTGAAACTTAATTCTTGGAAAATAATAGAAGAAATGGCAGAAACTATGAATAAACCATGGATTATAATAGGAGACTTAAACGTAGTCTTACATGAAGAAGAAAATAGTAGTAGATTTCCTTTTAAAAAAATGAAGCACAAATCTTTAATAACCTAATAAACAATTGTGGGTTGATGGACCTAGGTTTTAAAGGCTAAACCTTTTCTTGGAATAACAAAAGAAGTGGCGGAGAAGATATTGAAAACGCCTTGACAGAGCTTTGGTGAACTCTAAATGGACTAGAAAATTTCCTAATTCAAGTATAAAACATATGGGACCGCTAGCTTCAGACCATGTTCCTATTAGACTTAATTTATACAATCATTGGAATGATGGGGCTATACCATTCAAATACTTCGGTGAGTGGATAAAGCATGAGCAATGCAAACCAATGATTCTTGAATGTTGGAATAATCACATTCAGGATTCTCCAGCATTCAAAGTGAACAAAAAACTAGCGACATGTAAACATATTGTAGGACCATTATATCGCGACGTACAAGACTCGCGAGGATAATAAACGACAGTGCTGCGAGGGTCTCGCAGGTAATCAAAAGTAATGACGCATTGGACGACGACAGGAAGATGTGAAGTCTGGCGACGGTTAAGAAGTGTCGCGAGTATGAATACTTGTACCTTCGCGAGACATTCCCGAAAATAAAGGACAACCTAGCTGTCATTCACCATGAATTACCCTATATAAAGGGATGAAAGATCTGTTGTAAAGGGAGGAGTTTTTGGTGGATTTGGAAATTAAGTCATTAGGAAAGAGAAATTGTGAGAGTGTTTGTAACTCTTGAGGTAATTCCATTTTCCTGTGTAATAACTTGAAGAAAATAATTAATAAACATTTTGTTGTTCATCTTTCAATGGTTTATTAATTGGATTATAGTGAGGGGTGTAGTGTGGGATTTCCTGCAACTACATATTGGCGCTAGAAACAGGGAGTGAGAGCTTGAAGAAAAGAAGATTGCAATTTGAAATCATTCAAATCAAGAAAAAATGAAAAGGGAAAATGTTAAATTAGATGAAGGAAAAGAAAAAGAAATGGAATACAGTTCGATCACAAAAACAATGATTAATGAATTTCACGAAAATATCAAAGGAAGAATACACAAGCGGGATTTTGAAGGAAAGAAAATTACAGATAGAGAGGTGACATTGCCTTTAAAAGGTTGGGAAAAGCAAAAGATAACATTCACAGCAGCGGAAATATCTAAAGAAAATTTGAATCATACATTTCCCCTGGTGATCTCAATAAACACGTGCAAAAGAGAAGAATTAGCAAAGGAAAAGAAAACATGGACGGTAAATAGGACTTTAATTGATACAGGAAGCTTGGTAAACATCATGTTTTATCATGCTTATAAGAAAATGGAATATAAAGATGAAGAGATGATTTCCACGGCATACAATATCCATGGTTTTGGTAAATCCATAACAAAAGTTAAAGGAGAGGTAAAGATGCGAATTCTGTTAGGAGAAATCGAGACACAGATAACATTATGTGTAGTGGATATGGAATCGCCATATAACGTATTGCTGGGAAGACCATGGGTACACGCAATAAAAGCAGTAGCATCAACATTTCATCAATGTATCAAGTTTCCCACACCAGGTGGAATAGGCGAGATAAGAGGAGATGTTGATGAAGGAAGAATATGTTATCAAATTGAAGTAAAATATTATGAAGATCAAGCAAAAAAGAGAAAGTATCGCAGAAAAATGGCAAAAGCAGTTAGAAAGGAAGAAGAATTTCGAATCTACATGATAAGAGCAAAGGAAGGAAGAGGGATACCTAGCGAGATCTCGGAAGAAGAAAATGAACTCGCGAAAGAGCTGAAAGGACCGACTCCTATGGGAGAACCGAAGGCTAGTTATGTCGCAGCGGAGCAGATGAAAGAAGTGAACATCGGAACCAGCGAAGAGCCCAAGATACTAAAAATCGGGACCAATATGGAAGCGGATGAGGAAAAAAGGACTGTTGATTTGCTGCGAGACTATAAAGATATCTTCGCGTGGAATATGGATGATATGCCTGGTATAGATCCATCGATAGCTTGCCACAAATTAGAAATAGACAGAAGGGTGAAGCCATTCAAGCAGAGAATTAGAAAGATCGCAACGGCGTATCATCCCCAAATAGAGAAAGAATAAAAAGGGAATAAGAATTGCAGAAAGTATCCTGCCAGAAAATGCTAGATGCAGAAAATGCATGGAAGAATTGCAGAAAATGCTAGATGCAGGGATCATTAGGCCAGCAAAGTATCCTGAGTGGATAGCAAATATGGTTATAGTCCCAAAGAAGAAAAAGGGAATAAGAATTTGCATAGATTTTACTGATCTAAACAAAGCTTGTCCTAAAGATAGTTTTCCATTGCCAGATATTCCACAACTGGTCGAATCAGCGGCAGGGAATGAAAGAATATCATCTTTGGATGGATATAAAGGTTACAACCAGATTCCTCTCGCAGAGGAAGATCAAGAGCATACAACTTTCTTCGCTCCAAGGGGATTATATTGCTATACAAAAATGCCATTTGGTTTACGAAATGCCGGAGCCACATATCAAAGAATGGTAGAAGAAGTGTTCGCAGAGTGGATACATAAAACGCTGGAGGTATATGTAGATGACATGCTCATAAAAAGTAAGAAAGCGGAAGACCATGTACGAGATTTGAAAGAAATCTTTGAACATATGAGGCGTTTCAACATCAAAGTAAATCCAGAAAAATGTACCTTCGGAGTTGCATCGGGAAAATTTTTGGGTTACATTGTATCAAAAGAAGGAATACAAGTTGACCCAGAAAAGGTGAAAGCAGTTCGCGATATGCCTACACTTGCGACAGTAAAAGATGTTCAAAAGCTAAACGGGATGTTAGCATCACTAGGAAGATTCATCTCACGATCATCTGATAAATGCAAACATTTTTTCAATGTCTTGAAAAAAGGATCGAAGTTTAAATGGACAGACGAATGTGAGAAGGCTTTACAAGGAATTAAAGAACACTTAATGGAAATATCCATTATGCAAAAAGCAGAACCAGGAGAGGAATTGTTAATATACCTTGCGACAACCTCGCATGCATTAAGTGCAGTATTGTTGCGAATGGACGCAGGAGTCGAAAAACCAATTTATTACATCAGTAAAACTTTTAATGCCGCAGAAAGGAACTATTCAAAGATTGAAAAGCTAATCCTGGCGTTAGTCTATGCAACATTTAAGCTTCGCATATATTTTCAAGCACATACTGTCAGGGTGGTAACAAAGATACCAATCGAGTCAGTAATGAAAAATTCAAAAAGATCGGGAAGAGTTGAAAGATGGAATGCTCAAATAAGCCATTGTAAACTCAAATACGAAATATTATCTTCAACAAAGTCACAGGTTGTCGCAGATTTTTTGCGAAATTTCCCTTGGAGGAAGATGAAGCAAAGGATGAAATGATGGATGTAGAAGAAGAGCATGGAGATCCAAAAGATCTGTTAACTGAGCCAGATAGGTGGGAAATATTAGTGGATGGATCATGAAATGGAGAAGGTAATGGAGTGGGAATTGTTGTAATTTCGCCAGAAGGAAATAAATTGGCTCTCTCTTTTAGATTGGAGTTTGAATCCACTAATAACGAAACGGAGTATGAAGCTATAATACATGCTCTGCGGTTCGCAATAGAAATGAAACTGGAAAATGTGAGGATTACCAGTGACTCGCAATTAGCAATTCGCCACATAACAGAAGTACGCTACGAATGAGCCATCTTTGCAAAAGTACAGGAAGCTAGTCGAAGAATTGTCGGCACAGATACCGAAAATGAAGTGGAGGCACATATCAAGGAGAAATAATAGACTTGCAGACGCCTTTGCCTTCATATCAAGCATGATGACACACCCAACTGCGAGGAATATCAAAATACAAACGCTTCTGGCACCATCAATAAATAAAGAGGAAGAGCAAGAAGCAGATGCAATGTTGGTAGAAGACATACCGCAAAGTCGCGATGAAGACTGGAGAACAGAACTTCAAGCATATTTGATGAAAGGGGAAGTACCAAGAAATAGGTTAGAGGCACACAAATTGAAAAGTCGTGCGACGAATTATGAATTAAGAGATGGTGTACTTTATCGGCGATCTTTTGATGGACCTTCACTTCGATGCTTAACAAGGGAAGAGGGAGAAACCATACTGAGGATGTTGCATAGTGGGGATGTTGGAAATCATAGCGGTGGAAGATCTTTAGCATATAAAGCAAAAACGCAAGGATATTACTGGCCATATATGCATGAGGACGCAAAAGCAATATCAAGGCGCTGCGAAGATTGTCAAAGACATGGGAAGAAGATACATGCACCTAGAGCACCGTTAAATTCTTCGAAAAGTGTGTGGCCTTTTGGAAAATGGGGTTTAGATATTGTGGGACCATTTCTACCGGGAACGGGACAAAGAAGATACTTAATTGTCGCAATGGATTATTTCACAAAATGGGCAGAAGTGAAAGCAGTACAACACATCCGCGACAAAGACGTATTTACTTTCATGTTTGAGAATATTATATGCAGGTTTGGGATACCCGCACAGTTGGTATCTGACAATGGGAAACAATTCGAAGGGCAAAATATAGAACTGTTACTTAATGCATTTCAGATAAGGTGTGGAAAATCAACTCCATTATATCCACAAGCTAATGGTCAGGCAGAGGCCACGAACAAAACAATAGCGGATATATTGAAGAAGAAATTAGAAGGGCACAATAAGGGATGGTGCGAACAAGTACCCAGTGCAGTTTGGGAATATAATACAACAAGAAGAGAGGCCACAGGAATGTCTCCCTTTTGCTTAACATATGGAGTTGAAGTTGTGCTCCCAACAGAGGTCAAGATCCCAACAACAAAGAAAGAAGTTTGGGAGAAAAATCTTAGTGCAGGTAACATTCTAATTAAGTTGGACGAATTAGAAGAAAAAAGGGAAAAGGCATTGCGACATATGGAAAATTACCAGAGAAGGTTGGCTAGAGAATATAACAAGCGTGTTAAAATACGTGAGTTTCAACCAGGAGACTTGGTGCTGCGAGAAACACCAATTTATCAGCGAGAAAATGGAGGAAAGTTGGCGAGAAAATGGGATGGACCTTATATTGTCAAAGAAATAGTTGGTACAGGGGCATATAGATTGGTGGACCCTGAAGGCAAAGATATGGGACAAAGATTGGGCAGACCATGGAACAGATTATATCTAAAGAAATATTACCCATAAAATGAGATGAATGAAGATGAAATATTTTCATGCAAAGTATTTGTGAAATTCAATAAAATACAGAGAAAATCAGCGAATATCTCGCAAGAAAAATAGCAAGAGAAGACAAATGATTGAATGAATAAGCATATTTGAAAGAATGAATGAATGGGACGAACCTTTATGGCGTACACCCTAGTTCGTGAATAACATTTCGTAAGAGGCAAATGTAAGACCTAAAGTGCGTCATATAAGGGGGTATCTCTTAACATGGCTCAGGGAAAAGGTTACACCGCTCCTGGAACTTGAGTCATGTAGATTTGGGGCCCATGAAAGCCTATCCGGGGGAGATACCTTGGATTCCCAACTATATATGTAGGTTATACCCTGGTTGGGCGACCGAGGGTCTCTTCCAAGGAGTCGCCGTATGATCAAGGCGCCGAGGTACACGGTTGAGTCAAGAGTGCGGGAGCATGGAACTTCCTTACCACTCTTGACAAGTCTTGGCGCATCTTTCGCCCGAAGAAAACTCCACTTAGGGTGCAGCCTTGTAACCATAAACCCTATAGGTATAAGGGATAAGAGGCTGCGAAAACAACTTGTTGTTGTTAAGACCGGATGGGAGGAGCTAGCCTTGTATGGCCGATGTACGCCTCCTTGAAGGGGCAATCAGGGAGATGATAAGGGCGACACCCTCCATTAGGGAGAGTGTCAAAACAGACGCAAATGTCATGAGGCTTTATTTTCGCAAGAAAATTTAGGCTTGTCATATTTGTGCAATGATCCTGCAGAGGCAAAAATACTAACGCGAGGGTAAGACGAGATCAATGGGTCCTTACATGAAAGTGTAGAGACGTCCTGCGATTTCGTCGCAAAGACGACAATGTCATGGGAGTTTATTCTCGCAAGAGAATCTAAACCTGTCATATTGTCGCAAACAAAATATCCTGCAGAGGCAAAAATACTTGATAAATGATAAGGCAAGATCAATGGGTTTTTACATGCAAGTGTAAAGACGTCCTGCGATTTTGTCGCAATAAAAGATGGCAGAGTAAGACCTTTAATTAGGAAGGTCTTACTTGGAAGACCACATAAAAATGATAAGGCAAGGTCAATGGGTCATTGCATGAAAATGTAAAGGCGGCCTGCGACCTTGTCGCAATAAAAGGGTGTGAAATTCCTAAGTGGAATGGTTTTACTTAATAAAAGATTCAGTAAGCGAACATGCTCGCGAAATTATGTTCAAAAATCTTAAATAAGAGAAGAAGGAGAAAATAAGGGAATTACTCAATCAAAAATTTAATCCTTCTAAACAAAAAGAAGTTCTGGCAAATTATAAAGAAAGCTTAATTCTCTACATCAGCATTATCAACTACAGAGGATGGGATAGATTTTTCACGGCTTTTATCAGCTTCACCTTCGCCAGTTGCTGGATTTTCATCAGAAATGTTTTCAACACCTTCATTTTCACTAGGTGGTGGATTTTCATCAGAGATTTTTCCAGACGGATCTTCGTTGACAACTTCAATATTAGCGAAATCTTCGCAGCTTTCATAGTCATAATCACTATCAGGGGAGTTAGGGACTTCATCATCACTTACTTCCAAAGGATCGACATGAATGGGATCAAGAGATTTAGACAATAAAATTTCATTCACAAGGACTTCGGCTTTAAGGTGAAATTGACGAAGCAATGCCTTTTGACGATTCTTACTATCTATATCTTTACAGTCAGACATATAATCAAATCTTCGTTCTGCACGGTCACGAGAACGAGCAAGGGAGGCGGCGAGCAACCCATTTTCTCTGCGAATTTTAGAATAATCTGATCTGAGGGTGGAGATGGTGGAGCGAAGCTTTTTCTCAGAATCGCATAACAAGTGCAAAAGATTGAAGAAAACTTTTACAGAATATTTTTGGATTCTCAGGATAATTCAAGATTCATGGAATAAATTAATGAATTAAGATAGTCAAATAATATGACTACCTTCCTTCTGAGAAGTAAGATGTTGAATTAAAGCTGCAAAATTATTCCCCAAACAATCCATGGCATCATCAAATGTATCTCCAACTAAGCCTTTCAAACGAGATCGCAAGCTTTTTTCATTAGAAACAAGTATGGAATTCTCGGTCGCAAGAGAAGAGTTGGCTTTTTCTAATTTGGCACATTGATCCTTGAATTGGTTTGCTTTTAAACTCAAGGTTATCCTACCCTGAATAAGTTTATCTCGATCAGCGGTAACTTCTTCAAGTTGATTTCTCAGGGTGTGAATAGATTGTTCTTGTTCTTCACATAATTTTTGGCAAGCATCGTATTGTTGCGAACAGATCGCCACCTTGTTTAACAGAGAACGCTTCTCTTGAGAAAGAGTTCCATTCTCATCTGATAAAGTTCCCAACTCCATATTAGCTTTAGTTAAAGAGTAAGAGAGGCGAGATAAGTCATTACTTAATGAGTCTTGCTGTTGGGCTAAATCAAAATTTTCTTTAGATAAATTATTTATTTGATCAGCAGCATACGTATGAAGATTATCTAAAAGATTATATTGCTCCATCCAAGCATCTCTCTCGACTCGGATTTCTTCAACAATCGATTCCAATTGATATATCTCCATTATTCGTTTCTGGTTTAAAGCTTGAAGGGCGAACAAGAGCTTAAGTTGTAAAAAAAAAAAAAAAAAAAAAAAAAAAAAAAAGGAGTTGTGAGAGTCTACCTTTTAATTCCTCATTCTTCCTGCGAAGATTATCACGATCTAGCGAGATGTTGTGAAATTTTTGATTTTCGAGATGGAGATTATTGCATCTCGCAGTCATAGCTTGAAGATCATTCTTCAGCACATTAATTTCTTGAACTAAGGATGCTTGCGAGATCTTATCAGGGCCAAGATGTTTACTTAAAATCTCGCAAACATTAGATTTGATAGGATCGACAGAAGTCTTCTTGGCATCATTTACAAGATCCGAGAGAACTTTGAAAGCCACATCTATCCCTTCCAAATTTTCTGCAGTAAGAGGGATTTGCTCGGATAAAGAAGGTAAAGACGAATTATTCTTCGCCAAAGGAACATCATGGGAAGAAGAGATTTCAGGAAAGGAAGTGATCGGAGGAATGACAGAGGCATTGATGATAGGAGAAGGAATAAGATCATTTGTAGTAGGACTATTATGAGGAACTTGGTCTATGAGGAGTTGAGGCAAAGGAATATTGTCATTAGTGATAAAATTATCCTGTGAAGGCTTCGCAATAGGAAATGAGGGCGTAAATGAGGGAAAAGGAATATCAGGAGTCACGGGTTTAGACTTTCTTTTAGAAGTGGTAGATTTTGCTTGCAAAGAGGACTTTGGTTGTGGAATGGGTTCCTATTGAGAAGAGGGTTTCGACTGCGAACCCAGAGAAAGGAGGGGGTTCTTCACGGAGAACTTAGTACCGGATTTGTTCTTGCTGAAGTAAAAATGGTAAAAGAGAGATCAGAATAAAATACTTGCAACAAAAGAAATCAATCACAAAATCAATCAATCACAAAATCGATCGAGTTTAGCAAGGATAGCAAACCTGGATGCCATGGAAGCAGTAGCAGATAGGAAGCAGTAGAAAAATGGTGAAGAAGACGATGAAGAAAAATGGCAGAAAGATAATTGCAGAAGATGAAGGAGATGAAGTAGAAGAAAAGAAGTGTTTTTCACAAAGGATCCTCCTATAAATAGACGAGAAAATGTTATGACCGGATAACATTAAATACACCGGTAAAAAGAGTAGTTTTAAACACGTGTAAACGGTCATTACTGAATTTACGGAAGTCTGCTGAAGAAAATCTCTAGTGGAAAACGAACAATCGCGACCCTACAAGAGGCATAAATTCTCATGATACATTGCTTTTTTAACTTGCGAGATGAGCTCGCGAAATTTATCATAAACCCAGTGGCAAAAAAAATGATACTTCATATGTACTTCTCAAAGCTTCGGAACTTCGCCAAAGAATAGAGGCAAGTACGTACTTTTCAAAAAAAAAAAAAAAAAAAAAAAAAAAAAAAAGTATTCTTTCTCTCGTTCCTTCATCAACGAAGATCAAAGGTTACTACAACAAATTTTTCCTTAAAAATCGCTCTTCAAGCAATATTTAAGGAAAAAGAGGCAAGATGTAGGACCATTATATCGCGACGTACAAGACTCGCGAGGATAATAAACGACAGTGCTGCGAGACCCTCGCAGGTAATCAAAAGTAATGACGCATTGGACGACGACAGGAAGATGTGAAGTCTGGCGACGGTTAAGAAGTGTCGCGAGTATGAATACTTGTACATTCGCGATACTTCGCGAGACATTCCCGAAAATAAAGGACAACCTAGCTGTCATTCACCATGAATTACCCTATATAAAGGGATGAAAGATCTGTTGTAAAGGGAGGAGTTTTTGGTGGATTTGGAAATTAAGTCATTAGGAAAGAGAAATTGTGAGAGTGTTTGTAACTCTTGAGGTAATTCCATTTTCCTGTGTAATAACTTGAAGAAAATAATTAATAAACATTTTGTTGTTCATCTTTCAATGGTTTAGTAATTGGATTATAGTGAGGGGTGTAGTGTGGGATTTCCTGCAACTACACATATTTTGAGACTCTGGAACAAAAAATGCTTTGGTAACTATTGATGGTGGTTTTTAGCTTAGGTTTAAAATCGTAAAACGTACATCTGACATGACGTCACTATGACCACTAGCGCATTTATTGAATCAATCAGCATGCCTACGTAAGAATTACCATAGTACCTTTTTTTATATGCATGTGTCATGTTCCATGGCAGAACCCTTAGTATTGACCGACAACATCTTCGTATATACCAAACCCTAATTCTCTCACCACCGTGCCAATGGAAAACCATGCCAGCCACGTCTCCGCGCCAAGGCATGCCAACCATGCCAGCCGCACCACCGTGCCAATGGCAAACCATGCAAGCCACGTCTCCGCGCCAAGGCATGCCGACCATGCCAGCCGCACCACCGTGCCAATGGCAAACCATGCCATCCACGTCTCCGCGTCAAGGCATGCCAACCATGCCAGCCGCACTACCGTGCCAATGGAAAACCATGTCAGCCACGTCTCCGCGCCAAGGCATGCCAACCATGCCAGCCGCACTACCGTGCCAATGGCAAACCATGCCAGCTACGTCTCCACGCCAAGGCATGCCAACCATGCCAGCCGCACCACCGTGCCAATCGAAAACCATTCCATCCACGTCTCTGTGTCAAAGCATGCCGACCATGCCAGTCGCACCACCGTGCCAATGGCAAACCATGCCATCCACGTCTCCGCGCCAAGGCATGCCGACCATGCCAGCCACACCACCGTGCCAATGGCAAACCATGCCAGCAACGTCTCCGCCCCAAGGCATGCCGACCATGCCAGCCACGTCTTCGAACCAAGGCATGCCGACCATAGCAGCCGCACCACCGTGCCAATGGCAAACCATGCCAGCCACATCTCCATGCCAAAGCTATGCCGGCCCTACCACATGCCGCTGGCTGCCAAACGGAGGGTTGCAACAATCAACGGCTACCCTTCCATCTGAGATGCAGATCTCAGCCGTCCAAGTTCTCCACCTAATGCATGGAAATTTCTAGCCCAAGGCCAAACATCACGGTTTGTACCAAACCCTAATTTTGTATGCGCCTAAACTATGCCAAAGCTTGCTGGTCCCCTACTTTTATTGACCAATCAGGTTGTTCCAAACCTGCCACGGTCTCAAAAGAGGCTAGCTACCCAAAACACACTAGCTTCCCAATACACGCTAGCTTCCCAAAACGCGCTAGCTTCCCAAAACCATGCCAACATGCCGCACGCGCATACCAAAAATCCATGCCATCCATGCCGCCATGACACAGGCGCGGCTATGCCACCTCAGGCCCGCAACATCCCTCCTGAATTCTTCCTGAGTTTTACTGTCGGGATGTTTTCACCTTCCGAACGAGCTCAAAACATAAATATCCTCGCGTACGGAGATAGGAAATTCTTTTCCGGTCGAATGGAGGTGCGGACCGCAAAATCCGACTCCGTATGAGAATTCTACAGCGATTCTAGTAAAGGGCGCTACTTAGGGTTTCATCATGCAAAACCCTAATTTAGACAAAGTTACCAGGCTACAAACGGAAGGTAACCACGATCAACGGCTTCCCTTTCTCCTGAGATGCAAATCTCAGCCTTCCAAGTTAGCCACCCAACGCGTGGCAACTTCTGGCCCAATGCCAAAACTACACGGTTTGTACCAAACCCTAAATTTGGGCCTCTCCTAAAACATGCACAAGCATGCCAAAACCAGACCGGTCATGCCGCTGGCTGCCAAACGAAGGGTTGCAATAATCAACGACTGCCTTTCCATCTGAGATGCAAATCTCAGCCACACAAGTTCGCCACCTAACACATGGAAACTTGCGGCCCAAAGCCGAACATCACGGTTTGTACTAAACCCTAATTTTGGCCGCGCCTAACACATGCCAAAGCCATGCATGACGCTGGCTGCTAAAACGAAGGGTTGCAATAATCAACGGCTACCCTTCCTCTTAAGATGCAAAATCTCGACCGTCGAGGGTCACCACCGAGCCGGCAAGTCTCCCAATCTCAACTTTCCAAGCAACAACAACATGCTACACTTTTTCCACGAAAAAACTCGAGACATCAACACATGTCACAAACTGGGGGATGCTCATCAGGGTATTCGTTTAGCTGTTTACAGCGTGCGGCGTACACTACGCCCGTTACAAGAAAGTTTCATAAGAATGAGTCGGTTAGTAAATACAAGGAGCAATGGTGAAACGTTTCTTTCATTATGGAACATCAATTCCAGGCGTTACCCCCACCTCCTTCCACTTTATTCAGCCGTTACCATTTCTTACGAGACCAGAGTACGTTTTGTTACGACTTGTATAAATAGGTCTTACCTATTTCCACCAAATAACAAGTTTTGGGTCAGGAGCATACAACACTCAGAAATCACTTGCTAGCTTTCCCATCTATTAGCTTTCACTTTCTGATACAAGTCAAACAACTACTCTTCCTGAATCAACTATTCTGGTCTCAACACTCTCTTCGCTTCCCTCCCTAAAACCAACCCTTCTCCTTTACTTTGTAACCGAAGCAAGTATGGAACGGATATTTCTTGGTTTATGCCGAATTTGTACAGATTGATCTCTCGAATCTAAAGTACTCCCTTGTAGTACATTGTTTAGGGTTTAGACTCGTTTCTCACCCACTCATGCGAAATTACCGAAATCAGCAGAAACCGTTTTCACCCTCAAACAATTGGCGACCACAGTGGGAGATTAATCTCTCGGTTAAAAATTCAACTCTGGTTTCCATCATCCTACCAGCGAATGGGTTTCAGGAGAATTGCGTCTGGGGACTAGGGATTCTCCGCCTTACCATGGATCTTCGTGAAAGTGTTCCATAGACAACAAAAGAGCGACTGGGGACTTCGCACAACAGCGAGGGCATCGCGTGAAAACTCAGATTCACTCCTTGAAAATTCAGTTTTGGTGAAAGACCCTAAAACGAGTAATTTTTCCAGATGATATTTACATAACCTATCGTTTGGATTTTCACATTTTCCATGGAAACCGATGACCCAATCATCCCAAGGTTTCTTATCTTTTCCTTAACGTGCAACATTCACAGTTTCATAATTTTCCCGGATGATTTGTACTTACACTTGCAAATTCAGACTTTAACATACCAATTGATCAAAAGGCTATTATTCCAAAGTAATCCAAAACTCTTATAAAAAGCAATCATCTATCAGTCCAAAAAACCAGAAAAAACCAAACCATAAACTAGGCGTTTCTTCGCCTTTCAATAAAAAAAAAAAAAAACTAAGGAAAGGAGGTTCAGAAAAATAAAATGCCCAAGGAAAATTACTCAACAACGGCTTGTTCTTCTTGGAGAAAATGTCTCTCACGCTTTGAAGAGCCGCCTTCTTCAGCTTCAACTCCTAGGACAGCTTCTCGATTTCTATCTCTTGTTGACTGATTAAATCCGTGGAAGGACCATAAACCGTTTCAGCCTGCAGTCTTTGGATCTCAAAAAATCCCTTGCAGAACCAGGAGGCATTAAACGCAAAGTATACGCACATATCCCAGTGAAATTTCCAGCTTGAGACCACATCTCCGGAAACAGTGTGACCAGTCACGTTGCACATATGATGAATTGAAGATAAACCTTCTTCCACACGCTTGACCAACACAAATCGGCTAGTGAGATTTTTGGTTGTGGAAATATGTCCGTGTTTTTCCCATATCCTGGTATACAACTCTTCATGCTTAGCTGGTACACTGAAGCCTCCAATCAACACGTGGTCTTCTTGGGGAGTCAAATATAGAGGAGTAAAAATGGCGCCCACAACTGAATCTATGACTGGCGGATTCCCGGCTTTGATTGCGCCAACAGTCGCCGAATACTTTCCACCATTTGGGTTGTAGTGTTATCAACCTCCATTTACAAACCACCAGCAGACACGGTTTCCACGGTTGGATCTTCATCGTGACGGGTCCCCACCTAAAGGTCATATTCGGAAACGATTCCTCCCTGCGACATTATGTTTTAGTTTTGTTTCAAAAAATAAAAAGAAGAAGGAGGAGAAGAACGCGTAAACTTACCGACTCATTTGCGGGCTCGCCGGAGGAAGACTCGGCGTTACTTTCAGAAGCGTTTTCATCATCTTCATTAATGGCTCAGTCACCAAACGGTTCAGTTACCAGTTATCACACGACAAGGAGTGACTGGGGACTTCTCACAGTTAGGACGGCGTCGCCCATAAAAATATGGCGGATGTAGGATCATAATATCGCAACGTACAGGGCTCGCGGGGTTAATAAACGACGATGTCGCGAGGCAGTCGTAGACAGCTAAAATAAACGACGCAATGAATAACGACAAGCAAAACATAAAGGAGACGTGAAACTTGGCGAGGGATAAGGAGTGTCGCGAGAACGAATGTTTGTGCATTTGCGACACTTCGCGGGACATTCCCGAAAATAAAGGATAGCTAGATGTCATCCACTATGTATTACCCTATATAAAGGGCTGAGTGAACCTGTTGTGGAGGGGAGATCTTTTTGGGAATTGTTAGGCAAGTCATTAGGAGAGAGAAAGTTTAAGAGTGTTTTAATTCCTAAGTGTAATTCTATTTTCCTGTGTAAAACATTTCATGGATTCAATCAATAAATATTCTCGATCTTACATCTTTCAATGGATTGATTAAGCAAAATTGAGTAAGGTGTGTAGTGTGGGATTTCCTGCTACTACATATGCGCTAGAAACAGGGACGAGCAGAGATTGACGCAGAAATCGGAAAGAATTTGGATTAACAGAGAAAAGGTTTGGAGAAGATACTCAAGAATTCATTGGAAAAGAAAAATGGCTAGAAGAAGAAATGTACAAGGGCAACCAACGATTGTAAGAAGAAGTGGGAGACTTGCTGGAGAAAGGAGGAATGAAACAGGAGAATCGTCAAGGATGAATAGGGGAAACGATGGAGAAGATCAAAACCAGCCACCGATCTCCCCAGTGGCAAACACGGCTGTGGATTATGATAGAGTAAGTGTACATACTTGGAGATCTGATTCTGAAGACGAGAGGGAAGAGGAGCAAGAACTGGAACAATGGACAAGGAGAGCAAGGAATGAATGGAGAAATGAATCCAGAAACGAAGAAATCGCAAACATTAGAAAGATTGAGACAAACAATACACGAAGAGAGACGGCTAGAGGCAGAGGAACGAGCAAACTTGACAAGACAGAATCATGAATTAAGGATGGAAAATATGAGGTTGCAAAATAGGAGATCAAGAAGTAGCGTGAGATCAAGTTCAAGATCGAATAGGGAAGAAAGAAGGAGAGTTTTACCAACAGAAAGTACCGAGGAAGAAACACAAAATCCAAGTACAGAGCATGGCGAGAGAAGAGGGGAAATGGAAGATCGTTATATTCCTCAGCCCGAAAATCTTCAAAATGAGCGGAATAGGGAAAATCAAGGAAACACGCAACTCCAAAGGCCGAATGACCCAGCCGCTGAAGGGAGAATAATCTTACACGGGAGAGAAGAATTGAGAAGAAACCGAGAGATCGAGAATGACATTGAGAGACACTACATTGAACAAGCGCGGCTAGCTCGCGAGAGAGAAAGGATAAGAGCAGAAATGGAAAATCAGGAGATGGAAGAGGCAATCCGGCAGAATAACCATGACAATCGCGAAAGAAGAAGGGAACAAAATCGTACCAATAGAAATATTAATGAAGAATATGAGAGGGTGCGAGATGAGAGCCGAGAGACAGCCCAAGAAGAGAGAACAACCGATATAATGGTGTGCGAATTGACGAAAGAAACGAAGAAGAGCGTCATGGAAAGAAGAGGAGAAAATAACGAGCAGAAGGTCAAAATAGGCACGAGCGAAGAAGGAGAGAAGCGAGCTAAAAAGACCAAGAGAAACAAATTCTGAGGCAAATGAACAAATCTTAAGAGAACTGGGCCGAGATGAGAGGATTACCGAATAATAGAAGGGAAGGAGGAAGGAAACAACTCGGACGAAGCCATCGCAGAAGCCGCGAAGAATCCCTTCACGCTAGAAGTACAGATGGGAGGAATACCTCCTAAGTGCAATCTACCGCATTAACCAACATCTTTGATGGAACAACTGTGCGGTACAACATATTAAGGCTTATATGAGATGTATGCTACAATGGGAGAATCATGATGCAATATCAGGCAAATATTTCGCATCAAGCTTAATAGGAGAAGCACTAAAATGGTTTGAAGGCCTGCCAAGGAACACAATCACATCATTTAATCATTTACAAGCCACATTCCTTGGAGCGTACATAAGTAACAACTCCTCGCGACCAGGTATTGAAGATGTATTCGGGTTAAAACAAAGGGTTGGCGAGAGCTTAAGGCAGTTGACAATAAGATGGAGGACCATGTGTAGCGAAATGGCGGAGACGGGTTGAGGAAAGATATCTCATACTCTCATTTGTGAATGCTCTCTTCGCGACCAACTTGTTATACATTCAAATTTTTAGAATCAAAAATACAATCACGATGGCGAATCTGCGAGAATTACAGGAAGAATATATTGCCTTAGAAGAAAGACAGAATGAAATGAATTCTTATCCAAATGCGAACACAAGCTCTAACACCGCGAACGCAAGCTTGCTGCCTCAATTCATAAATACAATGGCGAGCACTTCGCAAGGACAAGAAAAGGAAAGCCGATGAGGGACAAAAGCAGAAGATAGTAGCCATGGGAAGCCACGATCAAGAAGAGTTTGAGCGAGAAAGGAACTATTACAACCGTAACAGCAATAATAAGATTCAGAGGTTAGATCATGTGCAAGAAACTTATGGTGGACGAAGGCAAAATAACCGTGGAGGGCAGAGAAGTCACAGAATAGTATGGGAACAGATTAAGATGCCTCCACTGAATGCTAGTGTGGGAAAGATCTGGGAAGCTATACTTGTGATGGAAAATGTACCAGCACCTTGGAACGTGGGAATGGAACCACCGCCAGGCGATAGAAGTCATGAGTTTTGTTCTTACCATCGCTTCCATGGGCATCAAACAAACGATTGTAGAAACATAAAGAGAATTATTCTCAGGATGATTGATCAGGGGAAGCTGAATCACTTTCTAAAGGGAGAAGAAGCAGGCCAGGCATTACCACCACCGCCAGAGATGCACAGAACAGTGTCAGCGAAAGGAAAGGAAACATTTGTGATAGAAATCGGGACAAAAGCTAAAAATTTGAATTGCAACTCTATCGTCCACTCCTATCGCACCATCGAAGATTTTCATGACAACGTGCTCAGTAGAGTCTTTGCGAGAGATGCTAATGATAAAGAAATAATGAGTTTGGCGAGAACGACGCAGTTAGAGAAGTGGCAGCTGAAGACTATTTCTTTCTCTGCAGATGAAGTGCCAAAAGGAAGAGAAACACATGATAGCCCGTTGGTTGTGAAACTAGAGATTAACCCAAAACCAGTTGATGGAGAAGATGATGAAGCAGAAGCTTGCTGGGCGATCAACCGAATCCTAATCGATACCTAAGTTCGGTGAATATTCTTTTTTACCATACTTATAAGACGATGGGAGGAAAGGATGAGGATTTGATCCCCTCAACATACAAGATATATGGCTTTAATGGCACTGCAAACAAGCCAAAGGGAGAGGTTCACATGAGAATACCTCTACAAGGATTATCAACTGATGTTTTATTCTGTGTGGTTGATGTGGAATCCCCGTATAATGCACTGATTGGGAGGCCATGGCTTCATGAAATTTTGGGGGTCGCATCAACATACCACCAATGTATAAAATTTCCACATCCAAACGGCATTGGTATCATCCAGGGAGATTGGAAGGAGTCGCAACAATGTCATGAGGTCGATATAGAAAGCTGCGAAGAAAGAAATGCCAAAAGAAAGAGTTGGAAGCAACATGTGAGAGATGAACAGAGAAAGGAAAAACCGATGGTAGATGCTATAGAAGTAAGGACTGAACATACATCGCGAGGCGAATATTATGATAACGAAGAGGAGAAGGATATGAAGAACAAAAGACATAAGAAATGAATAATCAACAAAAACTGGAGAAAAGGTAGCAGTTGAAGTAATGATGTGTGAGAATTTTGCAGTCAAGAGTATCTGAGAATTCGATTAAGACACAAAATGAAAGTACAACAAATGAAATGGACTTATGCGAATGCTTCGCAAACAAATATCAACAAATAATGAAACATGAATGATTGAATGATTTAACAAAGATGAATGCGCAAAAGAATGGGACGAACCTTTATGGCGTACACCCTAGTTCGCGAATAACATTTCGTAAGAGGCAAATGTAAGACCTAAAGTGCGTCATATAAGGGGTATCTCTCGCCATGGTTCAGGGGGAAGGTTACACCGCTCCCGAAGCCCGAACCATGAAAATTTGGGGCCCATGAAAGCCTATCCTGGAGAGGTACCTTGGATTCCCAACTATATATGTAGGTTATACCCCTGGTTGGGCGACCGAGGGTCTCTTCCAAGGAGTCGAGTGTATGCTCAAGGCGCCGAGGTACACGGTTGAGCCGAGTGCCCGATGGATGAACCTACCCTGGCCATTCTTGGCAAGTCTTGGCATGCGTTGCACTCGCCCGAAGAAAACTCCACTTAGGGTGCAGCCTCGTAACTATAAACCCTATAGGTATAAGGGATAAGAGGCTGCGAAAACAACTGGTTGTTGTTAAGACCGGATGGGAGGAGCTAGTCTTGTATGGCCGATGTTTCGCCTCCTTGAAGGGGCAACCGGGGAGATGATAAGGGCGACGCTCTCCATTAGGGGGAGTGTCAAAACAGACGCAAATGTCATAAGGCTATGTTTTCGCAAGAGAATGTAGGCTCGTCATATTTGTGCAATGATCCTGCAGAGGCAATAATACTAACGCGAGGGTAAGGCGAGATCAATGGGTCTTTACACGAAAGTGTACGGACGTCCTGCGATTTCGTCGCCGCACGACGGCAATGTCATGGGGCTTTATGTTCGCAAGGATATATAGGCCTGTCATATTGTCGCAACTAAAACATCCTGCAGAGGCAAAAATACTTGGAAAATGATAAGGCAAGATCAATGGGTCTTTACATGCGAGTGTAAAGACGTCCTGCGATTTTGTCGCAATAAAAGGTGGCAGGGGAAGACCTCTAATTAGGGAGGTCTAACTCGGAAGACCACACAAAAATGATAAGGCAGGGCCAACGGACCCTTGCTTGAAAAGGTAAGGGCGGCTTGCGATCTTGTCGCAATGAGAAGAGATAAAATACATTTATGAAGATAAGGCAAGGCAAGTAGAATTCCTGATTTATGAAGATATCTGCGACCTCGTCGCAACAATGCATTTCCATAACAATAAAATTATTATCTAACCAAATACATGAAGACAACTAAAATCTTCCATCTGAAGATAAATAACAGAGGCAAGTATGGGAATGGAAAAGATGGAATATTGTTATTCATCTTCTGACGAAAGGGTTATATATCAACAATGTTAGCCAATTATATTACAAGGAAGAACTACCAAAAAAAAAAAAAAGGGAATGAAGATTGAATTCAGGAGGGAAAAATCCAAGAAGTACACTATAACAAAGATACGTAAATGTACGGATATTACAGGCAATAAAGAAAACAAAAAGAGTTATCTCTTTGGTGATTCTTCTCCTTCTTCGATTCTTCAAATCCTATTATTCTCATCGCGAAATTTTCTTCTTCGCCACCTCACTATCGAAACATCCGAGACTGGCGATTCTCGGGAACCTTTTCAAGAAGCCGGGGATATGAATGCAGAGGGATATTGTGGTCCTTACAAACATACTCCATGGCTCCATTGCGAAACGAACAAAGATCATTATTAAAGTTCTCCACCGGTCGTTAGAAATTGTTTCTTCAACTTGGAATATTTATTGTCGCGAAGAGAGAGACTCTTTGCGAAATGTTCTTTTTCGCTTCAAGCTCTCTAATTCTAACCCGAAGCCTCTTCTCGCATTCTCGTAAATAAGTAACAACAAGTTAATAATTTACAAGCAATATTACAGAAGTAAGAAGCAGTAAGGTATAATAAGCAACCTTCTCTGTTAGATATCATATCCTTAACCAAGGAAGTATGCTCGGCATGAAGACTAACATCAACACCTAGGTTATTTCTGGCATTATCTAAAACTCTCGCAGCCCAGGCGAATTCATCGTCACTATTTATAACAAGGAGTGAACGAATTTGGTCTTCTCGCTCACTAAGCAAGGAATTCTGGCGAAGCAATTCATCTCGCTGAATTTGTAGTTCAAGAAGAGATTTTTGAAATGTTACTAATGCTTGTGCACCATTGTTAGCAATGCGATCTTTGTCATCTATATGGTCACTAATTTTCTTCCTCAAAATCTTGATTTCTTTATGAGATTCGAGAAACATTTGTTTAAATTGATTGGCAGCACTTAAACCAGATCTATGTTCAATTTCTAAAAGGCGATACTTGGTCTGGAGTTCATTTAATGAAAGGGAGTTAATTTTGTTCGATGAACTACTTAAAGAGTTGTTGAGATGAGCGAGAAGAAGGTTATTATCCATAGGCTCAGGGAATGTATGGAGAAGAATAGCCTCATCGGAGAGATTATATACATCTCATGAAAGTAATAAGTTAGGTAACAATATGCGACCGATAAAATACAAATAATAAAAGGAAGTAAAATTTTATACCATAAAGTTGCTGATTAGCGTTCTGAAGAGTGGACACCCTATCCCTTTGGGAGTCAAGTTCGGTGTTTAACTTTTGAATTCTCTCGTCTTTATCGCGAGATGACGCAGCCTTCAATTTCTAATTCTCGAATCTTCTTGTTCGGTTTGAGTTCTTCTTTTCAAGATTGTTGCGTCTTCTCTCGAGATCTGAGGCAACTACAAAAGAAGTTCTTCCAACCTATGAAGGAAGATAGAAAAATTATTAGTATATATATATACTTAAAAATTTAAAATTAACAGGGAAATATGATTATATGCGTACCAAAGATCCAAGTGCATTCAAGAAGTCAGGAGACACAATTCTAGAGGCTCCATTGAAAGAATTATTGCCCTCTAGTAAAGTAGCATTACACACGTTTGAGAGAGCTCCACAAAGGGAAGCTAGGGGAGCATCTCCCATTCCTTGGAAAGAGTCTGAGAAGATGCTAGATAACTGATCCATAGGAGAGCCGGTCGACGGAATCTCCTTAGTGAGAGAAGGATTCGAATCATGGTCATCCTCATCGAAGATTCGGAGCTTGAACTAAGGCGAGAAGAAGACTGAGCCTTTCGCTTCTTAGATAATGGAGCGGAAGATTTATCTTTGCGAGCTGACGCTTTACCCTTATTTCTATTCTTCGCGATAAAGCTTCTTCAACTCCAACCTTCGCGTACGCGTAAAGATAAGAAACAGAGGCAACAATATTGTTTTAAATAAAAAGAAAGGAAATGTTTCTTACTTCACTCGTAAGCGATCGAAGCAATGTCAGAGTATCCTCCGACGGATCCTTCTTGTAGCTCCTTCTTAATCTGGTTATCTGAAAGATTTCACAAACTCAGAGAATGATAGAAAGAAAGTTGCGAAAGCAAAATTTGAAGTAGGAAACATACCTCATTCGCCTTCTCAGGCCATTTGAATTCCCAAGGATGATATCCTGCGAGATTTGCGGGAAGAATATGCGAGCCCGCGATGTAAGGGCCATTTAAGATCAAGGGTACAACCCACCACTTCTCATCTTTGGAATGACGAGGAGAAGTATTATTGCCCGGGTGCCAATCAATATCTTGCATGAGTAATTTATCTTCGGGGACATTATCCTTTTTCTTCTTGCGAATGCCCCAAATGAGATTTCACATTCACCATAGTTATCACCGCATAATTTTCAAAAAGTTTTCTACAGTGTACTTCTCAGCAGCTATTTCCAAGTCTGCGAATTTGGGGTTTCTGACAGAATTAGGGTATAGAGATCCTTTGCCAGCACCGCGGTTCGCGAACTCAAGCATCAGGCGAATGCAATCGCCACTTAATTGATAAACAGCCCGAGAGAACTTTTCATGGGCCAAGATTTCATAAAATAAAGGCATCTCAGGATTGTATAAGGGGATGGGAAGTCTCGCGAGAAGTCGACCCAAATGAGACAATAATTTTTTGATCATCACAATGATGATCATAAAACAATTTTGCAGAAAGAATAGATGAAGGTTCTTGATTGGGAATGGTTGATAGAGTAAAACCCGTCTCTATCAATTTCTGTTTAACTTCTTCAAAAGAAGACTTGTATGCACGACTCATAGAGGCCATTATCAGTATGGGAATGAATGGGAGGTTGGAGATTAAGATCAGCGTTAGAAGAGACGAAGAAAGGAGTTGCAGTAGCAGGAGCGTAAATTGCGGAAGGAGAGAGTCAAAGAAAAGTTGCAGAGAGAAACTAAAGGATGAAAAGAAGAGAAAAAGAAAACTATATATAGGGAAAAAGATCCTCGAGAAAAACGAGGACATTTAATGCGCGAAGAGACATGAACGGTCAAGAATAAGCGGTTAAAAGAGACGTGTCAAGAAAAGACATTAATAATCAAAATCCGTGTAAAAGTACAAAACTGAAACAGATAAAAATAAGCAGTCGCGACAAATCAAAAGAATCATTCTCATGATACTCTTCCCTTCGCAGGAGAAGTATGAGGAGAGACAGGAGACGATACTTCGTATATATCTAAAAGAAGCTTCGGAACTTCGCAAAAGAATAGAGGCAAGTACGTACTTTTCAAGTACAAAGATTCTTCTGCTCGTTCCTTCATCAACAAAGATCAAAGATTACTACAACAACGGATTTTTCCTTAAAGATCGCTCTTCAAGCGATATTCAAGGAAAAAGAGGCAAGATGTAGGATCATAATATCGCAACGTACAGGGCTCGCGGGGTTAATAAACGACGATGTCGCGAGGCAGTCGTAGACAGCTAAAATAAACGACGCAATGAATAACGACAAGCAAAACATAAAGGAGACGTGAAACTTGGCGAGGGTTAAGGAGTGTCGCGAGAACGAATGTTTGTGCATTTGCGACACTTCGCGGGACATTCCCGAAAATAAAGGATAGCTAGCTGTCATCCACTATGTATTACCCTATATAAAGGGCTGAGTGAATCTGTTGTGGGGGAGATCTTTTTGGGAATTGTTAGGCAAGTCATTAGGAGAGAGAAAGTTTAAGAGTGTTTTAATTCCTAAGTGTAATTCTATTTTCCGGTGTAAAACATTTCATGGATTCAATCAATAAATATTCTCGATCTTACATCTTTCAATGGATTGATTAAGCAAAATTGAGTAAGGTGTGTAGTGTGGGATTTCCTGCTACTACAGCGGACATGCCTATGGCTAGGGTTTGCACCAACAACAGAAGAGCAAACAGAAAAAAGAAACACGAAGATGCGTACCTGGAATATGTTCACCTGCTTTATTGCTACCACTCTGCCGCTAGCACCAAGACATGGAAATAAAGCCAATAATACGAGTCCTAACAGCTTGCGTCCTTCTAGCGCAGGCATCTTGCATCTCTTCCAGTGATAACAGCTTACATCTTTCCAATGCCAGCAGCTTGCACCTTTCTAGCACAACTTCTCCGCCCATAGCCGATTGCACTGACAGATCCGTATCCCAAGATGAGCGACCGATATTGATGGCTCACAAATCCAAGATGGCGCACGCCGAGCCAATGCTAGCGGCTCCACTTCAAAAACCAACACCAACGGCTCCATGTCAAACCGACGCCACCAGCACGGGTCTAAGCCAACAGCGCCATGAGCCATTCCTTAGCCGGCCGGGGCAGCGCCATCCCACTTTTCCATAGCCATCTAGAGCACCGTCTCACGGACCATGTTACAGTGCCACATATACTGATCAGTAGCCAAAGTTGCAGCGCTGCCACCAACACTCAATGACCAAACAAAATTTATGCCAAGCCGCGAATGCAAGGGTCGCAGATTCTTCATGCCTCCTAAAAAAGTGACGTTAATACGCCACCTGTCAACACCAGCGACGCAGAAAATGTTCCTTCATGTGTTACACCTCTAGTCACCAGAACCAGGGCCGTTGCTGCCCCAACGTTTCTTCAAACGTGACATCTCCAACCGTCACCAGAAGCCACCCCGCTTCAACATTCTATCGGGAAGCCGCTCCACTTCCAGAGCAAGAAGACGCTCCGCTTCAGTATTCTCTCAATAAGATGCTCCAGGATCG
The DNA here is from genome assembly GCA_023531295.1 of Papaver armeniacum. Taxonomy (NCBI): domain Eukaryota; kingdom Viridiplantae; phylum Streptophyta; class Magnoliopsida; order Ranunculales; family Papaveraceae; genus Papaver; species Papaver armeniacum. The sequence continues at coordinate 497,646 of JAJJWW010008259.1, read as the reverse complement.
GAAGCCGAAGTTTCAGCGTTTGGCTCCATAAGCTTCAACATCCTCTCTAAGTGTCGAATTCGCTTCAACGCCACATCTTTCTGCCAAAGATCGTGTCGTAGCCACCACACACCTCCCTGTCAAGGATCGTGATTACATATATCCAAGGATCGAAGTTGTGGAAACTTTTTGATCCATCTCGCTAAACCTCGTAGCTGTGGGAAGTTTACTCACTTACGCATCCAGCCAATCCCTTTACTCTCGTGCAATTCCAGCTGACCTATTTTGTTGCTACGATAATGTAGTCTCTACGATCCCAACTGCTACCAAGAACCACTGCTCATTTGTTGATACCAGCCAGAGCTTGACCATAGAAACAACCGCTACAAGGGTAATCCGTACTTCTCCATATTTCAGTTTCACATGGAAGAAGTAATAGAGTCACCAGTACGGATGCGAGATGGTGATATCTTTATCATGGTCAACCCTCCGACCATACCGGATATAAACATGTAAACTAGACATGGGGACTATCAGCATGGGACGCTTTCACTCCCCTCAACCTGGTTATTTCTGATTTCAACATCATCATTGCCGAAGTTTTACGAGCCGCAATAATTTCTCAACATGAAGCCGTACATGTGCATCGAAGACTCCAAAGGCACGCCACAAAGATGCATTCACATATTCGGCCATGCTATCGGATCTAACAGAAATATAACCGGGGACTGCTCACTGCATCCCATTCCAGACTATAGTCCAAGATTTAGAAGCTGGTTCGAAGGATATCTCTTGGAAAAAAGTCCTTGAAGACTTGATAGCATCACATCTGCAACAGAATGTCTCCCAACTCATATATTTCATCTTGTGGCTTTGGAATATTTTTACCATACAATCATCCACATCATATCATCATCGCGATCAGAAGGTCCAGACACTGAACAACCTAAAGTCAAGGATGGACCGACAAAGCAACTACAATCTTCAAGATTAGCCCTGACATAATAGTTACCGATCACATATTTCATCCATCCATCCCAAGAATGCAATGGATTTTGGTAAATTTTGGAATCCACTGGATAGAGACTGCAAACGAAAGCACGGATCTAGACGTGATACAGAAAGCAGAAGGGGGTCGATACCTCTTTTCATGCGGGTGGAGTTTCTAGAGTTTGAACAGAATAAAGGTTCCTTCTCGCTCCATGAACGGGAATATATGACTGGGCGTGACTATGCCACCTCGGGCCCGCAACATCCCTCCTGATTTCTTCTTGAGTTTTACTGTCGGGCTATTTTTTCCTCCTAAACGAATTCAAAACCTAAATATTCCCCCGAAAGGAGATAGGAAATTCTTTTCCAATCAGAATGGAGTGGAGAACCTTCAAAATCCGAGTTCGTATGGGAATTCTACAACGATCTTAGTAAGGGGCGTTAATTAGGGTTTCGGCATACCAAAACCTAATTTAGACAAAGTTTCCATCATTCCACGGAACTGAAGCCAGTCGTCATCCTTTCACGGAACTGAAGCAAGTTTCCATCATCCCACGGAACTGAAGCCAATCGTCATCCTTCCACGGAAATGAAGCAAGTTGCCATCATTCCACGAAACTTAAGCCAGCACTCAAGCCAGCGCCCGCGCCAAGTTTATGATAGCGTCTCCTTTCCAAGCCGACCAATACTGAAATTTCCTTTCCAAGCCGACCAATGCTAACGGCTCCCTTCCAAGCCAACCAATGCTGACGCCTCCCTTCCAAGTCGATCGCTAGCGTTTCCATTCCAAGCCGCGCAATGCCTGCGGCTCCCATTCAAAGGTAACACATGACCAAACCAAGATGACATCCTGTATCTCAACCAGCAACCGCATCTACTATTTCACGGTCTAGCCAGTAACAACGCAAGTAGAATTCATGCAAGGCCGCCAACACAAAGATCACAGATTCTCAAAACACTCTCGAAAAAGGTTAGACGAATCTTCCTAGCCATCTTTCATGACTTGCCGTTTCGATTTTTCCCTTGCCTGTCACCATCTTATGCTTACCCCGCAACAATGCTCATGTTCCGAGCTAAGCAGGGGACTTAATGTTGATGGTGGTTTTTAGCTTAGGGTTAAAATCGTAAAACGTACATTTGACATGACGTCACTATGACCACTAGCGCATTTATTGAATCAATCAGCATGCCTACGTAAGATTTACCAGGGTACCTTTTTTTTTATATACATGTGTCATGTTCCACGGCAGAACCCTTAATATTGACCGACAACATCTTCGTATATACGAAACCCTAATTCTCTCACCACCGTGCCAATGGCAAACCATGCCAGCCACGTCTCCGCGCCAAGGCATGCCAACCATGCCAGCCGCACCACCGTGCCAATGGCAAACCATGCCATGCCAGCCACGTCTCCATGCCAAGGCATGCCGACCATGCCAGCCGCACCACCCATGTGCCAATTGCAAACCATGCCAGCCCACCGTTTCACGCCATCCGCGCCAAGGCATGCCAACCATGCCCATGCCAGCCGCACCACCGTGTCAATTGCAAACCATGCCAGCCACGTCTCCACGCCAAGGCATGCCGACCATGCCAGCCGCACCATGCCAGCCATGTCTCCGCGCCAAGGCATGCCGACCATGCCAGCCGCACCACCGTGCCAATGGCAAACCATGCCAGCCACGTCTTCGCGCCAAGGCATGCCGACCATGCCAGCCGCACCACCGTGCCAATGGCAAACCATGCCAGCCACGTCTCCACGCCAAGGCATGCCGACCATGCCAGCCACACCACCATGCCAGCCAAAACCGCGCCAACATGCCGCACGCGCATACCAAAAAGCTATGCCATCCATGTCGCCATGACACCCATGACGGCTATATATGCCACCTCGGGCCCGCAACATTCCTCTTGAATTCTTCCCGAGTTTTACTTGTCGGGGCTGTTTTCACCTCCCGAACGAGCTCAAAACATAAATATCCCCGCGAAGGAGATAGGAAATTCTTTTCCTGGCCGAATGGAGGTGCGGACCGCAAAATCCGAGTCCGTATGAGAATTCTACAAATGATTCTAGTAAAGGACGCTACTTAGGGTTTCAAGATGCCAAACCCTAATTTAGACAAAGTTGCCAGGGTACAAACGGAAGGTAGCCACGATCAACGGCTGCCCTTTATCCTGAGATGCAAATCTCAGCCGTCCAAGTTAGCCACCCAACGCGTGGCAACTTCTGGCCCAATGCCAAAACTACACGGTTTGTACTAAACCCTAAATTTTGGTCGCTCCTAAAACATGCACAAGCATGCCAAAACCAGACCGGTCATGCTGCTGGCTGCCAAACGAAGGGTTGCAATAATCAACGGCTGCCCTTCCATCTGAGATGCAAATCTCAGCCACACAAGTTCGCAACCTAACACATGGCAACTTGCGGCCCAAAGCCGAACATCACGGTTTGTACTAAACCCTAATTTTGGCTGTGCCTAACACATGCCAATGCCATGCATGACGCTGGATGCTAAAACGAAGGGTTGCAACAATCAACGGGTACCCTTCCTCTCATGATGTAAAATCTCGACCGTCGAGGGTCACCACCGAGCCGGCAAGTCTCCCAATATCAACTTGCCAAGCAACAACAACATGCTACACGTTTTCCACGAAAACAATCGAGATATCAACACATGTCACAAACTGGGGGATGCTCATCAAGGTATTCGTTTGATCATTTACAAACGTGCGGCGTACACTATGCCCGTTACAAGAAAGTGTCATAAGAATGAGTCGGTTAGTAAATACAAGGATAAATGGTGAAACTTTTCTTTCATTATGGAACATCAATTCCAAAGTACCCCCACCTCCTTCCACTTTATTCAGCTGTTACCATTTCTTACGAGACCAGAGTACGTTTTGTTACGACTTGTATAAATAGGTGTTACCTATTTCCACCAAATAACAAGTTTTGGATCAGGAGCATACAACACTCAGAAATCACTTGCTAGCTTTTCCATCTGTTAGCTTTCACTTTCTGATACAAGTGAAACAACTACTCTTCCTGAATCAACTATTCTGGTCTCAACACTCTCTTTGCTTCCCTCCCTAAAACCAACCCTTCTCCTTCACTTTGTAACCGAAGCAAGTATGGAACGGATATTTCTTGGTTTATGCCGGATTTGTACAGATTGATCTCTCGAATCTAAAGTACTCCCTTGCAGTACATTGTTTAGGGTTTAGACTCGTTTCTCACCCACTCACGCGAAATTACCGAAATCAGTAGAAACCGTTTTCACCCTCAAACAATTGGCGACCACGGTTGGAGATTAATCTCTCGGTTACAAATTCAACTCTGGTTTCCATCATCCTACCAGCGAATGGGTTTCAGGATAATTGCGTCTAGGGACTAGGGATTCTCCGCCTTACCATGGATCTTCGTGAAAGTGTTCCATAGACAACAAAAGAGCGACTGGGGACTTCGCACAACAGCGAGGGCATCGCGTGAAAACTCATATTCACTCCCTGAAAATTCAGTTTTGGTGAAAGACCGTAAAACGAGGAAGTTTGCCAGATGATATTTACATAACCTGTCGTTTGAATTTTCACATTTTCCATGGAAGCCGATGACCAATCATCCCAAGGTTTCTTATCATTTCCTTAACGTGCAACATTCACGGTTTCAAAATTTTCCCGGATGATTTGTACTTACACTCGCAAATTCAGACTTTAACATACCAATTGATCAAAAGGCTATTATTCCAAAATAATCCAAAACTCTTATAAAAAGCAATCATCTATCAGTCCAAAAAACTAGAAAAAATCGAACCATAAACTAGGCGTTTCTTCGCCTTTCAAAAAAAAAAAAAAAAAAAACCTAAGGAAAGGAGGTTCAGAAAAATAAAATGCCCAAGGAAAATCACTCAACAACGGCTTGTTCTTCTTGGAGAAAATGCCTCTCACGCTTTGAAGAGCCGCCTTCTTCAGCTTCAACTCCTGGGACAGCTTCTCGATTTATATCTCTTGTTGACTGATCAAATCCGCGGAAGGACCATCAACTGTTTCCGCCTGCAGTCTTTGGATCTCAAAAAATCCCTTGCAGAATCAGGAGGCGTTAAACTCAAAGTCTACGCACATATCCCGGTAAAATTTCCATCTTAAGACCACATCTCCGGAAACAGTATGACCAGTCACGTTGCACATATGATGAATTGAAGATAAAGCTTCTTCCACACGCTTGACCAACACAAATTGGCTAGTGAGCTTTTTGGTTGTGGCAATATATCCGTATTTTTCCCATATCCTGGTATAAAACTCTTCATGCTTAGATGGTACACTGAAGCCTCCAATAAACACGTGGTCTTCTTGGGGAGTCAAATATGGAGGAGTAAAAATGGCGCCCGCAACTGCATCTGTGACTGGAGAATTCTCGGCTTCGATTGCGCCAATAGTCGCCGGAATACTTTCCACCATCTGGGTCGTAGTGTTATCAACCTCCATTTCCAAACCACCAACAGGCGGGGTTTCCAAGGTTTGATCTTCATCGTGATGGGTCCCCACTTAAAGGCCATCTTCGGAAACGATTCCTCCCTGCGACATTACGTTTTAGTTTTGTTTCAAAAAAAAAAAAAAAGGTGAAGAAGAACGCGTAAACCTACTGACTCATTTGCGGTCTCGCCGGAGGAAGACTCAGCGTTACTTTTTCATCATCTTTATTAATGGCTCAGTCACCAAACGGCTCAGTTACCAGTTATCACACGACAAGGAGTGACTGGGGACTTCTCACAGTTAGGACGGCGTCGCCCGTAAAGCTATGGCGGACATGCCTATGGCTAGGGTTTGCACCAACAACATAAGAGCAAACAGAAAAAAGAAACACGGAGATACGTAGCCAGCCAGAGCACCGTCTTACGGACCAAGTTGCAGTGCCACGGATACTGATCAGTAGCCAAAGTTGCAGCGCTGCCGCCAACACTCAATGGCCAAATAAAATTTATGCCAAGCCGCGAATGCAAGGGTCAAAGATTCTTCATGCCTCCTAAAAAATTGACGTTAATACGCCACCTGTCAACACCAGCGACGTAGAAAATGTTCCTTCAGGTGTTACACCTCCAGTGACCAGAGCCAGGGCCGTTGCTTCCCCAACGTTTCTTCAAACGTGACATCTCCAACCGTCACCAGAAGCCGCTCCGCTTCAACATTCTCTTGGGAATCCGCTCCACTTTCAGAGCCAGAAGACGCTCCGCTTCAACCTTCTCTCAATAAGCTGCTCCAGATCGGAAGCCGAAGTTTCAGCGTTTTGCTCCATAAGCTTCAACATCCTCTCTAAGTGCCGAATCCGCTTCAACGCCACTTCTTCCTGCCAAAGATCGTGTCGTAGCCACCACACTCCTCCCTGTCAAGGATCGTGATCACATTCAGCCAAGGACCGAAGTTGTGGACACTTTTTGATCCATATCGCTAAACCTCGTAGCTGTGGGAAGTTTACTCGCTTACGCATCCAACCAATCCCTTTGCTTCCATGGACTCTCGTGCAATTCCAGCCGACCTATTTTGTTGCTACGATAATGTAGTCTCTACGATCACATCTACTTCCAAGAACCATTGCTCATTTGTTGATACCAGCCAGAGCTTGACCATAGAAACAACCGCTGCAAGGGTAATCCGTACTTCTCCATATTTCAGTTTCACATGGAAGAAGTAATAGAGTCACCAGTACGGATGCGAGATGGTGATATCTTTATCATGGTTAACCCGCCGACCATACCGGATATAAACATGTAAACTAGACATGGGGACTATCAGCATGGGACGCTTTCACTCCCCTCAACCTGGTTATTTCTGATTTCAAGATCATCATTGCCGGAGTTTTACCAGCCGCAAGAATTTCTCAACATGAAGCCGTACATGTGCATCGAAGACTCCAAAGGCACGCCACAGAGATGCATTCACATATTCGGCCATGCCATCGGATCTAACAGAAATATAACTGGGGACTGCTCACTGCATCCCATTCCACACGATAGTCTAAGATTCATAAGCTGGTTCGAAGGATATCTCTTGGAACAAAGTCCTTGAAGACTTGATAGCAGCACATCGGCAACAGAATGTCTCCCAACTCATCTATTTCATCTTGTGGCTTTGGAAGATTTTTACCATACAATCATCCACAACATATCATCATAGCGATCAGAAGGTCCAGATACTGAACAACCTAAAGTCAAGGATAGACCGACAACGCAACTACAATCTCCAAGATTAGCCCTGACATAATAGTTACCAAGCATATATTTCATCCTTCCATCCCAAGAATGCAATGGATTTTGGTAAATTTTGGAATCCACTGGATGGAGACTGCAAACGAAAGAACGGATCCAGACGAGCAACAAAAAGCAGAAGAGGGTCGATACCTCTTTTCATGTGGGCGGAATTTCTAGAGTTTGAACAGAATAAACGTTCCTTCTCGCTCCATGAACGCGAATAGAGGACTAGGCACGACTATGCCACCTCGGGCCCGCAACATCCCTCCTGATTTCTTCTTGAGTTTTACTGTCGGGCTGTTTTTGCCTTCTAAACGAACTCAAAACCTAAATATTCCCCCATAAGGAGATACGAAATTCTTTTCCGATCAGAATGGAGTGGAGAACCTTCAAAATCCGAGTTCGTATGAGAATTCTACAACGATTTTAGTAAGGGGCGTTAATTAGGGTTTCGGCATGCCAAACCTTAATTTAGACAAAGTTTCCATCATTCAACGGAACTGAAGCCAGTCGTCATCCTTCCACGGAACTGAAGCAAGTTTCCATCATCCCACGGAACTGAAGCCAATCGTCATCCTTCCAAGGAACTGAAGCATGTTGCCATCATTCCACGAAACTGAAGCCATCACTCAAGCCAGCGCCCGCGCCAAGTTTATGATAGCGTCTCCTTTCCAAGCCGACCAATGCTGAAATTTCCTTTCCAAGCCGACCAACGCTGACGGCTCCCTTCCAAGCCGACCAACGCTGACGGCTCCCTTCTAAGTTGATCGCTAGCGTCTCCATTCCAAGGTAACACATGACCAAACCAAGATGACATCATGTATCTCAACCATCAACCGCATCTACTATTTCACGGTCTAGCCAGTAACGATGCAAGTAGAATTCATGCAAGGCCGCCAACACAAGGATCACGGATTCTTAAAACACTCTCGAAAAAGGTTAGAAGAATCTTCCTAGCCATCTTTCATGACTTGCCAATTCTAGTTTTCCTTGCCTGTCACCATCTTATGCTTACCCCGCAACAATGCTCATGTTCCGAGCTAAGCAGGGGACTTAATGTTGATGGTGGTTTTTAGATTATGGTTAAAATCGTAAAACGTACAACTATCATGACGTCACGATGACCACTAGCGCATTTATTGAATCAATCAACATGCCTACGTAAGAATTACCATGGTACCATTTTTTTTATATACATGTGTCATGTTCCACGGCAGAACCCTTAGTATTGACCGACAACATCTTCGTATATACCAAACCCTAATTCTCTCACCACCGTGCCGATGGCAAACCATGCCAGCCACGTCTCCGCGCCAAGGCATGCCAACCATGCCAGACGCACCACCGTGCCAATGGCAAACCATGCCAGCCACGTCTCCATGCCAAGGCATGCCGACCATGCCAGCCGCATCACCGTGCCAATGGCAAACCATGTCAGCCACGTCTCCGCGCCAAGGCATGCCAACCATGCCAGCCGCACCACCGTGTGAATGGCAAACCATGCCAGCCGCGTCTCCACGCCAAGGCATGCCGACCATGCTATCCGCACCACCGTGCCAATGGCAAACCATGCCAGCCATTTCTCCGCGCCAAGGCATGCCAACCATGCCAGCCGCACCACCGTGCCAATGGAAAACCATGCCATCCACGTCTCCGCGCCAAGGCATGCCAACCATGCCAGCCACGTCTCTGCTCCAAGGCATGCCGACCATGCCAGCCGCACCATCGTGCCAAGGCATGCCGACCATGCCAGCCACGTCTTCGCACCAAGGCATGCCGACCATGCCAGCCACACTACCGTGCCAACGACAAACCATGCCAGCCACGTCTCTGCTCCAATGTATGACGACCATGCCAGCCGCACTACCGTGCCAATGACAAACCATGCCAGCCACGTCTCCGCGCCAAGGCATGCCGACCATGCCATCCATGTCTCCGCACCAAGGCATGCCGACTATGCCAGCTGAACCACCGTGTCAATGGCAAACCATGCCAGCCACATCTCCATGCCAAAGATATGCCGGCCCTACCACATGGCGCTGGCTGCCAAATGGAGGGTTGTAACGATCAACGACTACCCTTCCATCTGAGATGCAGATCTCAGCCGTCCAAGTTCGCCACCTAACGCATGGCAACTTCTAGCCCAAGGCAAAACATCACGGTTTGTACCAAACCCTAATTTTGGTCGCGCCTAAAGTATGCCAAAGCTTGCTGGTCCCCTACTTTTATTGACCAATCAAGTTGCTCCAAACCTTCCACGGTCTCAAAAGAGGCTAGCTTCCCAAAATACGCTAGCTTCCCAATACACGCTAGATTCCCAAAACACGCTAGCTTCCCAAAACCGCCCTAACATGCCACACGCGCATACCAAAAATCCATGCCATCCATGCCTCCATGACACAGGCGCGGCTATGCCACCTCGGGCCCGCAACATCCCTCCTGAATTCTTCCTGAGTTTTACTGTCGGGCTGTTTTCACCTCCCGAACAATCTCAAAACCTAAATATCCCCTCGATCGGAGATAGGAAATTCTCCTCCGGTCGAATGGAGGGGCGGACCGTCAAAATCCGAGTCCGTACGAGAATTCTTCAATGATTCTAGTAAAGGGCGCTAATTAGGGTTTCAGCATGCCAAACCCTAATTTAGACAAAGTTGCCTGGCTACAAACGGAAGGTAGCCACGATCAATAGCTGCCCTTTCTCGTGAGATGCGAATCTCACCCGTCCAAGTTCGACACCCAACGCGTGGCAACTTTTGGCCCAATGCCAAAACTACATGGTTTGTACCAAACCCTAAATTTTGGCCGCTCCTAAAACATGCACGAGCATGCCAAAACCAGATCGGTCATGCCGCTGCCTGCCAAACGAAGGGTTGCAATAATCAACGGCTGCCCTTCTATCTGAGATGCAAATATCAGCCACACAAGTTCGCCACCTAACGCATGGAAACTTGCGGCCCAAAGCCAAACATCACGGTTTGTACTAAACCTTAATTTTGGCCGCGCCTAACACATGCCAAAGCCATGCACGACGGCGGCTGCCAAAACGAAGGGTTGCAACAATCAACGGCTACCCTTCCTCTCAAGATGCAATATCTCGACCGTCGAGGGTCACCACCGAGCCGGCAAGTCTCCCTAACTCAAATTGCCAAGTAACAGCAACATGCTACACGTTTTCCACGAAAACACTCGAGACATCAACACATGTCACAAACTGGGGGATGCTCATTAGGGTACTGATGGCAGTTAGGATGAAAGGACTTTTGAGTAGAATGATATCTTCTTATCAATCTGCCTTCATACTTGGAAGGCAGATCTCTGAAAACATCACAATAGCTCATGAAATCATTCATAAAATGAAAAATTTGAAGTCTAAAAAAGGATTCATGGGGCTAAGAATTGATATGTCAAAAGCATTCGATAGAGTCGAACGGAATTTTTTAATGCAAATAATGATCAATTTTGGTTTCAATGAGAAATGGTGTAATTTTGTACACCAATGTATCTCAACTACTACTCTCACCGTTTTACTCAATGGGTCCCCTACTGAATTCTTTAAACCTTCGAGGGGTTTGAGACAGGGAGATCCAATCTCCCCATACTTGTTCTTGTTCTGTATGGAAGCTCTGTCCAGAACTATAAAACAAGCTGAAAACATAGGGCCGATCAAAGGAATTAAGATTGTTCATCAAGCTCCCTCTATAAGTCATTTATTATTTGTCGATAATTGTCTGTTGTTCTATAAAGTAAGTGAAAAAACTTGCCACAATCTTGTAAAGTTGTTTGAAGACTTCGGTTTGGCATCAGGTCAGTTAATCAACCTTGAAAAATCTGGAGTTTTTTTCAGTCCAAAAACCGAAAGTACTATTAGACATAAAGTTAAGGAGATTTTAGGAGTCAAGGCCATTCCCATGATTGACAAATACCAAGGTTCGCCACTATTCACTAACAGATCAAAAATTTCTTTCTTCGAACCATTAGTGGAAAAAATGAAAAATAGGATGCTTAGTTGTAAAGGGACCGACCTAAATACGGTAGAAAAAAACTGTAATGGTTAAAAATGCCACATCCACTCTTTATGTATACCAAATGAATTGTTTTAAGATTCCAGTTAAAATTTGTAAGGATATAGCAAAAATTCAGAGGGACTATTGGTGGGGAAAAAATAAAATGGACTTAATGAGAACGGTAAGAAAGGAGTTTATCTTAATAACTGGAAATCAATGTGTAAGTCTTTAGAAGAAGGAGGTTTAGGAATTAAAGACATTCGAAACTTCAACTTAGCTATGATATCTAAAATGGGATGGAGGTTAAGGGAGAACCTAGATTCTCTATGTGCTTCAAGTCTTAAAGCAAAGTACTACCCAAATAATGATATATTGCATATTAATAATACTCCTAATAGAACTGATAGTTGGATATGGAAGGGTATGCTTATAGGCATACAACAATTAAAAATATTTTGTTTCTGGGAAGTTGGAAATGGTGCTAGAATAGAAATCTGGAATGATTTCTAGATTCCTGATACGCTGACTCCAATGAATAGGCCTCTAACAGACAATGAAGGCCTACAAAAGGTAAGTGATTTGATTACTACTAACAATTCATGGGATTTAGGAAAACTGGCTAAGTGTTTTGATGAACAAACATTCATTTAGAAAATAAAGAAAATTCGTTTAAATGGTGCGAATCAAGAAGATACACCTCATTGGACTCTAAATGAAACATGTAAATTCTCTGTGAAGTCTCTCTATAATCAAATAAACAAAAATGGGAATGCAGATAAAAATTGGAATCTTATTTGGAGTATGAATACCTCTCCTGCTGTAAAATTTTCATCTGGAAGGCAGCCCGTTCCATACTACCAAATAGTATGAGAATGGCAGCCATTTTGCCAGAAAGAAATACAAAGTGTAATTTGTGCAACAAAGAGCAAGAAACTTTAATACATCTGTTTCTTGATTGTACTTTTGCTAAACAAGTGTGGATGCATTTCAGCTTTGATATGCAATTCGTAAAAAATGGAACTAACAATTTTCACGATTGGCTTTATAATTGTTTTCAGAACACCAACAGAGGTGGCTATGGCATAGATTGGCATGTTTTGTGTAGTGTAATTATTTGGCAAATCTGGAAAGCCAGATGCAATATAACATTCAAAAAAGAAACACAAAAGAGTGAAACAACAACAAATAATATCATTAAGTTTATAAATAGTTATGGAACTGTTCATAGATTAGATTATGATATTATGCAACTTCTGTATTATAATCGTCTAAACAAACATGGCTAATGGACATAAAAATCAACGTAGTCCTAATAATGATGACTTCAGGAGCAAAAACCTGGCATTGGACTAACTCCGTGTGACTCTAGAGGACACATCAAGGAAGCTAGAGGATTACATGCAGACTGCACAACCAGAGAAAAACTAGAGAGAGCTGGGGCAGATGTGGCTTTTCAGTGGGCAACGGAATGGAGTGGACATTCTATCACTTTTAAGAGGGACTCAGAACCTACACTCTTGTTGTTGATAGGAAAGTACGCTGCTGCAAAGGAGAAAAGATACAAGAATAGTACAACAGAAGGCAATATAAAATCGAAAGACATAAATTTTAAAGTTCTAGCTTTAAATCTTGTTTTGAGAATCAATGTAATATGGGTAGCTAAAATCTCTGTTTTTTTGTAACAAACATGCTATAATGCATAATTGGAAAGGAGATAACTTAAGGGAAATTCTAGATTACCTAAACATTCAAACTTGGAACGAATATATAACATTATACCGAAACTCCCAATATGGAGCTTATGGGTACTCTTCATTAATATATTGAGGGAAACCTCTTTTTTTCGATAAAAAAAAAAAATTTCCCTTTCATTTTTGCGTCCTTTATATAATAATAATAATAATAATAATAGATTTTTGAGTCTCTCCCATGAAATAAACAACTAGAATGTGTAGGGTTTTCCCCATTTCATACCCCTATTTTTCCTATTTCCCATACCCTTCACAATTTTTAAAATGAATTTACTTTTTAATTTCAGTTTTTCCTATGTACCACCTAATACCATTTTTATTTCTCATCTTCTTTATTAACAAAACCAAAATCTGTCAAGTTAAAAACCTTAGGTTAAATTTATATTAATTATTATTACAATACATCACATAATAGATAAACCAAAATCTTTTATAATTTAATTCGCCTAAATATGGATTAATCATGGGAGATTAACTTAATTAACAAGGTTCAGAGGTTAGAAATTAACCACAAAATTGGTCAAAAAGACCAAAATCAAAAATTCCTGGGTGAAAAAGACACTTAGGTTTTGATGGCCAAAAATTAAAAAGATACTTAAATGGACAAAAATAACATGTAACCAGTCCCGTCCATTTTCAAATATTTTTTTCTTATTTTTATTTTATACGGATGGTCCTTGCTATTTTTTAAGAAATTGAATCCAGTTTCATCCTTGCTATTTTTTTTTTGGCTATTTCACCCGTACTTTTTTTTACTTGTCCATTTGAACCGTGTTTTAAATTTTTTTGGACAAATGACCCATTTTCTCGAAATTAACTTGATTAGTCTTTTTTTTTTTTTATCAATTTAACTTGATTAGTCACCAATGTTTAATGTGGAATTTTCTGAGGAACCCAAGTTTGGTTGCTCTTTCTTTTAAAAACCCAAAGATAGTATATATACGTAGTCCAATTAATCAAATCTACGGTTAAGATTAGTAGTTTTAGATTAAATTTATAGTTTTAAATTTTTTGGAGGACTAAACTAACCTTTATCAATCTGTATTATTACCACAAAGATTTAAAAAAAAAAAAATCACATTGGATAAATACTGTTTATTCAAAACTATGTCTTCCTATTTAACCGGTCCACTTATTTTGTTACCAAAATTTCCGGTGATCGGTTATAAAAAATCTTACGATTCTATTCTTCTCAATCGTGAGAAATAGTTCACGGCTTCATTGTTTGTTTCCATTATAATAACAAAACTAGTCATAAAAACCCAAGGTGACCAAATTTGTGGTACAAAAACCCCACTCAAATGTTGGGATTCATTAAAACTCCATCTTAAACAAAATTGATACAAAAACCCCAATTTTTTAAAAATTGATACAAAAACCCCAAATTTCAAAATTGGTTTCATCAAATTTTATGATGAAACCAAAATTTGGTTTCATTAAATTCTTTGGGGTTTCATCAAATTTTATGATGAAACCAAATTTTGGTTTCATCAACCGCGAGTTAATTTTGTTTTGTTGGGGTTTTTGTGTTACTTTTGTTTTGATGGGTTTTTTGTGGATGGATAGTGACACCTTTGGGGTTATAACTCGCGGACCGTTATAATAATGGCATTATTCCATCCGGTTAAGCGATTCTCTCTCTCCTCATCATTTTCTTCCCAATCCAAATCAAACCTAGAAAAGAAAGAACGAAAGAATGAACAATTAAAAATAAACCTCGTGACCTTTGCTTCTTTCTACCAAAACCCAAGTGATGCATCCACTAGGAACATGGGTTAGTTTGGATCGGGGTATGTACAACAGTATAAGCGCTATAGTGTGTGATGTTATTGGCTGGAAATATTAAAGACAGCTATACTAATGGCATAGAGGTGGATCTGGAAACTAATCTAGTGTTCAGCCATGAATAGGACTGTGAGGGTTTATATTTTTTTTTTTTCCGAGAACTAACTTTAGTCTTCACTGAATATTTAGATTCCGCCACCTGATTTAGTTATGTAGATCAACTAGATCTTAACCCGTGCCGTAACGGCACGGGATGTTTTGTCTCTAATACGATATTGTTCACATTCCTCTTGCTTCATTTTATTCGTGAGTAATTATTTTGATATTCAAATAGGTTTTGGGAAACAAAATGGGTTACCTGATCTTTTTATTTTTTACTTAAGCATGTTATTCCAATTTATTATCCGGATTTTAGTAATAATGTTGTGCCAACATGAAAATAAAATAAAAAATACAATAAATAAAATTTTACCCCATTTATTGTTCCATCATACCATAATTTCAAACTTCAAAAAGAATATTTCATCTAACAAAGACATATACCTAAACCGCCAATCCAACTCCATGATGTTTATGAATACATTTGTTCCGAAATTATTGATAACATAAAATTGAAGAAATTCGTGGATAAAAAGATTTCACACCAACTATGCTAAGTAGTGCATGAATGACGTTCTCACATCTAGTGTTACTCAAGTAATTTGGAGTTTTAAAGAGCATAGTCATTTTGATATTTGTATCTACATAAATTCAACTAACCTTCCGAAAAAAATTTATTAGTTTCAAGGTAGAGCCGACACAAACTTCTGTCGCCTTCAATGTATACAACACACATTGGGTTTAATCGGCCTTGAGATTAAACAAATACCCCAACATTAGTCAAATAATGTCTACAAATACGGATCGAAACAAAGTGCTAACGGGAAAAATGAAAGACTAACATCAGTTCTACAAAGAAAATACCCTATATGTATCAAAGTTTGTTAACCAAACATGTATTCAAATTAAAAAGTCATCAACTTAACACAAAAATGTAAAAGAACCCAAGTTAAATCAATACTTGCCTAAACAAAACTTATAAGAGAATTTTGTAATTATTAAATACCTTTAAAATCACTATTAGAGATTTAATTGTATGCCTCATTAAAAACCACGGTAGGACGAAATCACCAGATTAATTTGTAGATATTTCACTGGATATGTAGCAATTCAGAGAAGTTTACACCGGTGGTGATCGTTCCATCTAAGTGTTGTTCGATTGATTATTTTTTTAGAAGGTTTCGGTTTTCATTGGAGAAACCGAGAAGGAGCGTTTCATTATATTCATTATCATTCGAAATCCAAAACCAACTCGCCCTCTCGCTTACGGGATCTCAATACAACCTTAGATTTATCTATTGACGGAGAAACCTTGATACTAAATATGTAGTTTTTAGTGTTATTTATTATATAACGTGACATCCAAATGTTTTTTTGTTCTTCTTAATTTTCATGTATTTTAACCGAGTTTATATTAGCATTAAGACGATCAACCACATTTCTAATTTATAGTGTTATCCTTTTGTAGCAGCACATAATTAACATAATCAATTACTACTCATCAAAACCGCCGCACCACAAACCACCGTATATCTCTTATTTCTCCACCACCACCATTTTAAATTTCCATCCCTCGTAGAATATTTGGCACACTTATAACTTTTGATCCCACACGTCATGTATAAAGTTTAGATTTAACAAACTTAGGTCGTCAATTAATTTATTCAACTATATGTTTTTTGTTAATACTTGAAAATCATGCGTACGAAAGGTTACCAAAGATAGCGGTGGTACCAAAAACAACCATTTTGTCTTATATGATTTGGTATCATCCCAAAAGTATTTGTTACCCGCCTTTTTTGATCGTGTCAAAAACAACCAACTATACTTTTCACAATACAATGTTACCCGTCATGTAAAAAATTATTATTTTTGATTCAAAAAGAAAAAACCAATACCACCGCCATTAAAACCATCCAAAGACCACTATTTCTTCCACCAAAACTAATGTTACCGTCTCCACCACTTAGTAACACCTTCCACCGCTTCCACCACTTACTTCTTCCTCTACTACCACCACCACCACTAATATCTATTGAAATAATTTTTGTCAAAATTATTATTTATTGATGGAGATATGTATTAATATTAATTAAGGGATATTTATGATGATAAATTAATAAATCATTTATCATGAGAAATTAATGAAACCTCAATTAATAAAACACTTATACTAATTAATATTTAAGTTGAACAAACCATAACCATAGATTTATCTTCTCTCTAGACAAATCACTTATACTAATTAATAAAATACTTATACTAATTAATATTGAAGTTGAACAAACAACCACTATTGATTTATCTTTTCTATCAATTCCAACCAAGGTGGAACAATGGTTAGAGGCCACTCTTATGACACAATAGGTCATGAGTTCGAACCTCCCCGTTATAATTTTTGAAATTCCATATCTTAATTTGCCTTGCATTTTTAGGGGCGACCCCGAAAGAATTAGGGGCGACACTAAAAGACAAAAAAGGTCACCCAAACGTAAATCTAAGCTACCCCTTATCTTCGATTTTTCGAAATGGCCAATATGCCCTTATATAATCGGTAGCCAACACCATAATCGGTAGGTTACATGTGAATCGGTAGGTTAAATTAAAATATACCTACCGATTGTTGTGTAGATACTTCGGCCAATAATCCCTTTTATAATCGGTAGCCTATCCAACTTATAAGACTACCGATTATAAGGAGCTCCGTATTCAGCCTTGGCCAAATTCCATAGGTTTTGCGGGGTGCAGAGCCAACCATAACCACTTGGCTTGAGATGTGGATGTAGCCATAATCGGAAGCCTAATAGGTTACATAAACTACCGATTATAAGTTGCCCCAAAATGAGTTTTTTCTAAAATCCTTCACGTAATGAATTTTGAAATCTACCATAATCGGTAGGGTACATAATTATATAACCCACCGATTATAACGAGCCCCGGATCCAACCTTTGCCATATTTCATGGGTTTTGAGTGCACACGGCCAGCCTTAACCACTTGGTTTGCGTTTTGGATGCAGCCATAATCGGGAGTTAAATATATTACAAACCCATCCGATTATGGGTTGCCCCAAAATCAGTTTTTTCTAAAATCATTCATGTAATGAATTTTGAAATCTACCATAATCGGTAGAGTTAACAACTTAAAAACCTACCGATTATAAGGATCCCCAGATCGAACCCTTGCCAAATTCCATAGGTTTTGAGTGTACAGAGCCAGGCATAACCATGTGGTTCGTGATTTGGATGCAGCCATAATCGGGAGTTCAATATATTAACAGACCCTCCGATTATGGTGTTGTTTGGTTACAGAAACCATAGTTGTTTTTTAGTATAATAATCGGACATTAACGAAACCACAAACCTCCGATTACAAATATTCGGAAGTCAATGCGCTAAATTTCTTTCCGATTATGGTGTTGTTTGGTTACAGAGAACAAATTTTTTTTACATATAACAGTCGGAGGGAACATTACAAATAAACCTACCGATTATTGGTATTCGGAAGTGAAGGTGCACATTTACCTTCCGATTGTGGTGTTGTTTGGATAATCGGAGAGAAAAGTATATTAGCAATCCTCCGATTCTGACCAAATATTTTGCACAATCCCCAGAATCGGTAGGTTAATAACGTATAAACCTACCGATTCTCGACTAAAAATTGAACATCCCCTAATCGGTAGGTTAATATATAAACCTATCTTCCGATTGTGTTCCAAAATTCAACACTTTCATGTCTCTTCATGTGATTCGCTTGCGAGTCATCGTTAAATGCATAAACATAGCAACATAACCATTCATAATCCATAACCATAACGTAACAACTAATAATCCGACACAAACTTTGAAAACGACATAATCCAACATAAACAAAGTTATCCATAAAGTTAACGAAAAACATCGAGAGTTTACAACACCGAGAGTTCACTTGTTCCTATTTGCTTTGACTTTGCGATTTTTATTAGGTCTACGACTTGGACCAGCATCATCATGGGTTTCATCAACTTGAGTGCTTGATGAAGCCCGAGTTCTTTTGTTCACCTTGGTTGCAGGTTTTTTTTGCAATTTTTCCCCGAACTGAGATGCATACTCCTCATTGTCAACGTTGTCAATCAACTGTTTGTGGTCTTTTATCTTCTCAATTGAAACAGGCTTTCCGCCTTTATACAATCAGTCACCATTTCGACAAACGCTTGAACTCGTTCATCTGCTTTTAAAACATAGCATACCATCAAACGGTTATTACTCTATTTTGACCCATAATATTAAACTAAATTAACAAAACAATACGTACCAATCTATCAAAACCCGCAGGCTTCTCTTTGAGGATACTCTTGTACGAAGTCGGGCTTTGCTTTAAGATCACGGATTACACGAACATGAGAAACATTGCGGTACCAATCCATGTAGTTGGGAGCATTTTCAAAACCTTGGTTGGCTGCCCTTCCTTGGTTGATCAAGTAATGCGCCCTTCTATCCCAATGGAATTGACAGGATGGTGAACCCTTGTGAACCACCGTGATAGAATCTTTATCAGACTTGCATTGCTCCATATGTATTATCTACCGATTGTGTTTGGTTTTCGAGGCACGGCTAGTTTATTTTGAACGAACTAGCCGTTGGAGTATAATCGGTAGTCGATCAACAATTAAAACTTCCGATTTTCATAAAATTTTTGCAGGTAGTTGGAGTATAATCGGTAGCTAATAACCTACCGATTATACAATTGCCCCAAATTTTGTTTTTGCAGAAATGTCATTTTTTTCGAATTTGGGAACTAGAATAATCGGTAGTTAATAAGGCTTCCGATTATACAGCTTTGCCCCAAATTTCTTTCTTGGCGAAATCACCAATTTTGGGAATTTATGAGCTACTATAATCGGTAGTCTCGTGAGGTTATTTCCCTTCCGACTGTCATAGAAGCCAGATGCGCTTGGCACAAAATCGATATAATCGGTAGAATAACATAGTTACTAAGCTTCCGATTTCGTTGTTATAATCGGGAACAAAATAGCTTCCGATTGTGTAAGGGCATTAACGTATTCTCCGCGTTTTTGGACATCCCTTAACGGTGTATATGGGTTGGGAATAAAAAAGTCGCCCCTAATTCTTTCGGGGTCGCCCCTAAAAGTGCCAGGTTAATTTGAGTATTCATTTTTAATTCATAATATTGGAATGAACACCACGTGTGCGACTTGTAGGGTGTGGCAGGGAGAACCACAGCCCTTGATTTATCTTTCCCACGGACAAATCCTGACCACCACTCAGCTAGGCAAACTTAGCCTAGCTTTGTTTTGTATTATAGATAAAGTCATTGAACTCAAATTATTTCTTCTTTTCTTTCTAGGGTTTATCTCCATATCGTAGTGGGATATGTGATAATCGCAATCATCCTATCATGTGATAACGACGATTTTCACACGGAATAACTGTATTTTTCCTAATTGGTAGTGTACCAATTGGGATAGCTGGTGATAATGTCGATTATCCCAACTTGTGATAACTGCAAATTTCATCGGGGATAAGAATTTTTTTCACATTAATGAAAAGGAAAAAAACGGTTTTCACATCAATACACCTATCACAAAAAAATTCATAGAAATGAAAAAGGAAAATAATAATTTTCACATCAATACACCGTGATAACTACACCTATCATAATAATATGTGACTAAAAAGGTCAAATATTTCACCGGTAATACTGGAGAATTAAACATTAATTTAGGGATTATCTTATTTTGACTTTTCAAAGATAAAAAGAGAAAAGGAGAAGAGGAGGCTTGGTTAAAAGGAGGCGTCAATTTAGGAATATTTTTAAAATTACGTTGTTTTTTCTTAATAATTAACTTTTTTTTTTTTTGTTATATACCTAACTCAATTTTTTTTTTTTTTTGCATCAAAATTTTGCCTTATTAAGATTTTACACTTTTAGTTGGTAACCGAGCTACAAGCTGGAATTTTAACTAATATTTAACTAATAAGGTTATTTTCGTAATGAAATGTTTTTATAACTAATTTTGGGTTATACAAATATGGAATTTTATTGATGGGTTTTAGGTATAAAAAAATAAGTTAGGCTAGAAAAAAAGTTCACCTATGATTAACCTTGCACTTTTAGGGGCGACCCCGAAAGAATTAGGGGCGACTTTTTTATTCCCAACCCATATACACCGTTAAGGGATGTCCAAAAACGCGGAGAATACATTAATGCCCTTACACAATCGGAAGCTATTTTGTTCCCGATTATAATAACGCAATCGGAAGCTTAGTAACGATATTATACTACCGATTATATCGATTTTGTGCCAAGCGCGTATCTTGCTTCTATAATAATCGGTAGGAAAAATAACCTCACTAGACTACCGATTATAGTAGCTCCTAAATACCCAAAATTGGTGATTTCGCCAAGAAAGAAATTTGGGGCAACTGTATAATCGGAAGCCTTATTAACTACCGATTATTCTAGTTCCCAAATTCGAAAAAAATGACATTTCGCAAAAACAAAATTTGGGGCAAATCGTATAATCGTTAGGTTATTAGCTACCGATTATACTCCAACTACCTGCAAAAAATGTAGGTGATATTGTTATGAATTTCAAAATATTTATGAAAATCGGAAGTTTTAATTGTTGATCTAACTACCGATTATACTCCAACGGCTAGTTCGTTCAAAATAAACTAGCCGTGCCTCGAAAACCAAACACAATTGGTAGATAATACATATTGACAAACCTCCGATTATGTTGAAGTAACCGTTTTTTTTTTTTAAAAAACTAGCCGTTGGGTACTTTTTTTGCTATAAATAGAGACCTATCTCTACCAAACTTATTCACCCATCACATTCAATCTTCCTAAATCAGTCACCCATTACTTTGAATCACCAAAAATGGCTACAACTCCGTTCAATAATATAGAAGATGTTGCTATTGTCAGAGCACACACCACTCTCACAAAGCACTCCGTTGAGGAAGCGCAATGGGTGACCAGTAACGAAGACCCAACAAGAGGGCCTTACTTTGGGGATGATCAAAACACCAATGCTTGGTGGAAACGGGTGTTTAAGGTTTTTAAAGCACTAAGCGGAAATCGTTATAGGAGGACGCTCCCGCAAATAAGGGAAAGGTACGCATATTTATACAATGAATGCGTATTTTGAGAAACGAATTGAAAGCTCGTAAGGACGCTATGCCAAACGAAGACCGAATGAGTAGAGTAAGTTTGTGAATCAATAGGCCTCTTATCAAAAATTATTTATTTGGTTATGATTATTCAACAACGCTAACTTATTTAAAAAATTGTTTTCCCAGTATACTTTGGGTCGGAGCCAATACGAATTAAGGTACGGTCATGAGTTTCTGCACGAGGACTTCTACACTCTCTTGGAGGAAGTTGAATAGCAATTCTCCCAATATAATTAAACTCGTAGAGAATCCCTAGGGCGATGTATTGAACAATTTTATGTGTTTTACTTCTATTTTATTTCAACTACATGTATGTTTTTTCGATTCAATAAAATGAGTGACTTCAAATACTGGTTCAATTTTAGCTGGTGTGGAAATAAGGATTTTAGAAAAAACTCATTTAGGGGCCACCTATAATCGGTAGGTTTTGGAACCTATCTTCCGTACGATTATGGCTACATCCAAATCACGAACCACATGGTTAGGCCTGGCTTTGTACCCTCTTAACCTATGGATTTTGGCAAGGGTTCGATCTGGGGATCCTTACAATCGGTAGATTATTAAGTTGAGTAGACTAACGATTATGGTAGATTTCAAATTTCCTACAATGAAGGATTTTAGAAAAAACTCATTTTGGGGCAACCTATAATCCGGAGGTTGGGTAACCTATTTGGCTTCCGATTATGGCTAAATCCAAATCACGAACCACATGGTTATGGTCGGCTCTGCACCCCTCAAAACCTAGGGAATTTGGCCAATGCTCAATTTGGGGCTTCCAATAATCGGTAGGTTATAAGTAACCATTTCTACCGATTTTGGGCTACTCAACAATCGGTAGCTAATGAGGTGGTATTACCTACCGATTAATAACCGTTTGACAGATAAAACCAAAGTCGACCTAAATTCAAATTCATTTCATTTTCTTTTCAACTTCAACTTCAACTCCTCTTCTCCTCTTTCCATCCGATTCCAGAGAGGAAAACTCTCCCCCTCTCCTCGCTATACATCGTTCATCGTCGAATCGAATCATCGTCGATTATTCTCTATAAAGATGAAAGAAACGGGCGTAAGAAAGCTCGAACCAAAACGTAGTGCGCGGTGAGGATCCGAATATTGGATTGCATGCCCGTAATAAAGAGGTTTTAACTCACGAACCCGAAGAACACGGAGACGATGAAGTAGGCGATACGATAGCCAAACTCTCGAGCAACTTCAAATGGCGCCGATTAGGTAAGATTCTACCATTAATTTGGTTTATATTGCTTCAATTGGACGAATCCATGTTTATTTTTTTTAGGGTTTTCGGTTATTACCCGTAATCGGTAGGTTAGGTATTGTTATAAACTTCCGATTGTGGTCGAACTCTTCATTTCACGAGAAAATTTGTCATATTCGGGTGTTAAAAATTTTGGTATCCTACCGATTATATAACGTTTTTCATTACTGAGGCCTAATTCAATCATAATCGGAAGCTAATTGTGATTTATCCTTCCGAATAAACTAGGGAAGAACAAGTATTAGAGACGCAATAATCGGGTGAAATATTCTAATATCTTTCCGATTGTTTAGGCTAACAACTTGATTTGTTTCGGATACAAAGAGACGCATATTCGGTAGACATTAGTTTTGTTAGGCTTCCGATTGTGTGGAATTCGGAGGGTTATGTTGAACTTTAGATTCCGATTATTGTGTGTAGATAAACATATTCGAACACCAAAAAGTTTATTTTGTTTCCGATTATACGTATTCGGTAGCTTTAGGTTAACTGATACTTACGATTGTTAATAATCGGGTGTTATTTGTTAAATCAACCAACCGAATATTTAGTTTCATAACCTGTTGTACTTTTTGTTGTTGTTTAGGGATAGGCGAGGTAAAAACATCCAAGATTCAATTGTCTCGGCTAGTGCAAGGAAGGATAGGCGTCAGAACCTCTACGGCTAGTGCAAGGAGAGCTAGGATCGCTAACGCCGCTTCAAGTGGTCAAGTTGGAACTCAACAAGCAAGCCAAGAAGCTGTTCAACCTAGTGCCCCTCAATCGAACCGGTTCAATCAGGTGTTCAACCAAGTGCCTCTCAATCACAACCCATCCAAGAAGTTGTTCAACCAAGTGCCTCTCAATCACAACCAATCCAAGAAGCTGTTCAACCAAGTGCCTCTCAATCACAACCAAGCCAAGAAGCTGTTCATCCAAGTGCCTCTCTATAACAACCAATCCAAGAAGGTGTTCAACCAAGTGCTCCACCATCACAACCAGAAATTGAACAAGTAGAAGAAGTAGGACAAGCCGAAAAGAAAAATCCTCCTCGAAAGAAAGCGAAACACCTTGTCAGAGATGAACTGAACGTTAAGGATATTCCAGAAGGTGTAATCCTTGGGCTGCCGGGAGGATGGAGGACAATTGTTATTTGGATACAAAGAATCCCGGGCCGTAGAAATATATGAAACCGAGGTAATGATCGTATCCATTTTATTAACTTATTATGTTTTTCTCCGTAATACTTTTAAGGGTTGTAGTTTTAGGTTATTCTAATTTTATTTTTTAACTTGTCATGTGTTTAATAGTATCATTCCGATGCGGTTCGTTTACTCAAAGCGACCGCCGCACCAACAAAAATGCTAGATTGGCCTTTGGAGGATGAATGTGAAAGGTTCAAGACCATTATTGCGAATTCGGGGTTGGCCAATGTCTTGCGGAGAACTCAATGTTGGAACATGACCGGGTGGCTATATCGGCGTTTGTGGAGAGACTTTATCCCGAGACCGACACCTTCCATATGCCGTTTTGGGAGATGACGATAACCTCGAGATGATGTTGAGCAGATTCTTAAACTCCCCGTCCATGGCAAGGGTGTTAGGGCCGAGTTCACTAAGCGGTTGGAATGGAGGAATCTTTATGATCCGACTAAGAGGTGTTTGGGTTGGGATGAAGAAACATCAACAACCGAGTTCAAAAGATGCATGAAGTATAGAACTAGACAGTTCAACATGGGTACTGATGGATATGTTCAAGGGCACCAAGGAAAAAGAAGAGAAAGGAACTTTAACGGACGAGCAAGTCAACCACGCGGCCACCGCATATCTCCTATGTGTATTGGGATGTGTCATTTTCCCCAATACCAAAGTGAAATCGTCGACGCCAACCTTTTACAACTTCCGGATCCTCTCGATAAAGTGCATGAGTACTCTTGGGGCACGGCATGCCATGCGTGGTTGATGGAAGAGTTGAGAAAGGCGTCGAGGGTTGGAATTAGCCAAGTGGCCGGGAACGTGAGTCTCAAGCACGGTATTGTTTATTAACTCCACATACTTGGTTATTTTTTTATTTTTTTTATACTATTGAAGAATCAATTTCCTAATACTTGCAAAAATGACATTATAGACTTAGATCTACGTCCACTTCCCTATCTTGGGATTGGCCATTGAAAACCCTGCGTGGGAGAAAGGTGACCCTATAGGAAGAAAAAGTACGTCTTCGATGACAACCATTCTAGGACGAAGGAGCATCGCTGATTCGTTTGAGGGAGATTTTGGACTCACTTAATGCCCAAGACGTATGCTTTTATCCATACAAGGAAGACCGAGCTCTTTGGACATATCGCGGGTCGGTCCGATTTGGCACTTTATTTTGGACCGTTGTGGCACCCCACGGGATATGTGATGTACAATGCCTCAAGGGTGATGCGACAACACGGTTTTGTACAAGGTATACCAAAGGAGGAAATCCATGGCAATTTCACTTTGGTTCGGAGCAATGCAAGTCCGATAAAGATTCTATCACGGTGGTTCACAAGGGTTCACCATCCTGTCAATTCCATTCGGATAGAAGGGCGCATTACTTGATCAACCAAGGAAGGGCAGCCAAACAAGGTTTTGAAAATGCTCCCAACTACATGGATTGGTACCGCAATGTTTCTCATGTTCGTGTAATCCGTGATCTTAAATCAAAGCCACTTCGTACAAGAGTATCCTCAAAGAGAAGCTGCGGGTTTTGATAGATTGGTACGTATTGTTTTGTTAATTTAGTTTAATATTATGGGTCAAAATAGAGTAATAACCGTTTGATGGTATGCTATGTTTTAAAACAGTGAACAGTTCAAGCGTTTGTCGAAATGGTGCACTCGATTGTATAAAGGCCGGAGAGCCTGTTTCAATTGAGAAGATAAAAAACCACAAACAGTTGATTGACAACGTTGACAATGAGGAGTATGCATCTCGGTTCGGGAAAAATTGCAAAAGAAACCTACAACCAAGGTGAAAAAAGAACTCGGGCTTCATCAAGCACTCAAGTTGATGAAACCCATGATGATGCTGGTCCAAGTCGTAGAGCTAATAAAAATCGCAAAGTCAAAGCAAATAGGAACAAGTAAACTCTCGATGTTTTTCGTTAACTTTATGGATAACTTTGTTTATGTTGGTTATGTCGGATTATGTCGTTTTCAAAGATTGTGTCGGAATATTAGTTGTTTCGTTATGTTTATGGATTAAGAACAGTTATTTTACACATTTTATGCATTTAACGATGACTCGCAAGCGAATCACATGAAGAGACATGAAAGTGTTGAATTTTGGAACACAATCGGAAGATAGGTTTATATATTAACCTACCGATTCTGGGAATGTTCCAATTTTTAGTCAGAATCGGTAGGGTTATACGTTATTAACCTACCGATTCTGGGGATTGTGCAAAATATTTGGTCAGAATCGGAGGATTGCTAATATACTTTTCTCTCCGATTATCATGTGTAAAGAAAACCTGTCTTCTGTATCCAAACAACACCACAATCGGAAGGTAAATGTGCACCTTAACTTCCGAATAACAATAATCGGTTGGTTTATTTGTAATGTTCCTTCCGACTGTTATAAGTAAAAAAAATTTGTTCTCTGTAACCAACCAACACCATAATCGGACAGTAATTGAGCGCATTTACTACCGAATATTCGTAATCGGATGTTTGTGGTTTCGTTAATGTCCGATTATTATACTAAAAACAACTATGGTTTCGTAACCAAACAACACCATAATCGGAGGGTCAGTAATATATTGACCTCCGATTATGGCCGCATAAAAATCACGAACCACATGGTTATGCCCGGCTCGTACACTCAAAACCTATGGAATTTGGCAAGGATTCGATTTGGGGCTCCTTACAATCGGTAGGTTTTTAAGTTGTTAACTCTACCGATTATGGTAGATTTCAAAATTCATCACATGAATGATTTTAGAAAAACTCATTTTGGGGCAACCCATAATCGGATGGGTTGGTAATATATTTAACTCCCGATTATGGTCGCATCCAAAACGCAAACCAAGTGGTTAAGGCCGGTCATGTACACTCAAAACCTATGCAATATGGCAAAGGTTGGATCTAGGGCTCGTTATAATCGGTGGGTTATATAATTATATACCCTACCGATTATGGTATATTTCAAAATTCATTACGTGAAGGATTTTAGAAAAAACTAAATTTGGGGCAACTTATAATCGGTAGTTTATGTAACCTATTAGGCTTCCGATTATGGCTAGATCCACAGCTCAAGCCAAGTGGTTATGGTTGGCTCTGCACCCCTCAAAACCTATGGAATTTGGCCAAGGCTGAATATGAGGCTCCTTATAATCGGCAGTCTTACAAGTTGGATAAGCTACCGATTATAATACTGATTATTGGCCGAAGTATCTACACAACAATCGGTAGGTATATTTTAATTTAACCTACCGATTGCATTTTTACCTACCGATTATGGTGTTGGCTACCGATTATATAAGGGCATATTGGCCATTTCGAAAAATCGAAGATAAGGGGTAGCTTAAATTTACGTTTGGGTGACCTTTTTTGTCTTTTAGTGTCGCCCCTAATTCTTTCGGGGTCGCCCCTAAAAGTGCGAGGATGATTAATCAGTAGATTTTTATTCTTTTGCCGTCCATTAATAAGGTAGACTGTATGTATGGTATTCACTATTCACTAACGAGGGACTTCTGCTTCTTTGTGGACCTTTTCTATTTATTATTGAATGCATGACAGGCCAACGTTAAAATGCACGTGAACAAAAGCTAAGCTAGATCCTGAGTGCAGAAAGCTATTTAATTACATCATCATGTCTTCGTTATTTAATCAATGTCTGATCGACAACAATCCAACCTAGTAGAATCAACTGAGCATTAGAAGAACGTCATATGACGATAACAATCCAACCAAATATAATCAATTGATCATCATGAACTCTTTCTCCTCCGTTCTTTTTCTTTTCTGCGCATCAAGTTTTTATTGTTCTCTACGTAATTCTCTGATACTAGGCAGGCAAACTCCTCCTGCCTATACAGCATCGAAAACATACTTCTTAAACACCGAAAGAACAAAAAATCTAAACTTCGAGTCAAAAAAATCGTGCAGATCAAATCAAACAATGCCACAAAACCGCCTCCAACATAAAATGTCTTGTTAGTGGGTCCCATGACAATATAAGTGGGACCATTGCTCCACTGTTTGTACGGGCTCTCGGCAAGAATTGATTGGTTAAAAGGATTTTATGTGGGGCCCACTATTCTAAACAATTGTGTACAGATTGTAACAGAAAACATGAGTTCGGGCAGCAGAATGGGGTTGGACGGTTGGTGGAGTTGAAAGGTGTATCCGTCTTCTTTCTTGACACACTACAACTACTGTAAATATCTACGACTGCAACTGGTTTTGAGTTTTTCAAGTACCAAAAATCAACTTGTGGAATCTTCTATTCTTTACATAAAATTTCTTTTGCAACATTCAAGGTGTGGATAATGGGAGAGAGTTGAAAAGTAATAGAACAAGTTAGATTTTAATTTCATCTTTAGAACATTGAGGACAATGTTAGATTTAAGTTTGGGGGTATGGGAGAAACTTTTTAGTTGCAATAAATAAACTCCAGAGACTAGAAATTTATGCTTATTAAGGTTGGCACTAACTAATCTAAGTGGATGGGAATATCTTGGTTGTAGGAGTTGAGGAACCAATCTGATTAGATGGAAACATCTAGAAGAGTCTATTCATAAAAGCACAGAGCTCTCGGGTGTTAGAAAAGAAAACATGGTAGTTTCGCCATATCCTCGTGATGGAAACATCGAAAGAATCCTGATCACTTCTTTTCTTTTTCTTTTTACCATTGCTAGGGTGAAATAGAGTGACTGAGATACCAAAAAAAAAAAAAAAATGAGACCAGACCACTAGACTAACCGGAATAAATACAATAAAGTCGATCACTGGTACCCTTGTATATGCCAGCTGAGTTGACCTAGAGTTAGGATTATCGACCACCGGTCCCCTTGTATATGCCAGTGTGTTGATATTAGTCCAGACCAGTATCTCATTCCATTAGGATAGGTTCACCTTAGTCAACATCATCCACGTTTTTCTATATCCATCTTCTTAATTTATCCATGTGATTGGTTGACTCCGGTTTATGATGTCCAGAAACTATCTAAGTAGAGCTCTGTCACTTTATATGAATTTTAGTATGCTTGATTGCAAACTCGTGTACAAAGAATTGGAATTTCGCATCGTGGGTACTTCCTCCTCGTAGTCAATAAGTAAGCCAACCAAGGAGATTCTTTAGTGCCTTCCAAGGTTCTCGCGTAGATAGCTAGGCTCCTGGAGTAAAGGTTTTGTGGGTACACCTCTGGTAAACCCTCCGGAGACAACACTCCGCCGCTAGGGCCACCTAGCGGTTTAACGGCTTGCTGCACATGCTAAGTGTAGTCATTTTATTTTCTAGATTAGATTTGCTCGAGGACTAGCAAATAATAAGTTTGGGGGTATTGTTGGTACTCGATTTTGTACTTATTATGGTGTTTGTAGGTATTTTTGGGAATTAAACATTTTTGGAAAATTCGGCTCGAAAAATTACCCGGGACCCCCCCGGAGGACATTTGCTATTCGGACTCCCACTTTGGATAAGGGGTAACCCAATTACTAAGGGGCACCCAACTGATATTCGCACCCCCAGCTGTTGGATATGGGCTGACCATCTTCACCATTCAAATTTTAGAAATTCGCGGGAAAGAAAGGTTCTCGCTTTGTGATTTAGGGATCACCTTTTGGACGTGATTTCATGAGATTCAAAGGGTCGAAAATCATTGGGTATCTTCCTTTTGGCCTAACAAAGTGATATGGGTCGATTCGTCGTCCAA
This sequence comes from Papaver armeniacum, assembly GCA_023531295.1. Taxonomy (NCBI): domain Eukaryota; kingdom Viridiplantae; phylum Streptophyta; class Magnoliopsida; order Ranunculales; family Papaveraceae; genus Papaver; species Papaver armeniacum. The sequence goes on along the minus strand of JAJJWW010008259.1, from coordinate 467,453 downwards.
ATTTGGCTAGATAACTCGTGTTGGAAGAAAACGAGGAGCTGTGCGGGAAGAGAAACACGGGATTACGGCGTGTCTTGATCGTGTTTGGATTGAGCTTGGCGCCTGCGAAGCGTGAAGAAGTTAAATAAGGAAGATTCGGGACTATCAAGCACTCGTTGACAGAGTGGGAAGCTAATTCAGGGAAGAAATCTCGTGGCGGCAAGAAAAAAATATTTCCGAGTAAATGAAGATTTCCTAGAGTAATGAGGGGATTTTATTGGCCCTTTCGAGTATATAAAGGGTTTTTGGGTTCCATAGAGGGTAGATGGATAGCTTGGGGATAGTTTAGAGCAACAACAGAGTGAGAATCGAGAGCTGCAGAGAATATTTTTCTGCTCCTGTGGAAGACGAAGAACACGAAGAACAGACAGCAAAAAAACGTCGTTCTTCAACAGTGTCAACGACAGAGATTTGAGGGTCGTAATATTCAGAGTCAGTGATGCATATTTTTTATCGTTCTCTGTAATAGTGTTGCAACAATTATAAACGTTGCAAACACCCGATTTTCATCATTTTCTCCATTTCATCATTTGTAAGCACCTTTGAGCAATAAAATCATATTTTGAGCGTGTTTCCAACATGATGAGCTAGACCCCATCACTGGGACGACGGAGGAAGCTGTTTTGCACCTATGTGGTAATTCTATTTAATTCCTTTATGACTATTTGCACTATTATAATTGATTTATGATTTTTCTTGATTATTTGTGAATTCGTTAGATGTCGCATGCTTAGTCTTAGGTACTTTAGATGCGTCATGCTTGTGAATTACATATAATTCTTTATAAAATCTACCTTGGCAAAGAATTAGAGTCGATGTTCGTTATTTTATGAGCTTTAATTGTCCGGAATTAATAGATGAACCGCATTAATGTGAGAATTAGTGGAATCCCGAGTCCTAGTAACTCTTTTCATCTTGTGACATAAATTGTATATTTTCTCTATTTTTATTATTTTTCTTTATTAAAGCCTAGAATCAATTTCAACAAGTCCGAGTGAACGACAACTCTTCTTACCACTATCTAAAATTCGATCAAGCTGCTCCCAACTTCTTCTTCAACTGAGAGATATGGAAGATAGGATGTATGCGGCATCGTGCGGGAAGGTCTAGTTTGTAAGCCACTTCTCCGATGCGTTCCAGTATGAGATAAGGCCCATAATAGCGTGCAGATAGTTTGAAATTCCGACGAACCTGTAAGGAGGATTATCTGTATGGCTGAAGTTTAAGATAAACCCAATCCCCAACACTAAAAGATCTATCAGTGCGCTTCTTGTCTGCAAACCATTTCATCCTCACCACCGCTGCAACAGAGGTGGTGACTGCATTTGGGAATGCAAGGTGCGGTGGTGTGTAGCCATATAAAGCTTTGAAAGATGTCATCTTCAAGGTTGTGTGGTAATTGGTATTATACCACCACTCAGCCAATGGTAACCATGAGGACCAGGTCCTTGGTTTGTGCCAAATCATGCATCTGAGGTACCCTTCTAAGGAAGAATTTACTCTCTCAGTCTGGCCATCTGTTTGAGGATGGTAGGCTGTGCTGAGATGAAGACTAGTGCCCATATCTTTGAACAGCTCCTGCCAGAAATGGCTAGTGAAGACCTTATCCCTGTCTGAAATTATTGTTGCAGGAAAACCATGGAGTTTAAACACATGAGTAATGAAATCAATAGCAACAGATGATGCAGTGAAAGGGTGGCTCATGCTGATGAAGTGAGCAAATTTAGTGAGCCTATCCACCACTACAAAGATGACATCTTTCTTGTTGGACTTGGGAAGGCCCTCAATGAAGTGCATACTGATGTGCTGCCAAGGTTGTGATGGAATGGGTAATGGCTATAACAATCCAGCTGGATGAGACAATTCAACTTTATTTCTTTGGCAGGTGTCACAGTGACTAACCATCAATAATACCTCCTTTTTTAGACATTGTCAGTAGAAATAAGTTTTAGCTCTCACATAACTCCATTGAGTGCCTGAGTGGCCACCAATTGCAGATGCATGCAAAGATTATAAGATAGATTCTCTCAAGTTTGTGTTAGTGCCTATATAGACTCTGCCTTTGTATCTCAACACACCTTCAAGATAAGTATAATTTGGGACAGCAACAGCAGCATTGACAAGCAATTTAGGAATGAGCTGAGAAGCAAGAGAATCATTGGTGTAGCTGTTAACAACTTCAGTTGACCAAGTTGGGGTAGAGAGGGACATGGCATTGCAGCTTGTAGATGGAGAAGAATGTAACCTAGATAAAGCATCAGCATTTGTGTTGTCCTTTCCTTTTTCGTAATGTATGATGTAATCAAAACCCAAAAGTTTCATCAACCATTTTTGTTGAAGGATAGTTGTAATCTTCTGGTTCATGAAGTATTTGATGCTCTCTAGATATGTGTGGATGATGCATTTGTTCCCCAATAAGTAATGTCTCCATTTAGTGACAGCCCTGACCACAGCTAATAGCTCTTTTTCATAAGTAGATAAGGCCATGTTCTTTGGTCCAAGTGCCTGGCTGAAAAATGCAATGGCTCTGCCTTCTTGCATAAGGACTGAACTAATACCAGTAGAGCATGCATCTGCTTCCACTATAAATGTTTTTGAGAAATCTAGTAGAGCTAATACAGGTGTAGAGCACATTGCAGCTTTGAGTTGTGTAAAGGATTGAAAGGCTGTCTCGGACCATGTGAAATCATTTTTCTTTAGTAAATCAGTGAGGGGTTTGCTGATCATCCCATATCCTCTCACTAATTTTCTGTAATATCCAGTAAGGCCCAAAACCCTCTAAGTTGCTTGATATTGGTAGGAACTGGCCAATCTTGCATTGCTTGAATCTTTGAAGGATCAGCAGCTACACCTTCAGCTGTGATAATGTGGCCAAGATACTCCAAGGAAGATTGAGCAAAGCAGCATTTTGAGTACTTTGCAAATAGTTGGTGTTGCCTTAGCATGGAGAGAACCAAAGATAAGTGTGGCACATGGTCAGTAAGTGTGGCACTATACACCAATATATCATCAAAGAACACTAAAACAAACTTCCTGAGATATTCCCCAAAAACAGAATTCATTAAAGCTTGAAAAGTAACAGGAGCATTAGTTAGGTCAAAGGGAATAACTTTGAATTCATAGTGTCCATGGTGTGTTCTAAAGGCAATTTTTGGGATATCAGGAGTATGTAATCTGATTTGGTGGTATCCTGATCTTAAATCAATCTTAGTAAAAAAATTTGAACCATGTAGTTCATCTAGAAGTTCATCAATCACAGGAATGGGGAATTTATCTTTGATGGTCAAGTCATTTAACTTTCTATAATCAACACAAAAGCGCCAAGAGTTGTCTTTCTTTTTGACAAGTAAGATAGAAGAAGCAAATAGGCTATTGCTGGGTTGAATAATTCCAGTATGGAGCATTTCTTTGATCAATGATTCCACAACTGACTTGTGAATGAATGGACATTTATAGGGTCTTAAGTTAACTGGCTGAGCATTAGGCTTAAGTGGTATTTGATGGTCTAAAATTCTTGGTGGGGGTAAGGTGGATGGTTCTGAAAAAAAATCTTCATAATGATTAAGAACATCATGAATTGGATGTGGAATAGGGTCATTTATTTGCTGAAGAGAAACGAAAAAAAGTTGCCCAAATAATCCATGAGTATTTTTGCGGATTTTTTTTTTGACTGCTTTACCACTCATCATTTTAAGGGATGGTGTAGAGGAGATACCTTTCAAAGTAATGTGATTTCCCTGGTGAAGGAAAGAGATGCATAATATTGCTAAGTTAAACACCACATCACCAAGAGTACGTAACCAATCTGCTCCAAGAACTATGTCACACCCTCCAAGGGGAAGTAAATGGAAATCACCTGCAAATTGATGGCCCTGCATTTGCCATCTGAGCTGCTTACACCTTCATGTACTTGTAGTTCGATCTCCATTAGCCACTGTGACTAGCATGTGAGCTGTGGGGTGTATTTCACACTTCAATTTGGTAGCTAGCTCAGTATCGATGAAGCTGTGGGTGCTTCAAGTATCCACTAAGACAGTGATTTGATGATTTTTTTAACAATCCAGCGATACGGATTGTATCACCACTTGTATGACCAGCGAGGGCGTGTAGAGAGATTTCCATCTCAGATTCTACTGCTTGTTCAGAAGGTGTCTCTTGAGGAGAAGGATCAGTAACTTGAGAGGATTCTTCTTCCATAACAACCATAAACAGTTGTTGGGATTTGCTTTTATGGCCAGTAGCATATTTTTCATCACAGTTATAACAAAGTTGTTTTGCTCTCCTTTGATTCATTTGTTCCTGTGTAAGTCTTCTAACTGGAGGAACATACACAGAGCGAGTGGGGGGGGGGGAAGTGAAGTAGTAGGTAAGGGAGTAGATCTGGGTTGAGAAGTGGTAGGTAATAATGGTGGTGGGGTTTTAGGAGGTGGGTTTGAGGATTTAGTGAAATAAGAAGTTGTTGTAGGTGGCTTAAACACAGGGTTTTTGGAGGTTGGGTGTTGAGATTAAAGGGAATTTTGTTACAATCTGGCTAAGTAGAAACCCAATGACAGGGTAGTTGGTTTATGCATTTGGACAGAGCTTTTAAGCTCCTCTTTTAAGCCACTAATAAAGCTCATAAGAAAATACTCTTCAAAAAGAGATGGGTTTTTGTTAATCATATTAAGCTCTTCAATAACTCAAAATTGCTCAAAATATTCATCAACTGTGGTTAGTTATGAGAGTTTGTTGAAACAACCCACATAGTTATCATTAGCAAGATCCTCGAATCGACCACAAAGATTCTCAACAAAATCAGGACAAAGTATAAAGGTTTTACTAGCTGAAAAATCAAAAAACCAAGAGTCTGCTTTACCTTCAAGGGAAATTGAAGCAATACCCACTTTATGTGATTCTTCAATTAAGCGGATCTGGAAATATCTTTCACATTTGCGGATCCAACTTCTGGGATTATCACCACTGAATTTTGGCAGATCTATTTTGGGTGGTTTAATATGAGATGTGAAAGTAGTATCTCTGGAAGAAGAAGGTTGATCTGTATGGGAATAACCAGAGAATGGTGGTATGATGTGAGGAGAGTGGTGTTGGGAATCATGTTTCTTAGCCAAAATCTTAATAAGTTTATCTAGCTTTGTTTGTGTGGATGTATTTGCAGAAGTGAGATGTTGAAGGATGGTACATATATTATCTAACTTCTCACCATGTGAAGTAGCATCAACAGTACGAATAGCAGATTCACGGGTGTGGTTGTCATTCACAGATTTTAATAATTCCTTCAGTTCTTTAGTGTGACTATCCACATCTTTAATCGTCGGACCTCCTGTCATGATGAAGATGAAGGACACTGGATGATACCAATTGTAACAGACTCAGGTACTAACACAGAGATTGAGTGAGACTTAACACAGATCTATAACTCTTCACTGCACCCACACTGCACTCAATACTCTTTTCTATTAATTCATTGTTTTTGAAGGACGACAGGGTTCACGAGTCTTTATAGCATAGACTTAAACCCTAAGGAATTCACAGTTTCACGGCCTTACACGTGGGTTCATCCTCACCGTTTCATGTTAATGTTTTTTAACAATAATTAAACTCTACGTAAATTAAATGCAAGTTTAAACCCTAATTAAATGATTGAACTAAAGCACCCTCTAATGGATATGGGCTAGTCATGTGCATGACACAATGTTCCACAAATTCGTTTTGTGCTGTCCTGATTTTGATTCAACATGAAAATCCTAGCCATCCCAAAGTCTGAAATTTTGGGGACCATATCTTCTCCTAATAATACATTGCTGGCTTTAAGATCTCGGTGAATAATTTTAAGTCGAGAGTCCTTGTGGAGATACAAAAGTCCTTTAGCAATGCCTCCTATAATCTTATATCGCCTTTCCCAATTCAAACATGTGCATTTAATTGGATCTACACACATATTCAATTATCATCAAGTATGAATTGAATAGTTTTTGCAGTGGGGGTTATAGAAAAAAAAAAGGCAAGAAGCAATACCGAATAAAAATTGATCGAGGCTTCTATGCTTCATAAACTCGTACACGAGTAGCTTTTCAGGTCCATGTAAACAAAAGCCTAAAAGTCTTACAAGATTTCTGTGTCGTAATTTGGCTAATAACACAACTTCATTCTTAAATTCTTCTTCGCCTTGACAGGAATTGTCAAACAATCTCTTCACAACTATTTTTTGTCCATCTGACAGTGTACCCTAACAAATGCAACAAATGGTGTAAACTGAAAAGTGTTGTAATTAAAATTCCTCTAACATATACAATCCTATTGCCGATACCTTGTACACAGTACCTAATCCACCTCGACCAAGCTTATTTGCATCTGAGAAATTGTGTGTAGCAACACTTATTGTACTGAATTTGAATTGCAAAGATTCGGCACTTCGAATCTCATCTTCAAATGTAACACAATAACAGAAAACTGGAATCAAATGAGTATTAATTAGATATAATTTAGGAAAGGCTCAAACTAAATTTAAGAAAGCTTACCTTCAATTTTCCTTTCAAGAACTTGTAAGATAATTTCCATAACATGGAATTATCTCATTGGGCCCATGTGATAACTTTGGGCTAATTGAGATGTTGTTAAACTTAATAGGTTTATTAAGGAGTTATTTCCTAATTATCCTCTTCCTTGATGGACGGTCGAGATCTAAAGTTGAAACTAAAATCCTATGAACTTGGTCCTCTCTCTACCTATAAAAGAGACACAACAACCATCGATGTTGGGTCTAAGGAATTACTCATTACGACTAAGGTCAAGAGAGAGAAACCATTACCTCCACAAGGTATTATCGCTACTCCAAAGATGATCGACGTACGATGGATTAGCGCTACCAGGTTTTCCGTATAAACTATTCTTGCATATAATTACCATTATGATTATCATGAAGTTCAACGATCCTAAATTAAGTATTTTATAAAAAGTAAAACTTATAGTTGGCATCTAGAGCCTATGTTTAGAACTCATGATCATCCGATTAAAACATGCGATAACCGTGTTGTTTATTTGACCATATTCACGCATGTGTGCTTAATTTTCACTACCAAAGATCACAATGAATAACATGAATAATCTTTGTTTCACATATGCTTATTACGGAACCAATATAATCTATGAAATGATGGGAATTAAAAATAAGATTGCGGCTATAATTGTTAGCTAGGGTTATTATTGTTTTTTTTATATTTCTCAGTAAGGTTTCTAAGAGAACACGGAAACATTGACGTGTCACCATCATGGCCATGGGTGCACTATTTTTCAGTGGTCGAAACTTAAAAGTAATTGGCCCGACAGACGTTAAAAGGAATTTGGATCGAATGGGCATTAATTGACAGTCATAGGCCTAAGGGGTTCATAATGGGCATTAATTGACAGTCATGGGCTTAAGGGGTTCATAATGGGCCTATGGAATTTAATTTGATTCAAACGTTACTTTAAAAATTTGAGTCAATAACGTTTTGATTTCTTTTGAATAATTAATTGGGGGATATGGGAATTAATTGGGGATATAGCTACAGGACAAAAACGGTGTCTCAATAGCAATTCTGGGTGATCCCCGATGTAATTATTTTTTTAATTCCTAATCTAGCCCTTACTAATCAGGATTATTAATTAATTATAACTAGTAAAATGTTAAGTATTTGGGGGATAAATTAGTGTGTATTTTTTTTTATTTGAATTTGTGTGGGTTAGTTGAGAGTAGAAGGAGGGAAAATGGTTTTTGAGTGGAATTTTTTTTTTTGAAAATGGAAGATGATTGTGATGAGAGAATTGCTGCTAAGAGGTTGAAATTTTGATTTTTTTTTCTTTGAATCCACCATTGTTGCAGCTGAAAAAGCTTGGTGCCAGCATGGTATTCAACCAAAAAACCATGCCGGCATTTCTGGAAATTTTCATAAATTGTTTGCCACTATCGGGGGGGTTCGGGGGGGCATTTCTGGAAATTTTCATAAACCATGCCGGCATGATCTTCAAAACCAATTTTTTCTGGTTTTAATCAGTCTACTTCCGGCACAGTTATCTGATTTTCGAGCATGCCGGAACTACTTCCGGCATGGTTTTTGCTTAAATTTCTATGCCGGAACATGATGAAAAGTATCCAGAAAATTGATTTTCTTTTTTTCACTTAACTACCAGCATTGATAGATTTATATCGAGCATGCCGGAATTTAGTTCCGGCATTGAATTTCATCACTTCCGGCGTGGTCTTCATCATTTCCGACATGTTCTTCAGCACTTCCGGCGTGGTCTTCATCCTAAATAATCATGCCGTAACTCACTTCCGGCGTGGTCTTCATCCTAAATAACCATGCCGGAACTCACTTCCGGTGTGGTCTTCATCCTAAAATTCTATGCCGGAACATGATGAAAAGTATCCAGAAAATTGATTTTTTTTTCACTTAACTACCGGCATTGATAGATTTATATCGAGCATGCCGACATTTAGTTCCGGCGTTGAACTACATCAATTCCGGCATGGTCTTCATCACTTCCGGCGTGACCTTCATCATTTCCGACATGTTCTTCATCACTTCCGGCATGATCTTCATCACTTCCGGCGTGGTCTTCATCATTTCTGGCATATTCTTTATCATTTCCGACATGTTCTTCATCATTTCCGGCAGAGAAGGAGAAGAGAATTTGAAAGGAAATGGGGAAAATTTAGAATTTGAATGAGAATGGGGAACATTTGGGTTTCAAAGTTTTAACCCTAAAAAGATTAATAAGAAGTGGAGATGGAAATGGGGGATATGATTTTGTTTTTGATTTTAAGTTTTTTGATTTTTATTTTGAGGGAAGGGTGTTTTAGTATTTTCATACCCAAAAGTCACCCCTTAGCACATACCATGAGTTGGGGGAAGTAATTCATATCCCCCAATTAATTTCTATATCCCCCAATTGCGTGTTCTTTCTTTTCCTTTTTTACTTTCAAGTTTTATTATGGAGGGTCAATAATGTTTGTCTTTACTCTCCATTAACAAAATTAAATGGACATTAAATTTACTTAACTAGTTTTAAAAAATAAAATTAATCAGTCTTAAAGCTTAAAACAACCCGTTAATGTGGACCCTGTCCATTAATTTATCCTTTGACGGAATTGGCTGTAGAAATGATCATTTTAAGGATTTTCCTCGTTCAATATTATGAATTGTATTAGGATAAAAACAATTTATTCGATAATGTTAAGAAATTACGAAATTATTTTTATTTAAAGAAATGCGATCCAACTAATCTGCTTCCGCTTTATCGAAAACTAATGTACAATTTGAAACAATTTTTTACCGCGAGTTCATTAAGAAATTTTATGATTGAACTATTTTATGCTAATAAATTTTTATGTGCGTTATGATATGGTTTTCTTTAAGATTGTGCATTTAAAGTAGACTTTCTCCCTCAATGTTGATTTTTTAATTGTGTAAGATTACTGTGCTCAAGATTATTATGTCAGGACTCTTTACCTATCACCACAGTGATACTAGAATATTATTTTTATCTTAGCAATAATCATAATGTTATTGTAAGCAGGAATTCGCCGAACCGTAACGGTAAGGTAAGATTTAGCGATTATCGGTTTATTATGATCATGGTATTATTGTTAAATTGTTTAATCACCACAGTGGTTTCAAATAATTTTTTAACACTTAACCATTATATTATTAAGTGCTTATGATATTGTTTTGCTTAAATATATTAGAACAACAATTACCCACAGTTGATCTGAGTTCACATGTTTAAGAAAAATATTGAAGATATGATCTTTATCTGATCATACATTATGGACCTGAATCACTTTATGTTTTAATGAGTGTCTAATGTCATTTCTCTTCATTTTCAAACTTGAGTGCCAGTTTTGACTGCATTAGACATAAAAATTAAGATCATGACCAAGTAAATTCTACATAATTTTTATTATTATTTTGTATAAAATGCATAAAAGAAAATTTGCTTAAATTTTCATTATCGAGTTGAGTAACTCATTACAGTATTTTCATGAAAATTGTTATTATGTGTTTGATATCCCAAATTTATTGCATCATCTAAAGAAATTAAAGTTTAGCTTTTGGATACATTCTCAAATATTTATGAAAATGACATTCATTGCCTATTTTGAACATACTTCATTTTTATCCATACTATAACCTTTATTTAACATGATCATTAAGCTTGTATGAGATTTAAATTAGCAATGCATCAAAGAATTTTCTTCCACGAAATTTCATTATTGAATTATACTTATACACTTGCTTAATGCTTGATTTTGTTTTACGAAAAGTTCACTATGTTTGGAAATTTTTCAATTAAAGGGTGTTGTTATTTTTTACAATTTACATATGATGACATGCTTTTGAGTAAAGGTTTATGATTAATGTTTTAGGGTTACTCATAATTGCTTATAATTAACTAAATTCATGATCAGATTAAGTATGTCCATATCATTGATTAGGACCATGCAATGTCACAAGAAAAGCTAGTGTGATATTTACAATTGTACATATTTGCTAGATTGTTTAGTTATCACCACAATGATACTAAACTCTTATCTTGCAAGTATTGAATATTTTGAGTCCTTTTAGTTTGACTTAACGATTAGAACAATGTTGCTCACAAGTAGTTTTGGTTCAGACGTTTAAACAAGCATTAAGTTTATCCAAATGTTTCATGTACATGTAAATAATAGCTACCCACAGGTGACTATTATTCTGATGTATTAGGTTGAACATTAGAATTATTTGAGTTTCTTAATACATGATAGGACGAGATTCTCCCATAGGTGATTCTAGTTGTGGTATTAAACAAACATAATGTTGTGTATGAGAAGGTAAAATATATAATGATGTTTTTCATGTCTCACATTGTTCCTTGATAAGGTTTTACCTACAGGAAAATCTTATTGAAGGTATGAAACTATCGTAAGCTTAATTGTCATTTATCTCTATTATAAATTTCAGCTTTTTTTCTTATTAATTGTTGATTATGATTATTTTGTAGACTTTTAATGGTCCATTTTTCGGAAGATAAAATTGTTTATCTCCTAATGAATTTTCGCGTTACTGTGTACATCTATTAATTGCGTTATGAATCCCAATCTGTGGATGTTTTCTTGAACATTCATTATTGAAATTGAGAGGCAATTATAGAGAGAGTGAAAATCATAAAGTCTGATAAAGGTGGTAAATATTGTGAAAGGTATGACAAAACATGATAATATCCTAAATCTTTTACGTAATATCTCCAAAAGTTTGGATTTGTTTCTCAATACACAAGGCCAACTTATCCTTGGCATAATGGTGTATAACAAAAGGCAAAATCATACTTTTATGAAAATGGTTAGAAGAATGATGAGTTATGCATGATGATCACATATGAGTGAATGTATGTTCTTTCAACAACTGTGTAGTTTAAATAGATTTCCGAGTAAAGCAGTTTCAAAGACACACTTTGGACTAGAATGGATGGAAACCTAGTTTAAATCACCTTTAAGTTATGGTTGTTCCGTTGGAGGTGAGGGCTTACATTCCAAAGAATGAAAATTGGTTTGGAAACTATTATCGGTTCATTGGTTTTCCTAAATAATCCAAATGGTATTCTTTAACGTTCTAACCGTAGTATGAGACTTATTGAAACCGAAAATATAAATTCGTTAATGATGGCATAATCAGTGGGAGTACGTGGATATATCTGTTCAAGAAATCATGATAATGATCCCTTTATTTAAGATTTCTACAGATTGTGAATCTTCTCATTATCAGAATGCTAGATAATGAAAGACCACAAATTACTGATCCAATACTCCATAATATAACTACTGCCAATAAAGAAATTTTTGATAACAACATGAACCAGCATTAAGAAGGTCTCAACAGAGATTCAAAGAAAGCTATTCATGTTGTTTTAGTGATTTTCTTACAAGAATTTATTACATTTTGATATGGAATGGCAAAGACTCGGTTTTAGGTTCACAAATATTATGTGTAATAATTTTGATTAATGGATTGATGCTATGTGAGCAAAAATCATTGGTTGAAAGTCAAGTCTCGGATATTATTTAATTGCTCGAAAGAAAAAAAATCAGTTGTATGAAAGTGGGTCTTTTTGACCTAATCCGACTGTAATAACAATTTTAAACGGTATAAAGCAAGACTTATTGCCAAAGATTTTACTCTGAAACGATGCATTGATTATAAATAAGTTTTTCTCTCGTGTCAAAGAAAGACTTATTCAGAATTATCATAGTATTATTAGTAGCTCAGTATGACCTAAGAGTTGCATTAATCAAATGTGAAAATAGCCTTTATTAATAATGAATTTTTGTCTACAAATTTTAGAAATCAAAGTATGAAATTTAAGCAGCCTCCCATAATGGTATATGAAATTTTAGTCTACACGTGTCAAGTTTTGGATGAAATTATTACATATTTATGCATATACCTCAAGATCAGTGGGATAAATTCATACTCTTGGTCTTGTATGCTAAGACATACTACCTACGAGTAGTGATCTTGACTCTATGCATATCTCTATATTTTTTGAAATAAATGATATCAATGAAGCTAACCATGTGATAGGAATATCATATGGATTACTAAAGCTCTCATATAAGGCATATATCGAATATTCAAGGAATTTTGAGATAATAACATATTTAACAGATTTTATTTCATGTTGGATAGAAGATATAAATTTAATCTTCATTACGTCTTCATTTTGATATGAAACTTATAACAAGTTGTTGATATGTTAACTAAATGCCTAAAGAATCGAAGAACAAATTACAGGAAAGCTATCAAGAATTTTGAGATACAAATCTTGACTTATGTCTTATAATTAGTTAGCAAACCCAACTAGAGTTGATTGGGTTTTCATACTTCAATTTTTTGTGGATATGTGGATTCTAGGAAGAGTCCATCAATAATAGTCCCACAATTGAGTTTGAATATTTATGACTGCGATACTTAGAGACTTAACATTTGTCTCTACATTGCTGAAATTTATCGTCTTAGCTTCGCAACATTAAAGCACGATATGATACAAAAGGAACAAAACACATGAACCTTGAGTATATATGCGTGAATCAAGCAATTCAGAAACAATTGCATTTATCGCTTTAGCACAATTGCATTCGCAGATGCACATATTGAACCATTACCTTTTAAGACCTCTTAAGAAAAGATTGAAATCTTAGGTCTGTGGGAGTAATTGATTATTGAACTCAGCTAATTTAAGTTAAATCTTAGCTTCTTCAATGAAATTCTTACCTTTGCCGAGTAAAAAAAAAAATTCAATGGAAAATGAACCCAACTATACATGGCAGCCGCACTCCCAAAATTAGAGTGCATCTTCGTTGGCCATCACCGTGCAAGCGATCATCTATCACTGTGCAAACGCGCTCGTTAGTATATATATATTTGGACACTTTATTTTTCAATCAAATTAATATACAAAATGTACAACTACGTGGACCAAATAATTAACGGAAAATGGGTCATTTTTCCAAAAAAATTTAAAACACGGTTCAAATGGACGAGTAAAAAATTTTATGGGTGAAATGGACAAAAAAAATAGCAAGGATGAAACTGGATTCATCCTGGCTTAAACTTAAAAAATAGCAAAGATGAAACTGGATGCATCCTGTGTAAAATAAAAATAAGAAAAAATATTTGAAAATGGACAGGATGAAACTGGTTACATCCTGCCTATTTTTAAATTTTTGTCCATTTAAAGAGTATCTAAATCTGACTGTCCTTTTCACCCAGGAAATTTTGATTTTGGTCTTTTTAACCAATTTTGTGAAAATTAAGACTATTGCTTATTACGTATACTCTTTGATGTATTTTCAGCTCCATACCATATACGTACGATATCCTAAAGTGATTACGAATTTGTTAGCCGCGGCCCATTATGGTTAGAGTTAAATTAATTGTTTCCCCGATATCATTATATTTTTCCCTTACTGTATGGATCATGCTATGGAGCGTGACAGCCTTTTCTGTTTCTTGTTTCTTTCAGTGTCTCCTCGGCACTTTGGTTTCTATATTAAATCTTATTTCAAAAAAAAAATTATATTTTTCCCTTAATATACTCTGCAACATTAAAAGGAACTAAATGGAAGAAAATAACTTTGATAGTATATTCCTTAAGAAATTATGCCAAAAATGACAATAATATATATAGTCAAATCTTATTGGTATTGGATTTGAGTAAAATCTCTTACATATATATATTCATAGAATAAATATCTGGAGTATATCAGGAATGAGTAAGATTCGTTTTCTTTCAAGAAATGAAAGAAATAATACACAAATGGAAATGATTAGATATATTCCATTATGAATTAATGCATACTGAAAGGGAACCTTACACAAAAAGTCTATATAAATACCTTATGATCGACCTATCTTCTGCGTAAACCTTTAATAACCTTAACTATAGTATCTGTCTACTTTATTTGTTAGTAATAATGTCGAAACTCATGTACTTAGCATGTTGGCTTCTCATGGTAACAATCCTCTTTAGTGAAGATTCGGTTGAAGGAAGAGTGATTACGAATGATGTGAAGAAAGCAATAGTCAAAACCATTAAGGTGAAGCTTATTGTTCTTAATTGCATCGGGACGTATTTATTGATTGTTATCGTAATTACTTATCTCATTGATTTTCATTGTTATCGTAATTACTTATCTCATTGATTTTCATCTTGTAGGTTGGAGCTGATGAAATTATCGATTGTTATGATATCTACGAACAACCTAGTCTTAATCATCCTTTGCTTCGTAATCATACAATACAGGTATGAAATTTTCTTCCTACATACAATTCCTCCTGATTATATATTTTCAATCTCCAAAAAAATGTTACTTTATGTTATTTTTTTATTAAACAGATGACACCAAGTTCGTATCCAAAAGGAATGAAATTAGATAATATCGGGACACTTCAACTTACACAAACTTGGCAAAAGTATGGTTCATGTCCCGACCGAACAGTTCCTATTCGGAGGGAAGGAAAAAACTACAAACACACACCTTTGCATAAACATAATCCATTCTCATCATACGAGACTCATGATGCATCACAAAAAGACGGCATATCAGAGGGGCATGAGGTATATATAATCACATACCATTGTCATTTTTATTTTCGTATATATATATGCAGATGTAGTAATCCAAATGTTTGTATAGTATGCGGGAGTTACGGTGCGAGGCAATTTTCTAGGAGTGCAAACAAAAATAAATCTTTGGCAACCGGTAATTGAAACGAGAAATGAAATGAGCGTATCCCAAATTTGGGTTGAAGCTGGTGAATTAGGCGATATTAATACAATTGAACTCGGATGGACAGTAAGTTATCAGTCTAAAATCATAAATAAAAGAAATGATATCCTATGGAGAAGCTAATTTAAATTTCCATCTATGTTTTTAATTAGGTGAACCCAACATTGTACGGTGACGACCTTACCAGATTTTTTATATACTGGACGGTAATTTCTTTTTCCTTTTTTCTTACAAAGAATTAATGGCCAGGATGTCTAAAAAGGTCGTCTCATCTCAGTATTATTTTCTTAAGAAGATCAAGTCACTTAATTATTTACTTATTTTCCATTTAGGCGGCTGCATACAATCACTCAGGTTGCTACAACAACCAATGTAACGGATTTGTGGTCACAACCTCGGATATATGCCTAGGTGGTCATTTCTCCGAGGTGTCTACTCTTAATGGTAGCCAAAAAGATGCTACATTCGGTGTTCACAAGGTAAGAAATAAAAGTGATTAATTTTCATCATTATTAATTTTGATCCCAAACAAACATTGATAATTTGGCAGGACCAAAAAACTGGAAACTGGTGGGTTCGATTACAAGGTATTGATGTCGGTTATTATCCTAGTTCTCTCTTCACCACATTATCAACGACCGCAACAAGCCTCAATTTTGGCGGAGAAATCGTTAATACGAAAAGTTGGGGACATCATACTTCGACTGAAATGGGTAGCGGTCATCTCCCTTCTGAAGGTGGTTTGGGAACGTCGAGTTATTTTAACGAGATTCAAGTAGTTGACGAAAATAATGTGGCCAAACATCCTAAAGATTTTGAGACACACATTACGAATCCAGATTGCTATGATTTGAAGATTCACAAAGACCGTCATGATACAAATGGTTTCGGTTTTGATTATGGAGGTCCGGGCTATAATACTAAATGTCTATGATTAAATTATTTTATTTTCCAAGCATATGCCAATAAACTATACGTTGGATCTAAAAGAAATATATATTTGTTCTATTCTCTTGAATGCTATACCTGAGGTTTTTGTTTATTTTATAAACAGGTTCTTTACCAATTTTATTCAAGTTTATAATCCATAATCCCTCTTGTTAACGACTCTATAGGGTTTTTCAAGGAGTTGAACTAAAAATTGTGGCTGCTGGGATTCGATTCTAAGTTGTCAACGTGAAATTCTTACCACTAAAATGGTAAGGCTATTAATCTAGTCAAATTATTGAGCGGCTACGATCATTATGCTTTCACGATTTGATTGGAGTGATATCCAAGCAAACATTTTAGGACTTTAAATAGCCTTTTTCGCTTCACTAGAACATAGAAATTTTGAGGATTTTTCTAGGGTTTTTGGATTTCAATTTGATTGAGGGGATGGCTTCTTCAACTTCTCGTACTCGTTCATCACTAACAGATGATATCTTGATTGAGATCTTTACTTATCTTCCTCTGAATTCAATCTACAAGTTGAAATGTCTCTCCAAGGTATGGTTATCTAACCTCTCAAACCCTAATTTCCTTATCAAATGGTACCAAATCAATCACAAATCTCTCCCGTGGATATTATATTATACAATTATTGATCAAGATGATGGAAATCGTGAGAAATATAAGATGGCATATTCTGATTTACGTTCAGGGTTTATGTCCAGAAATGAACATTTGTTCTCTTTTAAGTTTCTTATGGATCAGAAACCAAATGGAGCCAAGTTACGCCTGTTAGGTTCTAGTAATGGTTTGGTACTTTGTTATTCATTACATTCAGATAGTCAGAGGAAATTTCATGTTTGTAATCCACTAACTCAGAAGTGGGTTTCAATTCCTTCACCACCGCGTTCCCAGACTGCAGCAATGAGCGCTACTGGTATATCTTGTGAGTATTCATCATCAGTCGCAAGTTGTTATAAGGTTGTACGTATCCCAGAATTTGATGAGCCTTCGAAGAAATTTAATGTTGAGATATTTTGTTCTCATCTGGGTGTATGGGAAAGCTTTCAAGTTTCTTGTGGTGAAAATGTTGTGTGGAAATTTTCTAATTTTGATAGAGTCGTTATCCTTAATGGTGTTCTGTTTTGGATTGAAGGGCAGCATAGAATGTTAGTTTACAATCTCAATCAGAAAAATAAAAGTGACGGACATCGATGTAGTTTGATCAATTTTCCAGCCAAGGAGTTTCTCGAGACTGAATTTAGTAAGCTCTATAATCGTATTGGGGTGTCTGAAGGCTGCGTCTGTTACGCTAAAACTAGATGGACAGGAATGGGAATGACTGTGAGTGTTTGGGTGCTCAATGAGGTCAACTGGCAAATATTGCACAAGGATATTTCAGTAGACGATATCTTAGTAGAACGGCGCTCTCGAATAGGAGAAAATGAAGTTGCAACAGTCCAAGTTTTAGGTTTCAGTCCGGTAGACCGAAATGTTGTTTTCCTCAGTTGCAGGCAAAGGGTTTTGGGGTTTAATATCCAAACCAGAAGCTTCGAAGAGCTCTGCTTGGAAAACAGACATGTATTTGATGCAGGTCTGATGTTTCTGCCATTTGTGGTGAAGCCAATGCCTACAGTACTTCCACCTCCCTCTTGGATAGACACTTAAAACTGATCTTCGCATTTCAAATTTGGAATACAGAAAAGGAATGAAAAAGTGTAAGATTTACTGAGGAACTCATTTTTCTCTTTTAGCTGTTTTTAATCTTCGTAGTTTCATATTCAGAAATTCAATGATGACCTCTATTCCTTGGACACGCAAGATTTTCTTTCAAATCCAAGGATATCAAGATCAAGCTTGGTGTAACAACTGTTTATGTTAAAATTAAAATTTCTTGATGTTTGATGTTATACTACATGGGTTTGAAAGAATATCAGTTGAGTGGATGTTATCGTTTTTGTTTTCCTCATTTCTTAACTAGTTGATTTTGAAATTTATGTTTCTAAGAAAGAAGTAGCTTTACATAGTGGGTCATTAATATTCTTGGAACAAGTTAGTTATCTCTAATTATGGTGGTCTAGCTTGTTGGTTAAGAATGATGGCAAATTTTTGAACCACAAGTTGCTTTCTTTTCTCCTTTGAAAATGGAAGTCAATATGAATCATTAACTGAAAATGTTGCTGGCCGTTCTGACCTAGAATGGTAGAATTACTTATAAGCGTCAGGAGTCTCTATCATTGGTCCAGAGTTCAGTTTATTATGATCTCTATGCTAAGGTCTAATTTCTAAGAAGCTGTTCTTCTGTTCATCATTGCTTGGTGTCATTCATAGCATAAGGTTTATCGTATCAGTAAGTCGATAAAACATTCGTATGGTTAGAATGGTCACAGAGCATACATTTCTTATCGGACAATTAGATATCACTTCCAGGATGATATTGGTTTTTTAAGGTTTCATAGAATAGAATATTATGTTTTGGTTTAACCTTTTGTTGGTGGGTCTCTTTGAAACCTTGCATGAAAGAGATGATGATGGTGCTTCTCGCCACTACGTGGGAACAATGCTGCTAAAATATGTTAAGCATAAAGAACTTATTATTTAACCTTCATCTTTCTTTAATTATCGAGCTTTCCTATCTCTCGAGCCATTGCATAATGATACCCATTGGTTATCTCTGTTGCAGGCTGGTGCAAGTAGAAAGCCATGGGGAAGCATCAATTACCACTTGCATAGCTTAGCAGAAAGTTAGAAGATCTCTGCTTGAATACGATTACGTATGCATATGATGCAGGTCAGATATTCCTGCCGTTTGTGCTAAAGCCAATGCCAAGAGTACTCCCTCTTGGATAGACAATTAAGTGATCTTTGCATGTCAGATTGAGGAACTAATTAATTGTCTCTTTTTAGCCATGTTTAATCTTCCTATTTGCGCGGATATAGACAACAGTACTCCCTCTTGGATAGACAATTTGTTGGAAATTTAGGGTATGAAATCGAAACATCAATGGCTTGAAGTCGCGTAATCGCTTTCCTTAAAACATTATTTGCTCCCACTCTCTAAGAGTTTGTTGCGGGATCGAGTGCAAACCATTTCCCAGGATACAATCAAGCCTTTGCGTGATCGGCGATCAACAACAATCGACTAATCACCCTTGAACTCTAATTGGTATTACTACTCGTTTTAAGAAAGAGGGAGAAGAGATTTGGAATTCTACATACTTCAAGTATTACTTGTTAACCCTTTATATAGATTATGAGAGAAGTGGACATGTCTCTTCAAAATCTATGCAAAGAGGCATCGGTAAACCCCTTCACTGTAGACATGTCTTTTAGGCATCACTAATGCCCATTCACTGTGGACATTCCAAAACCGTAAACATATGTAACTAACTTATGCCTCTTCAAGGCCAAACAGTCACATCTTGTTTTTTGCCCTTTTTTCAGGTTACATCTATAACCAAAACATATATTTAATCTATACCCTATTTGATTATTGATCAAATATTTAACACAATTAAGTTACCTTTGCATGTCAGATTGAGGAACTCAAACTATATGCCTTACATGCACTAGAACTATTTGCGGATTTATGAACTCATTTTAGTTACAAAATGGTGTTTCGTTTTTTTTTTTTTTTTTTTACTAAAATTTCAGTCTGTTACTGTCAAGGTTGATATTTTGTGTCTTTATATCTGTTGACTTTTTGAAATACACTGTCCATGATGGAATCATGTTATGTATATCCCCCTTGACGATTTGACAAGTTACTTTGGGGGTCGCATTATAATTAACCCAACTATACATGGCAGCCGAACTCCCAAAATTAGAGTGAATCTTCATTTGGCCATCACCGTGCAAGCTATCAATGTGCAAGCGATCGTACTATCCAACTACTGACCAAATAATTAAGCCTGCTTTATTACGTACTTTTTTTATGTATTTTCAGATGCATACGATATCCTGATGTGATCAGGAATTTGCTAGCTATTTAGGAAGTATATTGTACATAAATAGAGTTAAATCATTTCCCTATGATCATTATATTGTTCCCCTTTACTCTGCAAATTTTATATGAACTAAAACAATGGAAGCAAATAACTTTGACAATATATTATATTCCTCACTAAATTATGCCACAGGTGAGGATAATATAATATATAGTCAAATCTTATTAGGATTGGAATTGAGTAAAGTCTATTGCATGGAGTATCTCAGTATACTCGAGGGAAATCTCGAGTATATTACACACGAATAAAAAATTTATTTTATTTTTAAACAAAGGAATGAAATAATATAAGTAGAATCTCTTACATAGAGATCTCATTCTCAATAAATTCAAGGAAATCATACACAATTAGGTCTATATAAATACCTTATGATCGATCTATCTTCTCCATAAACCTGTCGTATAGCATCTGTGTTTTTTTATTTGTCAGTAACAATGCCGAAATTTATGAGCTTAGCAAGTTGGCTTCTCATATTAACGATCCTCTTTAATGAAGATTCAGTTGAAGGAAGGATGATTATGAATGATGTGAAAGACAAAGCAATAGTTAAAAGCATTACGGTAAAGTATATTGTTCTTATTTGTATCTGGACATATTCATTGATTTTTACTGTACGCACTTATCTCATTGATTTTCATATTATAGGTTGGAGCTGATGAAATTATTGATTGTTATGATATTTATAGACAACCTAGTCTTAATCATCATTTGCTTCGTAATCATACAATACAGGTATCAACTTTGTTTTTTGGCGTACTTTTCCTCGTGATTATATGTTTTCAATCTCCTAAAACTATTATCTTTACATTATCTATTTACTGTTATAAAATAGATGACACCAAGTTCATATCCAAAAGGATTGAAATTAAATAATATTGGGACACTTCAACTTACACAAACTTGGCACAAGTATGGATCATGTCCCGATGGAACAACCCCTATTCGGAGGAAAGGAAAATACTACAAACACACACCTTTACATAAACGTAATCCTTCAAGATTGTCGTCATACGAAACTCATGATATATCACAAAAAGACACTTCGGGAGGGCATGAGGTATATATAATCACATTATTTTATTATTATAATAATATTTGTGTGCGTACATGTATAGTTGTTCTAATCAAGTGTTTGTACAGTACGCGGCAATTAAGGTGGCAGGAAATTTTCAAGGAGTACAAGCAAAAATAAATCTTTGGAAACCGATAATTGAAATGAAAGACGAGATAAGCGTATCCCAAATTTGGGTTACAAATAGGTGAATCCAGTATTGTCAATACCATTGAACTCGGATGGATAGTAAGTTATGAGTCTGAAATCATACATAAAAGAACTTATATCTTCTGGTGAAACAACTTTAAATTTCCATCTCTGTTTTCAATTAGGTGCACCCAATAATATACGGTGACTACCATACCAGATTTTTCATATACTGGACGGTAAGTTTTATTTCCTTTCTTGTTACAAAGAACGGCATGGTGGAGAGGATATCTAAAAAGGCCATCTCAATATTATTTTCTTAAGAAGATCAAGTTACTTAATTATTTATTATCCATTTAGGCGGATGGATACAATAAGTCAGGTTGCTACAACGACGATTGTGATGGGTTTGTGCTCACAACCTCAGATATATGCCTTGGTGGTGACTTCTCTGAGGTTTCTACGTTTAACGGTACCCAGAAAGATGCTACCTTTGGTGTTCATAAGGTAAGACAATAGAAATGATCAATTTTAGTACCTCATTATCAATTTTGATCCCAAATAAACATTGATAATTTGGCAGGACCAAAAAACCGGAAACTGGTGGGTACGATTACAAGGTATTGATGTCGGTTATTATCCTAGTTCTCTCTTCAACAAATTATCAAAGACGGCAGATAGAATCAATTTTGGTGGAGAAATCCTTAACACCGAAAGTAATGGACGACATACTTCGACTCAAATGGGTAGTGGTCATTTTCCTTATGAAGGTGGTTTGAAAACGTCGAGTTATTTTAATGAGATTCAAGTAGTTGAAAATAATGTGGCGAAAGATCCTGAAAATTATGAGAAACACATTACGAATCCAGGCTGTTATGATCTTTGGATCCATGACAATCATGATACAAATGGTTTCGGTTTTAATTACGGAGGTCCTGGCTATAATGCTAAATGTCCATGATTAAATATCATTCAATTTTCGAAGCATACATATGGAAATAACTATATGTAAGATCATAAAAATATTTATTCTATTTTCTTGAATACTATATCTGAGATTTTTGTTTATCATAAGTAGGTTCTTTACCATTTTTATTCCGAGTGCAGTAATAACCCATGTTAAAATAATAATCCCTCTTGCTAAAGAGTCTCTATAGGGTTTTTCAAGTAGTTGATCTAGAAAATAGTGACTGGTGGGATACGATCCTAAGAGCATCTCCAATACTATGGGTGGAGGTGATTTTACGTGGAGGTCTAAATATCACATTTTCTATGAAGGTCATTCACATATGGACAAAGCAAATAAATTCAACTCCAAAACTTATCTCCAATCATCAAGGTTTAATCTAACAAATTTTAAATTAACATAAAGACAAATTGATGATGTGGACTAGAACCCAAGGTCATGTAGAAGGTCTTATTTAGACTTTCTCTTCCTCCCCCACATAATTATGTCACAATTTCCAAGGACCTTAACCTTTACATTGGAGATGGAATTTTGGTAGAAAAATGTAGCGCCCCCAAAGCTAGCAGCTGACTAATCCAAGAGATTAACTAAATAATGGGGCACTAAGAATCTAAAACAACTAATTAAAGAATCAATAAAGAAATCAGCTACAAAACTTAACCCAAAAACTAGCCCCGCTCTGGAACATATATATAAATAAGAACTCCTCTCAAATGACACATATTCAATAATGAGTTGATTTACAAAGAAAATATAAACACAAAATAAACATAGCGGAAGCAATCATCTCCTCGAAGCTTTCGCTGTGCAACTCTGCACATTTTGATCTGTCTCTGAAACTGAAAGTGGGAACGGGTGAGCACATCATCCCTAGAAGGGGTGCCCCGTATTAATAACATTTAACTTTCAAGTAATCATTGAAAGTGATTTGAAAACAATTCATGTTTTCCCTAAACACCAAAACGCAACCAATTTCACATAGGTAACAAATCATATATATGGAACTAACTCCTTCCAAACAATGTATAATATTGTGATTCAGCCTCCACCTAGATAATAATATGGTGATTCAGCCTCCACCTAGATACTAATGAGGTGATTCAGCCTCCACCTCAACAATATATAGGTATAAATAAAGGAGCGCCTCAACAATAAATAGGTATAAATGAAGGAGCGGTATCCTACTGTTTATGGGTAAAAATAGTTTCTGCCGATTTCGGTAAATTCGGTAGGTGAGTGAGAAACTGGTTCAAACCCTAAACAAATGTGCTGCACGTGAGCACTTTATAGATTCGAGAGATCAATCTGTACAAGTCCGGCCTAAACCAAGAAATGGCCGTTCCAGACTTGCTTCGGTCACAAAGTGGAGGAGAAGGGTTGATTTGGGGAGGTAAGCAAAGAAAGGTGTTGAGGAGAGTAGTATCTCGACTTGTATCGAAAAGTGAAAGCTTAGGAAGCTTGCAAGAGATGAAAGCTTTTTGGGAGAGCTTGCAAAGTTGCCTTTACGAGAGTGTAAGTGTAGTATATTTCTCCCGACCGAGACTTGTTGTCCGGTGGAAATAGGTAAGACCTATTTATACAAGTCGAGATTGAAACGTACTCCACAGCCTCATGAAGGAAGAGAGTAAAGGGTGAAATAATGGGAGGAGGTGGTAACCGCATGGTTTAATGGGTGAAAACGTTTTTCACCATTATTTCCTCTTTTATTTGACCGCTTTATTCCTTTTAACGCTTTCTTAATGTGAGCGTAGTGTACGCTGCATGCTGTGACCGCCAAACCAAAACCCTAAAGAAGCATCCCCCAGTTTGTGTCGATGTCTCGAGTGTTGGTTGCATCTTGAGTGCAAGTGGCGCTGCTAGTGGCGCGTGTGGCATGTGCCAATGGCATGTGCGGAATGCCTTGGTGGTAGGTTGCACGGTTTGCAAGTTAGGTTACCAGCGTGTGTGTTTGGCATGTGCCAATGGCATGTGCAGAATGCCTTGGTGGTAGGTTTGCACGATTTGCAAGTTAGGTTACCAGCGTGTGTGTTTGGCATGTGCCAATGGCATGTGCGGAATGCCTTGGTGGTAGGTTGCACGGTTTGCAAGTTAAGCTACCAGCGTGTGTGTTTGGCATGTGCCAATGGCATGTGCGGAATGCCTTGGTGGTAGGTTTGCACGGTTTGCAAGTTAGGTTACCAGCGTGTGTGTTTGGCATGTGCCAATGGCATGTGCGGAATGCCTTGGTGGTAGGTTTGCACGGTTTGCAAGTTAGGTTACCAGCGTGTGTGTTTGGCATGTGCCAATGGCATGTGCGGCCATGTTGACCCAGTTGAAAGTCTTGCAAGCCTAGGGCGCTATGTTTGGCGTGGGCCAAAGGCATAGCGGCTTGGAAATATGGCTTGCGACACGTGTTGGCATGTGCCAATGGCACGTGCGGCCATGTTGACCTAGTTGCAAGTCTTGCAAGCCTAGGGCGCTATATTCGGCGTGGGCCAAAGGCATAGCGGCTTGGAAATATGGCTTGCGACACGTGTTGGCATGTGCCAATGGCACGTGCGGCCATGTTGACCTAGTTGCAAGTCTTGCAAGCCTAGGGCCTATGTTTGGCGTGGGCCAAAGTCATAGCGGCTTGGGAATATGGCTTGCGACACGTGTTCGCATGTGCCAATGGCACGTGTGGCCATGTTGACCTAGTTGCAAGTCTTGCAAACCTAGGGCGCTATGTTTGGCGTGGGCCAAAGGCATAGCGGCTTGGGAATATGGCTTGTGACACGTGTTGGCATGTGCCAATGGCACGTGCGGCCATGTTGACCTAGTTGCAAGTCTTGCAAGCCTAGGGCGCTATGTTTGGCGTGGGCCAAAGTCATAGCGGCTTGGAAATATGGATTGCGACACGTGTTGGCATGTGCCAATTGCACGTGCGGCCATGTTGACCTAGTTTCAAGTCTTGCAAGCCTAGGGCGCTATGTTTGGCGTGGGCCAAAGTCATAGCGGCTTGGGAATATGGCTTGCGACACGTGTTGGCATGTGCCAATGGCACGTGCAGCCATGTTGGCCTAGTTGCAAGTCTTGCAAACCTAGGACGCTATATTTGGCGTGGGCCAAAGGCATAGCGGCTTGGAAATATGGCTTGCGACACGTGTTGGCATGTGCCAATGGCACGTGCGGCCATGTTGACCTAGTTGCAAGTCTTGCAAGCCTAGGGCGCTATGTTTGGCGTGGGCCAAAGTCATAGCGGCTTGGGAATATGGCTTGCGACACGTGTTGGCATGTGCCAATGGCACGTGCGGCCATGTTGACCTAGTTGCAAGTCTTGCAAACCTAGGGCGCTATGTTTGGCGTGGGCCAAAGGCATAGCGGCTTGGGAATATGGCTTGCGATACGTGTTGTCATGTTCCAATGGCACGTGCGGCCATGTTGACCTAGTTGCAAGTCTTGCAAACCTAGGGCGCTATATTTGGCGTGGGCCAAAGGGATAGCGGCTTGGGAATATGGCTTGCGACACGTGTTGGCATGTGCCAATGGCACGTGCAGCCATGTTGGCCTAGTTGCAAGTCTTGCAAACCTAGGGAGCTATATTTGGCGTGGGCCAAAGGCATAGTGGCTTGGAAATATGGCTTGCGACACGTGTTGGCATGTGCCAATGGCACGTGCAGCCATGTTGACCTAGTTGCAAGTCTTGCAAACCTAGGGCGCTATATTTGGCGTGGGCCAAAGGTATAGCGGCTTGGAAATATGGCTTGCGACACGTGTTGGCATGTGCCAATGGCACGTGCAGCCATGTTGACCTAGTTGCAAGTCTTGCAAACCTAGGGCGCTATATTTGGCGTGGGCCAAAGGCATAGCGGCTTGGAAATATGGCTTGCGACACGTGTTGGCATGTGCCAATGGCACGTGCGGCCATGTTGACCTAGTTGCAAGTCTTGCAAACCTAGGGCGCTATATTTGGCGTGGGCCAAAGGCATAGCGGCTTGGAGATTTGGCATTGTTGCCATGGCGCGCAGGGTGCGGCTTGGTTTGGCATTGTTGCCATGGTGCGCCGTATGCGGCTTGGTTTGGCATTGTTGCCATGGCGCGCAAAGATATGCGGCTTGGTTTGGTATTGTTGCCATGGTGCGCGCGGTATGCGGCTTGGTTTGGCATTGTTGCCATGGTGCGCGGGTGCGGCTTGACTTGGCATTGTTGCCATGGTCGCGTGATATGCGGCTTGGTTTAGCATTTTTGCCATGGTGCGCAGTCTTGCGGCTTGACTTGGCATTGTTCCCATGGTGCGCAGGGTGCGGCTTGGATTGGCATTGTTGCCATGGTGCGCGGTGCGGCTTGACTTGGCATTGTTGCCATGGTGCGTGCGATGCGGCTTAGTTTGGCATTGTTGCCATGGTGCGCGATGGTGCGGCTTGGTTTGACATTGTTGCCATGGTGCTGCGAGTATGCGGCTTGGTTTGGCATTGTTGCCATGGTGCGCAGATGCGGCTTGGTTTGGCATTATTGCCATGGTGCGCGATATGCGGCTTGGTTTGTCATTCTTTGCCATGGTGCGCGAGGGTGCGGCTTGGTTTTGGAATTAGGGTTACGTGGTTGAAAACCTAATCCGGTATTTTGAAAAAATACCCCTATTAATTATTTACACCCGAGTTAAATGCTCTTAGTTAATGTGTTGCGGGTAACGCTAGGTTATGGGGTTTTACGATTTTACCCCTTGTCTAAAAACCACCATCAACATTAAGTCCCCTGCTTAGCTCGGAACAGGGGCTTTGTTGCGAGGTAAGCATCAGATGGTGACAAACTATCAATAGCAAACCGTAAAGAGAATTGAGGAGGCTTGTCTGACCTTTTATAATAGGATTTGGAATCCTTGCCTCTGGTAGTCTTGCACAAATCGGGAGGCTGGCACAATTGGTGGGGCTGGTGCAGCTTGGGCGACGTTGGGAAATTGGCGTGAGTTGGGAAAATGAGTGTGCTAGCTGGTGGGACCGGCGCAAGGTGTGGAAGCTGTGCGTGCTTGCAGGTGTGACTTGGGCGGCCATTGGGAAGTCGGCGCAATTGGTGGGGCCGGTGCAACTTGGGCGACGTTGGGAAGTTGGATTGAGTTGGGAAGCTGATTGTGCTAGCTGGTGGGACCGGCGCAAGGTGTGGAAGCTGTGCGTGCTTGCTGGCGTGACCGATGTAAACAAGAAGGGAGTTTCTTCGGATAGCAAAGTTTCCTTATCTTGCTTTCCTTCACGTGCGGCTTCAATTAGGGCATTATTCATGCTAAAATCTGGAAGCGTTATGTCCCTCATTGCTTCCTTTCCTTTTTAAAGGTTCTGTATTGAAACCCAACGCAACTGCATCATCTCCCTCGTTTGAGAAAAGGTTCTTCTTGTTGAATTTCTCTCTTTGTCATGTCACGCAGATTCGAATCATCTTCTAACCAGTCAGGTTCTCCAGATGAAGGCGCGAGGTCTGACTCTTGCATGAGAATCCCAACAAAGGTTATTCGGGTTAAGAAAATCATACCGGTATATTTTCTTTTTCTTTGGCGGACTGTCGTACACTTTACCGCCGCTTGTTGTATAAATGGAAAATTTCCCTTTTGTGCAGAGATATCCTGTTGGAGCATGCGTCATTGTTATCGACGAGGATGACCTAGTCGTTCCCCTTCCTTCGAATCCGTATTTGTTGACTACCTGAGACTTGGAGGACGCTGATTTAGGGCTCTATCTTACGAAAAGGGATGCAAATGAGAAGTCCCCGGTCATACTTCGGTTTGATATGATGGAATGGCTGAATACGTGAACGTAACCTTCTGGCGTGCTTTTGGAGTTTTTGGTGCACATGTACGGATTCATGTTGAGAAATTCCCGCGGCTTGTAAAACCTCGATGGTGATGATGTTGAAATCAGTAATAACCTGGTTGAGGGGAGTGAAAGCATCTCACGCTGGTAGTCCCCATGCATGACCTACTTTCATTATATCACCTTGAATCCCCCTCCACGGGATTTGATATAAGCCTATCGTACTCTTACGGATGTGACACGGGATACTCGGGAAATTACATGATGACATATTCGGATAGTGCAGGCTCGGGATCCTCCGCGGCCTCGCAAAGTGTTGAAGGCGTCTTCTAGACAGAGACGTGATGATGTTCTTGCGCTGCACCCTTGAAGAGTAGAGCTTGTTGTGGGTACGGATTTTCGGTGGACTGTTCTTCGTAGCTTTGATAGTGAAGGGATCCCGTGTATATCTTCCGTTCTCAAGTATGGTTTACGTGTTTCCATCTTTGTAGTAATTGCTGCTGCGGTGAAGCTCTGGCTGGTATCAACGAATGTGGGGCAACAGTTCTTGGTAGGAGATGTAATCAGGGGAAACTACATTGTCGTGGTAACAAAGTAGGTTGGCTGATATTCTATGTTCCTTGATATGGGGAGTGTGGCGGCACGACCCTTTGCAGGAAGGGGTGGCACTGAAGCGAACGTTGAAGCGAAGCCGCTGCTGGAGAACGTTGATGCGTAGCTACTTCTGGAGAGAACGTTGATGCGGAGCTACTTATGGAGAGAACGTTGAAACGACATCTTGCAACTCTCAGAGCCTTGACGGCTACCATTTTGAAGTCGGAGGCGCGTCCACGTTCATCAAACTCGACATCCCTCAAGAGAAAAGAGGTTAGGAGTCCCCGGTTACATCCGTCGATCGTGCTTTCTAGGAGAGGTTGGGGTTTGGGAACGACTTCCCAGGTGAAACGCCTTTCTTCCATGATGCAGTGCGGTTGAGAGATGCAAATATGTCTTGATGCTATGCCTTGGAGAAATATAGAATCTCACATAAATGTTTCATCATAGACTGTACGACTTTGTGGGCGAAGTTCTAATTATGAGGGTCCCGACAGAAGAAGGGTCTCCGTGAACTCAGGGGAGTTGTTGATTTTCATTGCTTTCGATTTTGGAGAAGTCCTTCCTGATCTTCACGTGTGACGAAATTGGATTGCTTATCCCCTTCTCTCGGGCGTTCAAGAGCAATGCGAGCCTCTTCATCTATAACGCGCGTCCTGCTGAAGTATTTTTCGTCTTTTCATCGAATCAACAGTGCTAAAAGGAGGTCGGCTTCTTCCGGATCTTCCAGTACTTGCCCTGATGGTGGAGTAGCGTCTCTAGTGACGGTTGGAGCTTTCATGCTTGAAGAACCATTGGGGTGGCGGAAGTGGCTCTGGTTCTGGTGATCGTAAGTGTATCGTGCGGAGATGACACGGTTTTGATCACGAAGTGCTGGAGCCATGGCGCTGTTTCGAAGGGCAAGGATGGTGCTGGAAGGGCGCAAGATGTTAGCGCTGGAAGGATGCAAACTGTTAGCACAAAGTGTGGTACTGCGGCTGGCATGCGCGTGCGGCATGTGTGCACAGTAAGCGCGTCCGGCAAGCGCTTACGGAAAGCGCTTACGCAAGCGTATCAGGTAAGCGCATCTGGGAAACGCGTCTGGTAGGCGCTGGATCGTCTTGGAATGGGCGCTGACTAGGATTTCGGTATGGTGTGGACCATTGGCTTGGCACGGTGCTGGCTTGGCGTGGCTTGGACTTGTTCCTGCGGGCCCAGTTGCCTCTTCCCATATGTAGCTCAAACAGGAAATCCTTTCCTTATTCAAATTCAAAAAGTGTTATGCTTACGAAATGGGTTGGCTCCCCTTTTTACCTCGTATCTTTGTTATCACGTCATGGTGTTAGCGGTAGCGCGGTAATGATAAAGTGGGCAAGCATATCCCAGCTATGTACTCCAACGTTTCTTTTTCAATTTGTTTTATTGTTTTCTTGTGCTGGTGTAAACCGTAGCCATAGGTATGCCTTTCATAAACTTGTGGAAATACCTCATCATAAATACTTCTTCAAATGTCACTGTAGTAACGTCTCGCTAATAGTGACGGGTTATTATTGTGCAAAGTAGGTATGTACGGGTAGGTGATTTTTTTTTTTTTTTTTGAAAGGCAAACAAAGCGCTGGTTTATGGTTTTTGTCTTCTGGATTTCTTGGGTTGATAGATAAATGTTAGCTTTTGAGGATATTGGATTATTTCTGGATGAATGGTTTTGATAATATAACTTTCGATTATGTTTTGGGAAAGGAATATTGCTTTTATGAAAGTGTGTGCTAGCAATAGGCACAAGACGCAATAGTATGGCGGTTTTATTAAGAACCTAAAAACAGATCGTATATCTTGCCCAATCTAAATTTACTCACTTGGAAACACGCCTCCCTCCAAGTAAAAGGCGGATTTGCGGGTAGCATCGCTAGTTACTCCCCAATTGCTGGTAGCGTCTTCAGCGAGTCCCCAGTTTTCTGGTGTAGTTTTAACAACTGATAACCGGGTTGTCTGGAAGTTTAGTCGGATCGAGTGGTAGCATCTTCGGCAAGTCCCCAGTTTTCTCGTGTAGTTTTTACAACTAGTAACCGGGTTGCCTGGTAGTTGAGTCGGATCGAGTGGTAGCATCTTCGGCAAGTCCCAGTTTTCTCGTGTAGTTTTTACAACTAGTAACCGGTTGCACAGTAGTTACGTCGGATTGAGTCGCCTTCCCTACTATCTTGACATCTGGGTCGAAGAACAGATCGACGATCGATATTGTAGCCGATAGATCAATCCTCCCATTGTGGTCGCCAATTGTTTATGGGTAAAAATCGTTTACGCCGATTTCGGTAAATTCGGTAGGTGAGTGAGAAACTGGTTCAAACCCTAAACAAATGTGCTTGCACGTGAGCACTTTATAGATTCGAGAGATCAATCTGTACAAGTCCGGCCTAAACCAAGAAATGGCCGTTACATACTTGCTTCGGTCACAAAGTGAAGGAGAAGGGTTGATTTGGGGAGGGAAGCAAAGAAAGGTGTTGAGGAGAGTAGTATCTCGACTTGTATCAGAAAGTGAAAGCTTAGGAAGCTTGCAAGAGATGAAAGCTTTTTGGGAGAGCTTGCAAAGTTGCCTTTACGAGAGTGTAAGTGTAGTATATTTCTCTGACCGAGACTTGTTGTCTGCGGTGGAAATAGGTAAGACCTATTTATACAAGTCGAGATTGAAACGTACTACTGGCCTCATGAAGGAAGAGAGTAAAGGGTGAAATGATGGGAGGAGGTGGTAACTTGCATGGTTTAATAGGTGAAAACGTTTTTCACCATTATTTCCTCTTTTATTTGACCGCTTTATTCCTTTTATAGCTTTCTTAATGTGAGCGTAGTGTACGCTGCATGCTGTGACCGCCAAACCAAAACCCTAAAGAAGCATCCCCCAGTTTGTGTCGATGTGTCGAGTGTTGGTTGCATCTTAAGTGCAAGTGGCGCTGCTAGTGGCGCGTGTGGCATGTGCCAATGGCATGTGCGGAATGCCTTGGTGGTAGGTTGCACGGTTTGCAAGTTAGGTTACCAGCGTGTGTGTTTGGCATGTGCCAATGGCATGTGCGGAATGCCTTGGTGGTAGGTTTGCACGGTTTGCAAGTTAGGTTATCAGCGTGTGTGTTTGGCATGTTCCAATAGCATGTGCGGAATGCCTTGGTGGTAGGTTGCACGGTTTGCAAGTTAGGCTACCAGCGTGTGTGTTTGGCATGTGCCAATGGCATGTGCGGAATGCCTTGGTGGTAGGTTTGCACGGTTTGCAAGTTAGGTTACCAGCGTGTGTGTTTGGCATGTGCCAATGGCATGTGCGGAATGCCTTGGTGGTAGGTTTGCACGGTTTGCAAGTTAGGTTACCAGCGTGTGTGTTTGGCATGTGCCAATGGCATGTGCGGCCATGTTGACCTGATTGCAAGTCTTGCAAGCCTAGGGCGCTATGTTTGGCGTGGGCCAAAGGCATAGCGGCTTGGAAATATGGCTTGCGACACGTGTTGGCATGTGCCAATGGCACGTGCGGCCATGTTGACCTAGTTGCAAGTCTTGCAAGCCTAGGACACTATATTCGGCGTGGGCCAAAGGCATAGCGGCTTGGAAATATGGCTTGCGACACGTGTTGGCATGTGCCAATGGCACGTGCGGCCATGTTGACCTAGTTGCAAGTCTTGCAAGCCTAGGGCGCTATGTTTGGCGTGGGCCAAAGTCATAGCGGCTTGGGAATATGGCTTACGACACGTGTTGGCATGTGCCAATGGCACGTGCGGCCATGTTGACCTAGTTGCAAGTCTTGCAAACCTAGGGCGCTATGTTTGGCGTGGGCCAAAGGCATAGCGGCTTGGGAATATGGCTTGCGACACGTGTTGGCATGTGCCAATGGCACATGCGGCAATGTTGACCTAGTTGCAAGTCGTGCAAGCCTAGGGCGCTATGTTTGGCGTGGGCCAAAGTCATAGCGGCTTGGAAATATGGCTTGCGACACGTGTTGGCATGTGCCAATGGCACGTGCGGCCATGTTGACCTAGTTGCAAGTCTTGCAAGCCTAGGGCGCTATGTTTGGCGTGGGCCAAAGTCATAGCGGCTTGGGAATATGGCTTGCGACACGTGTTGGCATGTGCCAATGGCACGTGCAGCCATGTTGGCCTAGTTGCAAGTCTTGCAAACCTAGGGCGCTATATTTGGCGTGGGCCAAAGGCATAGCGGCTTGGAAATATGGCTTGCGACACGTGTTGGCATGTGCCAATGGCACGTGCGGCCATGTTGACCTAGTTGCAAGTCTTGCAAGCCTAGGGGCGCTATGTTTGGCGTGGGCCAAAGTCATAGCGGCTTGGGAATATGGCTTACGACACGTGTTGGCATGTGCCAATGGCACGTGCGGCCATGTTGACCTAGTTGCAAGTCTTGCAAACCTAGGGCGCTATTTTTGGCGTGGGCCAAAGGCATAGCGGCTTGGGAATATGGCTTGCGACACGTGTTGGCATGTGCCAATGGCACATGCGGCAATGTTGACCTAGTTGCAAGTCGTGCGAGCCTAGGGCGCTATGTTTGGCGTGGGCCAAAGTCATAGCGGCTTGGAAATATGGATTGCGACATGTGTTGGCATGTGCCAATGGCACGTGCGGCCATGTTGACCTAGTTGCAAGTCTTGCAAGCCTAGGGCGCTATGTTTGGCGTGGGCCAAAGTCATAGCACTTGGGAATATGGCTTGCGACACGTGTTGGCATGTGCCAATGGCACGTGCAGCCATGTCGGCCTAGTTGCAAGTCTTGCAAACCTAGGGCGCTATATTTGGCGTGGGCCAAAGGCATAGCGGCTTGGAAATATGGCTTGCGACACGTGTTGGCATGTGCCAATGGCACGTGCGGCCATGTTGACCTAGTTGCAAGTCTTGCAAGCCTAGGCGCTATGTTTGGCGTGGGCCAAAGTCATAGCGGCTTGGGAATATGGCTTGCGACACGTGTTGGCATGTGCCAATGGTACGTGCGGCCATGTTGACCTAGTTGCAAGTCTTGCAAACCTAG
Source organism: Papaver armeniacum (assembly GCA_023531295.1). NCBI lineage: Eukaryota > Viridiplantae > Streptophyta > Magnoliopsida > Ranunculales > Papaveraceae > Papaver > Papaver armeniacum. The sequence goes on along the minus strand of JAJJWW010008259.1, from coordinate 433,661 downwards.
GGCGCTATGTTTGGCGTGGGCCAAAGGCATAGCGGCTTGGGAATATGGCTTGCGACACGTGTTGTCATGTGCCAATGGCACGTGCAGCCATGTTGACCTAGTTGCAAGTCTTGCAAACCTAGGGCGCTATATTTGGCGTGGGCCAAAGGGATAGCGGCTTGGGAATATGGCTTGCGACACGTGTTGGCATGTGCCAATGGCACGTGCAGCCATGTTGGCCTAGTTGCAAGTCTTGCAAACCTAGGGCGCTATATTTGGCGTGGGCCAAAGGCATAGCGGCTTGGAAATATGTCTTGCGACACGTGTTGGCATGTGCCAATGGCACGTGCAGCCATGTTAACCTAGTTGCAAGTCTTGCAAACCTAGGGCGCTATATTTGGCGTGGGCCAAAGGCATAGCGGCTTGGAAATATGGCTTGCGACACATGTTGGCATGTGCCAATGGCACGTGCAGCCATGTTGACCTAGTTGCAAGTCTTGCAAACCTAGGGAGCTATATTTGGCGTGGGCCAAAGGCATAGCGGCTTGGAAATATGGCTTGCGACACGTGTTGGCATGTGTCAATGGCACGTGCGGCCATGTTGACCTAGTTGCAAGTCTTGCAAACCTAGGGCGCTATATTTGGCGTGGGCCAAAGGCATAGCGGCTTGGAGATTTGGCATTGTTGCCATGGTGCGGAGGGTGCGGCTTGGTTTGGCATTGTTGCCATGGTGCGCCGTATGCGGCTTGGTTAGGCATTGTTGCCATGGCGCGCAGTATGTTGCTTGGTTTGGTATTGTTGCCATGGTGCGCCGTATGCGGCTTGGTTTGGCATTGTTGCCATGGTGCGCAGGGTGCGGCTTAACTTGGCATTGTTGCCATGGTGCGCAGTATGCGGCTTGGTTTGGCATTGTTGCCATGGGGCGCAGGGTGCGGCTTGACTTGGCATTGTTGCCATGGTGCGCAGTATGCGGCTTGGTTTGGCATTGTTGCCATGGTGCGCAGTGCGGCTTGACTTGGCATTGTTGCCATGGTGCGCGATATGCGGCTTGGTTTGGCATTGTTGCCATGGTGCGCGAGATGCGGCTTGGTTTGGCATTGTTTCCATGGTGCGCGATGATGCGGCTTGGTTTGGCATTATTTCCATGGTGCGCAAAGATGCGGCTTGGTTTGGCATTGCTGCCATGGTGCGCGAGGTGCGGCTTGGTTTTGGAATTAGGGTTACGTGTTGAAAACCCTAATGCGGTATTTTGAAAAAATACCCCTATTAATTATTTACACCTGAGTTAAATGCTCTTAGTTAATGTGTTGCGGGTAACGCTAGGTCATGGGGTTTTACGATTTTACCCCTTGTCTAAAAACCACCATCAACACCTACATACCATAGATGGAAGTTCTCATTTTCCAAGCAATCAAATGAAAATTCTTATTTCCCAAACAATTCATAAAGACAAACACAGAATTACGATTCCTTTCCAAGTAATGGAAAGATTAAAAGAAAAGACGTAACTTTCGTAACTCAAAGTTAAACAATGCATGGAAAGCACAACCAGATAATGCATGAATTTATTAAATATAAACTTTGGTAAAATAAAACAACACAAAAGAGTTAAATATAAATTCCCACCTCTTTTGATGACAAGCCACACTTACCTCGAGATCCACGATCCACTGGTTCATCCTTTGAATTGATCGATGTTAATATAGACTAACTGTTAATCACACAAGAAGTCTAAGATACTAGCCAAAATGGCTCAGACAAGAATCATAACATAAACCCATGTAATTCTCTAGTTTTAAGCTAAGTGAATTATCTAATGGTTCTAAACCCATTATGGTATCTCATTCTCTACCTTTAACATAACTAAGAGTTTACTATTCTAATTAGGTTGATTCCATAGTCCATAGCTAAGTCTTATGAATATCTACAACCTTGAAGAATAAGCCAAAGGCTAATTCGGACCACAAAAGGTCCAATTCATCAAAATAGGAACAACGAAACCTAAGTCAAGTCCATTAAACAAACCCATTACACAAGGTATGGCCCAACTGGGTCAATCTAACGGTCATTGATGGTCAAAGGGATCAACTAACAGTCCACGTTCAGTCAAGGTCAAGTCCGGGGTAATCAACACGGTCCAAGGTCCACCGAGTCAACTCGGGTAACAAATCGGGGTCGGACCCAATTCGAGTTAACTCAACTCAATCACTAAGAACAAACCGAGCCGCATCCGAATAAGCTCGGTCCCGACATGCTAAGGTTCAAGCTTCCAGAGCCATTTCACAGGAGAAAGGTTCTTCACACAATTGCAACTCTAATCTCGGTTCAATCTCAATCTATTCATTCATTCCAATTTATAACTCAAAATTGATCTAAACCTATTTAACTCAACGATATACAATTCTTCCCTTTAAGACAACTCTATAATTCACTTTAAATTACATAAAAACAAAGTTACCTTGATCTGCAGATGTAGGATTTCACTATGACCATTGCTATAGTAACATTACAATCAACTTCATCTCATACATCTTGTCAGCACAAACAAACTCCAAGAGTCTCAATCAATCATAAACTACTTCATTGAGTCCAGTTCAACACATTCACCACTATGATCTCTTCTTCATCCTCGACTACACTCTCACAACATTCATACCAATCTCATACCCCTGTAATTATTATTTATCCCATAAAATCTACAATTTAACTCCCTTAACAACTCCAAGGTCCTGCATTCACCAAACCAATATCACCCGCAACTTGATTCCGTTCGACGTACTCAATCACCACCCGCATCTTCATATCTCGGCTTAACTATTTCAGAATACTACATTTATGCTACACTTAAACTCATTTTGGTTCAATACTCCCAATTACAGATCAAACCCAAACGCAAACTTCTCCTACTATAGCTTACCAACTACATAAGCTACCCATAACATACTCTTATCTTCATCCCATATCATCAACAACCTCTCAACAAAAACCCATTTTATGACTACTGCAGCAACAACCACTAACATCACCACAGTTAACTTCGGTTCAACCACACATCCATCTCATAACCATTTCAATTCATAAAGCTCAACCTCTCCATTAATTCTAACACATATCAACTTCTTACAACCAACACAACCTAAACCCTATCACATCCATAAACAAATACATACCCCAACAAACTTCATCCAAGTACAACTCAATGAACTACCAATCCTACACATTCATCTAACTATCCCCATTATCAGATTATTCTAGCACCACCCAACAAAAACCAATTCGACATCATCACTATCAATTCCACTTACTCCAATAACAACTCTCACAAGTACCACGAGACATTCATATACTCAATCTCATCATTACATCCAATAGCTCAATCATTCTCATTACAAACAACTCATAAAATCAAGGAATATATATTGACTTCAACTGAGAAAAACAAGGGTTTACCTTATATTAAATTCCTTCCAAAACCCATCTTCAATCACTCCATTAGAGCATCAATTTTGTCTTCTACATCTTCCCTGAGTTACTCTTACGAACTCTAATTGCCAATTTCTTCACGTACAGCTCTATAATATACCCAACTAACTTAAATTCATCCAACTATACTTCAATTAAGAGAAAACCCCTCATTAATTCAATCCTGTTTATATCGATTTCATCTTCTAATTCTTCCTTGAACTTCTTACAAAACCCTAACTTTTGATTCAATCACTAGAAAGACTCTGCAACTTCAATTAAACATCAACCCTCTTCTTATTCATCTATCAGAAACTCGATTCACATATCAATTCATACTAAACCCTAATACAACTGCATCAAACCCTAATTCTATTTACAATAGCATCCACTTCTTCTTCTCTCGATCTCAAATAACAACAACATCACCACCAATAATTACTTCCTAAAACATCTCTTCTTCCTCTGATTTACTTCGATATCATCACACGCAACTCATAGACACTCTGCAGAAATTGAACAAAAGAAAAAAGAGGAAGACCGAAGACGAAGAAGGAGAAGAAATAAGAAAGAATGAGAAGAGGATAAAAGAGAAGGGATACGAGTTTATCCTCTCGATTGGGTAGATAAGACCAAAGTTGGTTAATGGGAAACTCCTCAAAAGGATAAGGGCATCTGGGTCGTCTAAACCACCAAATGACTATTTTGTCCTTCAAACAAATCTGAAGATATCTCCTTCACCTGATATCCGAATGACACGTTCGAGTAGTCCATTTCGCATAACTTTTCGAGGCCTATTCAACGGTACTAGTTTTGTATTTAGATAATTGTTAGATCAATTCCTATTAATTAACGTTCGTGTTAAACTAATCGAGTTAATATTGGTAGACCAGTCAAATAGCGTTGACGAGCTTGAGGGTCCTTACAAAAAAGTCTTAAATCTTAGGTGGCATGGATTTTTATGACCTCCACCCCTTGCATTGGAGATGCTCTAAGGTGTCAACCTGAAATTCTTACCACTATATAAAGATAAGGCCTAGTTAATCTAGTCACATTATTATGCGGCTACGATTATTTTCCTGTCACCTTCTAATGCATTGGTGTGACATTCAAGCAAAATTTTCAGGACTTCAAGTAGCTTTTTTATCACTTACTAGAACAGAACAAATTAATAAATTTGGGTATTTTTCTAGGGTTTTTAGATCTCAATTTTGATTCGGGGATGGCTTCTTCAATTTGTCATACTCGTTCATCACTGACAGATGATGTCTTGATTGAGATCTTTACTTATCATCCTCTAAATTCAATCTACAAGTTCAAATGTCTCTCCAAGGTATGGTTATCTAACCAATCAAACCGTTATTTCATGATCAAATGGTACCGAATCAATCACAGGTCCCTCCCATGGATAATATATTATTCAATTATTGATCGAGAATATGGAAAAAGTTCGAAATATAAGACCGCATATCATGATTTACATTCAGGGTTTATGTCCAGAAATGAACAAGTTATGTTGACGTTGCGAGTTTGTTGAAAAGTAAAGGGTTGCACGTTACCGAAGTGAATCTCTTAATTGTTTGAAGAGATGGAAGAAAGAAGGAGAAAAGTTGAGTTCCATCAATCTCTATCTCTGTTTGCTGGAGTCAAAGACTATTTGGAGTTGGTGATAAATTCGAATTACAGAAACAAGTAAAGAAAGTATGTCGAAGATGAGAACGAGTAAGAATCAAATATTTGTAGATTTTGATATATTTCTCACTGCTTCCAATAATGTTTGATGTAGGATACGTTTTTTCCCTCATTTTAGTAATATGTTACTAGTTACTATTACCCGTGAATTATTAGAGATTACTGACACTCTGTTGATTGGGGTTACTAGCTTCATCACTTTGATTTTCAAAGGGTTATCAAATAGGCCTAAATTGGGGTACTAGTTTCATTACTACTCCCTCCTTTCCAAATTAGATGATTTGGTTGTAATTTGTATAATTTTTAAGACATAGAGGAGAAAGGTTAACTTTATCTTTATAGATAGTTACTAGTAAAATTTAGAAATGATTTATCTCTCAAACTATACAACGGATATTCGTAAGCTATATATTATTGGAAAATATTTTAAAACACCTACTAACGAATGTATCAAATTATACAAATAATAATTAATTAAAAAGGTAATTTTAGAAATATTTTATCGTTCGATGATAAAGGTAATTAAGGTAATTTTATTATTTTAGAAATATTTCATCTAATTCGGGACGGAGGGAGGAAGCATATGATGCCATAATCAAGATACCCATAAAACATGCACTTACTTAAATCAGACCGCTAGAAAGTTTTAGTACACTGAAATATAATTAATTAGTTTAAGTTCTACACAAACATAATATATGCAGCAATAGTGCTACTATTACTACTACTAATAATAAAATTGATAAAAATCTACCTTATAGAGGAGGGCAAAATCATGGAGTTCTGCGCAAGTAGGAAGAAGCTGATGATGGGAATAATATGTGTTGGTGGTCGAGATGAAATAAGAAAAAGATGTCAGGCATGAAAGGAAAGAGCCAGTTAAGCTAGCCAAGGACACTCGCTATGAACCCACAATCATTATCAAAGAAAATGAATCAACACTCCTTAAATGATGAGGGAGGACATAGGCAAGTCATCCTTGGCTACTAAACTAATTAAGACTCTTTCCTTCATGTAAGACCTCTTTTCTTTTATACGCTTCTACATGCAATTCCAATTGGAGTGATGATGAGTGTTAAGTTTGTCAACCTCCTTATTTTTATAGGTGTTATAAAGGGGCATCCAGAGACTATTCGTATATCAATTCTGACTTAGTAAGTTGGTTGTAGGTGTCCATGATGGATAATATTCTCATATCTGATATTCTCCATTTTACTGAGCATACAGCCAAGCTTATATCTCTTTGCAACTTGCTGATGTTCTCTGATAACAAAAACTTTGTACAAATTTTGTCCTATAAGTTACTAAGTAAAGGAGGGAAGAAGATGCCATATTGCCATGCCATAAACCTTCTGACATATATAAGAATAGTTGAGCCAATTTGGATGTTTTGACTTATCCAATATTGCTGACATGTACATGTGCCAAAATAAAGTCCAATGGCTTTTAATTAGACTATTCCCTTCTTAGTGAAGAACAGTAGGAATATATTTTGAAGCATACTTACATAAAAGTATTTTGGAACTCACTTTGGAGTTAGTCAATCCACTTGCACTCCTCAGATACATAGAAGTGATAGAATGGGACATGAATAACATTTGCGATAGAAATGTTAAAGGATTGGTGAGATGTTGGGGTGGTTTTAGTGAAGAAGAAGCTCTGTATAAGTAGTCAAAACTCAAATATATTCCTACTGTTCATTAAGAAGGGCATAATCGAATTAAAAGCCATCTGATTTTATTATATGGTACATGTGATAAATATGGGATAAATCAGAACACTGAACACCCATATGGCTTAATTATTCTTATTAATGTCAGAAGGTCAAAAGACTCAAAACTACAGTGTTTTTGTGATCGGTGAACAGCAGCAAGTTGCTAGGAGATATAAGCTTGGGTGCATGTAAGTAGGAGCATATCATGGATATGAGAATGTAATCTTATCACGGACAACCAACTTACTAATTATTCAGAATTGAAAATCGAACAGCACTCTTAGATGCCCTCCTTATAACACACCTATAGATAGGGAGGTTGTCAAACATAAGACTCATCATTCCAATTGGAATTGAATGAAGAATAACAGAAGAAGAGAGGTCTTACATGCAGGAAAGAGTCTTGATTAGTTTAGTAGCCAAGGATGACTTGCCTATGCCCTTCCCTCATCATTAGAGAGTGTACTTCATTTTCTAAGATAAATAGTGGTGGGTTCATAGCGAGTGTCCTTGGTTATCTTAACTGGCTCTTTTCTCTTATGCATGACCTCTTTTTCTTATTTCATTTCGACCACTAACACAGAGTATTTGTTATCAGCTAGTAATTTGAGAAAATGAAGGGCAAATAGAAACAAAAGAGGCATTAGATTTCTTTGATAGTTTGATGGGTTAAAAGTTAAAAGGCATGGATATTTACAGTGCCAGGTTAACTGGTTACAAGCACTATTTTTATTTAGAGCTCCTAAGTCCTAACTGTGATATTTAGCAACTAGTAGAATAACTCTTAACTCTCAAAGTTGAAGCCAACCTAATAGGTCCCTTGACGATTGTATGTGAATGCCGTATATGTATATGTGTAGAGCAATTTTTGTTTTTTTTTCTGCTTTATCTCATTTTTCAGTTTGCTTCTCATTGGTAACCGGATAAGTTAATTTCGTGCTGGAAAACCATTGCTTCAGTCGAATATTTAATTGCTGACAACTTTTTCATGCCCATTAAATCAGGTACCCTTACATCTTTTAGTCAGATAGGTGCGTGTATAGGTGAGAAGCCTCTTAAGTTACTGTTCCCATCTCTCTTCAAGATCAGCAATCATGAGAACGTACGTGAGCATATTTGTTTCTTCATATAGGGATATAACAGTTTGGTTGATTGGGACTGTATTTTAGACTAAGCTAGCGGTTTGACTAACCTTTTTTTTTTTTTTTTTTTTTTTTAAGAATATAGTAAAACCTTGCATTTTTAGGGGCGACCTCAAAAGAATTAAGGGCGACGCTAAAAGACAAAAAAGGTCACCCAAACGTAGTGACGGTTGTTTGGCTTACCGGTGTCGGCGCAGAATGTTTCGTGAATTTTCCCCAAATAACTCATACTCATTATGCCTCCTTGCCTACGTTCTTCTTCTTGTCTCGGATAAAATTGAACATAACGCCTACATAAAGATAAATCTTCTTCAATCGTGAACTCCGTAGGATTAATGAATGGTTGGGCCATTATGTTGAAGATGATGTTGGAGAGAGTTTAAAGGTATTTGTGTTCCATAGAGAGTAAAAGGATACAATCCTTATATAGAGTTTAGAGTTCCAACAGCTCTATTTTGTTGGAAACTTTAGATAATCGGTAGTCAAATGAAGTATTTTCACTTCCTATTATACAGTTGCCCCAAATTTTGTTTTTGCAGAAATCTCAATTTTTTCGAATTTGAGAACTATATTAATCGGTAGTTAATAAGACTTCTGATTATACAGTTGCCCCAAATTTTGTTTTTGCAGAAATGTCATCTTTTTCGAATTTGGGAACTAGAATAATCGATAGTTAATATGACTTACGATTATAAAGTTGCCTCAAATTTCTTCCTCGACGAAATCACCAATTTTGGGAATTTATGAGCTACTATAATCGGTAGTCTAGTGAGGTTCTTGTTCCTTCCGATTGTTATAGAAGCAAGATACGTGTTAGGCACAAAATCGATATTAATTGGTTGTATAATATCGTTACTAAGCTTCCGATTTCTTTATAACAAGCAACTAACCCGGTGCATACACACCAGATGATTCGATTGTTTAAATCATAGAAAAACAAAATTGGGTCGCTGGACATAGTACTATCACTCGGCGTCATTAAAAATGCATATGAAACTTGGAAGGTTGTCAATACTATCCACAAATCATGAGCAGAAGAAAGACCTTTTAATCTTTCTCCATGGTAGGAGCTAATTCAGTTGATACGACTCTCATTGAGTCTCATATCTCGTGGTGTTGGCGTGATCTACATTCCTTAAGCATTCACTAGTTTCTATCACGTGGTACTTTTAGTTTCGGTACTTTATCTGCATTGCCGAACCTCGTTTGCCCTTCCATTGCATTTGACCTATATTGTTATGCATATTGCTATGAGAACCATATTGCTATCAGTATTTCTTACAATATAGTTTTTTAGAAAATGAGAACCATATGCATATTGCTATGACATCTATAACAACATAAAACATTTTAAAACTCCGCCATATATAACTCCGGTCGTCCAAAAAAAAATCCTAATAATTACCTGAATATTCATTGTCGTAGAAAAACAGATTTCAATGTAAGCCCAAGTCAAGAATTTTTCCTTTCTTCGTACTGTAAATGAACCATATAATTTTCAAACTCGGAATATATTGTATTTACGAACTATTCGAACAATTCTTCAATTCTATGTATTATTGTACACAACCATGTCTCCTGATTTTTCACCATCAATGCTAATGTGTCATTGTTTAACCTCCAAATTTGTATTATTCAACTTTAATGCCACTGACACCATCTTGAAATTGGTCTCTTCACGAATCATATTGACGTAAAACCCAGCATTGTATGATGTATCGCGCGTTTGAATATCTTAATCTTGAAATGTTTACTAACAGATAACGCTACCGTACCAAATTTATTACTAAAACTACTGGCAATTCTCATCTGGTACTAAATTTACTGATTTTTTTTTCTTTCCCCGCAGATGATACTCCAGAAATTAATTGCATATTCTCATCAAATTGGAAGAGTATTAAATGTCTCCACAAATTCGATATATATTTATATCGAAGCGTCAACAGTCATATCCCTGGTTCCTTTAAGAGTCATCGTTAACATCTTCCTAAAATCTCCACAAATAAATCTTGCCAACACTTGAAGAAGACAAAGAGGAGGAAGATGCAGAATACTCGTTCAAGACTACTGCACTACCAAAGATCGAAGAGATCTTTACCAGCAGCAGACCGAGAAGAAAAATCCTTCCCCTTAAACTCATTCATTACTCTCTTTAATTTTCAACTAATTTGGAGACTTGTCGATCTTCTATGGTTCACTCATCGGACTGATTTTGTTGTTTGCAGAGAAGTTTAAGCAAAACTCTTTCCTAAAGAGATATGAGCACAAGGAAGCATTAGAGACTTCCAAAGATATTCGCAGCGAGTAAAGAAATACATTCCACGAAGTTAGATCTACTCTCGCAGCGAGTAAAGATATTCAAGGAAATGTTTCGACCGAAAGAGTTACTTCGTCACCAGACCCAACAACGAGCAAGAGAAGAAGGTGCAATCAACGAAGCAAATCAACGTGTAACTCTTAGCGAAGAGAAGAGGTCGATGGAGCTGCGAATGAGCTGAGCTCAGGTCGATGAAGCTTCGGGAAGAAGTGTTGTTGTTGATGACGAGCTGATGCTGGCAGTAGTAAGGATCAATGGAGTTGGTTTTGCGGTTGGTCATTGATGGCACGGAACTGTTGATAAAAAGATGGGAAAAGCTCGCAATGGTAGCTGATGTTTTTATAACGGAGAACTCGATGGGATAATGTAGATGGGTTCTGATCTCGAGAGGTATTGGCATTTGAGCTCGATAAGAAAAACAGGCAAAAGAGTTGGTGCTCAGTGGTGACGAGCTTTGGATAAAAGGGTGTTGGCTGGCAGCTGCGATGTTGATCAGTGAGAAGCTGTTGTTGGCAGACGAGAATGGAGGATGGTGGTATAGCTGATGATTGAGATCACGAAGCCGAGGAGATTGAGCTCGAGAGTTTCATGGAACAGTGATGCTGCTATGCATGGGTCGGAGATTAACAGGGAGGTATTGATGGTGGTTTTTAGCTTATGGTTAAAATCGTAAAACCGTACATCTGACATGACTTCACTATGACCACTAGCGCATTTATTCAATCAATCAGCATGCCTACGTAAGAATTACCAGGGTACCTTTTTTTTTTATATTTATGTGTCATGTTCCACGGCAGAACCCTTAGTATTGAACGACATCATCTTCGTATATACCAAACCATAATTCTCCCACCATGCCAATGGAAAACCATGCCGACCCACGCCTCTCGCGCCAAGGCATGCCAACCATGTCGGGCGGCACCACCAAAAGCCAATGGCAAACCATGCCAGCCACGTCTCTTCGCCAAGGCATGCCAACCATGCCAGCCGCACCACCGTGCCAATGGCAAACCATGTCAGCCACGTCTCTGCGCCAAGGCATGCCAACCATGCCAGCCGCACCACCGTGCCAATGGAAAACCATGCCATCCACGTTTCTGCGCCAAGGCATGCCCACCATGCCAGCCGCACCACCGTGCCAATGGCAAACCATGCCATCCACGTCTCTGCGCCAAGGCATGCCAACCATGCCAGCCACGTCTCTGCACCAAGGCATGCCAATCATGCTTGCCGCATCAACGTTCCAATGGAAAACCATGACAGCCACGTCTCTGCGCCAAGGCATGCCAACCATGCTAGCCGCACCACCGTGCCGATGGCAAACCATGCCAGCCACGTCTCGCACCAAGGCATGCCAACCATGCCAGCTCACCACCTTGCCAGCCACGTCTCTGCGCCAAGGCATGCCAACCATGCCATTCGCACCACCGTGCCAATGGAAAACCATGTTATCCACGTCTCTGCGCCAAGGCATGCCAACCATGCGCGCCGCTCCACCGTGCCAATGGAAAACCATGCCAGCAACTTCTCCATGCCAATACCACTACGGGAAAAATCATCATTTACAACACTGTATTAGGGTTGTAGTAACCCTACTACAACGCTTTTTTGTGTATTGTGTAGGTGGGGTATTGTAGAAAGTCCAAGCTTTTCTACAATACTTGGCTAAGTGTTGTAAAGGGTGATGTGATTCATGGTTCGACAATATTTTTCCAAAGTTGTGATTCTCTTTCGATTTTTTTAGAAAGCCTAACACAACCCTTGCTTGTTGTTGCAGGAATATCTTGGACAACACAAGTCGTGTATCGTGGAAGTATCTTGTACAACACATACTTATATTGTAATAAGGTATTTCACAATATCTGGCTTTTGTAGTTGAAAACTTGAAGACAACATATATTAGTATTGTGAATACAATTGTCATTACACTTCCTAGAGTTGTGCAACTGTACTAAACAACTCCTACTTATATTGCAAGATTTATTTTTACAATCATTATCTTTGAGTAGTAAATTCTTTTAACACAACACTTATTAGTATTGTGATTATTACAAATCACTACACTTGGTTGGAATTGTAAAACCACCATGATACAACTATACTATGTGTAGTAGAATTTTTTGAACACCACTCTTACTAGTATTGTAGGACTATCATGGACAACAATAGTATTGTGTGCATATAACTATTTTGAAAAAAAAAATTATAGCTGAAACCGAATTGCCGAAAGTATTTCACATTCACATTAACTATTTCACATTCACATTAACCTTCCAGTGTAATACATTTACATTTATTCAAGTAAACCTGCCAGTGTTAAACACACATCCAAAAATTGGCAGTGATATAGATGTTTGTTACAAAAGTTCAAAGTTTCCCGAATAACTCCAAAAAAAAAAAAGATGCATTATACTTCGCATATCTTAGTACATGATCTTATCAGTGTGCATTCCATCAGTAAGGGCGTGGACAGTTTCCTCCATGTTGATGTCTATCAGGCCCAGAACCTCCATCTCTGTAGTTGTCTCTACGTCCACCACCACCACTGCAATAACCAAAAAAAGAGAAGAGAACGACACAGCCATTATAATTTGGAACTACATGAATAACAACAAATTATGAGATACTTTTACTTCTGCATTTCTTCACACATCAAAAGAGAAACATCTAGCTTTATTGACAACTTCAACTACGTTCAGCTGCCATATCATATAATATGCAAGTTGTAACCCAAAAGAACACAAGATTGAGCATGCTTTTGTTGATGTTATTATACTGAAACAACAAATGTACAACACAGACAAGTATTAAAGACTTTTACATGCAGAGAGATGCTTATCACACCCCTCGAAAATTGAGATGTTGGATAATGATCTTCAAAATACAACTGGGCCAAATTCACATATTCTCTTCGCCTCAATTTACCAACTTCAGGTTTAAGACCATCCAAAATCAGAATTCTTAGCAATGTTTCGCTACCCCTATTAAGTATGTATTGATATTTCTATCTCATGGCATCTACTAACAGCACTTTATGTCATACCATTGCACTTTATGCTAAATACTAACACACAATGAAATGACCACATTATCACCATGGTATCTTAACCTATATTAAGATTTGGCGGACCAGTGATGGAATTTCCTAGTCCTACGACATTCCATCATTCCAAAAGAAACTATTAATACAGAACAGCAATACAAATTTTATCAAGTCAAATGATTTGATTGGAAACGAGCACTCAAACAACATTGGCATATTTAATTAAGGATGAGTTCATATGAAAAGCAAGAGTTCAACTCATCAAACCATGGAAATATCAATCAACATTTACAAATTCCAACCACCAAACATATAAGCAATAAAATAAGACTTTTTACACTCCGTATCACCACTAGCATGAAAGACACAATCATAAAAATCATTTCATTAATCAAGCTAACAATCAGAGCATGACACAAATGATCAAATGGAAATGAGTTACTTACCGAGCTCATTTCTTGTAGCACCAATCATAAGCTCAAGGGATTCCACAATGCCAACGGTTACCAAAAATGTCTATATAACTTAAATTCCAGGGGGATGCAGCCACGACAGCAACAAATTCCAGGATCGGAAGTTTCTTCCATTTACAGAGGAGTGTACCTGCAAAATCCAGTAGAACCTCAATAAACCAGGATTCACAGAAGAGCATTTTAAATATCTTCACATAAGAAGAAGAGATGGTTTACCTTGAACTAATTTGGGTTCCATCAGTATGTCAAATATAAAACTCCTGCAATTATGAACACATACAAAATTAAGCAGTTGCCACCAATTTGTGAGGGAAATTTAAAACTTGAATCAAAGAGCTTGAATTATCAAATTACCTGTTGAGCTAGGTTTCCTATTGTATCAATTGTGTCGTGGAAGACAACATACTGCATATACGATGTCGAAAAATAACTTAGGTCTGTCTTTACACATAACATTAACCATAGAATAACCCCTCTCAGCCCAATTCTGATCGGTAACGATAGGCGAATCATCATCATCTCAAACCCAATTCTCATCTGATTCTTCTTGCTAGCATCACCAGTTACTCAACCTCAGATATCACCATCTACTGTAACTCCTACTTCAGCTACACCCCTGCAACCTCCACCTCAACTGCAACCCAACATTTCTATCTTAAACTTCCTGTGTAACAATCAACATCATTGTGTCAAGAACAAAAAAAATCAAAATCACCACTATCAAATTCATATAAAACCTTGTGTATTCCTTCCACACATCCTTCACAAAAAACACCAGCAAACGGAAGGAACAGAAAACAAAAGCAACAAAATGAATCAATCATGAAATCATTACCTCTTTCTCCAGTCAACACATGCTCGCTATTCGCATTGTTACTGAGAGGAGTCTGTACTGGACTGTTTCCATATTGTTGGTTATCAAACTGATTACTAATAGAACCAGGTAAAGATACTGAGGATGTAAAGGGTAAACCCATATTTAGAACCTCGTCCACAGCTACACTCTGCAACAAAATATTTGGTTAACTTAGCGAAAATTGAGAAAAATATTGCAAATTTAAGTAAGCTTTTTACCTGTGGAAGTGGTTATGCGGAAACAAGTTCAATGCAGAATTCCTTAGCTAAGTACCACCACCACGACCTCCTCCTATGCCGCCTCCTCTGCCACCACCACCACCACCACGGCCTCTAATTCGATTCAACATCAACATCACCTTCTTCAATTTATTTCTTAACAGCTTCACAACATCAATAAAATTTTCAAATCAAACATACCCATCTCTAATCCTTCCCCTAAAACCTTAATTTCAATTTCATTCACTTGATTCAATTACATCCAAGAACCCTAACATCTATTTGGGGAAAGAACAGAAACCCTAGCTTTTTTACTCTTCATTAAAACTCACAAATCAATCACTAATTCTTCCTCATCATACTGTATTCACCAAACCCATCTTTAATTTCTCAATTTCTAACTCAAGGATTCACAAAGAAAACCCTAGTTCTCGATTCATAACAGGACTCAATATTCTTCTTCATAATTAGCAGAAACGCCAACTCCTCCTTCTTTTATACATCCTCACGATTTAATTTTCCTCAAGCCATACCTCAATTTCACCTCTCGATTTTCAACTGAAGAAGAGCGAGAGAAGAAGAACGAAAAAGAAGAGAAAGAAGAAGAGAAAATAAGAAGAAGAGAAAATGAGTTTCAAAGAATCCATTGCAATTTGAAAGAACCGATCTACAACTTCCGTAAATTTTTTTACATAGAGAGTGATCGAGAAATAGATTCTGTGGTGTTAGGGTTTTCTTTTGCAAGGGAGGCGGAAGATAAGGTTAGAGACGAAGATAAGAGAGGAAAATGAAGAAATTGTGAGAAATTTTCTTTTCATCTTCTCTTACCTATCTTTGAACGGTCAAGATTGATTTAAAGATGGTCATACGGATTAAGGATACCTTTGGATGGAAGAGATTTGATTTAAGATTGTCATACGGATCAAGGAAAGTGTGTTTTATTTGTGCTTTCTCTATGTGCTTCCTGAGTTAAATTTCGACTAGTCACATAGGTCATGAAGTAATTTCTACTAGTCATACGAGATCATGAAGTAGCTTCGAGTTCACACTGCAAGACTCGGGTTAGCGAGGATACACCATTGAAATCGATAAATATGAAGCTTTTTGTGTTTTCTTTTTGTTTTCTTTATGCTTTCTCTTTGTGTTTTTGTGCTTCCTCTTTTTGCTTCTGGTTTGAATTTCAACTAATAACATAGGTCATGAAGTAATTCCGACTAGTCATACAGGTCATGAAGTAGCTTCAGTTCACACTTCAAACCTAGCATGATATATCATCGATAAATATGAAGCTCAGAGTCGATTTGAACTTCAAATATGGTATAACGACATAAAAACTATGAACCAAGAAGCTTTGGGAGGGTTCTGACTTCAAACGTAGCATGATATATCATCGAAATCGATAAATATGAAGCTCAAAGTCGATTCGAACTTCAAATATGGTATAACGGCATGGAAACTATGAACCAAGAAGCTCTGGGAGGGTTCTGACTTCAAACTTGGCATGATACATCATCGAAATCGATAAATATGAAGCTCAATGTCGATTTGAACTTCAAATGTGGCATAATGGCATGCACTCTAAGTCAGAAACTTGGTAAGAACGAAGAAACCATCCATTTAAAGGTAAGATTCCTTCGGTATATTCTACGAAACCTTAAACAAACCTTATTTATGCATATTCTATGCATACCATGCTCCGAGATCGAAACCTTGGCCGCGAGTTGACTACTCTAAGTCAGAAACTTGATAACGACGAATCCATCCATTTACAGGTAAGATTTCTTCGAGATATTCTACGAAACCTTAAAAAAACCCTATTTCTGCATATTGTATGCGTACAAGGATCCGAGATCGAAACCTGGCCGCGAGTTGACTACTATAAGTCAGAAACTTGGTAAGAATGACGAATTCATCCATTTACAGGTAAGATTCCTTCGAGATATTCTACGAAACCTTAAAAAAACCCTATTTCTGCATATTGTATGCGTACAAGGATCCGAGATCGAAACCTGGCCGCGAGTTGACTACTCTAAGTCAGAAACTTGGTAAGAATAACGAATCCATCCATTTACAGGTAAGATTCCTTTGAGATATTCTACGAAACCTTAAACAAACCCTATTTATGCATATATGTATGCATAGCAGGCTCCGAGATCGAAACCTGGCCTCGAGTTGACTACTCTAACTCAGAAACTTGGTAAGAACGAAGAAACCATCCATTTACAGGTAAGATTTCTTCTAGATATTCTACGAAACCTTAAAAAACCCTATTTCGCATATTCTATGCATACCAGCTCCGAGATCGAAACCGGCGCGAGTTGACTACTATAAGTCGAAAACTTGGTAAGAACGACAAATTCATCCATTTACGGGTAAGATTCCTTCGAGATATTCTACGAAACCTTAAAAAAACCCTATTTCGCATATTGTATGCGTACAAGGATCCGAGATCGAAACTTTGGCCGCGAGTTGACTACTCTAAGTCGAAACTTGGTAAGAATGACTAATTCATCCATTTACGGGTAAGATTCCTTCGAGATATTCTACGAAACCTTAAAAAACCCTATTTACGCATATTGTATGCGTACAGGATCGAGATCGAAACACGGCCGTGAGTTGACTACTCTAAGTCGAAAACTTGGTAAGAATAACGAATCCATCCATTTACGAGGTAAGATTCCTTCGAGATATTCTACGAAACCTTAAACAAACCCTATTTATGCATATATGTATGCCTAGCGAGGCTCCGAGATCGAAACACGGCCTCGAGTTGACTACTCTAACTCGAAACTTGGTAAGAACGAAGAAACCATCCATTTACAGGTAAGATTTCTTCTAGATATTCTACGAAACCTTAAAAAAACCCTATTTCTGCATATTCTATGCATACCAGGCTCCGAGATCGAAACCTGGCCGCGAGTTGACTACTATAAGTCAGAAACTTGGTAAGAACGACAAATTCATCCATTTACAGGTAAGATTCCTTCGAGATATTCTACGAAACCTTAAAAAAACCCTATTTATGCATATTCTATGCGTACTAGGATCCGAGATCGAAACACGGCCGTGAGTTGACTACTCTAAGTCGAAACTTGGTAAGAACGACGAATCCATCCATTTACATTTCTTGAGATATTCTACGAAACCTTAAACAAACCTATTTATGCATATTGTATGCATACCGAAACACGGCCTCGAGTTGACTACTCTAAGTCGAAACTTGGTAAGAACGAAGAAACCATCCATTTCTGGGTAAGATTCCTTGAGATATTCTACGAAACCTCAAAAAAACCTTATTTACGCATATTGTATGCATACTAGGATCCGAGATCGAAACACTGGCCGCGAGTTGACTACTCTAATTCGAAACTTGGTAAGAACGACGAATCCATCTATTTACTGGGTAAGATTTCTTCTAGATATTCTAAGAAACCTAAAACAAACCCTATTTCTTCATAAATGTATGCATACCACGATCTTAAATCGAAAATTGGCCGCGATTTGACTACTCTAAGTCAGAAACTTGGTAAGAACGAAGAAACCATCCATTTACAGGTAAGATTCCTTCGAAATATTCTACGAAACCTTAAACAAACCTTATTTATGCATATTGTATGCATACCGGGCTCCAAGATCGAAACACAGCCTCGAGTTGACTACTCTAAGTCAAAACTTGGTAAAAATGAAGAATCCATCCATTTACGGGTAAGATTTCTTCAGATATTCTACCAAACCTTAAAAAACCTTATTTCTTCATATTCTATGCAGACAATGCTCCGAGATCGAAACCTGGCCGCGAGTTGACTACTATAAGTCGAAACTTGGTAAGAACGACAAATCCATCCATTTATAGGTAAGATTCCTTCGAGATATTCTACGAAACCTTAAAAAAACCCTATTTATGCATATTGTATGCGTACAAGGATCTGAGATCGAAACCTGGCCTCGAGTTGACTACTCTAAGTCAGAAACTTGGTAAGAACGACGAATCCATCCATTTACAGGTAAGATTTCTTCGAGATATTCTACGAAACCTTAAAAAACCCTATTTATGCATATATGTATGCATACCGGGATCCGAGATCGAAACACGGCCTCGAGTTGACTACTCTAAGTCGAAACTTGGTAAGAAAATTCCATTTACAAAGTAAGATTCCTTCGAGATATTCTACGAAACCTTAAACAAACCCTATTTCTGCATATTGTATGCATACCAGATCGAAACACCGAGTTGACTACTATAAGTCAGAAACTTGGTAAGAACGACGAATCCATCTATTTACAGGTAAGATTTCTTCTAGATATTCTAAGAAACCTAAAACAAACCCTATTTCTTCATAAATGTATGCATACCACGATCTTAAATCGAAACTTGGCCGCGAGTTGACTACTCTAAGTCAGAAACTTGGTAAGAACGAAGAAACCATCCATTTACAGGTAAGATTCCTTCGAAATATTCTACGAAACCTTAAACAAACCTTATTTATGTATATTGTATGCATACCGGGCTCCAAGATCGAAACACAGTCGCGAGTTGACTACTCTAAGTCAAAAACTTGGTAAAAATGACGAATCCATCCATTTACCGGTAAGATTCCTTCGGTATATTCTACCAAACCTTAAACAAACCTTATTTCTTCATATTCTATGTAGACAATGCTCCGAGATCGAAACCTGGCCGCGAGTTGACTACTTTAAGTCAGAAACTTGGTAAGAACGACGAATCCATCCATTTATAGGTAAGATTCCTTCGAGATATTCTACGAAGCCTTAAAAAAACCCTATTTCTGCATATTGTATGCATACCTCCGAGATCGAAACAACCTACTATAAGTTAGAAAGTTGGTAAGAACAATGAATCCATCAATTTACAGGTAAGATTCCTTCGGAATATTCTACGAAACCTTAAACAAACCCTATTTCTGCATATTGTATGCAAACCAGGCTCCAAGATCGAAATCATCCGCGAGTTGACTACTCTAAGTCGAAACTTGGTAAGAACGATGAATCCATCCATTTACGTCGAAACTTGGTAAGATTCCTCCATTTATATTCTACTAAACCTTAAACAAACCCTATTTCTGCAAATTGTACATACCAGGCTTCGAGATCGAATCCTTGCCGTGAGTGGAGTAGTCTAATTTAGAAACTTGGTAAGAACGAAGAATCCATTCATTTACATGTAAGATTCCTTCAGAATATTCTATGAAACCTTAAACAGACCCTATTTCTGCATATTATATGCAAACCAGGCTCCAAGATCGAAACATGGCCGTGAGTGGACTAATCTAAGTCATAAACATGGTAAGAACGACGAATCCATCCATTTACGGGTAAGATTCCTCCCTGAATATTCTACAAAACCTCAAACAAACCCTATTTCTACGTATTATATGCATACCAGGCTCAGAGAATGAAACCCGGCCGTGAGTGGAATACTATAAGTCGAAACTTGGTAAGAACGACGAATCCATCCATTTACAGGGTAAGATTCCTCCAAAATATTCTATTAAACCTTAAACAAACCCTATTTACGCATATGTACGCATACCAAGATCCGAGATCGAAACCTTGCCGCGATTGGACTAGTCTAAGTCGAAAGTTGGTAAGAACGATGAATGCATCCATTTTCTGAGTAAGATTCCTTCTTCCTTAGGAATATTCTACGAAACCTTAAACAAACCCTATTTACGCACAATGTACGCATACTAGGCTCGAGATCGAAACTTGGCCGTGAGTGGACTAGTCTAAGTTAGTATAGTGTATTGTTTTTATTATATTGAATTTTTGCTTTCATTGTCACTCTTGTTGTATTTCCTTTACTAACACTAGTATTTTTCTTGTAAAATAGACAGTTAACAGCTCCATTTGGGTTCTACGGTGTTTTAGAAGAAATTCTATTGTTGGACTACAATCATATGTTTCAAATTCCAATATTCAAATGTGATTGGGCTCACACTAGTTTTGGTGTGAAGTTAGAAGATGGCTTTACATTAGTCAATTTAAAACATCATAAGAACCAATACTGTAACGATCATTCATTTTAGCAAAACAAGCGCGACAAGTTTTCTATTCTCGTGAGTCAAATACATCTAACTGGTATGTGATGCATTACAGAGCAGCTTCGCGCTGTTTACGGCTCAGTCACTTGAACATTACTTTTTGAGCATTATATTTTGTTTTACAACACTTATGAAGGGTTGTCATAAAGTTAGTGTATAGTTAGTGTATTAATGAACCACAAACTTGACAGAACATGTGATAGTGTAGGATGGTTAGTGGTGTAGACTTCCACGCTTGGGGCTCAGGATCGAATCCCCCAACCTCATTTTTTCCAACATTATATATTTTTACTTCAACAACACTTATAAGTGTTGTTGTAGCTTTCTAATTTAAAAAAAAAAGAAAAAAATCAAAACTTGTGAACTGAAAGGGTGGTTGATGAGTTAGACTTCCATGCAGTAGGTTCATGTTCAAATCTCCCCTCTAACATATTTTTCATTATCATATTTTTGTGTTCTTCAACAACACTTGTGAGAATTGTGATAGGCTAAGTCACTACATAAATGGAACATTATATATTTTTACTTCAACAACACTTATAAGTGTTGTTGTAGCTTTCTATTTAAAAAAAAAAAGAAAAAAAATCAAAACTTGTGAACTGAAAGGGTGGTTGATGAGCTAGACTTCCATGTATTAGGTTCATGTTCGAATCTCCCCTCTAACATATTTTTCATTATCATATTTTTGTGTTCTTCAACAACACTTGTGAGTATTGTGATAGGCTAAGTCACTACATATATGGAACAACGTTGTTATAGCTAAATGTTGTGTCACAACTTTGTTTTGCTTAAGGAGTTGTCGTTTGTTTTCTTAGCGCAACCCCTTGTTTCCTAAGGGTTGGCGGTGATGATATACGACAACTCTTCCTTTGAAACCAGTTGTAAAACATAGGACTTTCTACAATACTTTAGAAAAGTGTTGTAAATCTCCGATTGTAGATGTATATTTTTCCGTAGTGTTGAGATGCAGATCTCAACCACACAAGTTCGCCACCTGACGCATGGTAACTTGCGGCCCAAAGCCAAAACATAATGTTTGCACCTAAACCCTAATATGGTCGCGCCTACTCTATGGAAAAGCCATGCTCAACGCTGGATGCTACAAACGAAGGGTTGCAATAATCAATGACTACCCTTCTCTTTGAGATGCAGATCTCGACCACACAAGTTCACCACCTGACGCATGGCAACTTGCGGCCCAAATCCAAACATCGCGGTTTCCACCTAAACCCTAATTTTGGCCGCGCCTACTCTATGACCAAGCCATGCTCAACGCTGGATGCTACAAACAAAGGGTTGCAATAATCAACGGTTACCCTTCTCTTTTAGATGTGGATCTCCACCATACAAGTTCGCCACCTGACGCATGGAAACTTGCCCAAATCCAAACATCACGGTTTGCGCCTAAACACTAATTTTGGCCGCGCCTACTGTATGACCAAGCCATGCTCAACTTTGATTGTTACAGACGAAGGGTTGCAATAATCGACGGCAACCCTTCTCTTTGAGATGCATATATCGACCACCAAGTTCTCCACCTAAAGCATGGAAACTTGCGACCCAAAGCCAAAACATCACGGTTTGTACCTAAACCCTAATTTTGGTCGCACCTAATCTATGGAAAATCCATGATCAACGCTGGTGTTTATAGGTGAAAATCGTTTCCGCCGATTTCGGTAAATTCGGTAGGTTAGTGAGAAACTGGTTTAAACCCTAAACAAATATGCTTGCACGTGAGCACTTTATAGATTCGAGAGATCAATGCATACAAGTCCGGCCTAAACCAAGAAATGGCCGTTCCGGACTTGCTTCGGTCACAAAGTGGAGGAGAAGAGTTGATTTGGGGAGGAAACAAAGAAAGGTGTTGAGGCCGGAATAGTGCAGGAGAGTAGTGTCTCGACTTGTATCGAAAGTGAAAGCTTAGGAAGCTTGCAAGAGATGAAAGCTTTCGGATAGCTTGCAAAGTTTCCTTTTAAAGAGTATTGTAGTTTTCTCTGACCAGAGACTTGTTGTCTGGTGGAAATAGGTAAGACCTATTTATACAAGTCGAGATTGAAACGTACCCTGGCCTCATGAAGGAAGAGAGTAAAGGGTGAAATAATGGGAGGAGGTGGTAACCGCATGGCGTTAATGGGTGAATAAGTTTTCACCATTATTTCCTCTTTTATTGGACCGCTTTATTCCTATTCACGCTTTCTTAATGTGAGCGTAGTGTACTGCCGCATCTTTGTGACCGCCAAACCAATACCCCCGAAAGCATCCCCCAGTTTGTGTTGATGTCTCGAGTGTTGGTTGCATCTTGAGTGCAAGTGGTGCTTGCTTGGGCGTATGTGGCATGTGCGGAATGCCTTTGTTGCGAGTTGCACCTCGGCGCAAGTGGCAATGCCGGAGCTGCCCGTGGCGTGTGTGGCATGTGCCAATGGCATGTGTGGAATGCCTTGGTGGTAGGTTGTACGTTGAGTGTAAGTGGCTACCAGCGTGTATTAGGGCCACGGCTAGGTAATGGAAGCTACCAGCGAGCGTGTTGGCATGTGCCAATGGCATGCGTGGCCAATAGGGTCACAACGCAGTAAGAAAAAGCTACCAGTGACGCATGTTGGCATATGCCAATGGCATGCTTGGCCATTAGGGCCACGTCATGGTGAGAAAAGCTACCGGCGAGCGTGTTGGCATGTGCCAATGGCATGCGTGGCCAATAGGGTCACGACCTGGAAAGAAAAGCTACCAGTGACGCATGTTGGCATGTTCCAATGGCATGCTTGGCCATTACGGCCACGTCATGGTGAGAAAAGCTACCAGCAAGCGTGTTGGCATTTGCCAATGGCATGTGTGGCCAATAGGGTCACGGCCTGGTAAGAAAATCTACCAGTGACGCATGTTGGCATGTGCCGACGGCATGCTTGGCCATTAGGGCCACGCCCTAGTGAGAAAAGCTACCGCGGCGTGTTGGCATGTGCCAATGGCATGCTCGGCCATTAGGGCCACGTCATGGTGAAAAGCTACCAATGAGCGTGTTAGCACGTGCCAATGGCATGCGTGGCCAATAGGGTCACGACACAGTAAGAAAAGCTACCGATGACGCATGTTGGCATGTTCCATGGCATGCTTGGCCATTACGGCCCGTCATGGTGAGAAAAGCTACCCGCGGCGTGTTGGCATTTGCCAATGGCATGCGTGGCCAATAGGGTCACGGCACAGTAAGAAAAGCTACCGGTGACGCATGTTGGCATGTGCTGACGGCATGTAGCCATTAGGGCCACGCCCGGGTGAGAAAAGCTACCAGCGAGCGTGTTGGCATGTGCCAATGGCATGATCGGCCATTAGGGCCACGGTTTGGTAAAAAAGGCTACCAGCGAGCGTGTTGGCATGTGCCAATGGTATGCTCGGCCATTAGGGCCACGGTTTGGTAAGAAAGGCTACCAGCGAGCGTGTTGGCATGTGCCAATGGCATGCGTGCCCAATTTGGGTCGCGCCTTGGTAGAAAAAGCTACCAGCGAGCATGTTGGCATGTGCCAATGGCATGCTCGGCCATTAGGGCAACGGTTTGGTAAGAAAGGCTACCAGTGACGCATGTTGGCATGTGCCAATGGCATGCTCGGCCATTAGGGCCGCGCCTTGGTAGAAAAGGCTACCAGCGAGCGTGTTGGCATGTGCCAATGGCATGCGTAGCCAATTTGGGTCGCGCCTTGGTAGAAAAAGCTACCAGCGAGCATGTTGGCATGTGCCAATGGCATGCGTGGCCAATTTGGGTCGCGCCTTGGTAGGAAAAGCTACCAGCGAGCGTGTTGGCATGTGCCAGTGGCATGCTCGGCCATTAGGGCCACGGTTTGGTAAAAAAGGCTACCAACGAGCGTGTTGGCATGTGCCAATGGCATGCTCGGCCATTAGGGGCCACGGTTTGGTAAGAAAGGCTACCAGCGAGCGTGTTGGCATGTGCCAATGGCATGCGTGGCCAATTTGGGTCGCGCCTTGGTAGAAAAAACTACCAGCGAGCATGTTGGCATGTGCCAATGGCATGCGTGGCCAATTTGGCACGCGCCTTGGTAGAAAAAGCTACCAGCGAGCGTGATGGCACGTGCCAATGGCATGCGTGGCCAATTTGGCCTAGGTTGCATGGTTTGCAAGCCTAGGTGCGGGCGCTACTTTGGCATGGTGCGGCTAGGGCCAAGGTAAGGGTGTTTGGCTTGGCGTGGCGTGACTAGCGCCAAGGTAAGGGTGTTTTGCTTGGCATGGCGTGACCAGTTGTTGATGGTGGTTTTTAAAAAAGGGGTAAAATCGTAAAACCCCATGACCTAGTGTTACCCGCAACACATTAACTAAGAGCATTTAACTCAGGTGTAAATAATTAATAGGGGTATTTTTTCAAAATACCCGAGTTAGGTTTTCAACAGAACCTAATTCCAAGTCAAGCCGCATCTCGCGCACCATGGCAACAATGCCAAATCAAGCCGCACATCGCGCACCATGGCAACAATGCCAAACCAAGCCGCATCTCGCTGCACCATGGCAACAATGCCAAACCAAGCCGCATATTGCGCACCATGGCAACAATGCCCGGACCAAGCCGCATCTTTGCGCACCATGGCAACAATACCAAACCAAGCCGCATACGGCGCACCATGGCAACAATGCCAAACCAAGCCGCATACTGCGCACCATGGCAACAATGCCAAACCAAGCCGCACCATGGCAACAATGCCAAACCAAGCCGCACACTGCGCACCATGGCAACAATGCCAAACCAAGCCGCACACTGTGCACCATGGCAGCAATGCCAGACCAAGCCGCACACTGCGCACCATGGCTGCAATGCCAGACCAAGCCGCACACTGCGCACCATGGCAACAATGCCAAACCAAGCCGCACACTGCGCACCATGACAAAAATGCCAAACCAAGCCGCACACTGCATGCACCACGACAATGACGCCAAAACCAAACTACATATCGCACTCATTGGCAACCATGCCAAACTAGGGCGCTATGCCTTTGGCACACGCCAAATATAGCGCCCTAGGCTTGCAAGACTTGCAACTAGGTCAACATGGCCGTACGTGCCATTGGCACATGCCAACACGTACCGCAAGCCATATTTCCAAGCCGCTATGCCATTGGCACACGCCAAATATAGCGCCCTAGGCTTGCAAGACTTGCAACTAGGTCAACATGGCCGTACGTGCCATTGACACATGCCAACACGTACCGCAAGCCATATTTCCAAGCCGCTATGCCATTGGCACACGCCAAATATAGCGCCCTAGGCTTGCAACACTTGCAACTAGGTCAACATGGCCGTACGTGCCATTGGCACATGCCAACACGTACCGCAAGCCATATTTCCAAGCCGCTATGCCATTGGCACACGCAAAATATAGCACCCTAGGCTTGCAAGACTTGCAACTAGGTCAACATGGCCGTACGTGCCATTGGCACATGCCAACACGTACCGCAAGCCATATTTCAAGTCGCTATGCCATTGGCACACGCCAAATATAGCGCCCTAGGCTTGCAAGACTTGCAACTAGGTCAACATGGCCGTACGTGCCTTTGGCACATGCCAACACGTACCGCAAGCCATACTTCCAAGCCGCTATGCCATTGGCACACGCCAAATATAGCGCCCTAGGCTTGCAAGACTTGCAACTAGGTCAACATGGCCGTACGTATCATTGGCACATGCCAACACGTACCGCAAGCCATATTTCCAAGCCGCTATGCCATTGGCAC
This sequence comes from Papaver armeniacum, assembly GCA_023531295.1. NCBI lineage: Eukaryota > Viridiplantae > Streptophyta > Magnoliopsida > Ranunculales > Papaveraceae > Papaver > Papaver armeniacum. Next base: position 406,977 of record JAJJWW010008259.1, on the reverse strand, counting down.
ATGCCAAATATAGCGCCCTAGGCTTGCAAGACTTGCAACTAGGTCAACATGGCCGTACGTGCCATTGGCACATGCCAACACGTCCGCAAGCCATATTTCCAAGCCGCTATGCCATTGGCACACGCCAAATATAGCGCCCTAGGCTTGCAAGACTTGCAACTAGGTCAACATGGCCGTACGTGCCATTGGCACATGCCAACACGTCACGCAAGCCATATTTTCAAGCCGCTATGCCATTGGCACATGCCAAATATAGCGCCCTAGGCTTGCAAGACTTGCAACTAGGTCAACATGGCCGTACGTGCCATTGGCACATGCCAAACACACACGCTGGTAGCCTAACTTGCAAACCGTGCAACCTACCACCAAGGCATTCCGCACATGCCGTTGGCACATGCCAAACACACACGCCGGTAGCCTAACTTGCAAACCGTGCAACCTACCACCAAGGCATTCCACACACGCCATTGGCACATGCCACACACGCCACTAGCGGCTCTCCGGCATTGCTACTTGCGCTCGAGGTGCAACTCGCAACAAAGGCATTCCGCACATGCCATTGGCACGTGCCACGTGCGCCCTAGCAGCACCACTTGCACTCAAGATGCAACCAACACTCGAGACATCAACACAAGGCGGGGATGCTTTTTGGAGGGTTTTGGTTTGGCGGTCACTGAGGCGGCGTACACTACGCTCATATTAAGAAAGCGTGAAAAGGAATAAAGCGGTCAAATAAAAGAGGAAATAATGGTGAAAACGTTTTCACCCATTAACACCATGCGGTTACCAACTCCTCCCATTATTTCACCCTTTACTCTCTTCCTTCATGAGGCCAGGTACATTTCAATCTCGACTTGTATAAATAGGTCTTACCTATTTCCACCGGACAACAAGTCTCGGTCGGAGAAAAATACTACACTCTCGGAAAGGCAACTTTGCAAGCTCTCCCAAAAGCTTTCATCTCTTGCAAGCTTCTAAGCTTTCACTTTCTCGATACAAGTCGAGATACTACTCTCCCACTATTCGGTCTCAACACCTTTCTTTGCTTCCCTCCCCAAATCAACCCTTCTCCTCCACTTTGTGACCGAAGCAAGTCCGGAACGGCCATTTCTTGGTTTAGGCCGGACTTGTACGTTGATCTCTCGAATCTATAAAGTGCTCATGTGCAGCACATTTGTTTAGGGTTTGAACCGTTTCTCACTCACCTACCGAAATTACCGAAATCGGCGAAACGATTTTTACCCATAAACACCGGTGTAGCTAGGGCCAAGGCGAGTGTGTTTGGCATGGCGCGGATAGCTCGGGTTAAGTGTGGCTGGCATGATTTTCCATTGGCACGGAGGTGCGGCTAGCATGGTTGGCATGCTTCGGCGCGTTTGGTATGGCTGGCATGGTTTGCCATTGGCATAGAGATGCGGCTAGCTTGGGCTAGGCGTGGCTAGCATGATTCTATCGGCACGGAGGTGCGGCTAGCATGGTTGGCATGCTTCGGTGCGTTTGGTATGGCTTGCATGATTTTCTATTGGCATAGAGATGCGGCTAGCTTGGGCTAGGTGTGGCTGGCATGATTTGCCTTTGGCACGGATGTGCATGGTTGGCATGCTTCGGCGCGTTTGGTATGGCTGGCATGATTTGTCATTGGCATAGAGATGCGGATAGCTTGGGCTTGGTGTGGCTGGCATGATTTGCCATTGGCACGGAGGTGAATTAGGGTTTTGTTCGTTGTAACCCTAATTTGAAAAAATACCCCCTATTAATTACTAACTACATGCATTTAAATGTTCTAATAAATGTGTCATTGGTGACATTAGGTTATTTGGGGTTTTACGATTTTACCCTTTGTCTAAAAACCACCATCAACAGCTGGATGCTAAAACGGAGAGTTGTAATAATCAACGATTATCCTTCCCTATGAGATGCAGATCTCGACCGTTCAAGTCCGCCACCTAACTTGCGGCCTAAAGCCAAAACATCACGGTTTGCACCCAAACCCTTATTTTGGTCGTGCCTATTCTATGGCAAAGCCATACCGACTCTACCATGGCCACTGGCATGCCAGCATTCCACACGTAACACCATGCTACACGTAGGTGGTTAGTAAATATATGGAGTAATGGTGAATACGCTTTCCTTCATTATGGAACATCAATTCCAGGCGTTATTGGTTGCCACCTCCTCCCAATTACTCATCCATTTATGTTTCACTTGGACTTGTATAAATAGGACTTATCTATTTCCACCGAACAACAAGTTTTGTTCAGGAGCATACAAAACTCAGAAATCACTTGCTAGCTTTCCCATCTGTTAGCTTTCACTTTCTGGTACAAGTCAAACAACTACTCTTCCAGAATCAACTATTCTGGTCTCAACACTTTCTTCACTTCCCTCCCTAAAACCATCCCTTATCCTTCACTTTGTGACCGAAGCAAGTCTGGAACGGCCATTTCTTGGTTCAGGCCGGATTTGTACAGATTGATCTCTCGAATCTAAAGTACTCCCTTGCAGTACATTGTTTATGGTTTAGACTCGTTTCTTACCCACTCACTCGAAATTACCTAAATCAGCAGAAACCGTTTTCACCCTCAAACAATTGGCGACCACAGTGGGAGATTAATCTCTCGGTTACAAATTCAACTCTGGTTTCCATCATCCTACCAGCGAATGGGTTTAAGGAGAATTATGTCTAGGGTCTAGGGATTCTCCGTCTTACCATGGATCGTCGTGAAAGTGTTCCACAAACAACAAAAGAGCGACTGGGGACCTCGCACAACAACGAGGGCGTCGCGTGAAAACTCAGATTTACTCCCTGAAAATTCAGTTTTGGTGAAAGACCCTAAAACGAGTAAGTTTGCCAGATGATATTTACATAACCCGTTGTTTGCATTTTCACATTTTCCATGGAAGCCGATGACCCAATCATCCCAAAGTTTCTTATCTTTTCATTCACCTGCAACATTCACGGTTTCACAATTTTCCCGGATGATTTTCTACTTACACTCGCAAATTCAGACTTTAACATACCAATTGATCAAAAGGCTATTATTTATTCCAAAATAATACAAAACTCTTATAAAAAGCAATCATCTATCAGTCCAAAAAACCAGAAAACACCAAACCATAAACTAGGCGTTTCTTCGCTTTTCGAAAAAAAAAAAACCTAAGGAAAGGAGGTTCAGAAAAATAAAACGATCAAGGAAAATCACTCAACAACGGCTCGTTATTCTTGGAAAAAAATGTCTCTCATGCTTTAAAGAGCCGCCTGCTACAGATTCAACTACTGGGACAGCTTCTCGGTTTTTATCTCTTGTTCACTGATCAAATCCGCGGAAGGACCATCAACCGTTTCAGCCTGCAGTCTTTGGATATCGGAAAATCCCTTGAAGAACCAGGAGGCATTAAAATCAAAGCCTACGCACATATCCCGGTGAAACTTCCAGCTTGAGATCACATCTCTGGAAGTCTAAGCGCTCAAAAAGAGATCTCTCTCTTTACAAGGTCGCTCGGTCCCTTATATAGGGATTTTACATAATGGATGACAGCTAATAAATCCCTTATTTTCGGATCTCGCGTGCGTTATTAACGCACGCTTACATTGGCCCCTTTTTGCATGTTGTCTACAACCTCGCTCAATCATCACACTTTACTCGTGATTCTTCTGACGTCATCTTAAATATATTTTACGCGATAATCTTCGCCCGCTCATCGAATCATTACTTCACATTCGTGATAGACGTGCGGTATTTAGTATCTACAATAGGAATTATTGATACAAGCCTCTAATCCGGTGCATACGCACCAGAAGTGTGTAATTTATTATGCAGAAAACTCAAAATTGCCATTAGAAGACCCTAATTAATAAGAACGCAATGACCTCATATCCTTTTAGTTGGCAACTATATTTTGTATTCTTTCTGGTATGATTTTATAATCGTTGACTTAGGTTTATCTTTGAGATTCATAGGAACAAACAAAATTTTCGCATGAGGAAGCCTTCGCGTCTGGAATTCAATGGTGTAAAGTCTTGAAACAAATAGATAAGTAAGACATTATCCACGTATCATTCTCTATGTTAAGTTAGATAATTAGCTTACATACTGCCGGAAATAATTTAATCTTAAAATATTTCTGATTCAGTATCATGCCGGTCTTATTTTTTTCCCTCCCATCAAACTCAGAGGCGGTTTTATTAATGGACACATCAGGTCATCACATGCGAAACTTTTGAACAAATCCGGAAGTCCTGAATCTGCATGACTATTGCATCATGATAAAGTGGTAACATGTATCTAGGCATTTCAATGAGCAAAGATGGTAAACAATCCTCGTCTCTAACGGAGGAAGGTGATGTGTTCACCGGACATGACTACTTTTTTCAAACCATTTCAAAGTTAAGCTCTGATTTTGATTTGGTGTTTTCCGGTAATCTCGGTTTCCACTCTTTAACCAAATACTTTTGAAACACACAACCTCCCTGAATGAATTATGAGGAGGCATTTATTAGGTCTTTAATCTGCCCTATATGCATAGTGCTCCCACATGTTATAGTAAGCTTCTGCATCTTGTTTTGCTCTGGTATTCAGGTGACGTCTCTGTATTGGATCTTTGCCATCGTCTGGTAGCAGTGTGCCAATCTTAAGATGATTCTAACTACTGATCGTTGCCATCATCTGGTAGCAGTACTTCACGTCTGTTTTTTTTCTTCTACAAATCACCCACCACCCATTAGCTAACATATCCATTTAGTATGGTATCTTTTGTATTATTTGTGTGTTATGGAAGTGTTATGGAAGATTTATGCAAATAGATGTGTCTAACGTGAAGAGATGGGTCTAATGAGACATGATGATAGTGAAATGACATAGAAATTGAGTAGAAGAAGTTTTTTATTCATCGTATTAATTTCTATACCTTTAAGCCGAAGAATGTGAAATAATACATTAATCTGTCTTAGCTTCCGGTTACCGTCTTCCCATTATATATACATACCTTCGTTTTTAACACGTTTACTGTAAGTTTCCTTATGATGGCGGAATGATAATTCCTTTATCCTTTGTATTCACCTGCATCAACGTTAATCCTATACTATTATTAAAGGCTGCAAACATTGGCCGAGTTTTCTACATAAATTAAATCTCCTGCATGATTTCAAATTATGAATTTACAATCATCTATTGTATAAAATTTATACCTGTAAGATTATTAATCTGAAAACATTAGGTTTATTAGTCTGAAAACATTTCCAAAGTCACCTACGATGAATGAAAAACTAACCTCTCTGCGCTTGATCCGGTGTAATGACTATCGCTGCAACTTTTCTCTTAGTCTTCTTTAGTTTTATCTTCTTTTGATTACTTACATCAACTTTCTTCGACTGCCACACGATCTTTTCATTGAATATATATTTGAATAGAAGTCTTCTGTGAGACTTTCAATTAAGAATAAGTCGTGTTGCGGGTTTCCACTCCGTGGTATCTCCATGGGGACTACATGTGGCTTCTCAGGTCTCTAATTATAAAGAAAGATATTCTTTCCCTGGTTGATGATCCCTAGTTGTCAAGTTGAAATTGATGAGCGATAAGAACCCGATTAAGATAGTGATCGAATTATCATTCCCTTTTCTCGGCCATTATATTTTTTGAATAGTTTTTTTTTCTTGAACATGTCAGCCATTATTTTTTGATACTACCAACAATAAGTTTCCCTGCTTATATACTATCCCAAAGGACGCCTTGAATTTGAAATGGTTTTTCAGGTTACGTTGTTACCTGTTGGTGAAAGGGTGTGTCACTATACTTTTAACTTGTATCTCTTCATTCTTATCCTAACTTAAAATGTTGGTGTTTTTGTCAAACAAATGAATCTTTTCATTTCTGTAACTCGATAGGAATTACATGTTGCCATCATCATCATAGCAGACTTAATGGATTGATCTCCGAAATTGTAAGAAGTGACGATAAGTGCGAATTAATTTTTATACATTGTTTTACAAATATAGAATCCATTCCTATTTGTTCTTCCAATCAGTGTGATACTTGGTATATATTTTTTTTTTTTTTTGAAAAAGATACTTGGTATACTATGTTTAAGCAACGGTTCATTTTTGCCGGGGTGTGCAATGACATGGCGATGACATGTCTAGAATTGCTGACTTGGATTCATTATATAGCAGAGAGTAATTGTAGTTCCGACATGTGGCGTTTTTGGGGTCTCTTATTATAAAAAAATATGGGGTCAAACCGCATAATTTAATCACCCTTTTGTTGGTGGGTTGGACAAACATCCAAGGAAGATCGGGTCTCTTTGAAACCTTGCATGAAAGAGATGATGGTGCTAAAATATGCTTTTTTCTATCTTAACAAGAAAAAGAAATGAAAAATCTTGGAGTGAAAGAAGATTGTAACAATGAAGCTCTTGGTAGAGGTCTTAGGAAGTCTGCAAAAAAGAATCGGTGATGTTTTGCAGTAGATATTTCGTCTTTTGGAGTTGGTTGTGTTGATCCTTTCCTTGTTAAGATCTTGTAAGCTCATTATTGGGCTCTGTCATTGTTTTTTATGCCTTTTTTTTTTTTTTTTCCTCTTTTATTGTTCATGATCTTCTTGATTAATAAAGCTTAACCTTTCTCCTCAAAAAAAATTAATACCTCTTGGGTACTTGCACGGATACGCAGGTGCACTCAGTTAATTTCTGTTTTGGAAACTCACTCGTTATTTAACCTTCGCCTTCTTATTTAATTATCGAGTTTTCCTATCTCTCAAGCCATTGCATAATGATACTCATTGGTTATCTCCTCAGAGCGAGGCTGGTGTAACTAGAAAGCCATGGGGAAGCATACCACTTGCATAGGCTTAGCAGAAAGTTTTGAAGAGATCTTCTTGAATACGATTACGTATGCATATGATATAAGTTTTTAATTTTATAGATACTTAATTTAGGATCGTTGAACATCATGATTATCACACAATAATATACGAATAGAGTTTATGGAAAATACCTTGTAGCGCTAATTCATCATCCGTAGTTCATTAACCAGTGGTAGTCGTAATACCTTATGGAGGTCTTGGTTTCTCTCTCTTGACCTTAATCGTAATGAGTTGGTAATTCCTTGGATACAATAGTGATGGTTATTGTTTCCCTTTCATAGGTAGAGAGAGGACCAAGTTCCTAGGGTTTAGTTATGGCATTCGATCTCGACCGTCCATCAAAGAAGAGATATTAGGAAATAATCCCATAAATGGTAACCGCCATAATTTAGCAATAATCTATAATTAACCAAAATTATTACATGGCCCAATGGAATATTTATGTGTATAGAAATATTCTTACATTCTCCACTGGTCCATGAGATAATTTATATAATGGTTAATCGTAGAAAACATAAGCGCGTAATTGCTAAATAAAATTTAATGGTTTAAACATAATACCTTAACCAAGCAAATCACTTATGCGAGTCATGGCGGTGGCACGTTGTCTTGTTATCAACATGTTCCCTTCCATGTACCACAACACAAACAACTTACTTAATCGGGCCTTAAATTGGGATATCATAATGGTCCGATGATGTCTTCAAACGAAAGACTATTTACGTTAACATTCATCCATTCACATAAGTGTATACTAAACATGGATACAAAAATAATTAGAATAACATTAATAAGAGCTCAAAAAGTGTCCAAAAGTAAGCACATAAATTAGGTGAGTTCAATAATCAATTACTCCCACAGACCTGAGATTTTAATCTTTTCTTAAGAGGTCATAAAAGATAATTATTCATTAAGTGCATCTCCGAATGCAATTGTGCTTAAGCGATAAATGAACAACTATTGTTTCTGAATTTCCTAATTCACGCATATATACTCAAGGTTCATGTGTTTTGTTCCTTTTGTAGCATATCGTGCTTTAATGTTGCGAAGCTAAGACAATAAATTTCAGCAATATAGAGATAAACCTTAAGTCTCTAAGTATCGCAATCATAAATATTCAAACTCAATTGTGGGACTAGTATTAATGGATTCTTCCTTTATATAATCCATACATCCACAAAAATTGAAATCTGAAAACCCAATCAACTCTTGTTGGGTTTGCTAACTAATTATAAGACATAAGTTAAAATAGTATCTCAAAATTCTTGATAGCTTTCCTGTAATTTGTTCTTCGATTCTTTAGGCAATTAGTTAACAAATTAATAACTTGTTATATGTTTCATATTAGAATTAAGACGTAATGAAGATTAAATTTATATCTTCTATCCAACATGAAATAAAATATGTTAAATATGTTATTATCTCAAAATTCCTTGAATATTCGATATATGCCTTATATGAGAGCTTTAGTAATCCATATGATATTACTATCACATGGTAAGCTTCATTGATATCCTTTATTTCAAAAAATAGAGATATGCATTAAGTCAAGATCACTACTCATAGGTAGTATGTCTTAACATATACAAGACCAAGAGTATGAATTTCTCCCACTGATCTTGAGGTATATGCATAAATCTATAATAATTTCATCCAAAACTTGAAACATTTATAGTTTTGTTGAATTTCATATACCATTATGGGAGGCTGCTTAAATTTCATACTTTGATTTTTTTTTTTTTTTTTTTTTTTTTTTATTTGTAGACTAAAATTTATCATTAATAAAGGCTATTTTCACATTTAATTAATGCAACTCTTAGGTCATACTGAGCTACTAATAATACTATGTTAATTCTGAATAAGTCTTTCTTTGACACGAGAGAAAAACTTATTTATAATCAATGCGTCATTTCAGAGTAAAATCTTTGGAAATAAGTCTTGCTTTATACCGTTTAAAATTGCTATTACAGTCGTATTAGGTCGAAAGACCCACTTTCATACAACCGATTTGTGTCTTTCGAGCAATTAAACAATATATGAGACTTGACTTTCAACCAATGATTTTTGCTCACATAGCATCAATCCATTAATCAAAATTATTACACATAATATTTGTGAACCTAAAACCGAGTCTTTGCCATTCCATATCAAAATGTAATAAATTGTTGTAAGAAAATCACTGAAACAACATGAATAACTTTCTTACAATCTCTGTTGAGACCTTCTTAATGTTGGTTCATGTTGTTATCAAAAAAATTCTTTATTGGCAGTAGTTATATTATGGAGTATTGGATCAGTAATTTGTGGTCTTTCATTATCTAACATTCTGATAATGAGAAGATTCACAATATCTATAGAAATCTAAAATAAAGGGATCATTATCATGATTTCTTGAACAGATATATCCACATACTCCCATTGATTATGCCATCATTAACTAATTTATATTTTCGGTTTCAATAAGTCTCATACTACGGTTAGAACGTTAAGGAATACCATTTGGATCATTTAGGAAAACCAATGAACCAATAATAGTTTCCAAATCCAATTTTCTTTCTTTGGAATCTAAGCCCTCACCTCCAACTGAACAACCATAACTTAAAGGTGATTTAAACTAGGTTTCCAACCTTTCTATTCCAAAGTGTGTCTTTGAAACTTCTTTACTGGAAATCTATTTAAATTAGACAGTTGCAGAAAGAACAAACATCCACAAATGTATAGCCATTATGCATGGCTCATCATGCTTCTAACCATTTTCATAAAAGTATGATTTAGCCTTTTGTTATACACCATTATGCCAAGGATAAGTTGGCCTTGTGTATTGAGCAAAAAATCCAAAATTTTGGAGATACTACGTAAAAGATTTAGGATATTATCCTGTTTTGTCATACCTTTCACAATATTCACCACCTTTATCAGACTTTATGATTTTCGCTTTCTCTATAATTGCCCCTCAATTTCAATAATGAATGTTCAAGAAAACATCCACGGATTGAGATTCGTAATGCAATTGATAGATGTACATAGTAACGCGAAAAATCATCAGGTGATAAACAATTTTATCTTCCAAAAAACTGGACCATTAAAAGTCTACAGAATAATCATAACATACAATTAATAAGAACAAAAGCTGAAATTTATAATAGAGATAAATGAAAATTAAGCTTACAATAGTTACATACCTTCAATAAGATTCTCCTGTGGGTAAAACCTTATCAAGGAACAATGTGAGACATGAAAAATATCTGTGGATATTTTACATTCTCATAATTCAACATTATGTCTGTCAAATACTACAACTAGAATCACCTGTGGGCAACTCACGTCCTAAAATGTATTAACAAACTCCAATAATTCTAAATATGTTCAACCTAATATAATGTGAATTGTAGTCACCTGCGGGTGGCTATTATTTCACATGTATATGAAACATTTAGATAAACTTAATGCTTGTTTAACGTGTGAAGAAAAAACTACTTGTGAGCGGCATTGTTCTAATCGTTAAATCAAACTAAGAGGACTCAAAATATACAACACTTACCAGATAAGAGCATAGCATCACTGTGGTGATAACTAAACTATCCAACAAACTTGTACAATTGCAAATATCACACTAACGTTTCTTGTGATATTGCACAGTCCCACTCAATGATATGGACATACTTGATCTGATCATAAATTTAGTCGCTTATAAACAATAATGAGTAACCATAAACATCAATCACGAACATTTATTCAAAAGCATGCCATACATAAATTGTGAAAAAAATATCAACACCATATAATCGAAAAATATCCAAACATAATGAACTTTTTCTTAAACCAAAATTGAGCATGAAGCAAGTCTATAAATATAGTTCAATAATGAAATTTCGTTGAAGAAAAAATTCTTTGATGCATCGCTCATTTAAATATGATACAAACTTAAAGATCATGATAAATAACGGATATATGATGAATTAATATGAAAGGTGTTAAATAGTCAATGAATACCATTTTCAGAAATATGGAGAAATTTATCAAAAATAAACCCTCAATTTCATAGAGGATACACTAAGTTTTGGACAACATAATAAAAATATTCAGGAAAATATGAAAAATTCGTAATAGGTTACTCAACTCGATAATGAGTTAATTTATGTAAATTTTTTCTTTTATGCACTTTTAAGAAATAACGTAAAATCATGTGCCAATTATTTAATTACCATAATGTATGATTAGATATTTTACACTTCAATGTTATCTTAAACATGTGAACTCAAATTACCTGTGGGTAATTGTTGTTCTAATACATTTAAGAAAAACAATATTATAAGCACTTGACATGATAACGATTATGATTGAAAAAAATTATTTGACATCACTGTGGTGATAGCCAAACAACTCAAATAATGCCATAATAACTATTAAACCTTGCCTTTACGGCTTGGCGTATTCGTGCTTACAATAAAATTATTATTATTGCTAAGATAAAACACTCTAGTATCACTGTGGTGATAACTAAAGAATTATGACCTAAGAATCTTAAGCACAATAATTTTATACGTACAATTGAAATTATCATCAACATTGGGAGAAAAGTGAAACGTGAAACATAATGACACAAGACACCCTCAAGATTCTAATCATTTCATATCCATAATGTATGATCAACAATCATATCAGTCAATGTTTTCTTAAATAAATGAATTCCAATTTCCTGTGGGTAAATTATGTTCTAATATATTTAAGAAAAAAATAATATTACAAGCATTTGACAAAATTGTGATCATGACCAAAAGTGATTTGACATCTCTGTGGTGATAGCCAATCAACTAAAATAATGTCATTATCACATGATGTCGATAACTGCAAACCTACACTTCACGGTTTGCAAATTCATGCTTATAATGACATTATGATTATACTGAGATATAACACCCTAGTATCACTGTGGTGATAACTAAAGAGTCCAATAATAATTTTAAGTATAATCCCATAAAATTTAAAGAAAATAATAATGTGAGAGAAACTATACCATAACGGACAAGCACACAAACCATATCATAATGCACACACAAATTTAATGGTGTCAAAAAATGGTTTTGATCATAAAATTTATAATGAAAACCGATTAAAAAATTCATTTTATTGTTTCGATAAGGCGGAAGCGTAAATTAATTTACAATAAAAATTGGTTTCATTAGTTTTAAAAATTAATATTGTCTCATTATCTTAATAGTAACTAAGACGCCAAAAGAAAATATTAATGTTTCCAATTTTTAATGTCTTAATAACCATTCACGTGATGAAAATATTCATGCCATAAAGATATAATTCCTAATAAATATTTCCTCGTTTATATCATATCTCCAATTTACCTCCCTTTCACATACAAGGCAAGTAGAATATATGGACTTTAGTGGAACAATTATGCATGTTTATGACTACATGATGTCGACATTATTCCATTTCATTTATCATCATTATTACGTTCATTATTACCTCATATGCTCATTATATGTCATTTATTAAAAATAATATTCTTACAATGATTTTATTCTATTATTTACATGCCAAAAATAAAATCATCAGGACAAAAATAAACTCATTAAGCAAAAAAATGTTAGTTTATTTACATAAAATAAAGGGTAGGACATTAGCATTAAATTAAAATATATTTTCCTCCAAAATTAAGTAGGTCATTAATGTTGAAACAAATTTTCTTCCAAAATTAAGAGAGTAATATAAAAGTATAAAAGAAAATCATAAGTGATAATGGCCATAGGATCTTAAATTGTACATTATACCATAATTTTCAACTGATTTGATTTTGATGAGATAATAAAAAAATCACACATGAACATGAAGTGTGAGCATGATATGGGTCAAGATAGTTAGATGCGAAAAGTAATGCAATTCCATAAGAACGATTATGTTCACAGAAGGGAAAAAAAATATCAAACCCAATTTTATTTTATTATTGCATATGATTAACAGACGATCATGAGTTCTAAACACAAGCTCTAGATGCCAACTATAAGTTTTTAACTTTATAGATACTTAATTTAGGATCGTTGAACATCATGATTATCACACAATAATATACGAATAGAGTTTATGGAAAATACCTTGTAGCGCTAATTCATCATCCGTAGTTCATTAACCAGTGGTAGTCGTAATACCTTATGGAGGTCTTGGTTTCTCTCTCTTGACCTTAATCGTAATGAGTTGGTAATTCCTTGGATACAATAGTGATGGTTATTGTTTCCCTTTCATAGGTAGAGAGAGGACCAAGTTCCTAGGGTTTAGTTATGGCATTCGATCTCGACCGTCCATCAAAGAAGAGATATTAGGAAATAATCCCATAAATGGTAACCGCCATAATTTAGCAATAATCTATAATTAACCAAAATTATTACATGGCCCAATGGAATATTTCTGTGTATAGAAATATTCTTACATATGATGCAGGTCAGATATTCCTGCAGTTTGTGCTAAAGCCAATGCCAACAGTACTCCCTCTTGGATAGACAATTAAGTGATCTTTGCATGTCAGATTGAGGAACTCAAACTATATGCCTTACATGCACTAGAACTATTTGCGGATTTATGAACTCATTTTAGTTACAAATTAAATGGTGTTTCGTGTTTTTTTTTTTTTACTAAAATTTCAGTCTGTTACTGTCAAGGTTGATATTTTGTGTCTTTATATCTGTTGACTTTTTGCAATACACTGTCCATGATGGCATCATGTTATGTATATTCCCCTTGACGATTTGACAAGTTACTTTTTGGTTCGCATTGTAATTAACCCAACTATACATGGCAGCCGCACTCCCAAAAGTAGAGTGCATCTTCATTTGGCCATCACCGTGCAAGCTATCAATGTGCAAGCGATCGTACTATCCAACTACTGACCAAATAATTAAGCCTGCTTTATTACGTACTTTTTTGATGTATTTTCAGATGCATACGATATCCTGATGTGATCAGGAATTTGCTAGCTATTTAGGAAGGATATTGTACATAAATAGAGTTAAATCATTTCCCTATGATCATTATATTGTTCCACTTACTCTGCAAATTTTATATGAACTAAAACAATGGAAGCAAATAACTTTGACAATATATTATATTCCTCACTAAATTATGCCACAAATGAGGATAATATAATATATAGTCAAATCTTATTGGGATTGGAATTGAGTAAAGTCTATTGCATGGAGTATCTCAGTATACTCAAGGAAAATCTCGAGTATATTACACACGAATAAAAAAATTATTTTATTTTTAAACAAATGAATGAAATAATATAAGTAGAATCTCTTGCATAGAGATCTCATTCTCAATAAATTCAAGGAAATCATACACAATTAGGTCTATATAAATACCTTATGATCCATCTATCTTCTCCATAAACCTGCCGTATAGCATCTGTTTTTTTTTTTTGTTTGTTAACAATGCCGAAATTTATGAGCTTAGCAAGTTGGCTTCTCATATTAACGATCCTTTTCAATGAAGATTCAGTTGAAGGAAGGATGATTATGAATGATGTGAAAGACAAAGCAATAGTTAAAAGCATTACGGTAAAGTATATTGTTCTTATTTGTATCTGGACATATTCATTGATTTTTACTGTACGCACTTATCTCATTGATTTTCATATTATAGGTTGGAGCTGATGAAATTATTGATTGTTATGATATTTATAGACAACCTAGTCTTAATCATCATTTGCTTCGTAATCATACAATACAGTATTAACTTTTTTTTTTTTGGCGTACTTTTCCTCATGATTATATGTTTTCAATCTCCTAAAACTATTATCTTTACATTATCTATTTACTTGTTATAAAATAGATGACACCAAGTTCATATCCAAAAGGATTGAAATTAAATAATATTGGGACACTTCAACTTACACAAACTTGGCAAAAGTATGGATCATGTCCCGATGGAACAACCCCTATTCGGAGGAAAGGAAAATACTACAAACACACACCTTTACATAAACGCAATCCTTCAAGATTGTCGTCATACGAAACTCATGATATATCACAAAAAGACACTTCGGGAGGGCATGAGGTATATATAATCACATTATTTTATTATTATAATAATATTTGTGTGCGTACATTTATAGTTGTTCTAATCAAGTGTTTGTACAGTACGCGGCAATTAAGGTGGCAGGAAATTTTCAAGGAGTACAAGCAAAAATAAATCTTTGGAAACCGATAATTGAAATGAAAGACGAGATAAGCGTATCCCAAATTTGGGTTACGGTAGGTGAATCCAGTATTTGTCAATACCATTGAACTCGGATGGATAGTAAGTTATGAGTCTCGAAATCATACATAAAAGAACTTATATCTTCTGGTGAAACAACTTTAAATTTCCATCTCTGTTTTCAATTAGGTGCACCCAATAATATACGGTGACTACCATACCAGTTTTCATATACTTTGGACGGTAAGTTTTATTTCCTTTCTTGTTACAAAGAACGGCATGGTGGAGAGGATATCTAAAAAGGCCATCTCAGTATTATTTTCTTAAGAAGATCAAGTTACTTAATTATTTATTATCCATTTAGGCGGATGGATACAATAAGTCAGGTTGCTACAACGACGATTGTGATGGGTTTGTGCTCACAACCTCAGATATATGCCTTGGTGGTGACTTCTCTGAGGTTTCTACGTTTAACGGTACCCAGAAAGATGCTACCTTTGGTGTTCATAAGGTAAGACAATAGAAATGATCAATTTTAGTACCTCATTATCAATTTTGATCTCAAATAAACATTGATAATTTGGCAGGACCAAAAAACCGGAAGCGGGTGGGTACGATTACAAGGTATTGATGTCGGTTATTATCCTAGTTCTCTCTTCAACAAATTATCAAAGACAATGAGATAGAATCAATTTTGGTGGAGAAATCCTTAACTAACACCGAAAGTAAAGGACGACATACTTCGACTCAAATGGGTAGTGGTCATTTTCCTTCTGAAGGTGGTTTGAAAACGTCGAGTTATTTTAATGAGATTCAAGTAGTTGACGAAAATAATGTGGCGAAAGATCCTGAAAATTATGAGAAACACATTACGAATCCAGGCTGTTATGATCTTTGGATCCATGACAATCATGATACAAATGGTTTCGGTTTTAATTACGGAGGTCCTGGCTATAATGCTAAATGTCCATGATTAAATATCATTCAATTTTCGAAGAATACATATGGAAATAACTATATGTAAGATCATAAAAATATTTATTCTATTTTCTTGAATACTATATCTGAGATTTTTGTTTATCATAAGTAGGTTCTTTACCATTTTTATTCCGAGTGCAGTAATAACCCATGTTAAAATAATAATCCCTCTTGCTAAAGAGTCTCTATAGGGTTTTTCAAGTAGTTGATCTAGAAAATAGTGACCGGTGGGATACGATCCTAAGAACATCTCCAATACTATGGGTGGAGGTGATTTTACGTGGAGGTCTAAATATCACATTTTCTATGAAGGTCATTCACATATGGACAAAGCAAATAAATTCAACTCCAAAACTCATATCCAATCATCAAGGTTTAATCTAACAAATTTTAAATTAACATAAAGACAAATTAATGATGTGGACTAAGACCCAAGGTCATGGAGAAGGTCTTATTTAGACTTTCTCTTCCTCCCCCACATAAATATGTCACAATTTCCAAGGACCTTAACCTTTACATTGGAGATGGAATTTTGGTAGAAAAATGTAGCGCCCCCAAAGCTAGCAGCTGACTAATCCAAGAGATTAACTAAATAATGGGGCACTAAGAATCTAAAACAACTAATTAAAGAATCAATAAAGAAATCAACTACAAAACTTAACCCAAAAACTAGCCCCGCTCTGGAACATATATATATATAAGAACTCCTCTCAAATGACACATATTCAATAATGAGTTGATTTACAAAGAAAATATAAACACAAAATAAACATAGCGGAAGCAATCATCTCCTCGAAGCTTTCGCTGCGCAACTCTGCACATTTTGATCTGTCTCTGAAACTGAAAGTGGGAACGGGTGAGCACATCATCCCTAGAAGGGGTGCCCCGTAGTAATAACATTTAACTTTCAAGTAATCATTGAAAGTGATTTGAAAACAATTCATGTTTTCCCTAAACACCAAAACGCAACCAATTTCACATAGGTAACAAATCATGTATATGGAACTAACTCCTTCCAAACAATGTATAATATTGTGATTCATCCTCCACCTAGATAATAATATGGTGATTCAGCCTCCACCTAGATACTAATGAGGTGATTCATCCTCCACCTCAACAATAAATAGGTATAAATAAAGGAGCGCCTCAACAATAAATAGGTATAAATGAAGGAGCGGTATCCTACATACCATAGATGGAAGTTCTCATTTTCCAAGCAATCAAATGAAAATTCTTATTTCCCAAACAATTCATAAGGACAAACACCGAATTACGATTCCTTTCCAAGTAATGGAAAGATTAAAAGAAAAGACGTAACTTTCGTAATTCAAAGTTAAACAATGCATGGAAAGCACAACCAGATAATGCATGAATTTATTAAATATAAACTTTGGTAAAATAAAACAACACAAAAGAGTTAAATATAAATTCCCACCTCTTTTGATGACAAGCCACACCTACCTCGTGATCCATGATCCACTGGTTCATCCTTTGAATTGATCGATGTTAATATAGACTAACTGTTAATCACACAAGAAGTCTAAGATACTAGCCAAAATGGCTCAGACAAGAATCATAACATAAACCCATGTAATTCTCTAGTTTTAAGCTAAGTGAATTATCTAATGGTTCTAAACCCATTATGGTATCTCATTCTCTACCTTTAACATAACTAAGAGTTTACTATTCTAATTAGGTTGATTCCATAGTCCATAGCTAAGTCTTATGAATATCTACAACCTTGAAGAATAAGCCAAAGGCTAATTCGGACCACAAAAGGTCCAATTCATCAAAATAGGAACAACGAAACCTAAGTCAAGTCCATTAAACAAACCCATTACACAAGGTATGGCCCAACTGGGTCAATCTAACGGTCATTGATGGTCAAAGGGATCAACTAACAGTCCACGTTCAGTCAAGGTCAAGTCCAGGGTAATCAACACGGTCAAGGTCCACTGAGTCAACTCAGGTAACAAATCGGGGTCTGACCCAATTACTGAGTTAACTCAACTCAGTCAGCTAAGAACAAACCGAGCCAGACTGAATAAGCTCAGTCAGACATGCTAAGGTTCAAGCCTGAGACATTTCACAGGAGAAAGGTTCTTCACACAGCTGCAACTCTAATCTCAGTTCAATCTCAATCTATTCATTCATTCCAATTTATAACTCAAAATTGATCTAAACCTATTTAACTCAACGATATACAATTCTTCCCTTTAAGACAACTCTATAATTCACTTTAAATTACATAAAACAGGTTACCTTGATCTGCAGATGTAGGATTTCACTATGACCATTGATATAGTAACATTACAATCAACTTCATCTCATACATCTTGTCAGCACAAACAAACTCCAAGAGTCTCAATCAATCATAAACTACTTCAGTTGAGTCCAGTTCAACACATTCACCACTATGATCTCTTCTTCATCCTCGACTACACTCTCACAACATTCATACCAATCTCATACCCTGTAATTATTATTTATCCCATAAAATCTACAATTTAACTCCCTTAACAACTCCAAGGTCCTGCATTCACCAAACCAATATCACCTGCAACTTCAGTTCCGTTCGACGTACTCAATCACCAGCCGCATCTTCATATCTCAGCTTAAGTATTTCAGAATACTACATTTACTGCTACACTTAAACTCATTTTGGTTCAATACTCCCAATTACAGATCAAACCCAAACTGCAAACTTCTCCTACTATAGCTTACCAGCTACATAAGCTACCCATAACATACTCTTATCTTCATCCCATATCATCAACAACCTCTCAACAAAAAACCCATTTTATGACTACTGCAGCAACAACCACTAACATCACCACAGTTAACTAAGTTCAACCACACATCCATCTCATAACCATTTCAATTCATAAAGCTCAACCTCTGCATTAATTCTAACACATATCAACTTCTTACAACCAACACAACCTAAACCCTATCACATCCATAAACAAATACATACCCCAGCAAACTTCATCCAAGTACAACTCAATGAACTACCAATCCTACACATTCATCTAACTATCCCCATTATCAGATTATTCTAGCACCAGCCCAACAAAAACCAATTCGACATCATCACTATCAATTCCACTTACTCCAATAACAACTCTCACAGTACCACAGAGACATTCATATACTCAATCTCATCATTACATCCAATAGCTCAATCATTCTCATTACAAACAACTCATAAAATCAAGGAATATATATTGACTTCAACTGAGAAAAATAAGGGTTTACCTTATATTAAATTCCTTCCAAAACCCATCTTCAATCACTCCATTAGAGCATCAATTTTGTCTTCTACATCTTCCCTGAGTTACTCTTACGAACTCTAATTGCCAATTTCTTCATGTACAGCTCTGTAATATACCCAACTAACTTAAATTCATCCAACTATACTTCAATTAAGAGCAAACCCCTCATTAATTCAATCCTATTTATATCGATTTCATCTTCTAATTCTTCCTTGAACTTCTTACAAAACCCTAACTTTGGATTCAATCACTAGAAAGACTCTGCAACTTCAATTAAACATCAACCCTCTTCGTATTCATCTATCAGAAACTCGATTCACATATCAATTCATACTAAACCCTAATACAACTGCATCAAACCCTAATTCTATTTACAATAGCATCCACTTCTTCTTCTCTCGATCTCAAATAACAACAACAACACAACCAATAATTACTTCCTGAAACATCTCTTCTTCCTCTGATTTACTTCGATATCATCACACGCAACTCATAGACACTCTGCAGAAATTGAACAGAAGAAAAAAAAGGAAGACCGAAGACGAAGAAGAAGAAATAAGAAAGAATGAGAAGAGGATAAAAGAGAAGGGATACGAGTTTATCCTCTCGATTGGGTAGATAAGACCAAATTTGGTTAATGGGAAACTCCTCAAAAGGATAAGGGCAGCTGGGTCGTCTAAACCACCAAATGACTATTTTGTCCTTCAAACAAATCTGAAGATATCTCCTTCACCTGATATCCGAATGACACGTTCGAGTAGTCCATTTCGCATAACTTTTCGAGACCTATTCAACGGTACTAGTTTTGTATTTAGATAATTGTTAGATCAATTCCTATTAATTAACGTTCGTGTTAAACTAATCGAGTTAATATTGGTAGACCAGTCAAATAGCGTTGACGAGCTTGAGGGTCCTTACAAAAAAGTCTTAAATCTTAGGTGGCATGGATTTTTATGACCTCCACCCCTTGCATTGGAGATGCTCTAAGGTTTCAACCTGAAATTCTTACCACTATATAAAGATAAGGCCTAGTTAATCTAGTCACATTATTAAGCGGCTACGATTATTTTCCTGTCACCTTCTAATGCATTGGTGTGACATTCAAGCAAAATTTTCAGGACTTCAAGTAGCTTTTTTTTCACTTACTAGAACAGAACAAATTAAGAAATTTGGGTATTTTTCTAGGGTTTTTTAGATCTCAATTTTGATTCGGGGATGGCTTCTTCAATTTCTCATACTGCGTTCATCAGCGACGAGATGATGTCTTGATTGAGATCTTTACTTATCATCCTCTAAATTCAATCTACAAGTTCAAATGTCTCTCCAAGGTATGGTTATCTAACCAATCAAACCGTTATTTCATGATCAAATGGTACCGAATCAATCACAGGTCCCTCCCATGGATAATATATTATTCAATTATTGATCTAGAATATGGAAAAAGTTCGAAATATAAGACCGCATATCATGATTTACATTCATGGTTTATGTCCAGAAATGAACAAGTTATGTTGACGTTGCGAGTTTGTTGAAAAGTAAAGGGTTGCACGTTACCGAAGTGAATCTCTTAATTGTTTGAAGAGATGGAAGAAAGAAGGAGAAAACTTGAGTTCCATCAATCTCTATCTCTGTTTGCTGGAGTCAAAGACTATTTGGAGTTGGTGATAAATTCGAATTACAGAAACAAGTAAAGAAAGTATGTCGAAGATGAGAACGAGTAAGAATCAAATATTTGTAGATTTTGATATATTTCTCACTGCTTCCAATATTGTTTGTTGTAGGATACGTTTTTTCCCTCATTTTAGTAATATGTTACTAGTTACTATTACCCATGAATTATTAGAGATTACTGACACTATGTTGATTGGGGTTACTAGCTTCATCACTTTGATTTTCAAAGGGTTATCAAATAGGCCTAAATTGGGGTACTAGTTTCATTACTACTCCCTCCTTTCCAAATTAGATGATTTGGTTGTAATTTGTATAATTTTTAAGACATAGAGGAGAAAGGTTAACTTTATCTTTATAGATAGTTACTAGTAAAATTTAGAAATGATTTATCTCTCAAACTATACAACGGATATTCATAAGCTTTATATTATTGGAAAACATTTTAAAACACCTACTAACGAATGTATCAAATTATACAAATAATAATTAATTAAAAAGGTAATTTTAGAAATATTTTATCGTTCGATGATAAAGGTAATTAAGGTAATTTTATTATTTTAGAAATATTTCATCTAATTTGGGACGGAGGGAGGAAGCATATGATGCCATAATCAAGATACCCATAAAACATGCACTTACTTAAATCAGACCGCTAGAAAGTTTTAGTACACTGAAATATAATTAATTAGTTTAAGTTCTACACAAACATAATATATGCAGCAATAGTGCTACTATTACTACTACTAATAATAAAATTGATAAAAATCTACCTTATAGAGGAGGGCAAAATCATGGAGTTCTGCGCAAGTAGGAAGAAGCTGATGATGGGAATAATATGTGTTGGTGGTCGAGATGAAATAAGAAAAAGATGTCAGGCATGAAAGGAAAGAGCCAGTTAAGCTAGCCAAGGACACTCGCTATGAACCCACAATCATTATCAAAGAAAATGAATCAACACTCCTTAAATGATGAGGGAGGACATAGGCAAGTCATCCTTGGCTACTAAACTAATTAAGACTCTTTCCTTCATGTAAGACCTCTTTTCTTTTATACGCTTCTACATGCAATTCCAATTGGAGTGATGATGAGTGTTAAGTTTGTCAACCTCCTTATTTTTATAGGTGTTATAAAGGGGGCATCCAAGACACTATTCGTATATCAATTCTGACTTAGTAAGTTGGTTGTAGGTGTCCATGATGGATAATATTCTCATATCTGATATTCTCCATTTTACTGAGCATACAGCCAAGCTTATATCTCTTTGCAACTTGCTGATGTTCTCTGATAACAAAAACTTTGTACAAATTTTGTCCTATAAGTTACTAAGTAAAGGAGGGAAGAAGATGCCATATTGCCATGCCATAAACCTTCTGACAAAAATAAGAATAATTGAGCCAATTTGGATGTTTTGACTTATCCAATATTGCTGACATGTACATGTGCCAAAATAAAGTCCAATGGCTTTTAATTAGACTATTCCCTTCTTAGTGAAGAACAGTAGGAATATATTTTGAAGCATACTTACATAAAAGTATTTTGGAACTCACTTTGGAGTTAGTCAATCCACTTGCACTCCTCAGATACATAGAAGTGATAGACTGGGACATGAATAACATTTGCGATAGAAATGTTAAAGGATTGATGAGATGTTGGGGTGGTTTTAGTGAAGAAGAAGCTCTGTATAAGGTGTGACTTATGGATCACAAGTAGTCAAAACTCAAATATATTCCTACTGTTCATTAAGAAGGGCATAATCGAATTAAAAGCCATCTGATTTTATTATATGGTACATGTGATAAATATGGGATAAATCAGAACACCCATATGGATTAATTATTCTTATTAATGTCAGAAGGTCAAAAGACTCAAAACTACAGTGTTTTTGTGATCGGTGAACAGCAGCAAGTTGCTAGGAGATATAAGCTTGGTTGCATGTAAGTAGGAGCACATCATGGATATGAGAATGTAATCTTATCACGGACAACCAACTTACTAATTATTCAGAATTGAAAATCGAACAGCACTCTTAGATGCCCTCCTTATAACACACCTATATATAGGGAGGTTGTCAAACATAAGACTCATCATTCCAATTGGAATTGAATGAAGAATAACAGAAGAAGAGAGGTCTTACATGAAGGAAAGAGTCTTGATAAGTTTAGTAGCCAAGGATGACTTGCCTATGCCCTTCCCTCATCATTAGAGAGTGTACTTCATTTTCTAAGATAAATAGTGGTGGGTTCATAGCGAGTGTCCTTGGTTATCTTAACTGGCTCTTTTCTCTTATGCATGACCTATTTTTCTTATTTCATTTCGACCACTAACACAGAGTATTTGTTATCAGCTAGTAATTTGAGAAAATGAAGGGCAAATAGAAACAAAAGAGGCATTAGATTTCTTTGATAGTTTGATGGGTTAAAAGTTAAAAGGCATGGATATTTACAGTGCCTTTTAAAGGCATGAATTCACTGAGGTCAGCTGAAGACAATGATGATGCCGCATCTCATACTAGTGGTGGTGCAAGGATCAATGATAATGCACCCGTTGATAGTCCGAATGTGGAGTTTCTTCTCAAAGACTCCGGAATTGTTTTCACGAAAAGAGAAATCTCATTTGTTACTAGCTCAATTATGGCTCATGCACCGGCTTTTAAAGATGAGCTTGAGAGGGGTGAAAATGAAGGAAATTGATTTCTCTTGGTTATTTGGTGTGCTTGAATTGGGTTGTTATTTTTTAATAATGTTTAAATTAGTATCTTGGAATGTTAATGGTCTCGGTGATCCGGAAAAACGATTGAAGTTAAAAAACCTTGTGAAGCGGTGGAAGCCTACTATTCTTATGATTCAAGAGACTAAGCTTAGTACTTGTAATGACAAGATTGTGCGTCAATGTTGGGGTACGAATCCGTGTAGGTGGATTGCATTAAATTCTTATGGAAGATCGGGCGGAATTTTGTTGATTTGGAATTCGGATATGATTGAAGTTGACGACTTTCTTGAAGGTATTTTTACTATAAGCATTTCTTGTCGTAATTTGGAGGATAACTTTCGGTGAGTCTTGATTGGTGTTTATGGTCCTTGCATTGTGAACGGAAAAAAAAAGCTTTCGTATGGAGTTAGTCACCTTGCATGGTTATTGGAATGGAATGCCTTTGTGTTTCGGTGGAGACTTCAATGAAATAAGATACATGGTGGAGAGAAGGGGTTGTCGTAGAGTTTCGAATTCAATGAAATTCTTCGATGACCTATGTATTGAGTTAGGCCTTATCGAATTGCCTCTTTCCGGTGCGAAGTATACTTGGAGTAGACCACCTAACAAGAAGAGCAAAATTGACCGTTTTCTTTTCACGTCGGAATGGGAAGATCATTTTCCAAATATCAACTTCAAGCGACTTGCAAGACCTTTTTCGGATCATTTTCCCATTGAGTTATGCTCAAAGGACTCGGATTGGGTGCTTGCCCTTTTCGATTTCAATTAGCTTGGCTTGAAGGAACTAACATAATTTCTTTAATGAAAGAATGGTGGGAATCTTTTTCTTTTGTAGGAATGGCGGGCGATTGTTTTTCAAAGAAGTTACAAGCTTTGAAGGAGAAATTGAAGGTGTGGAATCTAGACGTCTTTGGGAACATTGATAGGGCAATTGACTTGGCTCTTACTAAGATGAAGGAGTTAGATGTACTAGATGATGAAAGGGGTCTTACCGAAGGTGAAGAAGACATGCTTGTAACGGCTAAAGTGGAGTTTGATGTGGCTCATCGTCGTCAAAGCATAATGTTGCGGCAAAAGTCAAGAGTTAGATACTTTCGAGATGGAGATAGAAACACCAAACATTTTCATAGAGTAGTGAGCGGTCATAGAGCTTTTAACAACATCAATAATCTTCGTATCAATGGTCGATGGACCAGTAATAAAGAAGAAATCAAGTTGGGTATTGCAAATCATTTTGAGTTAGCGTTTAAAGAAAATTCAAACAATCGTCCAAGAATCAAAAATATGTGTCTAAAATGTATTGATGAGAATGCAAGTATATGGTTGGAGAGACCGTTTAATGAAGAAGAAGTTAAGAATGCAATTAAAGATTTGGAAATTGATCGTGCCCCGGGTCCGGATGGATTTCCTATGAAGTTCTTTCTTATTTAGAGCTCCTAAGTCCTAACTGTGTGATCTTTAGCAACTAGTAGAATAACTCTTAACTCTCAAAGTTGAAGCCAACCTAATAGGTCCCTTGACGATTGTATGTGAATGCCGTATATGTATATGTGTAGAGCAATTTTTGTTTTTTATTTTTTGTTTTTTTTTCTGCTTTTATCTCATTTTTCAGTTTGCTTCTCATTGGTAACCGGATAAGTTAATTTCGTGCTGGAAAACCATTGCTTCAGTTGAATATTTAATTGCTGACAACTTTTTCATGCCCATTAAATCAGGTACCCTTACATCTTTTAGTCAGATAGGTGCGTGTATAGGTGAGAAGCTTCTTAAGTTACTGTTCCCATCTCTCTTCAAGATCAGCAATCTTGAGAACGTACGTGAGCATATTTGTTTCTTCATATAGGGATATAACAGTTTGGTTGATTGGGACTTTATTTTAGACTAAGCTAGCGGTTTGACTAACGTTAGGTTTTAACTTTTTTTTTTTTTTTTTTTTTTTTTTTGAAAAAGGAAGAATATATTAAAACCTGGCATTTGTAGGGGCGACCTCAAAAGAATTAGGGGCGACACTAAAAGACAAAAAAGGTCACCCAAACGTAGTGACGGTTGTTTGGGTTACCGGTGTAGGCGCAGAATATTTCGTGAATTTTCCCCAAATAACTCATACTCATTATGCCTCCTTGTCTCGGATAGAATTAAACATAGCGCTTACATAAAGATAAATCTTCTTCAATCGTGAACTCCGTAGGATTAATGAATGGTTGGCCATTATGTTGAAGTTGATGTTGGAGAGAGTTTAAAGGTATTTGTGTTCCATAGAGAGTAAAAGGATACAATCCTTATATAGAGTTTAGAGTTCCAACGGCTCTATTTTGTTGGGGCAACTGTATAATCGGTAGTCAAATGAAGTATTGCAACACATAATACTATTTCAGATGATACGTTCTTTAATGGAATTCGCGTACTTATCTCTCCCTTTGGTTTATTAGTTGTGCCATTAAAACCGTATATCTTATAAGTAGAGGGAATAAGCTCTTCATCTCTGCCACCCATAGTTTTGTATGTATGGTAAAATAAGATATCCACCGAACTACCAGGGTCTATTAGTATTCTGTTAATAGCCCATGTATCTTCGTTTTCCTCTTCATCTTCATCAGTTTTTGCTTTTGGATTGATTTCCAACTTTACCACTAAAGGACTTTCATGTGGTTCTCCACCTCAAGGTACTTCTTCTGCATTGAAGGAAATAGGTTGCCTCTGCCAATCTTTTAAGGGCGATATCTTCGCAAGATTCAATATCTCTCTTCCATCAGTATCCCTCGCGTAAACTCTGCTCAAGATATTATCATAGAAGTCTTCTATGTTCTTAAGTGAATGTATTATCGAATTACAATATAGATTCTTTGCCTTCGCACCCACCTCAATCAAAAATGTATTTCTTCCTGTCCCCGTACCTTGTGTACGACCTTCTGGAGGTGGTGGTGGTGGTAAATTCTGCTGTTAATGTACCAAAAAGTGATCCAACTTCCCTTGGTCTATCATTCTCAATATGATTTTATTTATGTCCCTACAATTGTTTGTTGTATGACCATGGAAGCGATGGTAAGCACAGAATTCTCTACTTCTCCTCCCCGGTGGTGGCTCATTTCCGCATTTGGTGGTGCCGTATTTCTTCCATCAAAATTATAGCTTCCCAGATTTTTTCTATTGTAGCATTTATATGCGGCATCTTTATTGGCTCACAAACTACTTTATTACCTCTTTGACATTGATTAAAATATTTTTTTTTGGCCTCCATATCCTTCTTATTGGTTATCAAGTATTTGGATTTTAATATTTCCTCCACGATTATTGAATTGTTTTTCTCTTTCCCATTCTTCTTGATCTCGACTACCCATTGCTACTAGTTTTTGTTGATCTTCATTTACTGCCTTTTCGTGTCTTCCTTGAGAAGTACTTGCGATTGTGTTTGTTATCTTAGAAAGTAAATTCGCATTCCCAGCTTTTGTGCTTGTATTTGCCACAGGATAAGACTCAATCTCTTTCTGCTTTTGTTTAAGAGCGATGTAATCTTCTTGATACTCGCGTAACTATGTCATTGATATGGTGTCTTTAAATTCTGAAAATTTGTGTATATAACAGATCTGTTGCGAAGAGTGCATTGATGATCGCTAATATGAGATTTCTTTCATCCACTGGTCCAGCCATTTCACTGCACATAGTTCTCCATCTTGTGGTTAAACTTCGCATGTCTTCATTTGTTCTTATTCGCAAACCAAATACTTGTTCTATACTTGGTATTAACACATTATTATTGATGTATGCTCCTAGGAATATTGATTGTAAATGATTGAATGATCTGATTGTTCCAGTAGGTAGACCTTCAAACCACTTCAAAGCTTCTCCTGACATGATCTTCCCATTGTAGTAAAGATCGCACAAAAGCTTTTATGTGTTGTATCGCACAGGTTGTTCCATCAAAGATGTTGGTGAATGCTGGTAAATTTCATTTAGGCGGTTTTCCCGCCATCTGTATTTGCCTTGAAAATATTGTTTTCCCTGCTTCTTCAATTGCCTCATCCAACTGTCGCCTACCGCCTTCTGTTCTTGTTGTCATCATTTCTCTCATTCATCACCTGATCTTGCTGCATTGGCCTTTTTAGTCTTGATTGTATTACCCTGTTGTCACGTCTATTTTGACGTATAGCCTCCTGCATCTCTTTTTCTTCTTCAGCATCTCTTCGGCGTCTCCGTCTTTCTCTTTCAACCTCCTTTACTTGATCTTGTCGACCCCTTAGCATCTCTCTTTATTGCAATCTAGCTCTTGTCTGTTCTTCCTCATCCTCCACAATCTGGTTTGGAAGTGTGCGATTAAACTCGCGTCTTCTCACTTTATTTTCATGGTTGTTTTCGCTCATAGCGTCTTGCAATTCCCGTTCTTCATTTTCTTGTCTTCTTCTCCTATGCCTTTCTCGGTCATCATGTGCGTGATTCTTTACAGACACATACCTTTCAACGTCAGCCTCACGATCGCGTTGGTCTCTTAATATTTGTCTTCCTTGTAATATCATTCTTCCTTGTTCTGGATCATTCTGTTCACCTTGATATTGCTCGCCTTGTCGTTCATGTCTGTTATCTCTATTACCTTCTTGCATGCGATGACCTTCACCATGTACCACGTATCGATCATCTATTGGCAGTTGCTCTATGCTATATTCATCGCGTCGATCTTGTAGATCATCATTTTCTTGATTGTTTTCTGCAATATTATCCAAATGTGTTCCTTGTATGACATCTCTTTGACTAGATTGACTACGTCTTGATGTACTCCTGCTAGATCTTGACCTTGAGCGAGTCATACTTCTCGATCTCTGCTCATGTAATCTTATATTCTCTTCTCTTGACTCATTATTCTGACGCATCAAATTCACACGCTCTTCATCATCTCTCCTTCTTTCCACAACCAACCTCTGTCGAAGTTCTTCGATTATCATATCTTCTTCGGTTCCTTCTATGAGTCCTCCCTCTCAGGTGCTTTATTCATCCTCTTCTGTTGAATCTGTTTGTGAAGTATGAACACTCACTCTATCTAGTTGATAGCGTTATCTTGTACAGGTTCTCGTTGAGTCGGATAATAGACTTGTTGTTCTTGATTGTTTCTTTCTCCTGTTCTGGATGACTCTGCGATTTCACTCCTTCTTCTTCCAAATGATTCTCCTGCTTCTTCTAAGCCATACCGCGTGTCCTTGCTCTGAAATTTTTCTTACCATTTTTGTTTACTTGTTTCAATTAAAAGAAGAACTTCTCTGTAAAAAGTTAAAAATTTGAACAATGAAGATGAAATATCTGAGGCTATCCTACTGAACTTTTAGGTTTAAACTTCTAAACTTTCACCACCATGGTATATCACTCCAAGCTGATTTCTAGCGCCAAAATGTAGTTGCAGGAAATCCTACAACCACACCCTTAATGAAATCTTAATAAAAATTCAAGTGATCATCTTAAAATTCCTACATTCATTCATAAAATCTTCAATATGATTAAATGAGTTAAGATGAACTCTAACTTGGAGAAAAAACAATCTTTCTCTCTCCTAAATTCCAAGTCTAAGCTCTCAAAAAGAGATCTCTCTCTTTACAAGGTCGCTCGGTCCCTTATATAGGGATTTGTGAAGGAAGATTGTGCGATATGTTTCCTTTGGCTTATGAAGCTTCAAGGACCAAGGAGTTTGTGGTGGCTAGTATGTATGAAGTTAGGGAAGATGGTGTAAGGTGGGCATTTATGTCTAGGCAAAGATACTCTCAATCCATTACAAGTGAAGTGTTATCTATATCAAATCTTATCTCTTTCATCTCTATTCAAGAAGGGGTTACGGATACCCGAATTTGGGTTGGTAGTGATCATGGTCAATATACGGTTAAGGATGGAAGTAAAGACAACGACGATCAAGGTGAGCCGGATTATCCAATCAATGTTGTATGGAGTAATGAGTACCCTCAAAAAATCAATTTTTTTCTTTGGCTTCTCTCTCATGACCGGGTAATGACGGCGGATAAACTTTTAAGAAGAGGTATGGATGTATCTAATGTTTGTCGTTTTTGTGAGGAAGACGATGAATCGAGTTCGCACTTGTTCTATGGTTGTTGGAGAACCCGGAGAATATGGGATTACTTCGTTGAAGGGTGCCACTTTGGATGGTCATACGACCCTAATATCATTGTATCTATCAAGACTTGGAAGTTTAATTGGGGAGACGAAAGACTTAGCCGCATATGGAATAACATCCCGGTTGCAATTTGGTGGTGTATATGGAAAGAGCGAAATGCAAGAACCTTCGATAACAAAAAGAAAACTTTGGCAAGCCTCATTAGAGATATCAAATTACAAGCGTTCTTTTGGGCCGAATCAAATACAAAAATGCTAGGGCTTACGGCAAATATTGTAATTTCTTTATGGGATTCATTATACCGGCCTCCATAATTTTTGTGTTTTTTTTTTTTTATTTGGGTAGCCGAATCCCCTTTCGGTTTCCCTTTTTTGTTCGGTTGTAATCATTGGGTTAAGGCACCCCTCTTAAGTGCCCTTTTTCAATGAAATTTCTATTTGACCGATCAAAAAAAAAAAATGGATATTTACAGTGCCAGGTTAACTGGTTACAAGCACTATTTTTATTTAGAGCTCCTAAGTCCTAACTGTGATCTTTAGCAACTAGTAGAATAACTCTTAACTCTCAAAGTTGAAGCCAACCTAATAGGTCCCTTGACGATTGTATGTGAATGCCGTATATGTATATGTGTAGAGCAATTTTTGTTTTTTATTTTTTGTTTTTTTTTTCTGCTTTTATCTCATTTTTCAGTTTGCTTCTCATTGGTAACCGGATAAGTTAATTTCGTGCTGGAAAACCATTGCTTCAGTTGAATATTTAATTGCTGACAACTTTTTCATGCCCATTAAATCAGGTACCCTTACATCTTTTAGTCAGATAGGTGCGTGTATAGGTGAGAAGCTTCTTAAGTTACTGTTCCCATCTCTCTTCAAAGATCAGCAATCTTGAGAACGTACGTGAGCATATTTGTTTCTTCATATAGGGATATAACAGTTTAGTTGATTGGGACTTTATTTTAGACTAAGCTAGCGGTTTGACTAACGTTAGGTTTTTTTTTTTTTTTTTTTTTTTTTGAAAAAGGAAGAATATATTAAAACCTGGCATTTGTAGGGGCGACCTCAAAAAAATTAGGGGCGACACTAAAAGACAAAAAAGGTCACCCAAACGTAGTGACGGTTGTTTGGGTTATCGGTGTAGGCGCAGAATATTTCGTGAATTTTCCCCAAATAACTCATACTCATTATGCCTCCTTGTCTCGGATAGAATTAAACATAGCGCTTACATAAAGATAAATCTTCTTCAATCGTGAACTCCGTAGGATTAATGAATGGTTGGCCATTATGTTGAAGTTGATGTTGGAGAGAGTTTAAAGGTATTTGTGTTCCATAGAGAGTAAAAGGATACAATCCTTATATAGAGTTTAGAGTTCCAACGGCTCTATTTTGTTGGGGCAACTGTATAATCGGTAGTCAAATGAAGTATTGCAACACATAATACTATTTCAGATGATACGTTCTTTAATGGAATTCGCGTACTTATCTCTCCCTTTGGTTTATTAGTTGTGCCATTAAAACCGTATATCTTATAAGTAGAGGGAATAAGCTCTTCATCTCTGCCACCCATAGTTTTGTATGTATGGTAAAATAAGATATCCACCGAACTACCGGGGTCTATTAGTATTCATTAATAGCCCATGTATCTTCGTTTTCCTCTTCATCTTCATCAGTTTTTGCTTTTGGATTGATTTCCAACTTTACCACTAAAGGACTTTCATGTGGTTCTCCACCTCAAGGTACTTCTTCTGCATTGAAGGAAATAGGTTGCCTCTGCCAATCTTTTAAGGGCGATATCTTCGCAAGATTCAGTATATCTCTTCCATCGCATCCTCGCGTAAACTCGCTCAAGATATTATCATAGAAGTCTTCTATGTTCTTAAGTGAATGTATTATCGAATTACAATATAGATTCTTTGCCTTCGCACCCACCTCAATCAAAAATGTATTTCTTCCTGTCCCCGTACCTTTGTGTACGACCTTAAGAGGTGGTGGTGGTGGTAAATTCTGCTGTTAATGTACCAAAAAGTGATCCAACTTCCCTTGGTCTATCATTCTCAATATGATTTTATTTATGTCCCTACAATTGTTTGTTGTATGACCATGGAAGCGATGGTAAGCACAGAATTCTCTACTTCTCCTCCCTGGTGGTGGCTCATTTCCCGCATTTGGTGGTGCCGGTATTTCTTCCATCAAAATTATAGCTTCCCAGATTTTTTCTATTGTAGCATTTATATGCGGCATCTTTATTGGCTCACAAACTACTTTATTACCTCTTTGACATTGATTAAAATATTTTTTTTTGGCCTCCATATCCTTCTTGTTGGTTATCAAGTCTTTGGATTTTAATATTTCCTCCACGATTATTGAATTGTTTTTCTCTTTCCCATTCTTCTTGATCTCGACTACCCATTGCTACTAGTTTTTGTTGATCTTCATTTACTGCCTTTTCGTGTCTTCCTTGAGAAGTACTTGCGATTGTGTTTGTTATCTTAGGAAGTAAATTCGCATTCCCAGCTTTTGTGCTTGTATTTTCCACAGGATAAGACTCAATCTATTTTTGCTTTTGTTTAAGATCGATGTAATCTTCTTGATACTCGCGTAACTATGTCATTGATATGGTGTCTTTAAATTAAAATTTGTGTATATAACAGATCTGTTGCGAAGAGTGCATTGATGATCGCTAATATGAGATTTCTTTCATCCACTTGGCCCAGCCATTTCACTGCACATAGTTCTCCATCTTGTGGTTAAACTTCGCATGTCTTCATTTGTTCTTATTCACAAACCAAATACTTGTTCTATACTTGGTATTAACACATTATTATTGATGTATGCTCCTAGGAATATTGATTGTAAATGATTGAATGATCTGATTGTTCCAAAGAGGGTAGACCTTCAAACCACTTCAAAGCTTCTCGACATGATCTTCCCATTGTAGTAAAGATCGCACAAAAGCTTTTATGTGTTGTATCGCATAAGTTGTTCCATCAAAGATGTTGGTGAATCTTTGGTAAATTTCATTTAGGCGGTTTTCCGCCATCCGTATTTGCCTTGAAAATATTGTTTTCCACGCTTCTTCAATTGCCTCATCCAACTGTAGCCTACCGCCTTCTGTTCTTGTTGTCATCATTTCTCTCATTCATCACCTGATCTTGCTGCATTGGCCTTTTTAGTCTTGATTGTATTACCTGTTGTCACGTCTATTTTGACGTATAGCCTCTGCATCTCTTTTTCTTCTTCAGCATCTCTTCGGGCGTCTCGTCTTTTCTTTTTCAACCTCCTTTACTTGATCTTGTCGATCCCTTAGCATCTCTCTTTATTGCAATCTAGCTCTTGTCTGTTCTTCCTCATCCTCCACAATCTGGTTTGGAAGTGTGCGATTAAACTCGCGTCTTCTCACTTTATTTTCATGGTTGTTTTCGCGCATAGCGTCTTGCAATTCCCGTTCTTCATTTTCTTGTCTTCTTCTCCTATGCCTTTCTCGGTCATCATGTGCGTGATTCTTTACAGACACATACCTTTCAACGTCAGCCTCACGATCGCGTTGGTCTCTTAATATTTGTCGTCCTTGTAATATCATTCTTCCTTGTTCTGGATCATTTTGTTCACCTTGATATTGCTCGCCTTGTCGTTCATGTTTGTTATCTCTATTACCTTCTTGCATGCGATGACCTTCACCATGTACCACGTATCGATCATCTATTGGCAGTTGCTCTATGCTATATTCATCGCGTCGATCTTGCAGATCATCATTTTCTTGATTGTTTTCTGCAATATTATCCAAATGTGTTCCTTGTATGACATCTCTTTGACTAGATTGACTACGTCTTGATGTACTCCTGCTATATCTTGACCTTGAGCGAGTCATACTTCTCGATCTCTGCTCATGTAATCTTATATTCTCTTCTCTTGACTCATTATTCTGACGCATCAAATTCACACGCTCTTCATCATCTCTCCTTCTTTCCACAACCAACCTCTGTCGAAGTTCTTCGATTATCATATCTTCTTCAGTTCCTTCTATGAGTCCTCCCTCTCCAGTGCTTTATTCATCCTCTTCTGTTGAATCTGTTTGTGAAGTATGAACACTCACTCTATCTAGTTGATAGCGTTATCTTGTACAGGTTCTCGTTGAGTCGGATAATAGACTTGTTGTTCTTGATTGTTTCTTTCTCCTGTTCTGGATGACTCTGCGATTTAACTCCTTCTTCTTCCAGCGATTCTCCTGCTCCTTCTAACCGCTACCGCGTGTCCTGCTACAGAATTTTTTCTTACCATTTTTGTTTTCTTGTTTCAATTAAAAGAAGAACTTCTCTGTAAAAAGTTAAAAATTTGAACAATGAAGATGAAATTTCTGAGGCTATCCTACTGAACTTTTAGGTTTAAACTTCTAAACTTTCACCACCATGGTATATCACTCCAAGCTGATTTCTAGCGCCAAAATGTAGTTGCAGGAAATCCTACACCCTTAATGAAACCTTAATAAAAATTCAAGTGATCATCTTAAAATTCCTACATTCATTCATAGAATCTTCAATATGATTAAATGAGTTAAGATGAACTCTAACTTGGAGAAAAAACAATCATTCTCTCTCCTAAATTCCAAGTCTAAGCTCTCAAAAAGAGATCTCTCTCTTTACAAGGTCGCTCGGTCCCTTATATAGGGATTTTACATAGTGGATGAGAGCTAATAAAGCCCTTATTTTCGGATCTCGCGTGCGTTGTTAACGCACGCTTACATTGGCCCCTTTTCGCATGTAGTCTACAACCTCGCTCGATCATCACACTTTACTAGTGATTCTTCGATATCATCTCGATACGTCATCTTAAATATATTGTACGCGATAATCTTCGCTCGCTCATCGAATCATTACTTCGCATACGTGATAGACGTGCGGTATTTAGTATCTACAATAGGAATTATTGATATGGGGGTCAAACCGCATAATTTAATCACCCTTTTTTTGGTGGGTTGTACAAACATCCAAGGAAGATCGGGTCTCTATGAAACCTTGCATAAAAGAGATGATGGTGCTAAAATATGTTTTTTTCTATCTTAACAAGCATAAGATAGAAAAAGAAATGAAAAATCTTGGAGTGAAAGAAGATTGTAACAATGAAGCTCTTGGTAGGAACTCTGCAAAAAAGAAACGGTGATGTTTTGCAGTAGATATTTCGTCTTTTGGAGTTGGTTGTGTTGATCCTTTCCTTGTTAAGATCTTGTAAGCTCATTATTGGGCTCTGTCATTGTTTTTTCTGCCCTTTTTTTTTCTTTTTATTTTTTCCTCTTTTCTTGTTCATGATCTTCTTGATTAATGAAGCTTAACCTTTCTCCTCAAAAAAAATCAAGACCTCTTGGGTACTTGCACGGATACGCAGGTGCACTCAGTTAATTTCTGTTTTGGAAACTCACTCGTTATTTAACCTTCGGCTTCTTATTTAATTATCGAGCTTTCCTATCTCTCAAGCCATTGCATAATGATACTCATTGGTTATCTCTGTAGCAGGCTGGTGTAAGTAGAAAGCCATGGGGAAGCATACCACTTGCATAGGCTTAGCAGAAAGTTTGGAAGAGATCTTCATGAATAGCGATTACGTATGCATATGATGCAGGTCAGATATTCCTGCCGTTTGTGCGAAAGCCAATGCCAACAGTACTCCCTCTTGGATAGACAATTAAGTGATCTTTGCATATCAGATTGAGGAACTCATTAATTGTCTCTTTTTAGCCATGTTTAATCTTCATATTTGCGGATTTAGACAACAGTACTCCCTCTTGGATAGACAATTAAATGATCTTTGCATGTCAGATTAAGGAACTCAAACTATATGCCTTACATGCACTAGAACTATTTGTGGATTTATGAACTCATTTTAGTTACAAAATGGTGTTTCGTGTTTTTTTTTTACTAAAATTTCAGTCTGTTACTGTCAAGGTTGATATTTTGTGTCTTTATATCTGTTGACTCTTTGCAATACACTGTCCATGATGGCATCATGTTATGTATATTCCCCTTGACGATTTGACAAGTTACTTTTTGGGTTGTATTGTAATTAACCCAACTATACATGGCAGCCGCACTCCCAAAATTAGAGCGCATCTTCATTGGCCATCACCGTGCAAGCTATCAATGTGCAAGCGATCGTACTGTACGACTACTGACCAAATAATTAAGCCTATTGCTTTATTACGTACTTTTTGATGTACTTTCAGCTCCATAAGATATCCTGATGTGATCAGGAATTTGTTAGCTACTTAGGAAGGATATTGTTCATAAGTAGAGTTAAATCATTTCCCTATGATCGTTATATTGTTCCCTTTTGCTCTGCAAATTTTATATGAACTAAAACAATGGAAGCAAATAACTTTTACAATATATTATATTCCTCACTAAATTATCCCACAAGTGAGGATAATATAATATATAGTCAAATCTTATTGGGATTGGAATTGAGTGAGTCCGACTTTGTGCACCCGCGGGTGCACATTCCTCCCCTGTTGATTTGTTGGAATTAACGGGATCTTTCACCGTTTAAGAATTATTTTCTCTTTCATAATTTCGTTTATAGAAAAAGGAAAATACAAGTTCCAAAACGGATTTTTTTTTTTTCGTCTTTCTTATTTCTTTTACAATCTTCCTTACTTCTCTGCTTATGTATCCCAACATTTCTTAACCCTTCTGACTGAACTTGAAATGCTTTATAACAATTAGACTGCTAAGCTAAGACAAATTCACGAACAAGCCTAACTTCAACAAACGAAAACGCTTATTTTTTATACCAGATCAGATGAAATTATCAGATTGGTGTATTGCACCAAATCCGTTTGATGAAATGATGGTATGAAATTTTAAAGCTTCCAATATTAAGATCCTTGTTATTAAAGAAAAGTGGAAGATTTTTAGTGATCCTAGGCAGGTTCACTGTTCAGCTGGGGTTGATTCCCAACTTTGTTTGATTTTGTTGTTGGTGAATCTCTAAATAATTGATGGATATATCATCTTTGATCTGATGGATGATAAAAAAAAAAATTTAAAAAAAAAAGCATAATCATGGATGATGATGGAGTGAGTAATCCCTTTGATGAGATTGAATGCAAGAATATTGTTAAAATATAGCAATTGACAATTGACTTGTTAGGGCGAGAGGAGAAGAAGCATCTGAAACATTTTAATCTTCTAAAACAGATAGAGTGAGGAAGGATTTGAGAACAGAAACATAAAGAAGATGATGATCATTAGAGAGAACGTAATAATTTTGATAAAACAAGTTCATAAATAAGTAAAAAAAGAAATATATTCCGTTAATTAAGAAACCCAATAAACGAGGGAGGAATGTGCACCCCGGTTAAGCCAGGGTGCACAAAGTCGGACTCGAATTGAGTACAGTCTATTGCATGGAGTACCTCAGTGTACTCAAGGAAAATCTCGAGTATATTACAAACGAATAAAAAATTTATTTTATTTTTAAACGAATGAATGAAATAATATAAGTAGAATCTCTTACATAGAGATCTCATTCTCAATAAATTCAAGGAAATCATACACAATTAGGTCTATATAAATACCTTATGATCGATCTATCTTCTCCATAAACCTGCTGTATAGCATCTGTTCTTTTTATTTGTCGATAATAATGTTGAAATTTATGGGCTTAGCATGTTGGCTTCTCATAGTAACGATCCCCTTTAATGAAGATTCAGTTGAAGGAAGAACGATTATGAATGATGTGAACGACAAAGCAATAGTTAAAACCATTACGGTAAAGTATATGGTTCTTCATTGTATCTAGACGTACTCATTGATTATTATTGTACATACTTATTTCATTGATTTTCATATTGTAGGTTGGAGCTGATGAGATTATTGATTGTTATGATATTTATAGACAACCTAGTCTTAATCATCCTTTGCTTCGTAATCATACAATACAGGTATAAATACTTCGTGATTATATGTTTACAATCTCCAAAAAAGTATTACCTTATATTATTTATTTATTGTTATCAAACAGATGACACCAAGTTCGTATCCAAAAGGAATGAAATTAGATAATATCGGGACACTTCAACTTACACTTCAAATTAGATAATGAAATTAGATAAGATCAGCAATCTTGAGAACGTACGTGAGCATATTTGTTTCTTCATATAGGGATATAACAGTTTGGTTGATTGGGACTTTATTTTAGACTAAGCTAGAGTTTTGACTAACGTTAGGTTTTAACTTTAGGTTTTTTTTTTTTTTTTTTTTTTTTTTTTTTTTTTTGAAGAAGGAAGAATATATTAAAACCTGACATTTTTAGGGGCGACCTCAAAAGAATTAGGGGCGACACTAAAAGACAAAAAAGGTCACCCAAACGTAGTGACGGTTGTTTGGGTTACCGGTGTCGGCGCAGAATGTTTCGTGAATTTTTCCCAAATAACTCATACTCATTATGCCTCCTTGCCTACGTTCTTCTCCTTGTCTCGGATAGAATTGAACATAGCGCCTACATAAAGATAAATCTTCTTGAATCGTGAACTCCGTAGGATTAATGAATGGTTGGGCCATTATGTTGAAGATGATGTTGGAGAGAGTTTAAAGGTATTTGTGTTCCATAGAGAGTAAAAGCATACAATCCTTATATAGAGTTTAGAGTTCCAACGGCTCTATTTTGTTGGGAACAATCTGTATAATCGGTAGTCAAATGAAGTATTTTCACT
The DNA here is from genome assembly GCA_023531295.1 of Papaver armeniacum. Lineage (NCBI taxonomy): Eukaryota > Viridiplantae > Streptophyta > Magnoliopsida > Ranunculales > Papaveraceae > Papaver > Papaver armeniacum. Next base: position 368,470 of record JAJJWW010008259.1, on the reverse strand, counting down.
TCCGATTATTCAGTTGCCCCGAATTTTGTTTTTTGCGAAATCTCAATTTTTTCGAATTTGAGATCGGTAGTTAATATGACTTCCGATTATAATGTTTCCCCAAATTTCTTCCTCGACGAAATCACCAATTTTGGGAATTTAGGAGCTACTATAATCGGTAGAGGTTCTTGTTCCTTCTGATTGTTATAGAAGCAAGATATGCGTTAGGCACAAAATCGATATTAATCGATAGTATAATATCGTTACTAAGCTTCCGATTTCTTTATAATAATCGGGCACAAAATAGCTTCCGATTATGTAAGGGCATTAACGTATTCTCCGCATTTTGGACATCCCTTAACGGTGTATATGGGTTGGGAATAAAAAAGTCGCCCCTAATTCTTTTAGGGTCGCCCCTAAAAATGCCAGGTATTAAAAAGGAAAAAGATATTTACAGAATTTACAAGAGATTACAGGATCTCAAGAAATCATTAAAAAAAAAAAAAAAAAAAAAAAAAAAAAAAAAAAAAACTATGTGTCCCATTGAAACAACACAAAATTGGTTAAAAAGACCAAAATCAACAATTCCTGGGTGAAAAAGACATTTAGATTTTGATACTGTTTAAATGGACAAAAATGTAAATAGCCAGGATGTAAACAGTTTCATCCTGCCCAATTTCAAACACTTTTTCTTATTTTTAATTTACATCACGATGCATCCAGTTTCATCCTTACTATTTTTTAAGTTTAAGTCAGGATGAATCCAGTTTCATTCTTGCTATTTTTTTAGTGTCCATTTCACCCATACTAATTTTTACTTGTCCATTTGAACCATGTTTTAAAAATATTTGGCCAAATGACCCATTTTGCGTTGAAACAAAATTTGATTGACCATGTAGTCTTTGAATATATCCTTCTCAGAACTCCCACAAGCAAATATTCTGAATAATTAGCATCTTGATTTCTTCTAGAGTTTTATTTCTGCCTCCATGACTCTCGCATTCCTCTCCTTCCAAATCTCCCAAAAGATGGCATAAGGAGTTAACTTCCAAACTAAAGATTTCTTCTTACTAACCTTGTAAATTTTCCATTCCTGTCCAACACAGCTTTAAACACCTCTGGCATAAACCAGTTTACCTTTAAAGAAGAAAGGAATCAGTTTTTAACTTGGTAGATAGGTGGTAGTCTATGAATCAGTGAGTTCCTGAACTGGGGTTTCTATGCTGGACTGAATCCAGTATGTGTAAGTTAAAACCATACATGGTTTGGCATTAACTTCGCCATCATGTCAATTGTTATCATCTAGGATTCTACGTTTTTCTAAGCATATATCTTCGTGTATCTTTGGAGGCCATCGTGTCAATTGTTATCATCTAGGATTCTACGTTTTTCTAAGCATATATCTTCGTGTATCTTTGGAGGTTTTTAATATATCCTTTGCCTTTTTCAAAAAAAAAACATATAGTATATTTGTCTGCTTTCAAGTACCAACTCTCCACTGTATTAATTGTGAGAAATTACACTTGTCCTTGATGTTTTCATGCAAGGGGGAACAGATGGATCCGAAGAAAAAGAAAGTAGTAAATTTCGCCCGAATTTGGTGTTTGTGTCATGTTTTGTCTTGCCAAAGGCAGTGGAATCCTGAAATTTGTTTTGTGTACTTGAGTAATAATATTAAAGGAAATGCAACATCAATTGGGTATTAGATTAGTCAACAAATAATGCCAGTACAAAAACACGTCATGCGCTATACGGATTCTCTGATGAGGCCTGCGTGTTGATTTGGATTTTGGAGAAATAAAACGAATCTTAATCAACAGACATATTTTCAGTTTGAAGTAATCCTAAGACAAACACTGAGCCGAGCCTCTCTATCACCTTCATACCATGAAAGATATACACAATTGGTAACAGTAAACTAATGGAGATCTTGTTCTTTGATGTTGAGATTATTGGTGTGTTATCAATGGATGGTGGTGATAATGGAATGTCCTTATAAAAATGCCAGACGCTAATCCTAGTTTCAAGTGCGTATCTGCTGGTCTTCGTAGAAGCCTTGAGAGGATTTGACCGCGAATGGGAAAGTGTAATTATTGGGGAAGATGGATTTCTTTCTTGCAATAAAATACAGAACACCACGGATTGAAATCAATTGAGGTCGGCACATTCAGGCTTTTCTGATGATTCACCAAGGGATCTCACTCCAATATCCGAAGTCCCGAGGTCGAAAGGGTGTCAGAAGTAAAAACTTATCCATCAAAATCTAGTTCATCACTACATGCATTTGTTTTTCTCTTTTTTACGATTCCTGCACCTCGAGTTCTCTCAACAGTTTACATAAACTAAATGGTAGGAAGATAATAATATTGCTATAAAATTGAGTGCAGTGATTGTTACTGAGATAATGACATCTACTAGTTATAATCTGTGCTTTAACTTAAGTTGGACTTTCGAATGTAGTCTAGTTAGTACATTATCAGCGAGGGTAAAACTCCGTCATTGATACCTCATTCACGCTTATGTTACCAACATCTTCAGAAGGGACGCAGGGTTCTAATTCACCACGTAATAGAAATGCAGATGGTAATAAGGGTGATGGAAGAGCGACCGAGTGGTTATTGAGCATGTGAATAATTGATGCCATTGTGGGTCTATTAGCTACATCTTCTTGAACACATAACAAACCAATTTGGATGCATCTCATCACTTCGGTTGTCGAATAACATTCTCTTAGTGTTGGATCTAACAATTCTATAGATTTTCCCTCCTTCCAAAGGCCCCATGCCTACAAAATACGGTTTCGGTTACTATGGTTAGTTTGCAGTAATGAAGTTCATCCGGCTTATTTATCACACCATAAATGTCCCAAAACTATACAAACAAAATTCATACTCACGTAGCTTAAGACTGTCTCAACACCTTCTAATCCACCAAAAGAGTTGCCCCTTTTTCCGCACAAGATCTCTAATATTAGCACGCCGAAACTATACACGTCTGATTTTACAGAGAATTTACCATGCATTGCATATTCTGGAGCCATATATCCACTGCAAATGGAAAAGATCTTTCTGCAGCTAACTACGTGCATGGTCATATGTATATTCAGAGATGGAACTGGAAAATTTGTTATTTATGTTCAATTATTATCTAATCTGGACCTGATCAGTTCTTAAACTGTTTTAAAAAAATGGCGAGATGGTACTTGAAGGTTGAATACGACTCAAAAGCTTGGTATACAGAAATCAAAACCAGCATGGAGATTTAAGGAGTACGAGATAGAAAAAAATCAGAATACAGTTCCTTCGTCTCTCTGACGTGTTAACATGAGTAATCTCGTATTTGAGACACATCAAAAGGCACGTCTCATTTGCGGGTATTCAGCGGTTACACGGCTGGTCACTAGACGACAGTACTCCCTCTTGGATAGACAATTAAGTTACCTTTGCATGTCAGATTGAGGAACTCAAACTATATGCCTTACATGCACTAGAACTATTTGCGGATTTATGAACTCATTTTAGCTACAAAATGGTGTTTCGTTTTTTTTTTTTTTACTAAAATTTCAGTCTGTTACTGTCAAGGTTGATATTTTGTGTCTTCATATCTGTTGACTCTTTGCAATACACTGTCCATGATGGCATCATGTTATGTATATTCCTCTTGACGATTTGACAAGTTACTTTTGGGGTCGCATTATAATTAACCCAACTAAACATGGCAGCCGAACTCCCAAAATTAGAGTGCATCTTCATTTGGCCATCACCGTGCAAGCTATCAATGTGCAAGCGATCGTACTATCCAACTACTGACCAAATAATTAAGCCTGCTTTATTACGTACTTTTTTGATGTATTTTCAGATGCATACGATATCCTGATGTGATCAGGAATTTGCTAGCTATTTAGGAAGGATATTGTACATAAATAGAGTTAAATCATTTCCCTATGATCATTATATTGTTCCCCTTTACTCTGCAAATTTTATATGAACTAAAACAATGGGAGCAAATAACTTTGACAATATATTATATATTCCTCACTAAATTATGCCACAAGTGAGGATAATATAATATATAGTCAAATCTTATTAGGATTGGAATTGAGTAAAGTCTATTGCATGGAGTATCTCAGTATACTCGAGTGAAATCTCGAGTATATTACACACGAATAAAAAATTTATTTTATTTTTAAACAAATGAATGAAATAATATAAGTAGAATCTCTTACATAGAGATCTCATTCTCAATAAATTCAAGGAAATCATACACAATTAGGTCTATATAAATACCTTATGATCGATCTATCTTCTCCATAAACCTGTCGTATAGCATCTGTTTTTTTTTTATTTGTCAGTAACAATGCCGAAATTTATGAGCATAGCAAGTTGGCTTCTCATATTAACGATCCTCTTTAATGAAGATTCAGTTGAAGGAAGGATGATTATGAATGATGTGAAAGACAAAGCAATAGTTAAAAGCATTACGGTAAAGTATATTGTTCTTATTTGTATCCGGACATATTCATTGATTTTTACTTTTACGCACTTATCTCATTGATTTTCATATTATAGGTTGGAGCTGATGAAATTATTGATTGTTATGATATTTATAGACAACCTAGTCTTAATCATCATTTGCTTCAGTAATCATACAATACAATATAAACTTTTTTTTTTTTTTGGCGTACTTTTCCTCGTGATTATATGTTTTCAATCTCCTAAAACTATTATCTTTACATTATCTATTTACTTGTTATAAAATAGATGACACCAAGTTCATATCCAAAAGGATTGAAATTAAATAATATTGGGACACTTCAACTTACACAAACTTGGCAAAAGTATGGATCATGTCCCGAAGGAACAACCCCTATTCGGAGGAAAGGAAAATACTACAAACACACACCTTTACATAAACGTAATCCTTCAAGATTGTCGTCATACGAAACTCATGATATATCACAAAAAGACACTTCGGGAGGGCATGAGGTATATATAATCACATTATTTTATTATTATAATAATATTTGTGTGCGTACATGTATATTTGTTCTAATCAAGTGTTTGTACAGTACGCGGCAATTAAGGTGGCAGGAAATTTTCAAGGAGTACAAGCAAAAATAAATCTTTGGAAACCGATAATTGAAATGAAAGACGAGATAAGCGTATCCCAAATTTGGGTTACAGCCGGTGAATCCAGCGCTGTCAATACCATTGAACTTGGATGGATAGTAAGTTATGAGTCTGAAATCATACATAAAAGAACTTATATCTTCTGGTGAAACAACTTTAAATTTCCATCTCTGTTTTCAATTAGGTGCACCCAATAATATACGGTGACTACCATACCAGATTTTCATATCTTGGACGGTAAGTTTTATTTCCTTTCTTGTTACAAAGAACGGCATGGTGGAGAGGATATCTAAAAAGGCCATCTCAGTATTATTTTCTTAAGAAGATCAAGTTACTTAATTATTTATTATCCATTTAGGCGGATGGATACAATAAGTCGAGTTGCTACAACGACGATTGTGATGGGTTTGTGCTCACAACCTCGGATATATGCCTTGGTGGTGACTTCTCACGAGGTTTCTACGTTTAACGGTACCCAGAAAGATGCTACCTTTGGTGTTCATAAGGTAAGACAATAGAAATGATCAATTTTAGTACCTCATTATCAATTTTGATCCCAAATAAACATTGATAATTTGGCAGGACCAAAAAACCGGAAACTGGTGGGTACGATTACAAGGTATTGATGTCGGTTATTATCCTAGTTCTCTCTTCAACAAATTATCAAAGACGGCAGATAGAATCAATTTTGGTGGAGAAATCCTTAATACCGAAAGTAATGGACGACATACTTCGACTCAAATGGGTAGTGGTCATTTTCCTTCTGAAGGTGGTTTGAAAACGTCGAGTTATTTTAATGAGATTCAAGTAGTTGACGAAAATAATGTGGCGAAAGATCCTGAAAATTATGAGAAACACATTACGAATCCAGGCTGTTATGATCTTTGGATCCATGACAATCATGATACAAATGGTTTCGGTTTTAATTACGGAGGTCCTGGCTATAATGCTAAATGTCCATGATTAAATATCATTCAATTTCGAAGCATACATATGGAAATAACTATATGTAAGATCATAAAAATATTTATTCTATTTTCTTGAATACTATATCTAAGATTTTTGTTTATCATAAGTAGGTTCTTACCATTTTTATTCCGAGTGAAGTAATAACCCATGTTAAAACAATAATCCCTCTTGCTAAAGAGTCTCTATAGGGTTTTTCAAGTAGTTGATCTAGAAAATAGTGATTGGGTGGGATACGATCCTAAGAGCATCTCCAATACTATGGGTGGAGGTGATTTTACGTGGAGGTCTAAATATCACATTTTCTATGAAGGTCATTCACATATGGACAAAGCAAATAAATTCAACTCCAAAACTCATCTCCAATCATCAAGGTTTAATCTAACAAATTTTAAATTAACATAAAGACAAATTGATGATGTGGACTAAGACCCAAGGTCATGGAGAAGGTCTTATTTAGACTTTCTCTTCCTCCCCCCACATAATTATGTCACAATTTCCAAGGACCTTAACCTTTACATTGGAGATGGAATTTTTGTAGAAAAATGTAGCGCCCCCAAAGCTAGCAGCTGACTAATCCAAGAGATTAACTAAATAATGGGGCACTAAGAATCTAAAACAACTAATTAAAGAATCAATAAAGAAATCAGCTACAAAACTAACCCAAAAACTAGCCCCGCTCTGGAAAAAATATATATATATATATATATATATATATAAGAACTCCTCTCAAATGACACATATTCAATAATGAGTTGATTTACAAAGAAAATATAAACACAAAATAAACATAGCGGAAGCAATCATCTCCTCGAAGCTTTATTGCGCAACTCGCACATTTTGATCTCATCTCGGCCGAAAGTGGGAACGGGTGAGCACATCATCCCTAGAAGGGGTGCCCCGTAGTAATAACATTTAACTTTCAAGTAATCATTGAAAGTGATTTTAAAACAATTCATGTTTTCCCTGAACACCAAAACGCAACCAATTTCACATAGGTAACAAATCATGTATATGGAACTAACTCCTTCCAAACAATGTATAATATTGTGATTCAGCCTCCACCTAGATAATAATATGGTGATTCAGCCTCCACCTAGATACTAATGAGGTGATTCATCCTCCACCTCAACAATAAATAGGTATAAATAAAGGAGCACCTCAACAATAAATAGGTATAAATGAAGGAGCGGTATCCTACATACCATAGATTGAAGTTCTCATTTTCCAAGCAATCAAATGAATATTCTTATTTCCCAAACAATTCATAAAGACAAACACAGAATTACGATTCCTTTCCAAGTAATGGAAAGATTAAAAGAAAAGACGTAACTTTCGTAGTTCAAAGTTAAACAATGCATGGAAAGCACAACCAGATAATGCATGAATTTATTAAATATAAACTTTGGTAAAATAAAACAACACAAAAGAGTTAAATATAAATTCCCACCTCTTTTGATGACAAGCCACACCTACCTCGAGATCCACGATCCACTGGTTCATCCTTTGAATTGATCGATGTTAATATAGACTAACTCATTAATCACACAAGAAGTCTAAGATACTAGCCAAAATGGCTCAGACAAGAATCATAACATAAACCCATGTAATTCTCTAGTTTTAAGCTAAGTGAATTATCTAATGATTCTAAACCCATTATGGTATCTCATTCTCTACCTTTAACATAACTAAGACTTTACTATTCTAATTAGGTTGATTCCATAGTCCATAGCTAAGTCTTATGAATATCTACAACCTTGAAGAATAAGCCAAAGGCTAATTCGGACCACAAAAGGTCCAATTCATCAAAATAGGAACAACGAAACCTAAGTCAAGTCCATTAAACAAACCCATTACACAAGGTATGGCCCAACTGGGTCAATCTAACGGTCATTGATGGTCAAAGGGATCAACTAACAGTCCACATTCAGTCAAGGTCAAGTCCAGGGTAATCAACACGGTCAAGGTCCACTGAGTCAACTCAGGTAACAAATCGAGGTCAGACCCAATTACTGAGTTAACTCAACTCGGTCATTCTAAGAACAAACCGAGCCAGATCGAATAAGCTCATTCCGACATGCTAAGGTTCAAGCCGAGCCATTGCACATGAGAAAGGTTCTTCACACAATTTGCAACTCTAATCTCAGTTCAATCTCAATCTATTCATTCATTCCAATTTATAACTCAAAATTGATCTAAACCTATTTAACTCAACGATATACAATTCTTCCCTTTAAGACAACTCTATAATTCACTTTAAATTACATAAAACAGGTTACCATCTGCAGATGTAGGATTTCACTATGACCATTGATATAGTAACATTACAATCAACTTCATCTCATACATCTTGTCAAGACAAACAAACTCCAAGAGTCTCAATCAATCATAAACTACTTGATTGAGTCGATTCAACACATTCACCACTATGACCTTTTCTTCATCCTCGACTACACTCTCACAACATTCATACCAATCTCATACCCTGTAATTATATTTTATCCCATAAAATCTACAATTTAACTCCCTAACAACTCCAAGGTCCTGCATTCACCAAACCAATATCACCTGCAACTTCAGTTACGTTCGACGTACTCAATCACCACCCGCATCTTCATATCTCAGCTTAACTATTTCAGAATACTACATTTACATATATAACTTCTTGTCTTCCACATCAGCGTCACCTTCCACTGCTACACTTAAACTCTTTTGGTTCAATACTCCCAATTACATATCAAACCCAAACTATAAACTTCTCCTACTACAGCTTACCAGCTACATAAGCTACCCATAACATACTATTATCTTCATCCCATATCATCAACAACCTCTCAACAACAAACCCATTTTCTGACTACTGCAGCAACAACCACTAACATCACCACAGTTAACTCAGTTCAACCACACATACATCTCATAACCATTTCAATTCATAAATCTCAACCTCTGCATTAATTCTAACACATATCAACTTCTTACAACCAACACAACCTAAACCCTATCACATCCATAAACAAATACATACCACAGCAAACTTCATCCAAGTACAACTCAATGAACTACCAATCCTACACATTCATCTAACTATCCCATCATCAGATTATTCTAGCACCAGCCCAACAAAATCCAATTCGAAATCATCACTATCAATTCCACTTACTCCAATAACAACTCTCACAGTACCACAGAGGCATTCATATACTCAATCTCATCATTACATCCAATAGTTCAATCATTCTCATTACAAACAACTCATAAACTCAAAGAATATATATAGACTTCAACTGAGGAAAACAAGGGTTTACCTTATATTAAATTCCTGCCAAAACCCATCTTCAATCACTCCATTAGAGCATCAATTTCGTCTTCTACATCTTCCCTGAGTTACTCTTACGAACTCTAATTGCCCATTCCTTCATGTACAGCTCTGTAATATACCCAACTAACTTAAATTCATCCGACTATACTTCAACTAATTCTTCCTTGATTACGATCAAAGTCAAGTGACGGAGCAATCGTTTTATGTACAGAACCAAAAGTCTTTAGCCGAGAGAAACTCCAAAGTCTAAAGGCCCGGGCTAGAACTCAAAGGTAGGTCAGATTTAAAGGATATTTTGGTAAATCACAATTTCGATTTCATTAATCCAATCCTCTTTATATCGATTTCATCTTCTAATTCTTCCTTGAACTTCTTACAAAACCCTAACTTTGGATTCAATCACTAGAATGACTCTGCAACTTCAATTAAACATCAACCCTCTTCGTATTCATCTATCAGAAACTCGATTCACATATCAATTCATACTAAATCCTAATTCAACTGCATAAAACCCTAATTCTATTTACAACAACATCCACTTCTTCTTCTCTCGATCTCAAATAACAACAACATCACCACCAACAATTACTTCCTAAAACATCTCTTCTTCATCTGATTTACTTCGATATTATCACACGCAACTCATAGACACTCTGCAGAAGAAGAAGAAGAAATAAGAAAGAATGAGAAGAGGATAAAAGAGAAGGGATACGATTTTATCCTCTCGATTAGGTAGATAAGACCAAAGTTGGTTAATTGGAAACTCCTCAAAAGGATAAGGGAAGCTGGGTTCGGCTAAACCACCAAATGATTATTTTGTCCTTCAAACAAATCTGAAGATATCTACTTCACGTGATATCCAAATGACACGTTCGAGTAGTCCATTTCGCATAACTTTTCGAGGCCTATTCAATAGTACTAGTTTCGTATTTAGATAGTTGTTAGATTAATTCCTATTAATTAACGTTCGTGTTAAACTAATCGAGTTAATATTGGTTAATTCGTCACTTGAGCATTGCTAGACCAGTCAAATAGCGTTGACAAGCTTGAGGGTCCTAACAAAAAGAAGTCTTAAATCTTAGGTGGCATGGTTTTTTATGACCTCCACCCCTTGCATTGGAGATGCTCTAAGGTTTCAACCTGAAATTCTTACCACTATATAAAGATAAGGCCTAGTTAATCTAGTCACACTATTAAGCGGCTACGATTATTTTCCTGTCACCTTCTAATGCATTGGTGTGACATTCAAGCAAAATTTTCAAGACTTCAAGTAGCTTTTTTTTCACTTACTAGAACATAACAAATTAAGAAATTTGGGGATTTTTCTAGGGTTTTTAGATCTGAATTTTGATTCGGGGATGGCTTCTTCAATTTTTCATACTCGTTCATCACTGACAGATGATGTCTTGATTGAGATCTTTACCTATCATCCTCTGAATTCAATCTACAAATTCAAATTTCTCTCCAAGGTTTAGTTATCTAACCTCTCAAAGACTCAAACCCTTATTTCATGATCAAATAGTACCGAATCAATCACATGTCTCTCCCAATGGATACTATATTATTCAATTATTGATCGAGATGATGGAAAAAGTTCGAAATATAAGACCGCATATCATGATTTACATTTAGGGTTTATGTCCGAAATGAACAAGTTATGCTTTGACGTTGCGAGTAGTCATTGAAAAGTGAACGGTTGCACGTTAAAAGTGAATCTCTTAACTGTTTGAAGAGATGGAAGAAGGAAGTAGAAGAGTTGAGTTCCATCAATCTCTATCTCTGTTTGCTGGAGTCAAAGACTATTTGAAGGAGTTGGTGATAAATTACAGAAACAAGTGAAGAAAGTATGTCGAAGATTAGAGCGAGTAAGAATCAAATATTTGTAGATTTTGATATATTTCTCACTGCTTCCAATATTGTTTGTTATAGGATACGTTTTTTTCCTCATTGTAGTAATATTTTACTAGTTACTGCTACCCGTGAATTATTTGAGATTACTGACACTCGGTTAATTGGGGTTACTAGCTTCGTCACTTAGATTTTCAAAGAATTACTCATCAATTAGGCATAAATTAGGGTACTCCCTTTTTCCCAAATCAGATGACCTAGTTGTAATTTGTACAATTCTTAAGGCACAAAGGAGAAAGGTGAATTTTATCTTTATAGATAGTTACTAGTAAAATTTAGAAATATTCTCTCAAACTATACAACCGATATTGGTAAGTTTTATATTTATTTTATTGGAAAATATTTTAAAACACCTACTAACGAATGTATCAAATTATACAAATTTCTTATACAAATAATAATCAATTAAAAGGGTAATTTTAGAAATATTTTATCGGTTGATGATATATGTTATATGTTTTGAGAGGGAGCTTAAAACTAATTAGGTCATCTAATTTGGGACGGAGGATGGAAACATATGATGCCATGATCAAGAACGGCATAAAACATGCACTTACTTAAATCAAACCGTTAGATAGTTTTAGTACACTAAATATAATTAATTAGTTTAAGTTCTACACAAACATAATATATGCAGCAATAGTGCTACCACTAATAAAAAAAATTGATAAAAATCTACCTTACAGAGGAGGGCAAAATCATGGAGTTGTGCGCAAGCAGGAAGAAGCTGATGACGGGTATACTATGTGTTGGTGGTCGACATGAAACAAGAAAAGGATGTCAAGCATGAAAGGAAAGAGCCAGTTAAGATAGCCAAGGACACTCGCTATGAACCCACAACCATTATCAAACAAAATGAACCAACCTCCTTAAATGATGAGGGAGGACATAGGCAAGTCATCCTTGGCTACTAAACTAATCAAGACTCTTTCCTTCATGTAAGACCTCTTTTCTTTTACTACGCTTCTACCTGCAATTCCAATTGGAGTGATGATGAGTGTTAAGTTTGTCAACCTCCTTATTTTTATAGGTGTTATAAGGGGGCCCAAGACGTACACTATTCGTATTTCAATTCTGACTTAGTAAGTTGGTTGTGCGTGTCCATAATGGATAATATTCTCATCTCTCATATTCTCCATCTTACTGAGCATACAGCCAAGCTTATATCTCTTAGCAACTTGCTGATCTTCTCTGATAACAAAAACTTTGTACAAATTTTTACCTATAAGTTACCAAGTAAAGGAGGGAAGAAGATGCCATATTGCCATGAACAAAACCTTCTGACAGTAATAAGAATAATCAAGCCAACTTGGGTGTTTTGACTTATCCAATATTGATCACATGTACATGTGCCAAAATAAAGTCCAAAGGCTTTTAACTAGACTACGAAGAACAGTAGGAATATATTTTGCAGCATATATACTTTACATAAAAGTATTTTGGAACTCACTTTAGAAATGACAGACTGGGACATTATTAACATTTGAGATAGAAATGTGAAAGGATTGGTGAGCTGTTGGGGTGGTTTTAGTGAAGAAGAAGCTTTGTACAAGGTGCGACTTATGGTTCACAACTAGTATGATTCACAAGTAGTCAAAACTTCAAATATATTCCTACTGTTCATTAAGAAGGGCGTAGTCAGATTAACAGCCATATGATTTTATTTTGGTACATGGACATGTGATAAATATGGGATAAATCAGAACACCCATATGGCTTAATTATTGTCTGAAGGTTTTATGCATGCATCTTGTTCCCTCCTTTACTTAGTAACTTATAGGTAAGAAGCCTCTTAAGTTATTGTTCCCATCTCATTCTAAGATCAGCAATCTTGAGACTTTTATTTGTTTCTCGTATACAGTTTAGGTGATTGGGACTTTTATTTTAGACTAAGCTAGCGGTTTGATTGATGTCAGGTTCTATGAATCAGTTAGTTCCTGAACTGGGTCTGGTTTCAAGTACTGACTCAAACTGTATTAATTGTGATAAATTACACAAGTCCTTGATGTTTTCATCATGCATGCGGGAACAGATGGTTCCGATTCATCCGAAGAAAAAGAAAGTAGTGAATTTCGCCCGATTTTGGTGTTTGTGTCATGTTTTAACTTGCCAGAGGCAGTGGAATCCTGAAATTTGTTTTGTGTACTTGAGTAGTATTAAAGGTATGCTTGACAAGGAACTGAAAGAACTTGGGAGTCGATGCACAAGTATTGAATAGATGAATTGGAAAGAAATGCAACATCAATTGCCCAATTGGGTATTAGATTAGTCAATATTGCCAATACAAAACACGTCACGCGCAATACGGATCGATTCTTTGATGAGGCCTGCTTGTTGATTGGAGAAGTAAAACGGGTCTTAATCAACGGACAAATTTTCAGTTTGAAGTATTCTTAAGACAAATTTATGGGTAAAATAATTAGCCCCTCACTGTACAAGTTTTGAAGACCTTTTATATACCTTGTTTGATTGGGGGCCAGACCTTTTAATTGGGGGCCAAGCACTAGATGACAAAAAAGGTCACCCAATCCTAATTTGGGTCACCCCTTATAAATTTTTTTTAAATGGCTAAAATGCCCCTAAGTGATTAGTATTAAGAATTAATTAACTTGATTAGTGTGGTAATTGTGTTTAGATAAAAATCTGATTTTGGGATAAAAATTTGGGGAGATTTTATTTTTGGGTTTTATGTGTTGAGAAGAAGAGGAGAAGTTTTGAGTGGAAAAATTAGGGTTTTTGAAATGAGTGATTCAAGTGGAGGGAATGAGGTTGGTGAAGCTTCAAATAACAACCATGATTGTGTTGATGGTTATATTGTCTCAACTAATCATATGGATTGGATGTTTGATGAGGAGATGTTAATGGAGGAAGCCATGAATAATGGTGGAAATGAAGATCCTACTCCTCAAAATGAAGGAACCGATACTCCAAATGAAGAACCCGCACCTCAAAACAATCAGGTAAACCTCATATACTCTTGAAATTGTCTGAATGGTGCTCCAAGGGGTCGATTCATGGTCATTGTTTAAGTCGTCGAGTGTGAGAGTCGTTATGAGTCGGGGTTGGATTCATTAACGACTCTTAAAGGTCGTCAGTGAATTGGAATTACCGATGACGACTCAAACCTGCAACTTTTCCAGGTTATGAAAAATCGTTAGGGGCGTGTGATAAACACTGACGACTTTTCCTATGTTGCAATTTCCGTTCTAACGCCACAAAAACGATGAATACACGGTTCCACCAAGCATCCGATGTTTGATCAATGTCTTTTCCTAGATCTTCAAAGTGGTTTGTATTTGTTTTCCAAGCTCTCACAATAGCATAATTCTCTTCCGAGAAGTGTAAGTACTAGTCATGGTGTTTCCTCTTCTTTTCCTCTTGGATAATAAATGTATGAGAATGAATGTGAAGGTTTAGAATTATGGTTTGGGTGAAGAATGTGTGAGGTATGGGTCTCTATTTATAGAGATTAAGGACCTAACAGTCATTTTTGAATTTTTAACCGTTGCCCGACTCAACCACATTTGGTGAATTCAAAATTCACATTAACTGCATTAAGGATCGTCATTATGTATATTAAACAAGTGACGACTCTTGATGATAAAAAGTGTCGTTCATGTGTTATGTTTACTAAATGACGACTCTACCGTCAAAGGGGTTGACGACTCTAGGGCACATACCTAAGTGACGACTCAAGGGGAAATAAGATGACGACCCTATCAATTTTTAGAACAGAGGGATGTTCGAGTTCCATCTAGAGTCGTTAGGGAATAAATAAGGGTCGGCAACCAAGAGTCGTCATCGCAACATAGCAGTTAACGACTCTATTCTAGGGCAAAATTCACCGAAGTAGCGAGAATAAGGGTCGTCATCTTCAACCTAATAGGCTAACGATTTTTCATAAAATAAACATGCAAATGAAAAGTCGTTAGGGGTATCCACTACGATACTAACGACCCTTTAACATGCTTAGCAAAATTTCGGTTACCGGACTCAAATTCGCAATCAAAACACAACTAAAAAAACGCATAGAAGGTGGGTTTAAGTTCACATACCTTCTAATTGGACCCATATCTTCTTTGGGTTTCGATTTTTGGGTTTTGGAGTTCCTCCCTCGATAACTTTTCCTTTGACGGCGTCGAGGAGATTGGGGATTTGACGTTCTTTGCGGCGATGCTTTGTTCGAGCCATGTTTGAAGAAGAAGTTAATCGTCGATTCTCTTCTAACATCGACGATTAGACGATGAATCGGTCGAAGAAAAAAAAACTTGGGCGGAGTCGTTAATGGTGGTGGTGGAGAAGAGAAGGGGAGGAGAGGAAGATGAAGAGAAATGGGAGGAGAGGAAACTGATTTAGGGTATATGAAATTGGGGGCCAAATTAGGGGTTTTAATTAGGGTTAACTGATTTTTAAGATTTGTGTTTAGTAAAGGGTAAAACAGTCTTTTCAATATCGGATTAATAAGCCCCTCAAAATTTTGGGGTGCAAATAAAAAGTCATGGCTCCTAATTAAAAAGTCTGGCCCCTAATCAAATGAGGTTTATATATTGCCTTAGGTTTGCAGTGTTTTTTTTTTTTTTTTTTTTTGATAAGAATGGAAAATATATTAAGATTAGAGGAATTTACAGAGGAGTTCTACCGGTGGTAGATTAAAAGAAAAAATGAGAAAACAACACAATTACATAAAAAGAGCATCCCAATTATGAAGAATGGCGCTAGAAAAATTCCGATGAACTCTTTGACTTGATGCATTTGCCCAAGCAAGGATCATGGACTTGGCAAAGATCAGAATCTGTCTTGAAGTTATAATTATTCTCGAATATTCGTCTGTTACGTTCTGTCCAAATGGTAAAGATTATCGCGGCTGGAATTAGATCCCAAAGTAATTTCCCTGCAGAGGTGAAGTGAACTTGGTGCCAGCCAAGAGCAAGCATCTTCATGTTTCTTGGAATTGCCCAAGACCTACCTTCTTTTGGAACACCGAAGACCAAACCCTGTGAGCTATTTTACGGTGCAGAAAGATGTGATCCTGGGATTCAATGTCATCACCACACAGAACGCATGAGTTATAAATGTCAATACCTTTTATCTGCATCATATCAATGGTGATTAGGTTCTCATGGATTAAACACCACACTAGGAAGTTGATTTTAGGAGGTATAGGTTTCTTCCATACAAAGTTGTGGGGAAAATCATGAACACCATTGTCTGAAATGAGTTTAGAATAGAGAGATTTGACTGTGAAAATACCGGAGCTGTGTAAAGACCAACGCCTTGTGTTTGGAAGGTCATCAAGAGCTGGTGGGTTGCTTCCAATCATTAGCAACAATTCTTCAAAAGAGTTAGCTTCTGAACCCGTGAGATTACGTTTGAAACTAAACATCCAACTTCCATCCATAGAGATCATTTCAACCAAATTTGCGTCTCTATTTGTTGAGAGTTTGTACAGTGCTGGAAAAGATGAAGAAAGAGAAGAATTTCCCCTCCAGATATCGTTCCAAAAGGAGATCGTTGCACCAGAATGGATAATTAATCTTGAATTTGTACTCACCAAATAGGCTATAGTTGATATTGTTTTCTAACAAGAGACACCGTGTGCAGATTTGACTTGATTTGGAATCAGCTAGAGAAATTATCACCGTATTTATCAACTATAATTTTATACCACAACCTGTTCTTCTCTTGGCCAAACCTCCAACACCATTTCGCAAGCATGGCTAGATTCATCATCTTCAGATTACAGACTCCCAAACCTCCTTTCTCGTTGTCAGCACAAACTAATTCCAACTAACCAGATGTGAGATCTTGGCAGCACTATTATACTCCCAAAGGAAGTTTCGCATTTTACGTTCTAAAATTTTGATAATAGAAGCCGGGGCCTTGGAAAGAGAAAAGTAGTAAATAGGGAGCGAGCTCAAAATGCATTTCAATAGAGTAAGTTTACCTCCCTTATAGTGAAATTTGCCTCAAAGCAGACAGTCTCTCTTCAAATTTCTTAATAATGATGTTCCATATTTGTTTAGAATTCGCTTTTGCTCCCAATGGCATGCCCAAGTACATGAACGGAAGATTTTCAGTGGCGCAACCAAATTCTGAAGCCCAAATTGAGATGTCAAGCACATCTCCAATTGCTATAAGTCGAGTTTTCGACGTATTAACCTTTAATCCGGCAATGTATTCAAAACACTTGAGCGCGGAAATAGGTTGTGGAGCTCATCTCTGCTATGATCAATGAAGAAAATTGTGTCGTCAGCATAGTGTAAATGGTTTACAATAATACTTGAAGGAGACACTGAAAAACCACTAAACAACTAAAGATTTGACGCTCTATCCATGTATCTAGAAAAGCCCTCCATGGCTATATTGAATAAGAGCGGCGAGACCGGACAACCTTGTCTGACTCCATGAGAACTAGAAAAATAACCAAATGGTGAGCCATTAATTATCACAGAGAAGGTTGATGTAGAGTAACAAAACCTAAGCCTCTTGCAAAGTTTTGTGTCGAAACCCATTTTGTTTAAAACAAACTCCAAATACTTCCAATTAATCTTGTCGAAAGCCTTTCCAAGGTCTATTTTGCAAATTATTCCTTCCTTACCCGATTTCAGTCTTGAATCAACCAACTCATTTGCGATTAAAGTACCATCAATGATTTGCCTTCCTTCAATGTAAGCACACTGCACATGTGAAATGAGCTTGTCCATTACTAACTTTAACCTTGTAGCCAACACTTTTGAGATGATTTTGTAAACACTTGTGAGTAGGAAAATTGGCCTATAGTCCTTAATGGTTTCAACATAATCTTTTTTCGAAACAAGAGTGATAAATGTAGAGTGCTTGACATCGATTTGTCCAGTAGAGCAAAACTCATTCACCGTACTCATTATTTCCGCTTTTATAAAGCCCCAACAATTCTTGAAAAATAAAATTGGGAAACCATCTGGACCGGGCTCTTTGTCACAACCAAGATCTTGAATAGCCTTCCCAACTTCGTCTTCAGTGAAAACAGATTCCAGGATTTCAGCTTCTTGAGCATTAATCTTGTCAAAAACAATATCTTCAAGTTCCAGTCTGATTACTTCTTCTTCTGTGAACAAAGTGTTGTAGTAGTCTACAATATCTTTGTTGCGAGTATTCTTGTCGTCCACCAATTCCTCGTTAATATAGAGTTGTTTTATTCTATTGTGCCTTCTTCTTGCTGATGCTTTGCTCATGAAAAAAGATGTGTTTTTGTCCCCTTCTTGCAGCCATTGAGTCTTGGATTTGATTTTCCACGTAATTTCTTCCATTTGTGTTGTTTTATCGAATTCAAACATTAGTGAGATGATATTGCTAATCTCCACTTCAGATAAAGTATTCTCCTCCGCAAAGCTGTCAAGAGTATGAATTTCAGATAAGATGTCATTCAACCTTGTGTTGGTGTGTTTGAATACCTACTTATTCCATATCCGTAGCTTTTCTTTGAAAGCTTTTAACTTCAGCCAAAGTACCGTACTTGGAGAACCTGCAAAAACGAAAGATAACCACCAATCTTCCAATAGTTTAAGAAAGCCATTCTATAGGAACCACATTGCTTCAAACCTAAAAGGACTAGGTCCCCAACTAGGGTCGGAAATATCTAGTATGATGGGGATATGGTCAGAGGTTGGCCGGGATTTAGCAAGTTGGGAAATGAATGGGAAGTGTGTTTCAAAAGATGGAGAGATTAAAAATCTATAAGTCTGCACATCACCGGATTTATTTGTCTATTGGACCAAGTGTACCGAGCACCCTTGAGTGGTAGATCGATTAGGCTATGCTGCTCAATAAACTTGTTGAATTGTGTCATACTCCTTGTAATCTTTGTACAATTCTTCTTTTCATCACATTTTTTGATTGTGTTGAAATCCCCTCCTATGCACCAAGGAAGATTCCATAATCTACAGGTTGTATCCAATTCAACCCAAAAGTCTGATATTTCCAATGGGTTGTTAGGACCATACACATTCTTCAACATCCAACTAAAGTTATCTTACTTTTTTGTACATGAAATTGATAATGTATATTCCCCCATGAGTGAGTCATTGACATCTATGAAATCTTTATCCCATAAGATAAGCATCCCTCTGAGCTACCAACATATTGTTGGTATGTCCAACCCACATTTGTAAATCCACAAATTTGTTTGATGTCAGATTGCGAACAATTCATCATTTTTGTTTTCTGCAGCATAACGATTGGAGCTCTGCATAACTGAATCATCTTGTGTACTACTAAACGTCTGTTTGTTGAGTTTAAACCCCACACATTCCAATCTAGTATCGATATACTCATTGGGAACTATGATTAACCCTTGCTTTAGATTGTCTTCTCGAAGATGGTGAATTAATGTCAGTTGCAGTAATTCCGAGCCTCTTCCACTCATACTTCAGTTTCTTTGGTACAACTTGGAGAGAGTCGGATGCGTCCAAATTCACGGATGACGCTTAAACGTTTGATGTAGGTTCAAAACCTGGGGGATACAACAGGCTACTCGTGGGAATCGGTGGGATCATAATCAATAGACACCATAAACGAGTCCTCTAAACTTAACATAGGAACAACTCTTTCCTTGGGTTCATGTATGGAGATTTCGTCCTCCCCATCTATATGAATTGTTTGCTGAACTACAAAATCTTCTGTTGGGAGAATTTTTGTTGGTAAAATAGGTATTGGTTTCAGTATTGGTCTTGAGGTGGAGACAGCAGTTAGGAGAAACTTTCTGGAATGGTTTGGCATTGCCTTGAAACCGATACCCAAGTACACACCTAGATCAAAGAGACGAGTCACCTCCTTAATTAACCGATTTGGTATGATAAATCGCTGGGGTTGATTTAGGTTGAAAGTTTTACTTGAAAAGGTAAACAATGTTGTTGGATTTGTATATGTTGGTGTATGGGTTTTGGATTGGATTTGTGTTGGCTTGATAGGGGTGATGGATTTTGGGTTGGGTATTGAAGGGTTTATAATGATAGAACGGGTTGTGGGAGTGGACAGTGGTCGAATGGGTGGTATGTTGATGTTGATGGTGGTTTTTAAACAAAGGGTAAAATCGTAAAACCCCAAATAACCTAATGTCACCGGTGACACATTTATTAGGAAATTTAATGCATATAGTAAATAATTAATAGGGGTATTTTTTCGAATTAGGGTTACAACGAACAAAACCCTAATTCCCCTCTGTGCCAAAGGCAAATCATGCCAGCCACACCTAGCCCAAGCTAGCCGCACCTCTGTGCCAATGGAAAATCATGTCAGCCACATCAAACGCGCCAAAGCATGCCAACCATGCTAGCCGCACCTCCGTGCCAATGGAAAATCATGCCAACCACAC
The DNA here is from genome assembly GCA_023531295.1 of Papaver armeniacum. Classification (NCBI taxonomy): domain Eukaryota; kingdom Viridiplantae; phylum Streptophyta; class Magnoliopsida; order Ranunculales; family Papaveraceae; genus Papaver; species Papaver armeniacum. The sequence continues at coordinate 347,814 of JAJJWW010008259.1, read as the reverse complement.
CTAGCCCAAGCTAGCTGCACCTTTATGCCAATGGCAAAGCATTCCAGGCATACCAAACGCGCCGAAGCATGCCAACCATGCTAGCCGCACCTCTATGCCAATGACAAATCATGCCAGCCATACCAAAATGCGCCGAAGCATGCCAACCATGCTAGCCGCACCTCCGTGCCAATGGCAAATCATTCCAGCCACACTTAGCCCGAGCTAGCCGCGCCATGCCAAACACACTCTGCCTTGGCCCTAGATACGCTGGTCACGCCATGCCAAGCCAAACACCCTTACCTTGGCCCTAGTCGCGCCATGCCAAAGTAGCGCCCGCACCTAGGCTTGTAAACCATGCAACCTAGGCCAAATTGGCCACGCATGCCATTTGCACATGCCAACACGCTCGCTGGTAGCTTTTTCTACCAAGGCGCGACCCAAATTGGCCACGCATGCCATTTGCATATGCCAACACGCTCGCTGGTATCTTTTTCTACCAGGGCGCGACCCAAATTGGCCACGCATGCCATTGGCACATGCCAACACGCTCGCTGGTAGCTTTTTCTACCAAGGAGCGACCCAAATTGGCCACGCATGCCATTGACACATGCCAACACGCTCGCTGGTAGATTTTTCTACCAGGGCGCGACCCAAATTGGCCACGCATGCCATTGGCACATGCCAACACGCTCGCTGGTAGCTTTTCTAAACACGGGCCACGATTCAACTTGGCCACGCATGCCATTGGCGCATGCAAAATACGCATGCTGGTAGCCCAACTTGCAAGCCGTGCAACCTAGGCCAACTTGGCCGTACGCGCCATTGGCACATGCCAAAACCCACGCTGGTATCCTAACTTGCAAACGTGCAACCTACCGCCAAGGAATTCCGAACATGCCATTGGCACATGCCACACACGCCACTAGAATCTCTATGCATTGCCACTTACACTCAACGTATAACCTACCACCAAGGCATTCCACATGCCATTGGCACATGCCACACACGCCACTACCAGATCTGGCATTGCCACTTGCGCTCGAGGTGCAACTCGCAACAAAGGCATTCCGCACATGCCATGGGCACATGCCACATGTGCCCCTAGCAGCACCACGTGCACTCAAGATGCAACCAACACTCGAGACATCAACACAAGGGGGATGCTTTCCGGGGTCTTGGTTTGGTGGTCACGACTTGCGGCGTACACTACGCTCACATTAAGAAAGCGTGAATAGGAATAAAGCGGTCAAATAAATGAGGAAATAATGGTGAAAACGTTTTCATCCATTAACACCATGCGGTTACCACCCCCTCCCATTATTTCACCCTTCACTCTCTTCCTTCATGAGGCCGAGTCGTTTCAATCTCGACTTGTATAAATAGGTCTTACCTATTTCCACCGGACAACAAGTCTCGGTCGGGAGAAAAATACAACACTCTCGGAAAAGGCAACTTTGCAAGCTCTCCAAAAAGCTTTCATCTCTTGCAAGCTTCCTAAGCTTTCACTTTACGATACAAGTCGAGATACTACTCTCCCAGTGTTCGGTCTCAACACCTTTCTTTGCTTCCCTCCCCAAATCAACCCTTCTCCTCCACTTTTCTACGAGAAGCAAGTCCGGGCACGGCCATTTCTTGGTTTAGGCCGGACTTGTACATATTGATCTCTAGAATCTATAAAGTGCTCACGTGCAGCACATTTGTTTAGGGTTTAAACCAGTTTCTCACTCACCCACCGAATTAACCGAAATCGGCGGAAATGATTTTCACCCATAAACAGTTGATTAAGCTGAGAGTGGATGGTGGTGTTTATTGTTGTTGTGTTGGTGTAATGGTACAGGTAGTGGGAATGGACAATGGTTGAATGGGTGGGATGCTATGTTGTAAAAGGCGAGCGCCTTTGGCGCTTAAGCACCAAAGGCGTTCTAGGCGTAAGGTCAATGCCCAAGAAAAACGTCCAGGCGCCAAATTATACTTCATTACGGTTTTTTCTAAAAAAAAAGGCCCTCTCCTGGGGCGCCTTAGGCGCTGGGCTTGGCGCCTCGCCTTGCCTAGCGCCTTTTACAACATTGGTGGGATATAGGTTGGGCTAAGAGTGGTTGGTGGTGTAGATTCAATCGACGGTTTGAAGGATGGAGTTACAGGAGAGGGATCCACATCGATATCCATGTCAGCTGCCAGCTCAGTAAGAGTGTCCACGGGTACAACTGGTCTCCAAATTTGTTTGTATTTGAGGCGCCTTTTCTTGCTCCGTACTCTAGTACTTGTAGATCCATGATGACCGGGTCTTATTGGAATATCTTTGGAAATATTGTTTCTTAATGATGAATTAGCTAAGATTGGTGCATGTGGTGATGTGATCTTGCTAACATTAATTGGTTCCCTAAAATGTGGAAGAAAATTCCTTTGCTTCGATCTACTGACCTCCATAAGATCCGCCAGCTCTGATGTGCGTTTCCCATTTGACTCGGTTATTTCCAAATTTGGCGGTGGCAAGATAACAACATTCTTCTCAATGTTTGAATATCTTCCCGTTACTGCAACATGAGCCATGATCATGCGTTTACCAACAAAGATCTTAATTATCCTGGGGATGCAGTTTATGCCCTTGCTATTTTTGATCTTCAAATGAATAGCTCATCTTGTAGTTTTAACGTTGCTGGATCAACTAACAAGATGTTTCCACAAAAATCGCCTAAAGCATGTATAATTTCGAGTTTCCAGAACTGAAATGGTACTCCGTAAATTTCAACATTAAAATCATAATGATGAATGATTTGTGAGTTCCAAATACGGTTATGCCATCTGTAAACTGAACATATCAAGTTGTTGGATGTGAACTTGAACTCCAGATTTGCCTTGGATAACATTGAATCAGCATGAAAAATGGCCAATGTTGAATTGAAGGGGTAAATTGCAAATTGCGACTCAATTTGCAAGATATGACAAAGGTCTAAACCAATACTCTGCCAAGATTGTACCACCGTTGGGGCTGATATGACAAAAGCATTTTCCAAGCTACCAAGATGATCTTTTGCATCATGTATTTTTAGGTAAGAACCAAATCTCTGAGGTAAAGGTAAACGGAGCCGCAACTCTGTCACATAAAAAAGGGGAGCTGCTTGGTTTTTGTTTATTAGTTGGACGATGGTTTTGATGTGGTGCAGTATTGTACACAGATTGTGCATAGGTTCTTGCAGGTGATGTAGGAAGGTTATGAGATGGTGATGGTTGTTGGACTGAAGAATGTTTTAAAGGCTTAGTCAAAAAGGATATGATGGATTCTAAAGCAGTAGAGATAGCAAACCAACCTTCAAAATTGTGACCAGCTGGAATGAAGATGGAGATTGGATCCAATCTCGGATTTGGTCTGGCAAGAATAATATGGATGTAGAATCCTTTCTCATTGGTTAATTTTGTTGCACAGAATCATTTTTGGTTATCTTCAAACTTTCATACCTTTTTGCCACAATCACCATTCTTAGCAGCTTCGAACATCATATATTGTAGATCTAAAGCCAACGAATGAGTGAATGTTGCTTTTGTAGAACCATTTGTGAAAAATTCTGTGAGAGTGATGGGTGCGAAAGGAATGATTTTGCTACAAAAAAATCTAAAGAATTTCTTTTCAATCTGGACATGATGGTTATTCATGGCTTAAGGATGGTACCTATAGGAAATTTAAGGAAAACTAAGGAAAATTAAGGGTGAAAACTAGGGTTCTAGATCCTAACAGGGATGAAGCAAAGTGATATTTTTGGGGAGAGAGAAGCTCTCATTTTTTTGCTCTCTGTCAGCAAAACGGAATACTACTAGCTCTGTCAGCAAAACGGAATCAATTCAGATATTTTCCTGTCAAATTAAATTTTATAAACGGCTCTTAGGTTTGCAATGTTGATCACCAATTGGCAACGGATTGGATGCTCACTAATAGTCCGTCATGGGCTATCAGCAAACCTCAACTTCTTTTTCTGTTTAAGAAAACACCACTAAACCGAGCCTCTCCATCCAAGAAAACACTGATCCGAGCCTCTCCATCTGCTGCTGATTGGTTTTTAAACTCAACTTTTTTTACCACCAAAGTATTCTCTGTCGATTTAACTTAGCTTTTTTTAACACGTTTTTCATTTCACTGAGCCGAGCCTCTCCTTTTTTTGACACGTTTTTCATTTCACTGAGCCGAGCCTCTCTATCACCTTCATACCATGAAAGATATACACAATTGGTAACAGTAAACCAATGGAGATCTTGTTCTTTGTTGGTGAGAATATTGGTGTGTTTTCAATGGATGGTGGATAATGGAAATGCAAAGCATATGGAACTTTGGTTTAAGTACTGCTAAGAACTGGACTATCAAGCAATCTGCGGAACCCATAGCTAATGGAGGGGCTTGGAATTTTGGTTTAAGTAGAAGACTCTCCAACACTCAAATTGAAGAAGTCACTGGCCTCATTTCAAGTATCCAGGATATTTTTGTGGGCTCTGAAGAGGACACTCTTTCTTGGTCGATTGATAAAAATGGGATGATTGATAAAAATGGGATCTTTACGGTAAAGTCTGTGTATTCTTGGCTTGCTAAGGAGCGGGATTTGGAGACGAAGAACCTAGTATTTGGTCGAGGTCTTGGCCACATAAAGGTTGTTTCTTCTTATGGCAGGTATACCACAAACAAATAGCTACTCAAGATGTGCTTTACAAAAAAGGAAAATTGCTGGTCAATGGTTGCAATTTGTGTCGGAAAGATGGCGAATAGGTTACTCATTTACTGTTCCACTTCCTCTTTTCAACAAAAGTATGGCAATACTTTATGTCTTTTTGCTAGGATTGATTGGGTAATGCCGAATTGCATTGATATTATAATTAAGGGCTGGAGAATCAAAAATCTGTCTCCAATTGGTGAAGTACTTTGGCAAGTTCTACCGGCGGCAATCACTTGGACCATTTGGAACAGCAGAAATGATGTTATCTTCAACTATGCGACAACGAATGAAGACCAAGTGATGCTTCAAGTGAAGATTCAAGCTTATAATTGGTGTAGAAATTTAGAACCTCTTAAAGGGATCTCTCTAGAAAATGTTACCGCGAATTGGTCTCAATTCTTTGTAGCTTAATGGGTTGTAAGCTTTTTTGGGTTGTTTTTTTCTCTTTTTTGGATGAGTTCGGCTTGAGTTTCTCAGTGCCTTCTCTGTGTTTGGGATCTTTGTTCTTCGCTTACTTCCTGTAAGCTTTTTTCAATGAATTATTATCTTTGCCGGAAAAAAAAAAGCATATGGAATATTGGGAGTACAACAAATGTACTGTCCTTATAAAAATGGCAAACGCTAATCCTAGTTTCAAGTGCGTATCTGCTGGTCTTCGTAGAAGCCTTGAGAGGATTTGACCACAATGGGGAGAGTGTAATTACTTGGGAAGATGGATTTCATTCTAGCAATAAAATACAGAATACCACAGCATAAAATCAACTGAGCTCGGCACGTTCAGGCTTTTCTGATGGAATGACTTACCAAGGGATCTCACTCCAATATCCGAAGTCCCAAGGTCGAAAGGGTGTCAGAAGTAAAAACTTATCCATCAAAATCTAGTTCATCAGTACATGCACTTTTTTTTCTCTTTTACGATTCCTGCACCTCGAGTTTTCTCAACAGTTTACATAAACTAAATGGTAGGAAGATAACAATATAGCTGTAAAATTGAGGGAAGTGATTGTTACTGAGATAATGACATCTACTAGTTATAATCTGTGCTTTAACTTAAGTTGGACTCACGAGTGTAGTCTAGTTAGTACATTGTCAGCGAGGGTAAAACTCCGTCATTGATACCTCATTCACGCTTATGTTGCCAACATCTTCAGAAGGGACGATGGGTTCTAATTCACCACGTAATAGAAGTGCAGACGGTAATAACGGTGATGGAAGAGGGACGGAGTGGTTATTGAACATGTGAATAATCGATGTCATTGTGGGCCGATTGGCTACATCTTCTTGAACACATAACAAACCAATTTGGATGCATCTCATCACTTCAGTTGTTGAATAACATTCTCTTAGTGTTGTATCTAACAATTCTATAGATTTCCCTTCCTTCCAAAGGCCCCATGCCTGCAAAATAGGGTTAAAATGGTTAGTGTGCAGTAATGAAGTTCATCTGGCTTATTTATCTCTATAAATGAGCAATTACATGTCCAAAAACTGCAGAAACAAAATTAATACTCACGTAGATTAAGACTGTATCAGCACCTTCTAATCCACCAAAAGAGTTACTCCTCTTTCCGCACAGGATCTCTAGAATTAACACACCGAAACTATAGACGTCTGATTTTACAGAGAATTTACCATGCATTGCATATTCTGGAGCCATATATCCACTGCAAAGCCAGTAGCATTAAATGGAAAAGATCTTTCAGCAGTTAATTACTTGGTCATATGTATACTGAGAGACATGCAATTATGAATAGATAGAGTACTTACAAAGTTCCACAAATTCGTTTTGTGCTGTCTTGATTTTGATTCAACATGAAAATCCTAGCCATTCCAAAGTCTGAAATCTTGGGCACCATATCTTCTCCTAATAATACGTTGCTGGCTTTGAGATCTCGGTGAATAATCTTAAGTCGAGAGTCCTCGTGGAGATAGAGAAGTCCTTTAGCAATGCCTCCTATAATCTTGTATCGCCTTTCCCAATTCAAATATTTGCATTTTATAGGATCTACACACACAGTCAGTAATCAACACGTATGAATTGACAAGTTTTTTCACTGCGAGTGATATAGAAAAGGAAAGCCAAGAAGCCAAACCAAATAAAAATTGATCGAGACTTCCATGCTTCATAAACTCGTAGACGAGTAGCTTTTCATGTCCATCTAAACAGAAGCCTAAAAGTCTTACAAGGTTTCTGTGTTGTAGTTTGACCAATAATACAACTTCATTCTTAAATTCTTCTTCACCTTGACATGAATTGTTCGACAATCTCTTCACCGCTATCTCTTGTCCATCTGAGAGTGTACCCTGACAAATGCAACAAATGGGATAAACTAAAAAGTGTTGTCATTATAAAGCCACCATGATATACAATCCTATTGATAATACCTTGTATACAGTACCAAATCTGCCTCGCCCAAGCTTATTCGCATCTGAGAAATTGTGTGTAGCCACACTTATCGTACTGAATTTGAATTGCAGAGATTCAGCACTTTGAATCTCATCTTCAAATGTAAGCAATAACAAAAAAACTAGAATTAAATGACTATTAAGATCTAATTTCGGAAATGTTCAAACTATTGTGGGTCATTCCTACAATTGGAAAGCTTACATTCAATTTTCATTTTAAGTACTTTCTTCCTTTTCTTTATGCAGCAATACAAAGTGGTTATAATGGATAATATTGTAATCACTGAAGGAACAACTATAAGAAGGATCACCAAAAGCGAAAGCGAAACCTTTTCCTTTCCTGCAAGAACATGTATAAATTCACATATTAATTAAAATCAACAATATTTTGTTTGTCTCCAAACTAAACCATTTAAAACATCGGATTTTCAATACAGCGTATATGTTTTTAAATGCTTACTCATAGAAGATGAAAATGGTGGTGAAGTTGCGTTGGGTATAGGGGACGAAAGTGGTGGTGAAGTTGCGTTGAGTAGATAATAAGGAAACGTCTCATACCTAAAATAGCAGCTCCAACAAATAATTCTACCGCCTACTCTCCGGCTAAACTGTTCTCTAAACTCATTAATTTCCCCACTAAGACATTGAGTGCAATTTTCTACTGATAAATCAGAAGAGCACTGAGATAGCGCATATATTTTCTGCGAGCGTGAAACGTCTATGCTTTCAATAGCATACAAATTTTTACTAGTTGAAGAAGAAGAGGAGGAGGAGAAACCATTAGTAGCAACTTTAGCCAAAAGATTATTCCTCAATTTTTCGAATCCTTGATTAAACTCATTCGAGTTTGTAGCTGAATTTGCATTAGGGATAATAAATGACGGTGTATCTCGCATGATTGAGAAGAATGATTCATAGGAAAATCTTAAAACAACTATTTCTTTCCATGCAATAACTGCTTCTTTAGAGTTTGGGCAGAGGCGTTGTACTTCTTTTGCGGCTAGGCCAACACTGAATTGACATTCTTCTGGTGTAATATCACCTCTGCACTGATAAGCCATAGGCAGTATTAGGCTTTTGACCGACTGTGTCGTTGTAATATCCATTACCGATAATAGCTTTGTCGAATGAATTTGTTAAAGAAGACAGCACAAGATTAAGGTTTGACTGATATGTATTAGAGGTGATATTACCTCCAGAACACAAGGGGAAAACGTTATTCATATCATTTTGTGCATTAGTTTTCAACACATAGCACTGTATGTTGAATACCAGAATTGTAAAAAGAATTTTTGTGAACATCTGAAAAAAACTACCCATATTTCTTCTTTGTTTTTGTGATAATGTGCATTCAATAATGGAAAGCTAACTTGAATCTTTCAGGCATACCTGTTCTTGAGTTGGTTTTTAGACTTGTACAAGGTCAATATCAAGGAAGTCAATTGGTGGAGAATATTGAATGATCCATTTTTTATGTTTGGCAGATAAGCCGAACACTATTTGATTATTCATAAGATAGTTGAAAAACAACGCGAAATTGTGTCTTGCACTTCCATCCCCGCTATAAGGGGGTCAAATCGCATAATCTAATAACTTCATAGGAATTATTGATATATGAATCATGGAGTATATCAATTTTCTAACCAAAGAGATTACATTTCACATTTTTTTTTTAATCCGAGTACCAACGGAATTAGTTTTTGATTGCAAATCAGCTTGGAATAAATGTTTTTTAATCATCATAATCACCCTTTCATCGTAATCACCCTTTTGTTGGTGGGTTGTGCAAACATTCTAGGAAGATTGGGTCTCTTTATTTGGAAACCTTGCATGAAAGAGATGATGGTGCTTATGTTGGAACAATTGCCGATTTCGCACCTGCAAAACAAAGATTAGAACACAAAACAAAGTGACGGCTGAGTCACGACCAGGTCGCTCTTTTTAGGACGTTTCGTGGCTCTGCCTTGAATTTTGTGCAAGCAGTTCTTTCTCCGTCACAACACCCCCAGATAAAACAGCCGAGAAAAACTCTCTTTCGATCTCTCACGCACACAATGAGAAATCGATCACTTCTACTCTCTATTCTTGCTAAGTATTTTTGGTCTCTTGATTCTTAGAAAACAATGGTGTAAAACTTGTGTTTTCTTTCTGTTCTCAAAATTGTTTTTATAAATAATAAATTGGATTAATTGATGCAGTTAAAATTCCATTCGAAACAGTCAAAAACGGGCAAATAAATCATACCATAATTAGTGCAATTAAAACATAATTAAGTGTAGTAAAAACGGTTTGAAAAAATCTTTTTAAAAGAGCAAAAAATACTTTCCAAATTCTAGAGACCTCTCAAGACCCCGCTCCCGGACTAATTTTATATATATATATATATATATATGCACCATCAGTAGGGGGGGGGGGATTCGATCCTGAGACCTAACCCTCCAGGCCCAAAATGCTTAACCACTGGGCCAAGCTCGAATTGTTGATATAAATGTACAAAAGAATTATTTTAAAACATATATCCCAACAATCCCCCACTTATATTTTTAAAATCATTGAGCAAGATCCATATAGTTGAGTGCATAAGTAAAGGTATCTTTCGATTTTGAACCTTTACATAATATTAAATTCTCTGAACTCAGACACAGAGTGAACATATGTCTTTGAACTCTATGGAGAGAACAGATTACTTAACACACACACAAATATACTAAGATTAAAGTCCTAAATGCCAGCACATTACGGCCTTGTGCTTATCCCAGTTTCAATGAATGTTCTAGATAACTGCCCATGTTCCCATAGAAAGCGGCCACACTTTCTCATTCACATAGGTGAGTCAATCAAAGTTACTCCACGTAGCTTGGTACCCCACTCTCTATACGAGGGTATAGACTTCATTAGGAGTTAAAGAACTCAACCTTAACCCGCTTTAGGATATCATGCCATGGGAAAGGTGCATGATTCTATCTCCATATCATTTGTGAATCGTTATTCCCTTTGAACCTATTTCTAGGTGGGTATCCATCACAAAATGACTCAACTTCCAGTGGACAAAAAGTCTCATGCCTTTAGAGGTATATAATACATTTTCTCTAGCTAATCCTTTCGTCAAAGAATCAGCTAAGTTCTCTTCCGACCAAACATGATACACACGTACAACACTAGTTTTGAGAAACTCTCTAACTGTGTTGTGCTTTCGACGCATTTTTCGATTCTTACGGTTATAAAAACAGTTCTGTACTTTTTCAATAGCAGCCGCGGTACTATCAGAATGGATCATAATAGTTGGTACCGGTCTATCCCATACGGAATTTGAGAAAGCAAGTTTATCAACCATCATGCTGCTTCACTAGCTGCTGCTAATGCTATCAATTCAGACTCCATCGTCGATTAAGCCAGAATTGTTTGTTTCTTTGACTTCCAAGACACAGCGCCACCAGCAATATTAAACAAATATCCACCAGTAGCCTTGGAGTCATCTGAAAGAGAGTTCCAATCAGCATCGCAGTATCCTTCAAGGATCTGCAGGAAATCTCTTATAGTGTAATCCTAGCTTAACGGTCTTTTAAGATACCACATAACCCTCTCAACTGCATTCCAAGTGTTCCAAACCAGGACAACTGGTAAACTTGCATAAAACCCCACCGCATATGCAATGTCCGGTCTAGTACAATCGGTTGCATAACGAAGACTACCAATTATACTAGCATATTGATTTCCTAATGCTATCACCAGTATTCTTAAACAGTTTAACACTAGCATCAAAAGGTGTACTCACAGGTTTACAATCAAAGTAGTTGTACTTCCTCAAAATCTTTTCAATATAATGAGATTGATCCAAAGAGATACCATCATTATTTCTAGTAATCTTAATTCCCAGAATTACACTAGCTTCACCCAAATCTTTCATTTCAAAGTTAGACTTAAGCATATTCTTAGTTTCTTGAACCACAGCCAAGTTTGAACCAAAAATCAGCAAATCATCCACATACAAATAAATCAAGATGCATGCATTGTTTTCAAACTTATATATGCATTTGCCACTTTCATTAATTCTGAAACCATGTGAAATCATCAAATTATCAAATTTTTCATGCCATTTCTTAGGAGATTGTTTCAAACCATAAAGTGACTTATCTAACTTACATACTTTTTGTTCTTAACGTGGAATAACAAAACCTTCAGGTTGTTCCATGTAAATTTCTTCTTCTAATTCGCCATTTAAAAAAGATGTTTTAACATCCATTTGATGAACAACAAGATTATGCACAAAGCGGCAACAACAATCAAAACACGAATAGAAGTCAATCTTGTAACAGGAGAATAAGTATCAAACAAATGTACATCTTCTCTTTGTCTATAGCCTTTAGCTACCAACCTAGCTTTGTATTTATCTACTGAACCATCAGGGTTCAACTTCCTTTTAAGTACCAATTTACAACCTATTGCTTTGCAACCAATGGGTAAATCTGCTAGGTTCCAAGTTCCATTAAGATTATGGGAGTCCATTTCATTATCTATGGCTACCTGCCAAAACCAGTTCGGGAGAATTAAGTGCTTCTTAAAGACTATAAGGGTCTTCCTCTAGAGTATAAACTTCAAAGTCGAACCAAGTTCGTCATGAGTCCTAGCCCTTTTGCTACACCTAGGTTCAATTTCAACATCTCTAGTTTCTTCTTTTCTAAGTTCTTCTATTCTAAGTTGAGAACTTGTACTAGGTACATCACTAGTTAGAGAACCCCCACTATTTCTAGATTTAAAATGAAATCTATCTTCAAAGAAATCAGCATCAATAGATTCAATAATAACTTTATTATTAAGATCAAAAAATCTATAAGCTTTACTGTTTTGATCATACCCAACAAACACACATTCATAAGCTTTACTAGCTAATTTGATCTTTTAGGATCAGGAATACGAACATAACCCAAACAACCGCATTCTTTAAAATAAGAAACATTAGGTTTTCTATTTTTCCAAAGTTCATAAGGTGATTTTTTTTTTTTTTTTGAATTTGTAACACGATTCAAAACATAGAAGACAGTCAACAAAATTTCGCCCCACCAATGAGAGGCAGCACCGGAACTTAACAAACATGCAGTCACAAGAGTAGTAAAAGTACGATTTTTTCTTTCAGCTTTGCCATTCATTTCAGGGTTATAAGCAGCGGTTTTTTCATGTATAATTCCACAAGATTCATAAATTTCAGTGAATGGTTTAGAATCATATTCAGTGCCTCTATCACTACGAAATCTCTTAATTTTTCTACCAAATTGATTTTCAACTTCAGCAATAAAAACCTTAAATTTTTCAATAGCTTCATTCTTGTGACTTAGGAAGTAAACATAAGTATAATTTGAAAAATCATCAATTAAATTCATCACATATCTTTTTCCGTTTCTAGTCAATATACCTTCAAATTCACACAAATCGGAATGCACTAACTCTAAAGGCTCAGATTCTCTAACAACAGATTTATGGGAACTCTTGGTTATTTTTGCTTGACTAGAAGATTCACACTTTTCAAAATAATGCATGGATAGTTTTGGAATAATACCTTGCTTGCACATGGTATCTACTGAGGAGGTGGTAACTGTATGCATGGAATTTGATGTTCCATAAAATAGTTAACGCATGGCATTGATGTTCCATAAAAACATTAACGTATGGAATTGATGTCCCATGAACGTTTCACTTTTAACTCCCTGTATTTACTAACCGCCTCACCCTTATGACACTTCCTTATGACGGGCGTAGTGTACGCTGCATGCTGAAAACCGCCAAACCAATTCCCAAAGAGGATCCCCCAGTTTGTGATATGTGTTGATGTCTCGAATGTTTTTGTGGAAAACATGTAGGATAGGGTTGTTTCATGGCAAGTCGAGCTCGGGATACTTGGTAGCTTGGTGACCTTCGACGGTCGAGATTTTGTATCTTAAGAGGAAACGTAGGCGTTGATCTTTGCACGCTTTCGTTCGTTGGTGGCCGCATAGGGAAGGCCAGCATGGTGGAGCGGCTAGGTTAGCATGCCATTGGCATGGCATGGTGGCGCGGCTAGGTTGGCATGCCATTGGTGTGGCATGGAGGCGTGGCTAGGTTGGCATGCCATTGGCATGGTGTGGTTTGGCGTGGCCAAACTTAGGTTTTCGGGCTAAAGGTTACCATGCGTCGTCTGGTAACCTTGGAGGGCTAGGATTTGCTCTTGGGATTGAAGGGGGACCGTCGATTGTCGCACGCCTTCGTTTTGGTAGTCGTGTAAGGAAGGCCAGCATGGTGGCGCGTCTAGGTGCAGTTTTGCTTGGCATGTGGGGCCAAGGGTTTGGTAAGCCGTTGGCACATGGGGCGCTAGCATAACTAGGTGTAGTTTGGCTTGGCATGTGGGGCCAAGGGTTTGGCAAGCCGTTGGCACATGGTGCGGCTAGCATGGCTAGGTGCGGTTTGTCTTGGCATATGGGGCCAAGGGTTTAGCAAGCTGTTGGCACATGGTGCGGCTAGCATGGCTAGGTGCGGTTTGGCTTGACATGTGGGGCCAAGGGTTTGGCAAGCCGTTGGCACATGGTGCGGCTAGCATGGTTAGGTGCCAAGGAAAGGTTTGGCTTGGCTTGGCTTGGCATGTGGGGCCAAGGGTTTGGCAAGCCGTTGGCACATGGTGCGGCTAGCATGGCTAGGTGCGGTTTGTCTTGGCATGTGGGGCCAAGAGTTTGGCAAGCCATTCGCACATGGTGCGGCTAGCATGGCTAGGTGCGGTTTCATGTGGGGCCAAGGGTTTGGCAAGCCGTTGGCACATGGTGCGGCTAGCATGGCTAGGTGCCAAGGTAAGGTGTGGCTTGGCTTGGCATGTGGGGCCAAGTGTTTGGCAAGACTAGAGCTGGCAAACGGGCGGGCCGGGGCTGGCTTGTTACGGGTTACACGGGTTCGGGTTAACACGGGCCAAAACCCGCTGGTCGAGATTCTTCACGGGTGGTCATTTCTTCAACCCGCGCCCGTAACGGGTAAAGCTTGCGGGCTTACGGGTTAACCCGGCTTCTTCAAAATTAAAACTTAATTGGTAGTCCTGCTTAAATTTTGACCATCTGCAATCTCTATTAAACACAAAAATCAAACACAAATCCATCCAATTTCAACACATAAATCAAATTCAGATCAATACAACACAAAAATCAAAACCCATTTTAAATCTCTATTCAATTTCTGAAACTCCATCTTATTCACAATCACGGAACTTCAAACCAACATTTCCATTTAGTTGAGGACCTGATAATTTTCTGATTTGGAAAAAACAAAGCAATCATAAACTCAGTACTGACAGTATATCAACAATACTAAAAAATGAAATAGAGAAGGTTGTTGCTATCCACCGTTTGCAATCCATCCTGTTGGATGTGGTGGTGAGTTCAAGCTCATGACCCCAAGAGCATTAGCGGTAGATTAACAACATGCAGAGAGGGATTAAAATATCATCATCTGTGACTCCAAATCTCAATCAAAATTTATAGATTAAAAGAGCTTTAGGAAATTAATAGGAGTGAGACAACTGTAGCTTTCCTTCATCGTGTAAAGAGATTTCATTGCAATTACTAGTACAACTATAGATTAATTAAATTAGTTATCTAGCAAAGATTTAGATCTGATTGTAAATTCTAAATAGAAAAAAGCAAAGGTATCAATATGTAAAAGACAAGATGAACCCTAAATCAAATTAAAATCTTGGTACTGGTACTACATATTTTCGAGAAAAGTTAAATGGATTTAGAGAATAAGATTTGCTGATTGTAGATCTGCAGAAAAAGTTCATTTTGAACCAAGATTAAAAGGTAGATTTTTCAGAGTTCTTGTAAAGATGGGGATTTTATGAACCTAAAATCTACTAAACTCGGTTCTGATAGAGATGAGACGATGGCTTCCGCTGCTCTTTTTTTTTTTTTTTTAAGTATATGGCTGCATTGCGAGTGAAGAAAATCCAAACATTTTAGCTTTTAGGGTTATAAAGTGGGTAACATTGTATTTATATGATTTACACGGGTTTACGGGTTGATCCTGCGAGTTTACAAGCCGGGTCGGGTTTACCCGTTCTCTCACAAGCCGGCATTTCTCCAACCCTAACCCGGCTTGTTTAGACAACCAGCCAAGCCGGGCGCGGGTTTTCACGGTCCGGGCCGGGTTAATCCGCGGATTTTGTCTTGTTTGCCAGCTCTAGGCAAGACGTTGGCACATGGTGCGGCTAGCATGGCTAGGTGCGGTTTGGCTTGGCATGTGGGGCCAAGGGTTTGGTAAGCCGTTGGCATATGGGGCGGCTAGCATGGCTAGGTGCGATTTGGCTTGGCATGTGGGGCCAAGTGTTTGCCATGGGCGCATGGCGTGGCTAGCTTGGCTAGGTGAGGTTTGGCTTGGCATGTGGGGCCAAGGGTTTTCCATGGGTGCATGGCGTGGCTAGCTTGGCTAGGTGCGGTTTGGCTTGGCATGTGGGGCCAAGGTTTGGCGTGACCAAGCTAGGTTTGTGACCAAGCTAGGGCTTTGGGCCAAAGGTCGTTTGGTAACCTCGAGACGGCTAGTATTTGCTCCACAGGATTGAAGGGCGGCCGTTGATTGTCGCACTCCTTCGTTAGGGAAGGCCAGCAAGGTGGCGCGGCTAGGTTGGCATGGGGCCATGGAAAGGTGTGTTTGGCATGGCGCGGTAAGTGTGGCTTGCATGGTTTGCTATTGGCACAGGGGTGCGGCTAGCATGGTTGGCATGCCTTGGCGCGGTAAGCGTGACTGGCATGGTTTGCCATTGACACAGGGGTGCAGCTAGCACGGTTGGCATGCCTAGGCGCGGTAGGTGTGGATGGCATGGTTTGCCATTGGCACAGGGGTGCGGCTATCATGGTTGGCATACCTTGGCGTGGTAGGTGTGGATGGCATGGTTTGCCATTGGCAAAGGGGTGTAGCTAGCATGGTTGGCATGCCTTGGCGCGGTAGGTGTGGCTGGCATGGTTTGCCATTGGCACATGCGGTGTGAGAATTAGGGGTTTGGTCTGTCGAAACCCTAATTAGCATTAAAAAAAAGGTACTCTGGTAATTTTCTTACAGACAAATTAAAGGGTTCAATAAATGAGCTTGGTTTGGACACTATTACTCAAGTTCTGTGACGTCACTATCTGACTAGGGTTTTACGATTTTACCCCTAAGATAAAAACCACCATCAACATTAAGTCCTCTGCTTAGTTCGGAACAGGTGCCTTGTTGCGAGGTTAGCATATGATGGTGACAGACAATGACGGAATCAAGACGTAAATCATTGCAAAGATGGTCAGGAAAATCCGACTAACCTTTTTGAGAGGTGAAGAGAGTTTTTGATTCCCATGTTGGCGGCCCTGCATAAGTTGTACTGGGGATGCAGACCGTGGAGGGGTGAGACGAAAGTTGTTGGCTTGGTCTGGTCGTACATCACCGAGGCAAAGCGGGCGCAGTCTTGGAAGGAAAAGCGTAGCGGATGGCTTGGCACGTGGGGCCAAGAGGTGGCGTGGTCTTAGGAAGGCAAGCATGGTGGATGGCTTGACACGGTTTCTATTTGTGGCAAGGAGAGTTCATGCTCCCACGTTTGGTAGCCTTGCATCGATCTTATTCATGTATACCGTGAAGCGGTGAGGTGAGAGGCGTGACTTAATCTAGCTTCTCATCATCTTGGCTGGGTTAAGGAACATCATAATGTTGGCTCGACGAGTTGTTGGTGTCGGCTTGGCAAGCCATGGCATGGACAGCCTGGCATGATAGGGCATGCGATAGTGGAATGGACGGCTTGGCATGGTGCGTCCATGGCTAGGCGTGGTCCGGTGAGGTGAGGTGTGCACAGCTTGGGGAGGCAAAGCATAGCGGACGTCTTGGCGTGTGGGGCCAAGGCACGGCGTGAGCGGTCTTGAGCGTGGAAATTGGTCTTTACGGGACCGGTTTCCTCTTTTCCTTTCTTGGCTCAAAATAGGAAATCCTTTCCTTGTTCAAACTCCCACGTACCATGTATATATAAAAGGAGGGCTGGATTCTCTTTCGTTTCACGCCTATTTTTTTTAACCCAGCCGTGTGGTACCAGTAAAGCAAAGCGGACAAGTAAATCCCAGGTATGCCTTCCAATACTTCTTCTTTAACTTGTTTCTCTTTTCTTTTGTGTTGGTCTAAACCTTAGTTGTAGGCGTACCTTTTCATGACCTTGTGGAAAATGTTGGTGTGAATCCTAGCCGTAGGTATGTTTTGCACGAGCTTGTAGTAGTACTTAGGCATGAATACCATAGTAATGTTGACCGCCTCAACTCACTGTGCAAAGTAAGCACGCGATAGTAATTTCCATCCCTTCCCCACGAAAACCTAGTTTTTAGGGTTTACTCCTTGTTTTGGTGTGGCCGTGTGCATGGTTCCCATGGTGGGGCGCACCTCCTCGGCTCGGATAAGAATTTTATGCTGCAGGGTACGCCTTTGAAACAAACTGGCTCGCATCTTGGGTGGAAAAATAATTTTCGTGCACTTTCCGTAATAATTTCTCTTCGTATTGTTCCATTGTAGTTGTTTGGAAGGTGAAAGTAGCGTGGGAGAGTCTTCATTATGATGTCACTTGAGAAAAGTTCTGCCGTGCATCAAAGATGTTGGCAATTCCAAGCCAAACGTATATGATGAGTTCTTCACGACATCGGCCACGGTTAAGAGAAATCACCCCAAGTATGTTTCGATTCTTCTGACTGATTCGAAAAGTGAGGGAGAGGACCGATCGGTTCGTCCAGGAGGCGTAATAAGGTTTTGCTTTCAGAGGAAAGAATATCATGCCTCTCCTATTGACTTTAAAATCTCTGTGAGTCCTTTGCGTCCCTTCGAGAAATGGATGCGGTTTATGATGAGCCAGGAGAATGTAAAAACCACTTGGCCAAGGCGCGGATCGTTGGTGTTGTTGCGGCTTCCGCAGTGCTCCAGATTAGGAAAGATATTCCAGGTCTAGTTGCTTTTGTTTCCAGATGGTGTCCGGACACCCACACGGCCGTATGCAGGTTTGGTGAAATGACCATCTCCTTGGAGAGCGTGGTTGTGTTGCTAAATCTTCCCGTAATTGGAAACCTCGACGTTAGGTTGTCTGCAGATGAAGAAGAAATACGCGCCACCCTGGTTGCGAAGTCAAATGGATTCGTTCGGAAAGAAAACGAGACGAAGTGCTTCTATGACTGGTGGGTGTCTCAGTGGTTTCCTGACGAGTTGGAGTCGAACCAGAAAAATAGCATACTTCATGTCGCGGCGTTCTTGGCTCTTTGGTTATCCAGAGATATTTTTGATGATGCTCCGGTAAGAAGGAGATAAGGCAGGAACTTATCAAGTTTTCTATAAAACTGGAAAAAGGCATCGTTCTCTCTATTGGCGGTTTGTTTCTTGGTTCTTTGTACACACACTTGGATCAGCTGGTCTCGGATATGTGTGCTTCAAACGGCTATATGAAAGTGGATTCGTACATTCATGACGCCTTTCTTCAGGCATGGCTGTGGGAGCACTTTGAGAAGTACGCCCCAAAACCCTTGGCTGTACTTCCCGAGTCTTGGGGTGGCTCTGGATATCTGCTACTGGGTCGAATAGGCATCCAAAGATTGGCTCGAACCTGGTTGTATTTCTTGATAACTCGTACAAGGTTAATTTTCGTCCATGGGCTCCGGTGCATGCGTCTATAACTCAGATCAGTACCTTTGCTCATGTTCCGAACATGTCTTTGTCTTCTGATAAAGAGGATCTGAGTGTTAGAGAGATGGTGTTCATGCGAAGCTGCACGCCTGGTCATGTACCGTCTTTCTTTCGAGGATCTTGCAAAGTGATCTCTTACAATATTGATAGGGCGGCTCGGCATATGGGTTTTGACCAAGGGGTCCCACTTGTTCGTCAGTCGGTTGTTCTAAAAATCCCGTTGTCCACTATTCTCGATGCTAGTGCTCTTCCGTCGGGTCAAAGTCTCCCTTTTCTGCTTGCGAAACGAAATCCATCAACGACCTCCGAATATAACATATTTTGGCAGGATGAGTTTCTTGATATCCATGGATTCGTGAATGATGTCGTAGAAAATCGTCGCGGTAAGCCTTCTCCTGTGATTTTAGCGGAACATCCATTGCTGAGGGATCCCAAGCGAAAATCCGTTAGCCCGAATGCAGATAGTCCCCAAGTGAATGAGCGAAGATCTAAAAGCCGTGCTGGTGGTTTTCAGTCGGATCCGATGGCTCTCCTGACTTTTAGCTCTTCCAATATGCGAGTATGTATAATTTTCTTCCTGATTCAGTCGGATTGCGTATATATTTGTCTCATTTCTGAGTGTCTTTTCTTGTGCCTTGCCTAGGGTCTTAGCAGCGTGAACGCCTTCACTAAAATTGCACGTAGTCAGAAAACTGCACCTCTTGAGACCGAAGGCAGCAATGCTGAGCCTACCCATGGAGAAGGGGAATCCGATAAGGATGAAAGCTCAGAATCTAGAGATGGCTAGAGTAGTTCTTCCGATGCAGTGCTCAATCTTCCTCTAGTCGATCTGAAAGCAAATCAGTAAGTCTTCTCCATGCTCTTCTTCTTCCTTCCTTCTTCCTCTCTCTTTTTTTTTAAAAAAAAAGAGTGTCTAAGCCATGATATCACAGAGCAAAGCCGGTTCTGAAGACGAACTTGAGATGAAAACTGGTAAAGACACGGCTTTGTCTCTAGCCGTGTCAGCTAAGCCTGGTGGCTTTGAAATAGAGGCCGATCAAGATGGAAGCGTTGTTGCGACTCAGACAGCGGAGATTGCTCACATGAATGTTGGCGCAATTGTTGTTAGGAATACTTCGCCAGTTACAGATGCAGTCGCAGGCGCCACCTTTGTTCCTCCATACCTGGTTCCTTATCCGGATCACGTGTTGATTGGGGGATCTAGCGTGCCAGCTAAACATGAGGCGTTATATACCAAGATATGGTAAATCTACGGTCATATTGCCACGACCAAGAAAATTACTAGCCGATACGCACTGGTCAAGCGTGTGGAGGAAACCTTGTCTTCGATTAACGACATGTGCAACGTGACTGGTCATACGGTTTCTAAGGACGTAATCTCAAGCTGGAGGTTCCACCGTGACATGTGCATAAAGTTCGAGTTCAATGCTCCTTGGTTCGTCGACGGTTTGTCCGAGGTTGAAAAGTTGTTGGCCCAAACAGTCGAAGGTCCTTCCGCAGACATGGTGAAGAAGCAGGAAGCGGAATTCAAAAGATTGTGCAGGAAGCTTAAGTTGAAAAGGGCGGCTCTCCAGAGCATGAGGGAGGCCTTTGCTAAGAGGAGCAAGTCGTTGTTGGAAAACTTTCCTTGAATACATTTATATCTTCTGAACTTCTTTATTTTTTATTTTTGAAAGGAAAATGGAAGCGCCTGGTTTATGGTTTCCTTGGAAATGATGTTGTCTTGGTTGAAAGTGTTGCCGACATCCCAGGAAAACCATGGAACCGTGTGTTTGGTAGATGACATGGGGTGGAACAGAACATGGCTATTGTGTTTTTTTTTTAATCCCGTGAAAACTTGAAAAGGTAAACCACGCATTTTGTCTGGGTAGGACTTACTTGGTTTTTTAGGTCTCCTGATGAAAAAGGAAACTTTCCGGGTGTAAGACCAGGTTTACGGAAGCACCGTCGTGATTGTGGAAAGTCCCGATCGTTCTTGAGTTGCACGATAACCGAGTCGTCAATTCTCGGGCGGATCGTTTGCTTCTATCCTCTAGGAAGTCCCAAGTCATCCCTTGTCGTGTCATGGACCGATAGTCGGGTCGTCAGTAATCGAGTCGTCGATCCTAAGCGGGTCGCCTGCTTCTATCATCTTGATGTCTGGGTCGAAGCATGAGATCGATAGTCGAAAATTGACATTGTAACCGAAAGATCAACCTCCCACTGTGGTCCAATTGTTTGTAGGTGAAAATGGTTTCTGCTGATTTCGGTAATTTTGGGTGTACGGGTGAGAAACAATTTAAACCCTAAACAATTTACTACAAGGGAGTACTTTAGATCGAGAGATCAATCTGTACAAGTTCGGACTAAACCAAGAAATGGCCGTTCCAGACTTGCTTCGGTCACAAAGTGAAGGAGAATGGGTTGGATTTGGGGAGGGAAGCAAGGAAAGTGATGAGACCAGAATAGTTGATTCTGGAAGAGTAGTTGTGTTACTATGACTTGTATCAGAAAAGTGGGAAGGCTATCAAATGGTAAGCTAGCAAGTTTTTTCTGAGTGTTGTGTATTCCCGAATGAACTTGTTGTTCTGTGGAAATAGGTAAGACCTATTTATACAAGTCGAAGTGAAACGTACCGCCTCATTAAGGAATGGAAAAATGGGTAAGTAAATGGGAGGAGGTGGTAACCGTATGCATGGAATTTGATGTTCCATAAAATCGTTAACGCATGGAATTCATGTTCCATAAAAACATTAACGTATGGAATTGATGTCCCATGAACGTTTCACTTTTAACTCCCTGTATTTACTAACCGCCTCACCCTTATGACACTTCCTTATAACGGGCGTAGTGTACGCCGCACGCTGTAAACCGCCAAACCAATACCAAAAGAGGATTCCCCGGTTAGTGATATGTGTTGATGTCTCGAATGTTTTTGTGGAAAACATGTAGCATATATAGGGTTGCTGCTCGGGAGACTTGGTAGCTTGGTGACCTTTGACGGTCGAGATTTTGTATCTTAAGAGGAAAGGTATCCGTTGATATTTGACGCTTTCGTTCGTTGGTGGCCGCAAAGCGAAGGCCAGCATGGTGGCGCGGCTAGGTTAGCATTCCATTGGCATGGCATGGTGGCGCGGCTAGGTTGGAAAGCCATTGGCGTGGCATGGAGGCGTGGCTAGGTTGGCATGTCGTTGGCATGGCGTGGTTTCGCGTGGACAAACTTAGGTTTTCGGGCTAAAGGTTACCATGCGTCGTCTGGTAACCTTGGAGGGCTAGGATTTGCTCCTGGGATTGAAGGGGGGGCATCGATTTTCACACGCCTTCGTTTTGGTAGCCGCGTAGGGAAGGCCAGCATGGTGGCGCGTTTAGGTGCGTTTGCATGTGGCGCCAAGGGTTTGGTATAAGCCGTTGGCACATGGGACGGCTAGCATAACTAGGTGTGGTTTGGCTTGACATGTGGGGCCAAGGGTTTGGAAAGACGTTGGCACATGGTGCGGCTAGCATGGCTAGGGCAAAGTGATAAACACATTTTTGTGTCTAATTTGTCTCGATTCTATATATTAATAGTGCTCATTTTTGTACTTATAATGATGTTTTACGTGTATGTAGGTATTTTTGGCCAATAAACATTTTTCGAAAAATCGGCTCGAAAAGTTGCACCCGGAGGACACCTACTATTAGGACTCTCATTTTTGGTAAGGGGTACCCAAATTACTAAGGGGCACCCCCTAGACAGCTGCTATTTACACTCCAGCCAAGGATAGGGGGCGACCAGCTTCTTCCCCAAAATTCAAATCTTTTTCTGGCGGGAAAAATGGCAGTAGCGAAGCAGAATTTGTGTAGGATTTCTCGGCGAGTTTTGACGAGATTCAATGGCTTATTTTTGGTGGGCTGGACTTCTTATAGTATAAACCCCATTGCTGAGGCGGTATAGGAAGTTATTTTTCCAACAAGAAGTGGTATATTCTATTTTATTTATTTATTTGCAATTATTATATGATTATTTGCCTTGATCGGAAATTGTTTGAATGATTTTTTTTAAACAATTGTTATTTCTTTTGATAGAGCATACTTGGACCTAGGTTTTTGATGTTCTATGCTTCGGATTTACACTTGTTATTTTGAGAATATACTTGTTGCAATAGTTGGAATCAAATTGAACGAGAAAATTTCATGAATATAAATATTGGGTTACATCGCATTGAACTTGGAAAATAGTGGAATCTTAGCCTCAGTGTTCTTTTAATATTGATATCAACTTTTTCAGTGTTTGCTATAATTTTTAGTGAGTTTTCTAGTTTTATTTGAATCTAAAAATCATCTTTACAAGTCTGAGTGAACGACATCTTTCTTACCACTTTACAACAACTTTCAAAACCACATCAATTTTTGGCGCCGCCGACGCGGACTTGTTTTTAGGGTTTTATATTTATTTATTTTTTATTATTTATTCTTTTTATTCTTTTTTACGTTCTTGGGTATTTATCTTTTGTCTACAGGTTCTGGACCATAAATAAAATTGAGCCAAGGAGTTTGGTGATTTCATAAAGACTTGGAGCTAAAGATTAAAGCGAAAAGAACGGAAAAGAAGACAATTTTATTTTTAGTTAATTTTTTTTTTAGGGTGTGTTTATTTTTAGGAAAAAAAATAAAAAAATTGTATTAGGGTTTATCTATTTTTGTAATTTTTCTTTTCTTTTTGGACACTTTGGACTTTTGGACTTTGGGATATTATTTTTATTTTACCCTACGGAAGGGTACTTTAAATATAAACTGTTTGCAAAGAAGGAGGACAATTACGATATTGTCTCTGCACCTTGGGTTCGTACACTGACATAGGAGTCAGTGGCCCGAGTCGACTACAACCGATTCATCCCCCATCTGGAACGGGAGGTAAGATTCTAAACACGCGCGAATCCCCCATCGGCGAGTTCTTGGACTCCTTCGTATGCATATATGTTGAGGACTGAATACGAACTTTAATTTCCTAGTAAAGGGAAAGGCCTGGCCATACAAGATAAGGGTTCGGATTTCATCACCGTTCTCTTCTTGCCCGCCTTAGGAAAACGATACCAAACGCGAACCCAAGCTTAAATTTTGACTAGAACGAGACCGATAAGGTAACGATCTTGTAGGAAAGTCGTTCAAAAGACTCAGATTGGGTATCTTATTAGCTTAACTCGTTCTTTAGAGGTTTGCTAAAATTGTACCTAGTTGCCTTTCGGAAGATTAGAAGCTGGTCTAGAAACAATCTAAGTGGAACCATCATGCTTTTGTTTGCTAGAAATCAATAGGTTTGATTTGGTTGAGTCAGCCTTGTTTTGTGATTGCATAGAATCCCCTTCCTTATTCTTTTGCATGCCTGAATGTAAATGAGACACCTAGGTAGATTTGTTAAAGAGAAACCTAGTAGTTCTAAGCGTCTCGATTACCTCAATTTAGAAAGTCCGATTTTTGAAGAGTCCGTTTTGAACGTTCGTTTGAGGAGACAATCCCTAATATTCCGATAGTGCAGAAATGGCAACTTTGAAAGCTTTGTTGAACCCGACTAGGACTACTCGTCCCTCGTGTATCATGTTAGCTGAAACAGAAGCAAATTATGAACTTAAACCTGGGACCTTACAGCTGCTCCCGATCTTCTTAGGGAAAGAAAATGAAAACCCCTATTTCCATGTTAAGGACTTTGAGGAAATTTGTAGTAACCTAAAGATTAGAAACCTTGATGATGATGCTTTGAAACTCAGGTTATTCCCCTTTTCCTTGAAAGATAAATCCAAATCGTGGCTATATAGTTTGGCTTCTGGTTCAATTGAAACATATGAACAACTTACATCTGCCTTTTTGAACAAGTTTTTCCCTAGCCGCCCTATCAATATCCTAAGATTAAATTTTTAGCTGAAATTTTGCAGTTATCAGTAAAACAAAGTCTACAAGCTAGTAACAGGATAGGACAAGAAAATAGTCAGGCTATTTCCGAGTTAAAAACCCAGATTAGTCGATAAATGAGTCTTTGAGAGAAAGAGGTAAGTTTCCTAGTCAAACACTACCCAACCCTAGAGGAGTTCATGAAGTAGGTGCAAAACCATCGAATCGGTTGAATGCTATTAGAACCCTTAGGAGTGGTAGAGTAGTACAAAATCGAGTAACCATGCCCGATAGTGAACATACTTTGTAGTTCACCCTCAGGATCTCACCCCTCAGGACCACCACTAGCTGAGGGGACTGATAAATTTCTAATGATGCCAATTCGGTTCCTGAGAGGTCTGATTCTGTGCCTAGAGCCCCGTTTCCTCAACTATTAGTACCAACAAAGAAGGAATCGAACATTAATGACATGTTGGAGGTTTTTAAGCAAGTTACCATAAACCTTCCTTTATTAGATGAAATTAGGCAAATTCTTACTTATGCCAAGTTCCTTAAGCATATGTGTATGCGAAAGCGAAAACTTAGCATCCATAAGAAAGCCTTTTTAGCTAGTTATGTAAGTTCAATCATTCAGAACACCACAATTCCAAAGTACAAAGACCCAGGTTCCCCTACCATTTCTTGTACAATAGGTAAACACCGGGTAGAAAAATCTTTACTTGACTTAGGAGGCAGTGTGAACTTCTTTGCCGTACCATGTGTACTTACAGCTAGGACTTGGTGAAATGAAACCTACTTAGATGACATTGCAGTTAGATGATAGGTCTGTTAAAATTCCTCGAGGTGTTATTGAGGATGTTCTCATTGAGGTCGACAAGTTTATTTATCCAGTGGATTTTGTTGTGCTAGATACCCAACCTGTCCCTGACCCAGAGAACCAGATACCGTCACCAATTTTTAGCAACGTCTAATGCGATCATTAACTGGCGAAATGGTGTGATGAATTTATGTTTTGGTAATATGACTATGGAGATGAACATTTTTAATGTCAGTAAGATACCTTATGAGATAGATGACACATGTGTTGAAGAGGTGAACATGATATAAGCCTTAGTTCAGGAGTTATTACCAAAATTTTATATGAAGACCCATTAGAAAGTTTTTTATCCCATTTTGGTTTAGATTTTGATGACGACAGCACTATTGAACAAGTGAATGCTCTATTAGATTCTACCCCTGTGTTAGACACTGATAGATGGAAAGCTAGGTTCGAACCATTACCAGTTTACTGAGACTACCTTAATTCCTTCTTTAGAAGAGCCTCTAAGTTGGACCTAAAACCACTACCCGACACTCTAAAGTATGTGTTTTTAGGCCCATCTGAGACTTTACCTGTGATTGTAGCTTCCGATTTGGACAGTGATCAGGAAAGTAGGCTAGTAAAAGTACTTCAAGACAATAAGGAAGCTTTAGGGTGGACTATAGCAGACATTAAGGGTATAAGTCCTACTGTGTGTATGCATCACATTCATTTTGAAGAAGACTCCAAACCTTCTAGGGAGATGCAACGTCGACTGAACCCTAACATGAAAGAGGTATTTCTAAAAGAGGTGCCTAAGTTGTTAGATGCGGGTATTATCTACCCAATTTCAGACAGTAAGTGGGTCATCCTCGTTCAGGTTGTCCCCAAGAAATCAGGTATCACTGTAGTCCAGAATGATAATAATGAGTTAATCCCAACCCAAGTGACCACGGGATGGTGTGTCTGTATCGACTATAGGAAATTGAACAAGGTCACAAGGAAGGATCACTTTCCCCTTCCTTTAATTGACCAAATGCTATAGCAATTAGATGGACATAGTCATTATTGCTTCTTAGATGGCTACTCCGATTAATCAGATCGTTATTGCCCCAGAAGACCAAGAGAAAATCACTTTTACCTGTCCCTTTGGTACCTTTGCGTATAGACGCATGCCTTTCGGGCTATGTAATGCCACTGCGACTTTTCAGCGTTGTATGATGAGCATATTTTCCGATATGGTAGAACGGTTTCAAGAGGTCTTTATGGATGATTTTTCAGTGTTTGGTTCATCTTTTGATGAGTGCTTGCATCATTTGACATTAGTGTTGACTAGGTGTAAGGAAAATAATTTAGTGCTTAATTGGGAAAAATGCCATTTCATGGTTAAATCGGGAATTGTGTTAGGGCACATCGTTTCTTCAAAGGGTATAGAGGTAGATAAAGCCAAAGTTGACCTTATTAAGACTTTACAGGTCCCAAAAACCGTAAAAGATATTAGGTCACTCCTAGGGCATGCAAGTTTTTACCGTCGATTCATTAAGGATTTTAGCTTGATTTCTAGACCTCTTTGAAATTTGCTTGCAAA
Source organism: Papaver armeniacum (assembly GCA_023531295.1). Lineage (NCBI taxonomy): Eukaryota > Viridiplantae > Streptophyta > Magnoliopsida > Ranunculales > Papaveraceae > Papaver > Papaver armeniacum. The sequence goes on along the minus strand of JAJJWW010008259.1, from coordinate 320,816 downwards.
AGATGTTAAGTTTGTCTTTGATAATGCTTGTTTAGAGGCTTTTGAGAAGCTTAAGAATTTACTCACTACCGCCCCGATAGTCCAGGCACCTAACTGGAACCTACCCTTTGAAATTATGTGTGATGCTTCAGATTATGCTATAGGTGTTGTGCTAGGTCAGCGAGAAAACAAATTACTTCATGTGATTTACTATGCTAGAAAAACTCTGAATGATGCCCAAATGAACTATAAGACTACCGAGAAGGAACTATTAGCCATCGTGTTTGCCTTGGATAAGTTTAAATCCCACCTATTAGGTTCTAAGATCGTAATCTATACTGATCATGCTTGCTTTGAAATACCTTTTGTCTAAGTAGGATACCAAACCTAGATTGATTAGGTGGATCCTTTTTATTTACAAGAATTTTGTCAGACATTAGAGACAAAAAGGGTGCCGAAAATGTAGTAGCAGACCACTTGTCTGGCTAGTTGTTAGTTCCCCTAATGATTCCCTTCATATAAGGGATAGCTTTCTGATGAACAATTGTTCTCTGTTTCCCAATCACCTTGGTATGCGAATATAGTGAATTATCTTATTCTTTGTCGAATGCCTCAACATTGGGGTAAGCAAGATCGTTCTAGGTTTTTAGCCGAGGTTAAGCATTTCTTTTGGGACGATCCTTATCTTTTAAGTATTGTCTAGACCCGGATTATTAGGAGATGTGTACACGAGTGACCAAATCAGATTATCTTCTTTTTGTCATGAACATGCATGTGGGGGTCATTTTAGTGCTAAGAAGACTGCTTGCTAAGATATTGCAGTGTGGTTTTTATTGGCCTTCGTTGTTTAAAGACTCCCATATTCATTGTGTTTCTTGTGAGCGTTGCCAGAGGTTAGGGACCATTTCTCGTAGAAATATGATGCCTTTGAACCCTATTTTAGTGATTGAGGTCTTTGATGTGTGGGGCATTGATTTTATGGGTCCATTTCCTAATTCTTTTGATTATGTTTACATACTTGTCGCTGTAGACTATGTGTCTAAGTGGGTCGAGGCGGTTCCGTGTAAAACAAATGACCACAGGGTCGTAGTCCAGTTTTTGAAAGAGAACATACTTACACGTTTTGGTACACCGCGAGCTATAATTAGTGATGGAGGTTCAAATTTTTGTACTAGACCGTTTGCACTTTTAATGAAACAATATGGTATTAACCACAAAGTAGCAACCCCATATCACCAACAGACTAGTGGTCAGGTAGAGGTCTCCAACAGGGAAATTAAGCGTATTCTAGAGAAAACAGTTAATCCTAATAGGAAAGACCCTGGTCGTCGAGGCTTGCGATGCCTTATGGGCTTACCGTCACTGCGTTTAAGACACCCATTGGAATGTCACCTTATCGTTTAGTGTTTGTCAAGGCATGTCACATGCCTGTTGAGTTAGAGCATAGATCCTATTGGGCTATTAAGAACTTAAGCTTTTCACTTGACAAGGCAGGAGCTCACAGAAAGTTCCAGCTCAATGAGTTGGACGAGATTCGTAGAGATGCATACGATAGTGCTAAGAAGTATAAGAACAAAATGAAACTTATGCATGATAAGAATATTTTACGAAAGTCATTTTCTCCGAGTCAAAAGTTCTTCCGTATGACACTCGTTTGCATCTATTCCCAGGGAAGTTGCGCTCTCGGTGGACCCGGTCCTTTTGTGGTCCGTCTTGTTTTTCCTCATGGCGCTATTGAGATTGAGACACCAGATGGTAGTAGTTCTTCAAAGGTTAACGGTCAGCCGATCAAGCCCTTTTTAGAGCCTTTTCCTACGGGTGATGTTGAGGAGGTCCCTCACGGAGGACCTGTTTACCTTGATTAACCATCGAGGCGGTTTGTATGTTGTATATTATTTTTGTAGGTTTTTGGTTACACTTCACCCAGGTACTATCTTTCTGACTTCTCTCTTTACTATTTCCTCATGTTACTTATATTTTTGGTACTGTTATTTAATTAGAAACATTGAGGAAAATGTTAGATTTAAGTTTGGGGGTTGGGTAGAAACTTTTGTTACATTTTTGTTACAATAAATAAACTCCAGAGCCTAGAAATTTATGCTTATTAAGGATGGCATTAACCAGTCTAAGTGGATGGAAGAATTTTGGTTGTAGGAGTTGAGGAACCAATCTGATTAGATGGAAACATCTAAAGAGTCTATTCATAAAAGCACGAGCTCGAGGTGTTAGAATTAAAGAAAATAACATGGTAGTTTCGCCATATCTCGTTGAATCCTTTTCACTTCTATTTTTATTTTGTTTTCTTTAAAATATGTTTCTCTAAGTGATTAGGTGGGGCTCACGATTCAAGTTTTTACCACTGCTAGGGTGAAATAGAGTGATTGAGATACAAAAAAAAAAAAAAAAAAGGGAAATTGAGACCAGACCATCGGACCAACCTAATAAATTCAATAAAGCTCGACCACCGGAACCCTTGTATATGCCAATTATGTTGACCTAGAGTTAGGATTATCGACCACTTGGTTCCCTTGTATATGCCGATTATGTTGGTATTAGTCGGACTAGTATCTCAGTCCATTAGGATAGGTTCATTTTGGCAGTGGCCTTCAGACAGATATGGGAAACACCGTTCACCTTAGTCAACATCAAAACCATCTATGTTTTTCTATATCCATTTCTTAATCTATCCATGTGATTGGTTGACTCACGGTTATGATGTCCGGAAACTATATGAGTAGAGCTCTCAGACTTATATATGAATTTTAGTATGTTTGAGTGCAAACTCGTGTACAGAATTGGAATTTCGCATCGTCAGGTACTTCCTCCTGTAGTCAATAAGTATGCCAACCAAGGAGATTCTTTAGTGCCTTCCAAGGTTCTGCGTAGATAGTTAGGGTATGGAGTATAAAGGTTTTGTGGGTACACCTCTGGTAAACCCTCCCGAGACTATAACTCGGCCACTAGGGCCATCTAGGGGTTTGAAGGCTTATTGCATACGCTAAATGCAATCGACGATGCCGGCGACAGTGAGTTAGGATTTTATTTTATTTTTGCTCGAGGACTAGCAAATAATAAGTTTGGGGGTATGTGATAGACACATTTTTGTGTCTAATTTGTCTCGATTCTATATATTAATAGTGCTCATTTTTGTACTTATTATGGTGTTTTATGTGTGTGTAGGTATTTTTGGCCAATAAATATTTTTGGAAAAATCGGCTCGAAAAGTTGCACCCGGAGGACACCTACTATTCAGACTCTCATTTTGGATAAGGGGTACCCAAATTACTAAGGGGCACCCCCTAGACAGCTGCTATTTACACTCCAGTCGATGATAGGGGCGACCGGCTTCTTCCCCAAAATTCAAATCTTTTTCTGGCGGGAAAAATGGCAGCAGCGAAGCAGAATTTGTGTTGGATTTCTCGGCGAGTTTTGACGAGATTCAATGGCTTATTTTTGGTGGACTGGACTTCTTATAGTATAACAGAGTTGGTACGTTTGATTGGATCGAATGAGTTGGGCTGGATAAGCCGGAAGAAGAAATCAGAGGTGTGGAGTTTCACGGGACTATTGAGGTTTTCTGCTATCGACCAGGGACTGTTTTAGTCGGAGTTCTTACGTGGAGATGGATTGGGATTCATTTGCTGAGTCAGAACAGGGATTGTAGGTGGCTCATATTCGATAAAATCGTGTTATATCTTCGGTTTGGATAAAACAGGGCAGTGGTTATTCGTGGAAGTTTCTTGGCTATAATTGTGGAAGTTAAGTGCTGGGAAGATTAGAAGAGGATATTGCGCTGAGGAGTGGATGTATCTAGTCCTGATTGAGTCTTGGGAGAGCTCAGACGACGTGCAGAGAAAGAAAAGAAACATGATAATTCCATGACTTGCCGAGAGAGGAAAGACGAGATATTCTCGAGATTTCATCGAGTTATAATCAACCTGTGGGCTATAAAAGAAGTGGGGATAGGTCATAGAAGGGTTACGTACTTTTTGGGGAAGTTTAGAAGAGAACAGAGCGCTGAAATCATGAGTTGGAGTTTTATTTCTACTGCTGCAATACCAAGAACACGAAGAACATAAGACACACGAGCATCTGTCATGCAAAACTATCGTTATTCAACAGGTAGAACTTACATATCGTTTATCAACGGTGGTATTTAGTTACTTTTCTCCTTTGTAACAGAGATTCTGTAATGCAATTGCACTGTTGCAAATCGGCTGTGTTATTACTTTTCTCCCTTTTAATCATCTTTCGAACCATAAACACATATTTTGAGATCATGATTAATATGACGAGCTAAACCCCATTGCCGAGGAGGTAGAGGAAGCTATTTTTCCAACAAGAAGTGGTATATTCTATTTTATCTATTTATTTGCAATTATTATATGATTATTTGCCTTGATCGTAAATTGTTTGAATGATTTTCGTTAAACAATTGTTATTTCTTTTGATAGAGCATACTTGGACCTAGGTTTTTGATGTTCTATGCTTCGGATTTACGCTTGTTATTTTGAGAATCTACTTGTTGCAATAGTTAGAATCAAATTGAACGAGAAAATTGCATGAATATAAATATTGGGTTAAATCGCTTTGAACTTGGAAAATAGTGGAATCTTAGCCTCAGTGTTCTATTAATATTGATATCAACTTTTTCAGTGTTTGCTATAATTTTTAGTGAGTTTTCTAGTTTTATCTGAATCTAAAAACAATCCTTTACAAGTCTGAGTGAACGACATCTTTCTTACCACTTTACAACAACTTTCAAAACCACATCACCAAGGCAAGGTGTGGCTTGGCTTGGCATGTGGGCCAAGGGTTTGTAAGCCGTTGGCACATGGTGCGGCTAGAATGGCTAGGTGCGGTTTGTCTTGGCATGTGGGGCCAAGGGTTTGGAAAGCCGTTGGCACATGGTGCGGATAGCATGGATAGGTGCGGTTTGGCTTGGCATGTGGTGCCAAGGGTTTGGCAAGCCGTTGGCACATGGTGCGGCTAGCATGGCTAGGTGCCAAGGCAAGGTGTGGCTTGGCTTGGCATGTGGGGCCAAGGGTTTGGCAAGCGTTGGCACATGATGCGGCTAGCATGGCTAAGTGCGGTTTGTCTTGGCATGTGGGGCCAAGGGTTTTGGAAAGCCGTTGGCACATGGTGCGGATAGCATGGCTAGGTGCGGTTTGGCTTGGCATGTGGGGCCAAGGTTTGGCAAGTCGTTGGCATGGTACGGCCTAGCATGGCTAGAGCCAAGGCAAGGTGTGGCTTGGCTTGGCATGTGGGGCCAAGGGTTTGGCAAGCCGTTGGCACATGGTGCGGCTAGCATGGCTAAGTGCGGTTTGTCTTGGCATGTGGGGCCAAGGGTTTGGGCAAGCCGTTGGCACATGGTGCGGCTAGCATGGCTAGGTGCGGTTTGGCTTGGCATGTGGGGCCAAGGGTTTGGCAAGCCTTTGGCACATGGTGCGGCTAGCATGGCTAGGTGCCAAGGCAAGGTGTGGCTTGGCTTGGTATGTGGGGCCAAGGGTTTGGCAAGCCGTTGGCATATAGTGCGGCTAGCATGGCTAGGTACGGTTTGGCTTGGCATGTGGGGCCAAGGGTTTGGTAAGACGTTGGCATAGGGGGCGTCTAGCATGGCTAGGTGCGGTTTGGCTTGGCATGTGGGGCCAAGGGTTTGCCATGGGCGCATGGCGTGGCTAGCTTGGCTAGGTGCGGTTTGGCTTGGCATGTGGGGCCAAGGTTTGGCGTGACCAAGCTAGGTTCGTGGCCAAGCTAAGGCTTTGGGCCAAATGTCATTTGGTAACCTCAGACGGATAAGATTTGCTCCTGGGATTGAAGGGTGACCGTTGATTGTCGCATGCCTTCGTTAGGGAAGGCCAGCAAGGTGGCGCGGCTAGGTTGGCATGGGGCCATGGCAAGGTGCGTTTGGCATGGCGCGGTAGGTGTGGCTGGCATGGTTTGCCATTGGCACAGGGGTGCGGCTAGCATGGTTGGCATGCCTTGGCGCGGTAGGCGTGGCTGGCATGGTTTGTCATTGGCACAGGGTGCAGCTAGCATGGTTGGCATGCCTAGGCGCGGTAGGTGTGGCTGGCATGGTTTGCCATTGGCACAGGGTGCGGCTAGCATGGTTGACATGCCTTGGCGCGGTAGGTGTGGCTGGCATGGTTTTCCATTGGCACAGAGGTGCATCTAGCATGTTTTGCATGCCTTGGCGCGGTAGGTGTGGCTGGCATGGTTTGCCATTGGCACATGCGGTGTGAGAATTAGGGTTTTGGCCTGTCGAAACCTAATTAGCATTAAAAAAGGTACCCGGTAATTTTCTTTGAGACAAAATTAAAGGGTTCAATAAATGTGCTTGGTTTGGACATTAATACTCAAGTTCTGTGACGTCACTGTCTGACTAGGGTTTTACGATTTTACCCCTAAGTTAAAAACCACCATTAACAACAGTCTAGGGACCATTGTTGTTCTACCTATCCAAAAAGAAATCATTCTAAAGTGATATCATTATCGGGAGATACATGATCTTCTGTCTTAACCATGTACTCCATAAACAGGAAGCTAATGTAGAAAACGATGGCTTTTCTACATGAGCAAAATAAACAGGCACCCACCCAAAGTGATAAATAAAGTTTTTATCCTCTAGTCTAGTTATTAAAGAAGATGAATAGCGACTGCGTTGTTTACATTGTTGATGCCTAATGGTTGTTATTAATTGGTTGATGCCTAATGGTTGAAAGTCAGTTTCAAGTTAATGAAATCAAAGTCAAAAATCTGGTTAAAGTAAATAATCCGTTATATCTTTCGAAGAAGTTACTTCTACCACCTTTTAGAAGAGTTATACATTTTTGAAGTGTCTCCTCACTGCCTCTCAACACCAACTACACAGCAACACTCCCATTACAAAAATCACCCTTAACATCAAAAATCTTTCTATTCATACACCTCATTATAATTAGCCAATACCATAGACCGCGTCCGATGTAAGGCGAACTATCAATAAGGCTTGTGATCAGAGCCAGGATAGCATTTGTCGAGAATAAGAGTTAGGATTAGTAGTCCGATAATTAGCCAAGATTAGGCAGAGCTTGGTTATAATATCTCATCCATCAAGCCTAGAGATAATCCAATTTCATTGTGCATCCATGAGAAAGAAGAAACCAAATAACCCGCGAAGAGAAAAACCTAAGAGAATAATATCTCAAGAAGAAGACCATGGTGAGTACCAACTCACCCTAGAATAATTTCGCGCTCAACTTTAATTTCTCTGTAGCTTAATCAATGGTGGTACAGTTAGCTCGTCAGGGTTTGTATTTCATAATCGTGTCTGACTAAATATTACCCACCTATATACTGGTAGGGTCGTAACCCGTAACACGGTGTTTGTTAGCTATAGGGTCATAGTTAGAGTCAGGTAGGTTAGGGCCACAGCATAAGGGTCAGAGTTAAGAGTCACGTAGGCTAGGGCCACGACATAATCTCAGCCGTCCAGATTAGGAATAATCTCAACCGTCTTTTGTCCATCATAGACACCACCTCTCCTTAGAACATTGATGTACGCATATTCAAATGATTTGATTGTTTCTGTAAGCTCGTACACCACTTTGGCTTTCGGCAACATCCATGGCCTTCAAGCTTTCAGCTAACTCTCTAGACCTGTTTTGAGCCTGTCTGTCTACACCAACCATCCATAAGCCTAGGGGGGGAATAAATCAATTCAAGATGTTATGGAGAAGTTTTAAGGATGTTATACATAGTACACATAAAGCAAAACTACAAAGCGTAATACCTCAGCACTTCCAACAGCACAGAGCCAGAGAATCCCCATGGGCCATTTGTCACCAACAACACCTCTATTAAGTGCAACACGATGTTTAGGCACCATCATCTCTAACACCGTTCCAGACTCGTCAAACTAAGCCTCAAAGCTTTGCGTCTTCTGGAATTCGTGTTGCGAGCTGCATTTCTTAATAAATACGTGCTCTGGTGATGGATCTGCGAGTTTGAATGTCCTGTCGTTTCATTTGATGAATGGCATTCTTGCAGTGCTAACACATGATATCTTGACGATGCCACAAGTAAGAGTGCTCCTCCACGAGACTTTTACCTTCTGTAGATCAGTAAAAAGCAAGCTAACAACAATCCATTATTGTTGATGAGTGAAGCTATGTTGTAAAAAGCGATTTGGCTAAAGGCGCAAGGTCTACAGGAAAAAAGTTCTTATGCCTGAATCTGTTTTTTTCTAAAAAAAAGGCGCTCGCCTAGGGCGCCTCGCCTTGCCTAGCGCCTTTTACAACATAGGAGTGAAGAGAGTGATGGCTAAAAGTCTAAAAGGTTCTTCAAGCACTTAAAATTGAAAATAGTGTCTGCTGGGATTCGATCCAAGTTGTCAACGTGAAATTCTACTTATTAAATCTGGTCACGCTATTATGCGGCTACGATCATTTTCCTATCATGTTTGATGCATTGGGTTGATATCCAAGTAAAATTTTCAGGACTTGAAATACCCTTTTTTCACTTCACTGGAAACAACAGAACTAAGAAAATTTGGGGATTTTCGGATCTCAATTTTTGATTTTGGGGGATGGCTTCTTCAACTTCTATCACTTGCTCATCACTAACAGATGATATCTTGATTGAGATCTTTACTTATCTTCCTCTGAATTCAATCTATAAGTTCAAATGTCTCTCCAAGGTATGGTTATCTAACCTCTCAAACCCTTATTTCATTTTCAAATGGTTCAAAATTCACAGCAAATCTCTTCCATTGATACAATATTATTCAATCAATGAACGCCGCATCAGTGATGAAGATCCTTATAAAGACCGTCTGATATCCAAGATGGCATATCATGATTTACATTCAGAGTTTGTCTAGAAATGAACATTTGTTCTCTTTTCAGTTTCTTATGAATCAGAAACCAGTTGGAGCTAAGTTACGCATGTTAGGTTCTAGTAATGGTTTGGTACTTTGTTATTTATTACATTCAGATGGTCAGAGGAAATATCATGTTTGTAATCCACTAACTCGGAAGTGGGTTTCAATTCCTTCACCACCTAGTTCCCAGACTGCAGCAATTAGTAACACTGGTATCTCTTGTGAGTATTCATCATCATTCGAAAGTTGTTATAAGGTTGTACTTATCCCAGAATTTCATACGCCTTCGAAGAAATTCAATTCTGTTATGTTATGTTTTGTTCTGATCTCGGTGTATGGGAAAGATTTCAAGTTTCGTGTGATCAATATGTTGTATGGAAATGGTCTAATTTTGATAAAGTTGTTATCCTTAATGGTGTTCTATTTTGGATTGAAGGGGGGCGTTATTGGCGTAGAATGTTAGTTTACAATCTCAATCAGAAAAATAAAAGTGATGGACATCGCTGTGATTTGATTAATTTGCCAGATATGGAGTCTGATGATGATGGGTATGGTGTCTTTCGTAGTCGTGTTCTGGAGTCAGAAGGCAGGGTTTGTTATGTTAAAACTAGAACTACGAAAAGGGAAATGACTGTCAGTGTTTGGGTGCTCAATGAGATCAACTGGCAAATATTGCACAATGATATTTCAGTAGGTAGTATGTTCGCCGAAATGCGTTCTCGAATTGGTAAAATTGCACTAATCCAAGTTTTGGGTTTCAGTCCGGTAGACCGAAATGTTGTTTTGCTTGGTTGCAAGCGCTAGGTTTGGGGTTTTAATATACAAACTAGAAGCTTCAAAGAGCTCAGCTCGGATAACAAACATGTACATGATGCAGGTGTGATGTTCCTGCCATTTGTGGTAAAGCCAATGCCAACAGTACTTCCACCGCCCTCTTGGATAGACACTTAAAAGTGATCTTCGCATTTCAAATTTTGAATAGAGGAAGGAATGGAACAGTGTAAGGTTTACTAAGGAACTCATTTTTTTTCTCTTTTAGCTGTTTTTAGTCCTGCTATTTGCATATTCAGAAACTCAATGATGAACTCGATTGCTTAGACGCACTGGATTTTCTTTCAAATCCAAGGATATCAAGATGATATTTTGTTCTTTTTTCTTAACTTTGTCAATTTGGCAATTTGGTGTGTGTAGCTTAGTAACTCTCCTACTTTTTATCACGTACCATTCTTATTTGTAACTGTCACTGTTACAGCTAACTGTCACTGTATTTGATATCTTCACATCTGTTAACTTCTGCAGTACATTGTTTCTCTACTTTCTTTCTTTTTTGTGATCAGTTTCTGACTTTCCTAACTTGACAATTAGTCCTAGCTTTATCAGTATAAGTTCTTTATTTCCCATTATATATATTTCTTATTAGGCTATCTTTTTGTTATTTCTGGTTTGTTTCCTAGTTTAGATGATTTCCTTTTCCTATTCCTAGTACTATTTCTTTATTTCCTATTATGTTTCTTATTAGGATATCTTTTTCCTAGTTGTGGTTTGTTTTCTAGTTTAGATGATTGCCTTTTCCTAGTCCTAGTACTGTTTGGGATTATACAAGAAAGTTCTGGAATGAAATTCCAGATCCTATATAAATAAACAATCAAAACAATTTTCATAACAAAGCTCTTAGAAGTTTTAAGCATTTTTGTCCCTGAGCAAATTTTTTGTCTGTAAGTAACTATAGTAATTTTTTTGTCTGCAAGCTATTATAGCATTGGAGAATGGCAGGAAAAGGGGAAAGTCCAGCGATCGGTATTGATTTGGGTACAACATATTCATGTGTAGGAGTATGGCAACATGATAAAGTTGAGATTATTGCTAATGATCAAGGAAATAGAACAACACCTTCTTATGTTGCTTTTACTGATACTGAACGTTTGATTGGTGATGCTGCTAAAAATCAAGTTGCTGTGAATCCTGTTAATACCGTCTTTGGTAAGACATTGATTCTTTTCTAAATTTCTTTCAGTTATTTCTGAATTACTTGGTTTTTGGTTTGGATTGAGTTTAACGATCCAGCAAAAAAGAGTTTCCACCACTTTGTTTTTGTCGGTCTTGAATTGTTGTGCATCTTCTTGTGTTTGATAGTGCTTGTAGTGAATTACTCTTGTTTATGAATTATAGTGAGTGTTTGTACTGAATTTTTTCTGGTTTCTGGCATCTGTAGATGCAAAACGTTTGATAGGGAGGAGGGTGTCGGATGCATCAGTTCAAGCTGATATGAAGCTATGGCCTTTCAAGGTTATGGCTGGACCATGTGACAAACCCATGATTACGGTCACATACGAAGGCGGAGAGAAGCAATTTTCAGCTGAAGAAATATCATCTATGGTTCTTATGAAAATGCGCGAGATTGCGGAAGCTTATCTTGGTTCTTCTATAAGGAATGCTGTCGTTACTGTCCCTGCATACTTCAATGATTCACAGCGTCAAGCTACAAAGGATGCTGGCTTCTTGGCTGGTCTTAATGTGATGCGAATTATCAATGAACCAATTGCTGCTGCAATTGCATATGGTCTTGATAAGAAGGCGTCAAGTACTGGGGAAAAGAATGTTCTTATTTTTGACCTTGGTGGTGGCACATTTGATGTTTCCTTACTGACTATTGAAGAGGGTATTTTCGGAAGTGAAGTCTGCTGCTGGAGATACCCATCTAGGAGGAGAAGATTTCGATAACAGGATGGTGAATCACTTTGTGCAAGAGTTTAAGAGGAAGAATAAGAAGGACATTAGTGGAAATTCTAGGGCATTAAGAAGGTTGAGAACATTGTGTGAGAGGGCGAAGAGGACTCTTTCATCCACTGCCCAGACTGCAATCAAATTGATTCTTTATATGAAGGTGTTGGTTTCTACACTTCTATTACTCAGTGCAAGATTTGAAGAGATGAACATGGATCTTTTTAGGAAGTGTATGGAGCTTGTTGAGAAGTGTTTGAGGGATGCTAACATTGACAAAAACAGTGTGCATGATGTTGTTCTAGTTGGTGGATCAACTAGGATTCCGAAAGTACAGCAGTTGTTGCAGGAGTTCTTTAGTGGGAAAGAACTATGCAAGAGTATTAATCCCGATGAAGTTGTGGCATATGGAGCGGCTGTGCAGGCTGGGATTTTAGGTAGTGAATTTGATCAGGTCTTCGGTGGAGATTTGTTCTTCGATGTTACTCCTCTCTCCCTTGGGCTCGAGACACCTGGAGGGGTAATGACTACATTGATTCCAAGAAACACCACTTATCCCACAAAGAAGGAGCAAGTTTTCTCTACTTACTCAGACAACCAACCTGGAGTGTTAATTCAGGTGTACGAAGGCGAGAGGGCAAGAACCAAGGATAACAACTTGCTTGGTCAATTCGAGTTGTCTGGAATTCCACCTGCGCCACGTGGTGTCCCTCAGATCACTGTTTGCTTTTACATTGATCTAAATGGTATTTTGAATGTGTCTGCTGAGGATAAAACCACAGGGCAGAAGAACAAGATTGCAATCACTAATGACCAAGGGGGGTTGTCGGAGGAGGAGATTGTGAATATGGTGCAAGAAGCAGAGAAGTACAAGACAGAGGATGAACAGCACAAGCAGAAAGTCGAGTCAAAGAATGCTCTGGAGAATTATGCTTATAATATGAGAAATACAATCAATGATGAGAAGACTGCTGGGAAGTGAGCACCAGCTAGCTGACAAGAAGAAAATTGAAGATGCTATGATTTATCAAGGTGGTGCTGGACCTGACATGGATTGTTTTGATGGCATGGGTCCTTCAATGGGTGCTGGTAGTGGTGCGGGAATATCACTGCTTGAAGATGGGGATGTCTTTAGTTTTGCTTAGTTTAGTTCTGGTTTTGTGTTTCTTTGATGTTAATGATGGTATTGTAAATACTTTGAATGTAAGTATCAGGTACTGAGTTTTAGTTTGGTTAAGTTTTCAACTTTTCGTATCTTTATTCCTCTGTCTGATTCTCTAAAACTACTTATATCTCTGAGTCTCTGACCTTGCATTTTGTGTGAGCATCAATGAAGACTATTGCTGCACCCCAGAGGTGAATTTCTCTCAACAGACTGAAAATCAGAGGGTGAAATAGATTGGTAAAAAGATCTAACATTTGTATCAGTAATGGTATGTTCCTAAAATTTTCTTCTGGACCTCAAAATGGTTTTGCTGATGGTCCTTCAATGGGTGCTAATAGCGGTGCTGTTCACAAATTCAAACCAGACCCCGAAAGCGATCTCCTCTAATTAGGATGACCAGCACCTGTCTTGATGCAGGAGATCTCTCAAGCTCAAATTCAGTATTTGGAAGGTTCCTCCAAGAGAGAGCAGCTTTTCCCTTGAATACATATATGGAGCCTACACTCTGCCTGAGCCACCAACAGCAAGATGATCCTGTAGCTTGAAAAATAAAGCTTCAAGACAGCAGCAACACATCTTCAGTTTTATGACCTTTTCTTGGTAACGTTAAGCCTGACAATGATCTACTAATCATTGAAGAGCTGCAAACTTTTTTCGTCATTTTCTTCAGAAAAATAGGAAAGCAGTTCTTCTAACTAAGTGCAGAATGCTAGCTAATTGATAAAATAAAGCGAGATTACATGGAACAAAAAATGATTTGCAAGCTCCTCGACAAAACCTGCCAGGAGAGAATTAGAACTCGTCATCATTCTCCTTGGCAATATGCTTTGCAAGCTCCTCGACAAAAGCTGGCAGGTGAGAATTAGAACTCATCGTCATGCTTTTGCAAGCTCCTCGACAAAAGCTGGCAGGTGAGAATTAGAACTCATTGTCATCTTCCTTAGTAATATGCTTTGCAATCTCCTGCTCCTGTTGTTCTCTCTCCCTCCTCTTTTCTGCACTTTCCTTTTCCTTCTTATGTGAATTATGAGGGAATAGCCGTGCGCACACAACTTCATTATGTCATTTAGTGCAAATTCGAAGAGTCAGACTCACATTTGTAAGCTCAAAGTATGGCCTCAAAGCTATTTCCATGCCTTTCTACATGAAGACGGTTCTCTCTGGTATTTCTGCCAATAGCAATTGAACTATGAATACCCATTTGTTGCACTGAACTCGGAAGCCAAGGGATCCAACAGGAGCTTTAAGAGCAGCTTGCAGGAGGCTCTCTTTCGCATCAGTGTACTCCAACTGAATAACCCTAAACTTTCCCAAGTAAAAAAGGTATCGACAAAACTGCATAAAGAAAGTACAGTTACATAACCTGACAACAAGTGCCTAGCTTAACTAATCATTATTATACAGTAACTTACTTAGCAGACTACCTAAGCTTCCTCAAATTATAACAATCCGCCTCAGAAATGGCATATGCATTCCACATGTTTGATACATTGATACACCCGCGCATAGGAAAAATAAATAACTTGCCTGACACGACTTTTCTAAAACAAGTAAAGGAAAAGTCCCAAAATAAGGTGAACGTGTCTAGAAGGGAAGAAAAAGGTATATCAGGGTGTAGACCGTGAGAACCTAGGATACAGAAGTGATGCAATAAGGTAAAAGTCACCATTTTCGGTTTCGGAACAGAAGACCAATTCAAAAATGTAGATATCACCATATAGATAAGAACAGATGCAAGACAATAAACACATGTTGAAACGATGTAATTTCCACCAAATAGTTGATTTATGGTATGAAGTTAGCAAAGAAGGAAAATGCAAACCATTTTGATCATCCCTACTTCCTTCATTTCTCAAATTGAATAATTGATAATAATTCTATTAAGCTAATAGGTCATTGGTACCAGGATGAGGTCAAAGGAAAACACGAACCTCATGTTCTTCTGGTCCAACAGGAACCTCATAATCTCTTGCAACGTTCCGGACTCATCAAAGTAAGCCTCAAGCTTTGCGTCTTCTGGACTTTGTGTTGCGAGCTGGATTTCCCTAACAAATTCGCCTGGTGGACAGTGCTCTGGTGATGGATCTGCGAGTTTGAAAATCCTGTTGTCTCATTTGATAAATGGATCTTGACGACGCCACAAGTAAGAGTGTCCCTCCATAAGATTTTTACCTTCTGTAAATCAGTAAAAGAAAAGCTAGCGACAATCAAATAACCTACTTAATCCTCATAAATAGTTTCTGCAGCAACAGGTCTGCAGGAGTTATTCCTCGTCGTCCCATTCAACCAGGTGCGCTTAACATGGTGGATCTCCATGACTTGGACGCGATCAGCAGGAGTACTATTTGACAAGCCGTCCTCATCATTCCCATGAGGGAAGAAATCCTTCCTTCACTTGTTACTTAACAGGGAAATATTCATCTCATCTCCATTAGCCTGGTTTGATGGTGAAGTTGACAAATTCATACCAGACCCATTAAGCAATCTGCTCCGACTAGGATGACCAGCAGCTGTCTTGATGTAGGAGGTCTCTCGAGCTCAAAATCAGTATTTGGAAGGTTCCTCCAACAGAGAGCAGCTTTTCCCTTGAAAAAGTATAAGGAGCAGTTACTCTGCCTGAGTCACCAACACCAACAAGATCCTGTAGCTTGGAAAATAAAGCTACAAGACAGCACATTTTTCTTCATAATGTTAAGCCTGACATTGATCTCCAAATCATTGAAGAACTGCAAACTTTCTTCGTCATTTTCTTCAGAAAAAAAGGAAAGCAATTCTTCTACCCAAGCGCAGAATGCTACCGAACGGATAAAATAAAGAGAGATTACATAGAACAGCAAATGTGCTATCTTACAAACACTATCTACATAAACCTAATGGTAAGCAAAGAAAGAGAATGCTGAACAGGGTATCACTGGCACGCCTGGCACCAGAACATTAAAACCCCTGTTACTGAAGAAACACAGAAAATGTAAAGCACATAGAAACACTAAGTTCAAATTCGGTAACAAAATTAACAATCTACTATTAAATTGTAAACATCTCAAGTATCAAATAAAGAAGGAGCAACATTTCCATGTATCAAATACCAAATAGAATTCTATTTTTTGCACCTCACTACATGAATTTTTAGTTTTGCGACTACTAACATACTCATTGGCAGAGAGCTCTATAACAATAACTATAACAACAACATCCAACCATTTACATCACCTTCTCATTCAACTTTCAGATAAGAAAACATAAACTACATCTCAGATTCTCAGTATTCATCATCCGTTTGCTGCCTATGGGTAACTAGTCATCCCAACAGTCGAGCTAGCTCGTTTAGTTATCTTAGCAGCCTGAGTTGTAGCCTTCACAAAGTACATATAAAAGTAGACATTCAGAATCATCGTAGCAACAACAAACACAGCTCCAGCAATAAACACACCTTTGCGCAAAGTCTCACAAGTTAAATTCTGTGCATAAATTGCTCCCCTGTACTTAGTATGATACGCATTCTTCGTTGCCCCAGCAATAACACACGCCTCAGCAACCAGAAAAGTCATCCACGAACACGCAAAGTAAATAATCGACCAAGCCCGATTACTCCCAGGGGCTAAAGGTCTCCCGAAACACATACACTTAGTAATCCCCATAAGCAGTGATTCACTTGCCAATAAAAACAAAAATGCACCAACCCCATAACCAGTAGCTACATCAGAGTTATAAACACAGTATGAATCATTAGTCTTTGGATCCTTAACAATGGACCCAGTACTCCTCCTCCGTTCTGCAGCAATTGCAAACCCAAATGCCACTAAACTCAATGCAACCACCAGGATATGCACTAGGGTTGAACCCCTTCCTTCCCCCATCACTGTATAAACAAAAATTCATTGAGGAATTTAAACAAACAGTATATGAGCATAAAAAATTAGTACTAAAAAATCAAAATTTCAGCTGAAAATTTGATTAAATTAATGGATATAAACAGTCCTGATCAGGCAAATACAACTAAGATTAAATAATAGATCGTGGGAGAGAGATTTAGTTACTTACCAGTAAGAAAATGATGAAGAAGGCAAAATAAACTAGGTTTATCTTCCTTGTTCTTCGCCTTCGTTTTCGCCCTTTTCTGGATCTAGATTCTAGCGTGAAAATTACAGACAAAGGGTTTTAGAAAGAGGCTCCTCTTTTTATGCTCATTTTAGGGTTCATAGAGATTCACATTGTGATGAGATTTTTGACCACTTTATGTGAAGAATGATTTTTTAGTGTAAAGTGGAGTACATATTTAAGATCTGTTATTGCTGGCCATTGGATTATAACTCACATTTTTGGTGTCTAAAGTCATGAATTTTGGATTTTAACTCAAATTTTAGGTCACATTGCAAATTTTAAGTAGCTTAATAAATTTTGATTACAGGACATATATCTTAGTCACGGTCATTAAGTCTTTCAATAAATTCTGATCACGACGTATATATTTTGAGTTATACAGTGACAGATTCTGAGTCGCGTAATAAGTTCTGATCACGAAGTATATTTAGAATCACAATGACATATTTTAAGTCACTTAATAAATTCTGATCACGACATATATTTTGAGTCACAGTGTCAAATTTTAACTCACTAAATACACAAGTAGTGAGCACGTGCGTTGCACGTCGACGATGCTATTTTTCTACTTTCCAAATAATTTGGTAGTAATTCGACAACATATTTTTTTATTTGAAAATTAATCGTTGTTTATACTTAAGAATCAATCATTTGTTTTGTTTTTTTTTCTTGTAAATTTTTTCAATTTTTTTATAAGTTATGTCTAATTTTAAAACACGTCTAACTTTTAAATTAGAAAACATATAAGATTTGAAGACGTATAAAAAAATTGAAAATCAAAAATTTGATATCATTATTTGTGCTCATTGCGTAGCTAATTTAAAGGGCTTTCTAAATATATAAAATTTACAAAATCCGACGTAGTTTAAAAGATATGAGATTTTTAAATATATAAAAGTGCATTTACTTTTATATCCTCAGAAATATTCTTTATACCACTTCTTTAAAATCTAACGGTTTGAAAAGAAATATAAGTCTAATGATCTAACTGACAATAACAATACCACACGAATTTATTTGTGAAATCTAACTCAATTTTTAAAGTTTGGAGATCCAACGGTTATATTTACTTAAGTTTTGCAATCCCTTGTTGCTATTAAAGGTGGGGAGATTTTGTGCATATTTACACTACTACCTCCGTTTTTTTTTTCAGGAAAGTGTTATTTTTACATTTTTCAATTTGTCATATTTTTAAATTGAAAAAGTGAAAGTAACCGTTTTCCAAGAAATCGGATGGAGTATTACACAAGGGTATGTGGTTCAGATTCAGATAGAACCAAAACACAATGCGAGTTGTAATGACAGATTTTTAAGTCTGTGCATATATGGCGGATTTTAGAGTTGTAAAAAACATTGGCTGCAGGTAAATTTTCGAGGCAAAAGGCAAATTTACGTTCGTAGATGGTACGGTAAGTAGACTAAGTCTTATGGGCTAGATTGGAGGTGCTAGATTAGCACTTAAGTGTTGCAATTCAAAAAAAAGCGTAGCAAAAAAGTTAACACTAGTTCTCTCCTAAAGCAAGATGGGGCATGTGAAGTAAAGATGCTAGATAGTTACTGAATGGTTCAACATTAAAACTACCTTTCATGAATGGTTCAGTACCGGGGTTTATTTTTGATCTCGACTTTGAGATTTGAAGTCACTGAATGGTTCAAATGGGCGCGAATGGTTCAACGCTGATGACGTGGACTCTTAATCTAGTCGCTAGATTAGCACTCCCATAAGACTTAGTAGGTATTTCTGACTGCTAATCTAGGTGCTAGACTAGCACCCCATAAGACTTAGTCTTAGAACCCATCCTCCCACCCACCACCCCAATTTGGGGTCAGATAGCAAGTTTGAGAGCTACTGCGATTTTCACCAGGATATGAAAATAGAGTCGGTGATGTTGACACACAGATGAAAAAATAGGGTCAACGAAAGTAACAGGGAAGTGGCGCAAGTGAAAAAGGTCATAAAGCCAAGGCAGTGGACATAATACTGAGAGCACCTGCTATAAGGAAGAAAAATGCACCAACCCCATAACCATTAGCTACATCCGAGTTGCCATTGAGCCGCTGAACTAGGATTAACGGGCGTACAATGACTGAATGCAGGTAATTATCCAAGAAAAATAAACCAAAAAGTGAAACAAAATATCAAACATATAGTACTACTATTACTGTTAATCTACCAGGTTACTTTTCACACATGTTTGTTAAGATACTTAATATGACTACTGTCTCTTCAACTTACACTTCAGATAATCCACATCTTGTAAACTGTCTACCTATCCCACTCAGGATCAGGACTTAAGTGCATCTCCGGCTCCATCTCTGGCTCTCTTATTTCAGAATTAACATTGGTATTTGCTGGCAGCTGAGGATTAAAGAGCTGATCCCAACCCATGATGCGTGGCAGGATGTAATTGAAACTTGAGCGCATAACTTCAAACTCCGCCTTAGAAACAGGAACATAAAACTGGTCACTGGTTTTAGACACCGAGTTGTTAACGTTCAATGAAAAAGAGAAGCCAGCACCATTTCCAAGCGGCTGAACTGATAATTTCTTTCTAACTTGACCTGCATTACTTGATTGCATTGATGGGTCGTGGAAAAATTCAGCAGACTCGGAAGGTCCAAGACTTATTAGGGCCCCAATCTCTGTAACTGACAAAGCAAAACCTTGTTTGCTTTGCCAATCATACTTTTTTGGACCAACAGCAGGAAAAAAGTTCAGCATCATTGCACCCTTCCTGTCTATCTTCATACCACCCCCGGACTGGAGCTGCATGAACTTTGGTGGAATAGGGGACATATTGAGAGCTCCTTTTCCCTTGAAGATGGTATAATCCACAAATACTTTGCCTGAATCAGCATCAGAAGCAGGACTTGGTCTAGCCACAGCTTGGGAAACAAAGCTTCGGGACAATAAAGCATCCTCGGTGTTGCTTACTTTTCTTGGCAACAAAAACTCAGACAATGGTCTCCTAACCGTCAAGACTTGAGAGAACTTCTTCAACATCTTCGTCTTCTTCTAGCAAACTGACAAGAGGAAGTTCACAGAAAAGAGTAAATGATTTGGCTGATAAAAACAAATTACTTTCACTGAACAAGAAATCATGAATAGTGAAAGCGTGAAACAATACACTAATAAACCCAAACATCTACAACTGACAAAACAAAGAAAATACCACATCACTATGAGACGCATACAGATGATTCAATGCACATCTGGGGTAGAGGTTTTGAAGTTATTTTACAGTTCCGTTACTGAAAGTCAGGACTCAACCATTCAGAAAGTCAGAATCTAACAAAAGGAAGTTTCTTTTTGTAAGCCTATGGTGTTCAAGTTACAAGGATGGTCTACAACTGTAATAGGACTTGACAAGTAAATCACCTCACTGTGAAATGATATGGGTTAAGTCTGTGACAATTGATGATATTAGTCGAATTTAGACTATGTAGCACGAGACAAAGTACAAAGGTATAAAGCATTGACATCAATATCACCGAACTTATGTCAGGAGAGGATCAAATACAATATAATCATAACTTCCTTTAAAAGATATAGTGGGATTGAGCTTCTTAATCTCTTCAAACATATCACACACCTCCACCAATGTTCCCTTCACCCCAATACCCCTTCATCAGGACAATAATACATACTTAATCCCACTATCCTTTAATTGAAGAGACAATCATAAGTATGTTTGGGTCCTCTCAATACACATGTACAGCAAACTATTCAAAAATGCTCAGTCGCAGAAGATTGTGAACAGAATGAGAAGAGAGAGTTCGCAGAAAAGAGTAAATGATTTAGCCAATAAAAACAAATTACTTAAACTAATTAACGAGAAAAGAATGAGAAATGCTGAATGAGGAAACAGAACATTGATAAATTAACACACCAACAACTGATAAAACCAAGAAAATACCACGACACATGAAGATGATACAATGTACATCTGACATAGAGCTTCCCAAATCATTTCACAGTTTCGCTATTGACAGTTAGGACTCAACCATCCAGAAAATCAGAATTCAACAATAGGAAGTTTCCCGAATTTGTAAGACAATGGTGTTTCAAATTACAAGGATGGTCTACATCTGTACGACTTAATAAGTAAATCGCCTCAATGTATAATGACATGAGTTAAGTCTATGATAGTTGATGATATCAATCGAGTTTAGACTCTACATCATACGACACAAGATACAAAGGCATAAAGCATTCACATCAATATCACCAAAAATGTGCTAGGAGTCAGGAGAGATACAAATACATTATCATCATTACAACATTTAAAAGATAGTGAGCTCGAGCTTCTTAATCTCTTCAAACATATCAGACAACTCTGCCCACATACCCTAAACCCCTTCGTCGAGATAGTACAACAATGAACATTTAACATACTTAATCCCACTATCATTTAATTGAAGAAATAATCATAAGTATGTTTGGGTCCTCTCCACACACATACTTAAAGCACCCTTTAAAACTACTCAAAATGTTCTGTGGCAAAAGATAGTGAACAAAATGGGGATAATCCATAGAGCATTTTTAAGATTTCAAAAGTTCAACAACAACCCAGATCTTAATTATCATGATACTCATTTGATTGATGAAGAAGATAAGAAACCAACCAAAAAAAATGTTTCAATATAGGGTTTTAGAAAATAAGCTGAAATCCTAATAAAGATCTAATAAAATTAAAAAATAAGTTGCATAGTAAGATTATTACTACTAATGAGAAGTTACAGAGAGATAGAGAGTGATGGGTTACCAGTGAAAAATGACGAAGAAAGAATCTAGGGTTTATCTCCTTCGCCCGCTGAGTCCTCTTGGATTTGGACCTAAAGGGTGAGAGTTTCAGCGTTTTATAACCTTGATAGGGTTTTAGCGAATCCGTCAAAGAAGTCTAATTTGATAGTCAAGTAGTCAACCCAACCAATATAGGTCGTTTTTCAGAGGGATAAATTTCGTGGTTTTTGATATTTCAACTTTTTGTCTAGAGATAAAAAAAAATCCTAAATTAGTTCGGGAACATAATTTCAGAATCATTTCTAGAATTGTGAATAAATTCAAAGCTTAGGACAATGTTGGAATGGTCCTTCTCGACAGAGATTGTGACTAAATTGGGTTTCAATTCAAAATGGATAAAGATACATTTTTAAATTGTTTAAGTATTGGGTAGTAGGAGAAGGAAATTTTATTGATCCTTATGTGACAATTGGATTTCTGGTAGTGGGACACCTATATCAAGACCAAATATTGTTCTTGACAAAAATCCTAAGGTGAAGGATAAGTCGGATACCAGAGCTTGGGATACAACAAAATTAAGTGTTGTCTTAGATCGATCTTCGAAAGAGAAGATTGAACAGATTTCCCTTTGCAATTGATCCTTCTAATGATAGAAGGATTTGGATCCCATCTAAGGGTGGTAACTTTTGTACTAAGTCTGCTTAAGAAGCGCTTGGTGTAAGTGGTGACACCAATAATGCTGATCTCTGGACTTCTATTTGGAAACAAAAAATACCTTCTAAATCAAGTTGTTTGTCTGGAAAGATTGAAAAGGATGTCTTTCGGTAAAAGAAATTCTCCATAATATAATAATCATCTTAGACTATGCATGCCTAAGGTGTATAGAATGAAAACCAAATCAGTTATGAATGCTTCGATCACTTGCAAAGGTCTTACAAGAGTATGGACCTTGATAAGCATTTAAAATACTAAATTCCATCCTTTTATGGTTGATAAGTGCATAATTCATAGGGATATTTTGACTTTGGGTCACATAAAAGTGACCAGCTTTGCGTTTGGGTCACGCCAAAATTTTAATTAGAGTTTGGGTCACGAGACCATCTTGACTGTTTGGAAAGTTAGTTAAATACTAAAATGACCAGAAAAAAATTAGAGTTCGATTTATTTACTAACCAAGCCATCAAAAACTCCGTTTGACAGCTGTATGGTTCCTAATAATTAACAAATGCACGGCTAAGATTTAAAATGTGTGTGGCTAAAAGAAGTGACCAGATTCTCCTTTCTCACTTAACCAAAATCGATCTTTTAGTTCTAGGGTTTCACTTCTCTTTCCTTGTGTGACTGCAGAGGAGATTTTGCCTAAAATCTGAGAGTGTGTATCGTGTTATTGTGGAAGTGGTTGATTTCAGTTAGTATTAGTTCTTATTATCGCGATCTACAACGATTTCGTGGTAAAACTTGTGTTTCAGTTGAGGTAAGTACAAAAATTTCCCTAAATCGCTTAATTTAATTTGGGGGTTTTCGTTTATCTGCTTTTTAATGATGCCTATGAGTCTTATTCTTTGCAGAAATAGTAATTTAATGGGTCAATTTTGTTTTTTAGGGTTTTGTTGTGTTCTAGAATTTTTTTAGGTTTTCGTTTTGATTCCTATTTTGCTTTCGTCGAGTGGTGCTTTATGATAAAAATTGGTACATGTGGGTGAGAGATATTGTGGTCCAGTGATGGCTTAAAGTATATAAATGTATGAACAGTTTAGGAACTGTGATTGTTGTCAATAGAAGTATTCTTACGTGTTTAATCAAGTTTCAGTGGTTCTCACCTTCCATACTTAAAATATGTATGAAAAGGTATATACAACCAATACTGGAAGTATTCAATGATGATGTCCTTTTCAAAAATTTGTACTACTGGTTTGATAAGAAACAATCAACCATTTTTGGTTGGTACATATACATTACATACTAGAATATTTAAATGTTGAATTAATTTTAGATGGTTGAATGATTTGTTATATCGAAATAGACAGGAGCAGCATTAGTACGTATTTTGGCGTGTTTAATCTGCTTATAGTTTACACCCTTATGCTAACTCATACACCCAAGTAAGCTGGCATTTTAGACTACTGTTCTAGCCGATTTTCATGTTTAGTTTGCGCACATTTATTGGAGTAATTTCTTGCAGACAAGTGGGCACGTAAGGTTTTAATCTTCAAATGTTGGTGGTAGAAAGAGGAGAGAGGTGGAGCTACTCATGCATCAACTTCAAATGTTGCACCATCTTCAACTGCTGCTTCATCAGTTCCACCTACATCTGAACCAACAGTACTAACTACTAGAGGAAGAGGCAGGGGTGGAAGAGGAAATGGAGGAGGAAGAGGTGGAAGATGAACTAGAGGAGGCAGAGGTGGTGCTACTGCACCAGTTCCACTGTCAATTGTTGCTCCATCTCAAGTTGCAGCATCTACAAAAATTGCTTTTGGAAGAGGTGTTGGCAACTCATCCACTGATTCCAGGGGTGGTGCACTGAGAGGAAGAGGGGCAAGAAGCAGAGCAAGAGGGCAGACAGTGCACAAAAGAAATGAGAGAATTGTAGGTATTGGATTACTGCAAGATGAGGGACCAACACTGACTAGAGAACCAACACCAGTGCAGGTTTCTGCTTTAACTTTTTGTCTTGAATTTGCAATTTCTTGTTGGTTATGAACTTACAATCTGTGTCTCTTATGAACTTA
Source organism: Papaver armeniacum (assembly GCA_023531295.1). Taxonomy (NCBI): domain Eukaryota; kingdom Viridiplantae; phylum Streptophyta; class Magnoliopsida; order Ranunculales; family Papaveraceae; genus Papaver; species Papaver armeniacum. The sequence continues at coordinate 296,514 of JAJJWW010008259.1, read as the reverse complement.
CAGTATCTAACTTGTTGTTCAATGCAGGTAAATCCTATACCAGGACTAGATGGATCCTTCTTAAGAGGTAATTATGGTGGCAGGGGAGGTGGTGCACTTTCTTCTACATCTGGAAGGGGGAAGAGGCCAAGAATGATGTACTGGCTAGGCACAGAAGAGCAGTGGACGAATGAAGGACTTCCATGATGTGAATTTGGTTTATTTCTTTACTGTTTTTTGTTTTCAAACATCTTAGTGTTTTTATGGATCTTTTGCAGACATCCATCTCTTTCATGTTGCAAACATATTTTTTTGATGAAACATGACATGTTACTTTAATCTGCTTTTTTATAAGACTTCTTTTATTCAGTTTTTTCCATGTTGAGATCTGTTGATTCTGTCAAAAATATGTGCATAAAACTGTCTGCAGGTGTGGAAATGAGTTGCTGGAAAAATGGTTACCAAAATGGCAGCATTTGTGCGTTTGTAGGGATTTGAAGATGGGCTCAATGGTCTGAATGACAGAAAAATAACCCAGAACGTTGGATTCATCTGTTCTCAACCGTCAGATGTGCCTCAATGATACTCTAGTTAACACGTGTGAGTCACGTGTTAACGGAAACTGACGGTGTTAAGTAAATAAAAGTAAATTTTTAAAAATAAATTATTTTTAACAGTCAAGACGGTCAACGATGGTCTCGTGACCCAAACTCTAATTAAAATTTTGGCGTGACCCAAACGCAAATCTGGTCACTTTTATGTGACCCAAAGTCAAAATGTCCCTAATTCATATGATTTTAGTGTCTATTCCATACTTGTTTTAGCTATTATTCTTGCATGTATTCGTATTATTACTCTTGTTTTCTCTTATTTGCCTCCAATAGGTTAATCATCCAAAAATGAGCTAAAAAGTGCTGAAAAGATCTAGGAAGAGAAGTATTCCAAGTATCCAAGTTCCCAATTCCAAGAGAAGTGGAAGAAGTGCAACGAAAAGGAGCAAAACGCTCAATATCAAGAGACGGGCCAAAGACTGATCTTAACTCATTCAAATTAAGGATTTCTCATCATCATCTTGAATAGAATTGAAAGATAAAAAGAATGCAAAAATAATGAGGTCATTCCGAGTTCGAACGAAGAAGTTGTGGCCAAAACAAGCTTTTATCGAATACCGAAGACAATAAAGTATGCAAACGGGTACGCATACTTTAATTCCGAAAATTTATGTTGGAATTTGAGGTACGCATACTTAACAAGTAGGAAAACGTGTATACATACCTTGGAAGGCCTAAGGTCACGTTTGGGGTCGTTATTTCATATTTTTGGGCTGGGTTCTTGAACAGAACTAAATACTTGATGGCCAAGCAATGTAAACCTATAAAAATAGGTATTAGGATTTTTACATGGGATCAATCTCATATCACAAGTTCTATATCAAAACCTAGGGTTTACCCCTTTAGGGGAAACCACCATTATTCATCTTCTTTGTAATATGAGTAGTTAAATCCTTTGTTGATTCGATGAATTCAATGTTCTAAGCGTGAAGCTTTATTAATAATCCAAGTCTATTCATTTTGAGGTTTTAATCATCATCATTTGTTTTCACTATATTTAGGGTTTATGATTGATTTGTAGATTGTTCAAGTGTACAATTGGATTAATCTTTTGATCATTCTATTGCTAGTAAAGGGTTAGGATATCCGTGTAATTGTTGAATAACCCTTACACAAGTAGAGAACGTGAGACCTCGTAGAGGGATTCTATTGAGGAATCGTGTGTGAACATAACACTAGTAAGTGGACCTTGCGCTAAGAGTCTAACTGCTAGGATCAATCTAAGTTCACATAACTTAAAGCTTCTGATTGGGTTACACCTTGAGTCCTCTACTGCTTGGTGGTTCAGTTGGATAGAACTTGATATGCGAGCGCTTCGGTATCCGGTTACATAAGGAACTTTGGGGATAACACTTCTCTAGATGTTATTCTACGGTTGGTGATGCATGGTTCTAACGAAGATAGATAAGTATTCTAATCTTGCTATCGCTTGGTAACGGCGAAGGATTCCTTGGTCATCTCTTTTCTTTATTATTGTCTTTTTGTTTATCTTACAACCAAACCCCCTTTGTTATTTACTTTATCTTGCTGATCAAATAACCTACTCCCTCCGTCCATTTTTAAGAGTACGCTTTGACTTTGTCAAGATATTAAGGAAATCCTATAAAATGTCATGACTATCCCTTGACTAGCCAATTTAAAATTACGTTATTACCAAAATTAAAATTATTAGTGTTAAAAATTCTAATTTGGATAGTATTATTGTTTTAGGAAATACTGTAAAGAAATAAAAGCAAACTTATACTCCAAAATTTAAGAATTTTTTATTTCCTCCATTTGATTCTGGTTTCCCGCACTAAAACTTTGGAGCCTTTGGAATTTTTATCTGAGAGGGGAAAAAAATTGAAATTGTAGATTATGTCCTCTTTAGATATACTTTACCATGAATTTGAGATTTTGTCATAAATGTTTTTGATTCTTTGCCATGTATATCCATGTTAACCTAGAGAAAATAGATAAAGAAACTAATTCATGAGATCGTAAATATGTCCTAGCTAAAGAAACTAGATAGTCTAGCTTATGTTCTTCCATGGTGTTTCAAGAAAAGAGATGAAAAAGTAGATTAATACGGATGAAAAGGCAGTGTAAGATTAAATATAAGTATTAGGAATTTTATAACTACCCATAAATGTTTTTATTTAAAAAAGGAATGGCAATTAATATAAAAAAAATATTGAATGGATTTTTTCCTTATATATGGTGATGATATTTATGATTTTGAATTAAGTTTATATTAAAAATGATTTTATAATTATAAAAAGAAAGGGTATATTTGATAGTTTAAGGAAAAGTATGTCTATAAACAGAGCGGACAAATAAAAATGGACAGAGACAAAGTAGAAATTAGGACAGATAAAAATGGACAGAGGGAGTATCAATTACACAGCTCTCTGTGGGAACGATCTCTTACTACCGCTATATTACCAGTTAATTAGTGGGAAATATCTTTATTAATTTGTTGTGCCTACGACATCCCATCAATGGTCCATCTGGACAAGTCGAAATGCAATTGTGCGTACAAATTATAAACTTCAAGAACTAGTGATTATTCTTACAAGGGAGAAATCAATGTTGATGACTGCATCAAATTAAACACCCAATCCTTACTTATGTTTGCAATAACTCCAAATCATACTATTTCTCCCTGGGTGTTTCCACCTAGAGGTTGGGCCCAAATTCATATTGATGAGGATTGGATTCCTAACTTTCTGAATGGGGGGGAAAGAATTTATAGTTAAAAATTCCATTCATAGTATCATATATGCTGAATCAACTAACCTTATATGTTGTTCCGCAGAAGAAGCAGAAACATATGCCAGTAGAGATGCCATGAAGCTACAAAGGAGGAAAAAACTCGATCAGATTATTGTAGAGATTGATGCAACAGTGATTATTGAGAAAATCAATACGAATATTTCCTTGGAGGATCTCCGTACTCACAAAGTGTTTACCAGATCTAAGTTCGAGCTTTCAGTCTTTTTATTTGTGTATGCTCGCCGTACTTGTAATAGAGTTGCACATGAACTTTCCCAATGGGATATAAAGAATGTAAGACATATGGCATGGTAAGTCCCACCAGTGTGGCTCCCACCTTCCCTTAGCAGTGAACATACGCTTCTGTATTTATCTTGATTATATAAGGAAAACAATTCATACATGTTTTTCTCATGCTCATATGTTCATGTACCAAAGAATTTTATGGACATAGTTGTATCTTTTCTCATTCAACATCATGAAATCTTTGATGTATATGTATACTGCTCCATAATTCTTACATATTAATTTTAATGATTTTTTAGCAATGAAATCTTTGTCAATAGACTGCTAAAAGGCGCTTAGCATCAATATAGAAGAAAAATAAACGTTAAGTGAGATACTGGAGGAAACTAACCGTCAATAGAGAAGAATATACCAATGATTGACAGAGAATTTACGACAGTACTTTCTGGTAAGATTCCGGTGAACCAATTTTGCATAGAATTTTGTGATGCATATTTCTCATGGGCTTGATGACTTGGACAAGGATTTGACGAAGAATTTAGAAATTTGTACTTGTATTTGGAAATTAACTTGAATTGAGAAAATGGAGCTAGGTGGATTACATGTAAAGTGAACGCTATAAATAAAGAGCTTATCCAAAACTTTTAAAAGGATTGGAGGAAGGTGCAACCAAAACCTTTTCAATAGTTTGTTTTATTCTTACTTTTAATACATATTATTTTGTGAACTCCAAACTATGAGTAGCTAACTTTTTTTATTGATGGAGGATGAAATCCTAGTTCTTGATGTGACCAAAAGTTTAAGTTGAAATACGTAATTTTTGAATAATTCACTATACAAGTAGAAAACACAAGACCTTATGGAGGGATTCCGTGGAGTAATTGTGTGTAAAAACAATACTAAAAATTAAAGTGAACCGAACGAACAGAGTTTAACTACTAATATCAAATCTAATTAATAAATCATAATGTGTTTAATTGAACTACATCTTGTAAGCGAACCTCACGGTAGTTCTTTAGAATAAAACCTGATAACTAAGCAAAACTGTTATTTAGTGAAACAAGGAATTTTGGGGTTAGCTATAAGCAAACTTGTTTTTCCACAGTTGATGAAAAATCCGTGACTAATAAAAAGTGGACAAGAACATAACTTGAATCATTGTTTTGCAACGAAGAGCGATTGTTTAATCTAATTTCTCTTATTGATTTCAACTTAAACTTTTGGTTACTTTATTTACTTTCCTTTGCAAACTTAAAACAAGAAAACTCCCCTTTTTGTGACAATCAAACAACTAAAACCTCTTGTTCATCGTGGGAATGAACTTGACTACACTATTGTTGATGGGTGAAAATTACTCCTGCCGAATTTGGTAATTTGGGGTGTGATGAGGAATGAATTTAAACCTACAACAAATGCACTGCGCGGTGAGTGCTTGTAGATTCGAGAGATCAATCTGGGCAAGTCCGGCCTAAACCAAGAAATGGCCGTTCCAGACTTGTTTCGGTCACAAAGTGAAGGAGATGGGGTTGATCTTAGGGAGGGAAGCGAAGAAGGTGTTGAGATTGTGAAGATGTTGGCTTGCTTATGACTTGTGACAGAAAAGTGAGCAGGCTTACGGTTAATGTAAGGAGGCTCTGAATGTCGATTTTCTGTCTTGTTTTTCCTTGCTGCCGTTTGAAAATAGGGCGGAGAACCTATTTATACAAGTCATTGAGCCTCATTCACGTTTCTCGTGGGAAGTGGAGGTAGTGGAATGATGGAGTAGTGGAGTTGTGTGGCGGTAACGCACGACCGGTCCTTGCCCACTTCTCCAGCTTCATCTCTAACCGTCCATGACTCCCTAACACGTTCTGTGATGGCGCGTTGCACGCCGCACGCCGTAAACCGCCGCACCAATACCCCAAAGAAGTATCCCCCGGTTGTGACATGATTGATGTCTGGAATGTGGATCGTGGGTCCACGAAAGATAGCATGTATCGCCAATTGAATAACTCAAGATTCCCGTAAAGTCGATACTTGTGCAAGTATCGTGTGTATTTTATGCGAGTCTCGCATTACGGTGTGGTAAAGTGATGTGTAAATGACCTTTCACTAACCAAATAACTCCCCGACTGTGGTTGTATAACCAAGTGGTGAGGTCGGACGGATGAGATGATGTTTGAGACACTCATCTGCGACCGTTGATGAAATTAGGGTTTTTAAAGAGGTGTGCAAGCATCACTCTTCTTGGTCGAAACCAAGCATGGGGAGGATTTTGAGAAGACCGACCATACATGCGTGTTGACGGCATGATGGTGTAGGCGCCCGTATTCCGTTCCTCATGAAAGCGCGATCCGGGCCACTCAATTTGACCGGTAAAGAGGAGTGGTCGAGATCGGTTTGCGCAGAAATCCCTTGCCGCAAAGGAGTTGGAAACCCAAGCGTGATTTCCTAGTTTGGGCACGCGTTTTCGAAGCGACCAACATTGGTTGGTTTTGGTCGATCACACTACCGTGTAGGTGGTAGGTTGGTGTTCACACCTATACCCGATTATCCCATGAAAACGCGATCTAAGCCATTCAAATCATCCGGTGAAGTTGAGCGGTCGAGATCGCTTTAGGATTTGGGAGTGTGACCGCACGAGTTTGGGCGTGCGTTTTGGGTCGGCCGGAATGATGTGCCTTGGCCGACCGCAAGAGGAGGTAGATGGGCCCACTTGGTGGTCATGCTGGCATGACCGGCCTTAGTTAATCCAATCAGGACCCTCCATTCGTATCGAGAAGATGGACGCGCGTGATGACTTGAAACCCTAATTTTGGCATTCAAAGCCGCGCGCCATGCTCTTTGGGCTGACGGTTTTGTCAGTAACCAGCCACGGTTGGCTTTGACCGATTGGCCAAGTGTGTAGGCGGTCACATGGTGATTGTGTCGACATGCTCCGGCCCTTTGAGTCTACATCTACACCCTCCATCTATACCTGCGAAGATGGATGGTTGAGACTGCTTTACGGCACATGTAATATGCCGCAAACCCTAATTTAGGTTTTCCGTCCATAATGCTTGGTATGGACGGTTTCTTGGCAAGCAAAGGCCAATGGTCGACCATGTGGGTCGGCCGTGTGTATTCCATACCGCTGGGGGTGATGGAATTGATCTCGTGGCCATCCAATCATGCTTGTGGAGTTGGATGACCGCGATCGTATCGTATTTGGCAGTGCTAAGGCCGTGTGTATTCCATACCGCTTGGGGGTGATGGAATTGATCTGTGGTCATCCAATCATGCTTGTGGAGTTGGATGATCAAGATCGATCATATCCGGAGACTGATACAATAAGTCCGGATGCTCAATCGGGCTAGTATAACACACCGAGGGGCTCAATCGGGCTAGTATAACACACCGAGAGGTCTCGGGCTAGTATAACACACCGAGAATCAGCCGTACGGGTATTTCGTACATGGATTCATTATAGTGCTTGAGGTTCGTGTTACTCCAGTAAGAGTAACACTCAATCGTCATGCCACACCGATAATGAGTACAGAAATACAAGGCCGATATGAAATTCACAGAAGGGATTGTTGTCGCATGCTCCACCTGAGGAATTTCATGTATTCACTGCAATGGGATTGTTGCTACATGCTCCATTCTTGGTGAATTAAGTGAGGAGTATCCGTCACTTATAAACGGCTTTATCTTTTACAAGATGTCGGCCGCATGATTTTTCAGGTTTCTTACAAATTTAACCTTAAACGAAAATCCACCATCAACATTAAGTCCTCTCGCCTAGCACATAATGGTTACATTATTGTGGGTAGGCATGAGATGGTGACATACGAAATGACCAAGCTAGAGTGAATACATATTTACCTGGATAGTTTCACATTGTCGGGCGTTTCCCGGAACAGGGTCGGTCTTGATTAAGGATGCGAAGGAAGCAGGACTTGATCCGGTGAGTCGCTTTGGTTCCTCTTGTACATGTATGAGCTCGGCCGCTCCTTCAGGTGTACTTCCTTAGTTATACACGGCCTTCATCAGGTATATTTGATAAGCCTTGTTGATTGTTATCCCGAATTAGTAGCCTTCATAGGTGGTAAGTAGAGACTTCTCTTCCTTCTGGGATTCTGTCGACTCGTGAGATTATAAAGAATCATCTCAACGTGGTCGTTCATTCTATTTCCCAGGTATCTCAGGTACTGCTCTGATTTTCTGATTAGCTGATCGATAGTTTTGATGATCCTTTCTTTCTTTGTGTGTGCTCATAACCTCTTCTTCTCTCGCAGATTATCATGGAAGTTTGTGAGACGCTCATTCTTTGCTTCCCGTAAAGAAGTTTTGAAGTTGACAAGCCTGAAAACCACGCGCATGGAGAAGTAATGGCTAGGATTGATCTTCCACTTCGCGAAGTCGGCTGTGCTATACAGGGGATGTCTATCTCCCACCTTCGTATTGTCAGAGGACGTATCTGTGTACTCTCAGCTGCAATTGACATGGAGGAGCGGCGGAGGCGCGAGGAAAACGCCGCACACTAGTAAGCGCAAGGGCGAGAGATTTGCAGCGCGGTTGAAGAGGCGGAGGGTTGAGCATGAACGACCTCTGAATGAAGGCAAGTGTGATTACCCGGTTCAGGACGGCGTGATAATCCTTGATTCCGATACAGACGAGCCTGAACGTTTGGAAGCAACCTGCGCGGCTCCTGATGTTGCTATGCCCTTTGATGCTCCCGCCAAGATGTTGGGACGGAGTGCGCTGGCCGTCATGAGATGCCTGATGCAGAAACCAAGGAGATTCGAAGGGAGGCGCATCAACGGGTGATGGAGCAGAATCTGACAGTGATGCAGGCGAGGCTGACTCTCTTGGCGATTAGAATTTTCCTTCTTTCTTTTCCAAGCATGTTCCGTACATTTGAATATCTCCCTTGCACTCAGTGGCAACTGAGTTCAAGTTTTCCTTTCGTTTTATGGTTTGAACAAAAGTTTTTTTTTTTTTTTTTTTATAATCCTTTGCCAAAATTGCAAATGAATCTTCTCAGGAACAAGGGTGTTCCTCTACACGTGATTATTTGTGATAAAAGAAGTAATTATCATGATGGGATATTTACGGACTGTGATGCGATATCTTCCGGCTTTGTCGGGCGGATGGCTCAAATCACTTCTTGCGCACACGTTCCTATTTCGAAATATTTGCTTAGGGTTTCCTTTTTGCTCCAGTTGATTTAGGATGACCCAGGACTTTGTGTCTTTAGGAGTAGAGAGATTCTCAGATGGAAATAATACTTCAATTGAATTGAGAATTGAAAATTGAAACCCTAACTATGAATGCAAGTATTGCAATCATTTTCCGGAGGAATTACAAGTGTGACACGAAATTATAATAAGGAGACACGCTGGAAAAATAGCACAGCGTTTTTTTAAAGTGTGGAGGATGCTGGAAAGTGATAGCACAGTATCTTAAGTGCGGTAAGGTTTGAGCCATCGCGAGTGAACTGTTATGCCCTCCAGGTTATCAGCGTTGATGAGCTTGCAGTAGCCACCTAGGATAACATCTGCTACCAGGTGCGGTTCATCTCCTCTTTTGGTGGGTGAGTCAGGTGGAGTGGTCATCTTTACCGTCATGCTTCCAACATTGAACGTAGTCACCTTCGTCACCAGGTCTCCAATTAGAATGGGTTTGAGCGCATGGACACTTGGACCTTGACCTTGTTGTCTTTGACCAAGACAGCCTCTATGCTCTTGATAAAACGTTTGAAAGGTCCGGCTTCCCATTCACATCTCCTAGCCGGGGTTGGCTTGTTGGTTGGAGCCAGTCCCCAGGACTTGTCAAAATGAGGGGCGGTAGGTTGTAAGGAAGGTTGCGTGACGAGACTTACTTGAGATTGGAACTTTTCAATGTATGCTGACAGGCTCTCTCCGGGAAGTTGCGTCATGTTGGAAAGTTGCTGGTGCGGCAAAATGGGACAATCATCAGTGGTCCAAATAGCATGTTGGAGATTCTTTCAGTACCGAGACCTAGAGGACAGACTTCCGGATGGTTTTGTTATCCTCGTATCCAAGAGCGTCCTAGGATCATGTCGTAGCTGGGATGATCTTTGACCACGTAGAATTTTGCTTGCGTCGAGGCGTCTCCCATTTTGATTTCAAGATTGACGTATCCATACGCATCTCTAAGCTCTCCTCCTGAATCCTTGACCACGCTTGGGTGACGAGTAGCTTCCCGCCTTCGAAATCTTTGCCGCTTTCAAGGTCTTGACAAGAATGATGTTAAATTCTAAACCGTGTCAATTAACACGCTATCGAACTTAACGCCCTTAAACAAGTGACGGTTAGAGTCCCCAGCTTCCCTTGCTCACGTCTTGCAGGAGAGTCTCGAGGTTCTTGAACCGCTCGGGATGCAAACGCCTGCCTGACACAACGTGATTGAGGGCCGCAAATATGTCTTGACGCTGTCCCTTGGAGAAATACAAGATTTCACATATGCGCTCCATCATAGATTGCACGGTCTTGCGAACAGAGTCCCCGAAATCATGCGGCTTCGATAGGTAGAGGATCTCTATGAACACCTTCATTTCCAAGCCGGAGCTCCCTGTCTCTACCTTTTCCCCGAATATTTGTTTCAACTTGTTGCAATCTTTGGTTGGATGATGGACGAACTGTGATAGCAACAAGATCTCGGGATCTTCCATCTCTTCCTCCTGGCCGGAGGACGCCCGATAGGGGGAGCTTTACGGCGTGTCTTGATCCACGCTTCCAAGAGCTCTATCACTTCGTTCATGAGAAAAGGAAAACCCGTGTCTTTGTCGTTTTGTGCAGGAGTTTTGTCTGTTCCTTTTCGAGACGAAGTCTTGTGTGCCGAGGATGTTCGCTTGGTTTGTTGTTCCGTTATCGGCTTTCCTCTTTTCTCCTCCGCTTACCACACTCAGAAGGGCCAGTGTTGTATTGTTTGTTTGTGAGACGCCTGCTTCCTCGACTTTCGCGCAAATCTTCACTTCGAACAACCCTGGTTCTTTCTAGTAATGCTGGTGCAGTTGTTGCCGAACGCTTTGCAGCTTCATGGAGTTCGAGAACGTTTGAAAGCCCGATTCTCTAACGAGCGCGGTATATGGGTATCATCCCATTGATGCATGATTCCACCAATTGCCGTTCGGGAACATTCGGTCGTGGCAGTCCAGTGCTTGGGTTCTCCGAATCTTTTAACGAAGTCGTTGGGATGTTCATTGTTCCTACTGGAGAATTCTTCCCAGTGTCTGAAAACGTGATTTGTTCGGACACGAAGAAATACTTCCCGTAGAAAGCACTTGACCATCTCGCTCCAATTGATATGCTGTTAGGCGCAATGTTGTTGTACCAGGTGTATGCCCTCCCCGTGAGTGATTTTGAGAATTCTTTTAGGCGTAAAACATGATTGTATTCATGTTCCCCCAAAGCTTCCAAGAATCGAGAAATGTGTTCACGAGCATTACCAGTACCGTCATAGAGGAGAACTGGGGAGAGGTGTAACCTCTTGGTAGAGGAATCCGTTGCACATCTTGAGGGTACGGCGGGCATGTTGGTGTGTACGTCCGTTCGGTCCCCTTTTCCTCGATTTTGGAGAAGTCGCTCTAGATCTTCACGCGTGATGAAGTTGGAAGACTGGCCTCTCTCCCCTTGGCGCTCAGGAGCAACACGAGTTTCTTCATTCATGTGAGTCCGAGTGGAAACACCTCTTTCTGAGTTGCGGCCATATCTGTTTGAGTTTTAGCAAGAATTTCCTGTTTCTCCATCAAGTCTGCAATGGTACTAGACGGCGGTCTTCCTCTTGTGTCTCCGGCTCCTCGTCCTGATGGAGGAGTGAAAGTTGTTGCTCCGGGTAACCACCGGAGGCGTAACGCCGAAGAGATGCCGGGGTTTGCGGGCTGCTCCGCTCGTGATGGGAGGTGTTACACCTGGGCCGGGATGTCTCTGCTCCGCTACCGTTGGTGACAGAGGTAACGGCTCCTCGAGATGTGTCGGCTACGGTAGCTCCACCGACAGCACGTCGACACCGGAGTGTTATCCACGCTAGCTCCGTCCGAATTGATTGCCGATCCGACTGAGTTCCACCATCTTGAAATGAATTGCTGATCAATTGGTTCTAAGATCTACCCTTTTTTGAAATTGATGAAATTGAATCGGATTTCAAAGAAATTGATTTTACGACCGAGAGATTAATCTCCCATCGTGGTCGCCAATTGTTGATGGGTGAAAATTACTCCGCCGAATTTGGTAATTTGGGGTGTGATGAGGAATGAATTTAAACCTACAACAAATGCACTTCGCGTGAGTGCTTGTAGATTCGAGAGATCAATCTGTGCAAGTCCGGCCTAAACCAAGAAATGGCCGTTCCGGACTTGTTTCGGTCACAAAGTGAAGGAGATGGGGTTGATCTTAGGGAGGGAAGCGAAGAAGGTGTTGAGATTGTGAAGATGTTGGCTTGCTTATGACTTGTGACGAAAAAGTGAGCAAAGCTTACGGTTAATGTAAGGAGGCTCTGAATGTCGATTTTCTGTCTTGTTTTTCCTTGCTGCCGTTTGAAAATAGGGCGGAGAACCTATTTATACAAGTCATTGAGCCTCATTCACGTTTCTCTTGGGAAGTGGAGGTAGTGGAATGATGGAGTAGTGGAGTTGTGTGTCGGTAACGCACGACCGGTCTTGCCCACTTCTCCAGCCATCTCTAACCGTCCATGACTCCCTAACACGTTCTTGTGATGGCGCGTTGCACGCCGCACGCCGTAAACCGCCGCACCAATACCCCAGTAAGTATCCCCCGTTTGTGACATGATTGATGTCTGGAATGTGGATCGTGGGTCCACGAAAGATAGCATGTAATGCTGAATTGAATAACCGCGTTATTCGTAAAGTCGATACTTTGTGCAAGATCGTGTGTATTTTATGCGAGTGCGCATTACGGTGTGGTAAAGTGATGTGTAATGACCGCTCACTAACCAAATAACTCCCGACCAGTGGTTGTATAACCAAGTCGGTGAGGCCGGACGGATGAGATGATGTTTGAGACACTCATCTCGCGAATCGCCGATGAAATTAGGGTTTTTAAAGAGGTGTGCAAGCATCACTCTTCGGCCTTGGTCGAAACCAAGCATGGGGAGGATTTTGAGAAGACCCACCATACATGCGTGTTGACGGCATGATGGTGTAGGCGCCCGTATTCCGTTCCTCATGAAAGCGCGATCCGGGCCACTCAATTTGACCGGTAAAGAGGAGTGGTCGAGATCGGTTTGCGTAGAAATCCCTTGCCGCAAAGGAGTTGGAAACCGGCGTGATTTCCCTAGTTTGGGCACGCGTTTCGAAGCGACCAACATTGGTTGGTTTTGGTCGATCACAAGACCGTGTAGGTGGTAGGTTGGTGTTCACACCTATACCTCGATTATCCCATGAAAACGCGATCTAAGCCATTCAAATCATCCGGTGAAGTTGAGCGGTCGAGATCGCCAGGATTTGGGAGTGTGACTCGCACGAGTTTGGGCGTGCGTTTTGGGTTGGTCGGAATGATGTGCCTTGGCCGACCGCAAGAGGAGGTAGATGGGCCCACGGTGGTCATGCCGGCATGACCGGCCTTAGTTAATCCAATCTGTGACCCTCCATTCGACTGGGAGAAGATGGACGCGCGTGATGACTTGAAACCCTAATTTTGGCATTCAAAGCCGCGGCCATGCTCTTTTTGGGCGACGGTTTTGTTGTAACCAGCCACGGTTGGCTTTGACCGATTGGCCAAGTGTGTGGCGGTCACATGGTGATTGTGTCGACATGCTCCGGGCCCTTTGAGTCTACATCTACACCCTCCATCTATACCTGCGAAGATGGATGGTTGAGACCGCTTTGCGGCACATGTAATATGCCGCAAACCCTAATTTAGGTTTTCCGTCCATAATGCTTGGTATGGACGGTTTCTTGGCAAGCAAAGGCCAATGGTCGACCATGTGGGTCGGCCGTGTGTATTCCATACCTGCTTGGGGGTGATGGAATTGATCTGGGCCATCCAATCATGCTTGTGGAGTTGGATGACTGTGATCAATTCCATACCTGCTTGGGGGTGATGGAATTGATCTGGGCCATCCAATCATGCTTGTGGAGTTGGATGACTGCGATCATATCATATCCGGAGACCGATACAGTCAAGTCCGGATGCTCAATCGGGCTAGTATAACACACCGAGAGGCTCAATCGGGCTAGTATAACACACCGAGAGGTCTCTGCCTAGTATAACACACCGAGAATCGCCTGTACGGGTATTTCGTACATGGATTCATTATAGTGCTTGAGGTTCGTGTTACTCTGTAAGAGTAACACTCAATCGTCATGCCACACCGATAATGAGTACATGTGAAATACAAGGCCGATATGAAATTCACAGAAGGGATTGTTGCTGCATGCTCCACCGAGGAATTTCATGTATTCACAGAATGGGATTGTTGCTACATGCTCCATTCTTGGTGAATTAAGTGAGGAGTATCCGTCACTTATAAACGGCTTTATCTTTTACAAGATGTCAGCGCATGATTTTTTCAGGTTTCTTACAAATTTAACCTTAAACGAAAATCCACCATCAACAACTATATTACTTGTTAATTAGGTGGAAAAATATTCTCTAATTTGTTGTGGTTACGACACGCATCAGTTGGATTTTATGTAAATCATCCAAGTAATTACGTTAATAATATTTCTGTAACTATAAAAGCATGGAGTCATAAGGTGATGAAGGACTTAACCGTATGTGGAATAACTTGCAGATTGTGATATGGTGGTGCATATGGAAAGAAAGCAATTCTAGAATCTTCAACTACAAAGACAGATCGATATTTAGAAAAATATAATTAGAGAAATTAAAATTCAAGCTTATTTTTCTGTGGACTCAAACATTAAAATGTTAGGGTTTAACGTAGCATGGCGATAGTTTTATGGGATTCGAACTCTTATCAGCCTCCTTGAGTTTGATAGGAGACGACTGGTGTAAATTATTTTTATCATTTTAACTTGACTTTGTGTTATTTCTTTTTCTTCTTTAGATGATAGTACATAATTATTATTTATTTGTCATAATGTATTTATTGGATTGAGGTACCCCTTAGGCCCTTACGCATCTTTTCTTCAACGAAATTCTTCCTATGCACCGACAAAAAAAGTTATCCAAGTAATTTTAATGAACATAACTGTATTCTACTTAAAAAGTCGTAGAGTATTTGGAGCATGATTTGCGGCCACCAATGAAGCTTAAGATGTTCTTTTGACATAAGTGTGGAGTCTAATTATTTATTATTTTTATATTTATAATAAATTCAACCCCTCTTCAACCAATTTTCATATATTTATATTCTGCGGATGTCACTATTGCACAGTAATAAAATTATTGAGTGATGATACTGACAATTTAAGTCAAAACTCTTCCATAGTGGGTGAAAAGGATTTTTCTTTCTTCTTCTATCTACCTGGGTTTGTATCCCCCTAAGCATTAACCAAATTTTTTAAAAGAAATAGATATTTAATATTCTTTAACTTGCATACGGTCGTTTGTCTAATATTTGCCGTCATATTTTGTGTTACAGAAAAATTTATCTCCCGATCTTTTAGAGTTAATTATACAAGGAATACCAAGTAAAAATACGATCATACTAGGAGAAAATTGCAATTCAGGAATTAGTCATTTCTATCCCAAAGATATGGGCCGATACACATTCTTGCCCAGTTTTTTTCGAGACTTTTAAAACCACCCCTAGCTTAAAGTAAACAAATCAAAAATCGTTAGATAAGTGGGACCTAGTTGAGCTGTCAATTGAAAGTCCAGGTGTTGTCCCAGTCTTAATATCTTGTAATGGGAAAAGATGCATATAACCTTTATTCTTTGTTTCAACTCCATCAGATAGGTTAGTATTAGATGTAAGATCTCGTTGTTAGAGAAGATTGCGAAGAGAGTGGTGAGAAAGATATGGTTTGGGAAGATTACGTGCATGAATTTAGGATATATCCCAAACAACTTCAGCTGATGTATCCTTATCAAGATATTTCCCGCCAGAAATTAGTTAGTGTTTTTCTCAGAATTTTGTTACTCTATCAGTATATAATGAATCAAGGTCTAAGTTTGTTTCTATCCATAAACCAGTTGATAATAGTGCAGTTTATTAAGAAAACCTAAGTAATTTTAAGCGAGTGATTTCTGTATTTTGAAGAAATGGGGAAGAAGATAATGGTTGATGAAGAGTTACTGAACAAGAACTCTGCTGCATATACTAAAAGGTATATTTTCATTAGCTAACTATGCTTTTCATCTTTGTTATTATGAATTTTTGGTTTTCGATTTAGGGATTTCTTACTGGTTCAAATTAGGGTTTTCAATTTTTTCAATCTATGGATTTTCAAATCGACTTCAAAATTAGGGTTTTCGATTTACGGATCTTCACAATTTGATGAAGTTAGGCTAGCAACATAGGCATAAACTAACAATATACAGAAAACTTGAAGAATAGAACAATAGGAAATCAATAAGACGTTGATAAATTGAGTCTAGGGCTAGAAGCCAAATTACTCATTGATAATCTAACGATTATTTTCTTAAATCAATAATAAAGTCTGCCTTCCAAGAGAAAGCTAATAACCTACTTATACTCGCAACGAAAACCTAAAGAGAAAAAACCCTAAGACTAACGGACAAAAACGCCCTTTCTTAAGTGATAAACTAGCAAACGTCCTAAATAGAAAACACTCTAAAGGGTCATAATATGCCCTGCATCAACCACCTCAGGTTTAAAGATTTCTCGACTTCGACGAGAATGTCTTAATAACTTCTAGAACATATCGCCTCTAGCTCATTCTTTTGCACCCTTGTATGACATCCAAATGGTTTCCCGCGATCAAAAACAAAACTCGAATCCTTAGAGATCCTAAAGCACAGTAGAAAAGATATACTATCCAACCCATCATATGATTTCTCTGCAGATTTGCCCCGATCAAACACGGAACCCGAATCTTCATTGTTGTTTTCAGTAACATGCACTAACTCCATCACCCGTTCTTGATACTCAAAACTTGTTAGTTTCTGGTCCGCGCTAGATGTCAAACCATGGCATGCAAGCAACAAGTTTCTCCCTGGTTTCCCTTGTAATCCTTTATGACATCTATTGGCATGTGATGTTACTGTATACATCCCACTAATCTTACTAATTATTTCACCCAAAAAAGGCACTAATCTTAGCTTGACATCTTTGCTGGTCACCAACACTTCCTCCACACAGCAAGCTCTTTGAATGACTTCTGAAGATTCACTAGCTAGGACTGAGATATACTCCTCAGATCGATTCTCCCTTGTTTATGCCAAACCAGTTACCATTATGTTCTGTTTTGATTTTCCTCAATCAAAAATAAAATCCACATGACTAGTGGTGGTGACGATGTTCACCATTTTAGTCACAAACACTATTTTCTGCATTTCATCTTCTACTTCTATCAGAACGTTTCCTTTGGTACTAAAATAATCCAGTTTGTCATCTCTAAGCAAAGCATGATATTGAAATTGTAAAATTTCAATTAGTTGGCTAGCATATCCAGAAAGTGACTCATTTTGAACCTTGTCCAGTAACCTCTTCTCAATGTATAAGTGCTTGGGATGAACAACCTTGTTTTTATTCATTCTTATGTGATCCTCAGCCTTACTGATTGCTGAAAGTGATCCCTCAATGTTGCCAAAATTCTGTTCCAAAATTTTGAAAAGGCTCGAACACCACCCGGTAGGAACCTTATAACACCTCTTCACCATCTCCCTTATCTCAATGTGCTTCTATGTTGAATATATCACAACCATAGTATATACAACAACTTCATAATAAGCTTTTCTATAACTTCACACGTCAAAGAACATGGAAGACTTCCTTTTCTCTTCAAATAGTGGCACAAAACCTTTGGCGGAAATAATTCTTCTTGTTGTAACTTCAGGGTATTTTAAGAGTCTGACGTACCTTGAGAAGACATAATTTGAACCATAAACATCTCTGTTGACAAAGATCAATTCCAGATAACAGAATACATGATTTCTCCTCCATTTTCTCGACTTAGGCGTGCTTCTTTTTTGATAATAACTACTTTGTCAACCGATTTATTTTTAGCAATCCAAAGTACGTAGACACATTTTGGTACAACAAATACAAGCACTGTGACACTTAGACTTGCACAATATCACATGCACCAATAAGCGGACATTGTCCAAGAGACCAGTTTCTCAAGAACACAACTAAAGAAGGACTTATGTTCACAGTTCACAAAAGAATACATGTCTGGAGATGACATTTCTCTCAAACCCTTTTCCCAATTGAATACTTTGCTTACCAGTAATTTCGACGTGTCAGCAGCGAAATCACCATTTTCGAGAGCATACGAGTTATTCAAATCAGAAACGATTTCAGTACTTGATGCTTCTTCTAATTGTGATAGAAACTCCTCAACTAGTTGCACATTAACCCCCTTAGAGTTCACTATATAGTGAGACCCCTTGTAAGAGTGAAGATACAACAATACTCTTTCCACCTCAGTTCCAAGTGTTTCCAGTAGATATACCTCCATATAGTTTCCACCAGTGTTGGAAAAAATCTGTCGGATTTTACACATGTGATTTTTAGCACGTAGTTCATCATCGTGAATAATCTTTGCCCATATTATACTTATTGCAATCCATTGCACACACACTTCTTCTGTGAGAATATCAGTATTGGGGTATGCTGCACTTGAATAGCACATGATACTTCCCAAATTTCCTGATAGCTTTTCAGCTATAGCTTCTCCACCGGTATTCTTGAAAATTCTCCCTCGAACTCTAATTAGTTGCGCGTCCTTGTTAAAAGGAAATTCAGTGACAACCGAATTATGTAGCAATAGTAATTATACAGTCACCTCTGTGAGCCCGCCTTGCTACTTCCATGAAACCTCCATGCCATGAGTCATATCCATCATTTAGCATAAACATCATAAATGGATCCAGCACAGACGATAATATTTCATCTTCAGTGCCGGGTGTTAGACTCATAGTTACACATCCTATACCTTTTGTTTCAGGCCATCACACAACAGTGTCCTTCATGTAAGTATTGATGTCGCGATAGGCTGTCATATGACTCGTGTTGCTTCTTAATTCTTCTAATAAATCTTCCGCTATTGTTATCCTCTCGGAGTTCGAGAAAACTCTCCCCCGGATCTTACTGATATAATTCTCTCAACAGTTTTAGTACGACACACCATCATTCCCTCTTGCTCATAAATACCTGATCTCGAACCAAGATGGTCTACTGGACATGTACCTTGATTCTTGTAAACTAAATAGGTTTGGTTTACAGGAATACCTACTATTGTTGTGTCTTCCCTGACAAAAGTATCAACATCAGCAGATGTATGAACAACTTCTTCCTAAACTTCTGGGTACCTGTCTTCCTTGATAAAATGACTAATACCAACAGAAGTAAGAAACACCGTGTCTTCAACCTCATCATCCGGGTAAATATCGTAGACTGGTGCTAAGTCCCAATCCACAACAACTCTATCTTCTTCACTCTCACACAATGAGAATGGTGTTTCCTCATGAATAACATGTCTATGAAAAAGACTTTCATCGACTACTGCATCTTCATATACTTCAGAAACTCCTTCCGGTGAATCTAAAGGGTTACGTCGACCTTCCGGTATCTCCATAAGGGCTCTCGAACGTCTCTATTGCTCTAGTTTTTCCAACCGTAGCAGCAATTTCCCCAACTTGGTTTTCTGCTCCACCCTTTCCAACCATGGCAACATGTTTTCAACTATAACTCTAATCTTTTTAAGTTTTGCTTGATAAGTTTGAGTACCTCTTCCACCACCACCTCTGAATCTTCCTGCCATTATAGCTAGCTAGGGTTTGTGTTTTTTTTTTTCGTTCTAGCGCCAATTGATGAAGTTAGGCTATCAACATAGGCATAAACTAACAATAGACAGAAAACTTGAAGAATAGAATGATAGAAAATCAACAAGACGTTGATAAATTGAGTCTAGGGCTAGAAGCCAAATTACTCATTGATAATCTAACGATTATTTTCATAATAATAATAATAAAGTCTGCCTTCCAAGAGACGGCTAATAACCTACTTATACTTGCAACGAAAACCGAAAGAGAAGAAACCCTAAGACTAACGGACAGAAATGCCCTTTCTTAAGAGATAAACTAGCAAACGTCCTAAATAGAAAACACTCTAAAGGGTCATAATATGCCCCTGCATCACAATTAGATCTTTATAGTAGTTTATGAAATGATAAGTGTTCTGTTGCTGAACATTACATGAATTTTGTTACTTGGAATTGATCTATTAATAGTACTTTGGTGGTTTTGTATGAATAATATGTCTCCGTGGCTCAGTCTGGGATTTTGAATTAAAACTAAAATTCAAAGGATGCAGAAATGTGATCATGTCCAGAAGCTGTGCTTGATAACTTTTTTTTATCCAATTATTTTGTAAATGGTGTGACAACCCTCATTTGTTCATTCTCAAAAATGCATGTACACAAATAAGATGATCCTCTTGCAAGGGCTGTCGTTTAATCTAATGAATTGTTTCTTCATAGAAAAAAAAATTAAATTTCATACAGTCAATTATGTTTGTATATAAGGGTCATAAGAGTTGAAATCTTACATTGATATAAGAGAATTATGGTTACACTTAATCTTTGTTTGGGGATGTCTATGAGTGCCATGTGCATAGCCTATTTGTTGTATGTGAACTGTGATTTTAGTAGTTTGGTCCAAAATACTATTTAACGAATCGTTTTATTTTCGGAAAGGTTCAAAGAAATGATTTTGATTGAGAAGTTATATTCCGAGACTCGTATGCTTATAGCGGAATATTTGTCTCTTGATTAATGAGTTCCTGAATCGAATCTATTCTTTTTATTGCGTGGCTTGAAATACTTGACTGATGCATACAGAGATTTGAGAAGTCTACTGATCATATATGTATCTGTTTAGGAGAGTTCTTTGGCATTTTGTGTGTTAATTTTCTTGTGCAAATCTGTTATAACTTATTTTTAATGCTAGTAGCTTATTATTTTTGTTCTCTTGCAGTTGCATGGGACCTAATTCTGGACATATGGTTGCAAATAGTTGGAAACAGGCCCAGGCAAATGACAGGTGATTTATCTTATTCTTCATAGTATGCTAGTGAAAGATGATGTTTTCTCTATTAGCTGATAGTTAGCCCCTATTGTGTAAGGGATCATATTTTGTTGTGCTAAAACATGCCATAAACTAGGTTTTTTATTTAGCATATATTGAATATCTCATTAATGATAATACCCATTTTATTACGTAACAGGGGTTCTACACCTCGAAAAGGGCCAAGGGCAACTTTATCTTCCAGAAAGCCCAAGGCTGATTGAAAAGCTAGAAGACGGTTGGCATTAGTTTAGCTAAGATGGTTCTCGATTTTGAGAAACATATCGAGGAGTCGACACATGCTACTCAACAAAATGTTGCGACAACAACATCAACCCTGATGGTAGTCAGGTAATTGTGAATCTAGATGATGATTCATTTGGTACTGAATTCTGGAAGTCAGCCTCGGATAAAGTAGATATTGTTGAATAAGCGCTTAATGCTACCAAGGAACCAAAGTGTTGCACCTTTAAAATCTTAATGTAGATGACTGTCATCCTGAAGACCAACCATGGAGCCAACCACTCATATACAAAGTGAGGGTGAAGATGATACGTAGAAGGAATTTTTACACAATTTTAGTATGAAAAGCAATAGTGGTGAGGGTAGCAAGGAAGCAGATGAAGGTAATGTTTCTATTTTGGAATTTCAGATTTCATTAAAAATGTTATGTTTGCGGTTTGATGTTAATGTGGACTTTTGTGTGAGTCTGAACATGTAGATGGTCATTATTACCAATTGTTGGAGACAAATGATGAAGTTGAAGGTAGTACCGGTTTTTCGTTAAAACTTTAATTTGTTTATAACGATACTCGACGTATTGTTTACTTTTTTCTTGTTGGTTGTCATGTGATGCAGTTGTCAAGGAAGTTAAGGAACCACTGATTGATTTTGAGATTGAAGATGGTAAAATAAAGGAAATTGGTAACGGATCAGAAGATGATTATCGTACTAAAATGGTTGATAGGCCATTAACTAATCATGAAGTTAGAGTGGTTGATAATGGGCCTTACAGAAATGTTAATAATGTGCGTGTAAGGAATAATGTTGATAATGGGCAACAGTGGTTCGATGATAGTGATTTTGAAGATTTCCTTGCTGTTGCTGATTTAGTGGATCTTGAGTTATTCCTTGAACCAGAACATGAAGTACAAGTTGTAGCTGATGACAGAATTAAGGAGGGGATGGAATTTCTTGACAAGACCGCTTTTAAGAAACATCTCAGAAAATATTGTGTATCTACTAGGACAGTATACAGGTTTACGAAGAGTAATAATATTAGAGTCAAGGCAGTGTGCAAAGGCTTTGGAGAGCCCATTCTATGTCCGTGGTATATATCTCGCAAGGAGGATCCCCGATGAGGCGACTTGGAGCATAAGAGATTTCCACTTGCACCATACTTGTATTGGGGATCCTTATGGAAGGAATTCATGTGCAAATCCTGAATTTATATCTCAACATGTGATCAACAAGCTAAGGGAGTCACATGGCAAGACTGTACCCAAACCTTCTGAGATTGCTGCCGAGTTTTGGACAAGCCACAACACTTTGATCCCGTATCACGTTGCATGGAAGGCTAGAAACAATGTGTTGGAGAGGATAAACAGAAGATTTGATGAGAGTTTTAGACTCATACCAAGTATGTGTGAAATGATCAAAAGGACTAATCACGGATCAATTGCTACTTTCACTTATGGAAGGTAATATCATTTATTTAATTGTTCTAAAATTGATTAGTTTGAGTTCTAGTTTTTAAACTTTCCTTGTTTCTTCGTGCAGGAGAGAAAATTGCTTTGAATCTGTGACCATATCTTTTGATGCCCCTACGAGGGGTTTTATAAATGGTTGTAGAAATCTGGTTGGGCTGGATGGATGGCACCTGAAGGGAAAGTATGGTGGCTGCCTACTATCTGCCACTGCTCTTGATGGAAAGAATGGATTGGTTCCTTTAGGTATCATGGTTTGTAGAAATGAGTGTGCGGAGAACTGGTTCTTGTTCTTGAATAATCTCAAGCCTAGATTGGCTGATCATCCCGTTGAGCCAATCAACTTCATATCTGATAGACAAAGGGTTTGAGAGACGATGTCCAAAAATTGTTCCCTACTTCACCACATAGGTTCTGCTTCAGGTTACAAACTAACCTCCAACTTGATCATTTTATTTTTACAAAATACAAAGTATGTTCAATACTAACCCTCTAATTCATGACAGACACATGTATGCAAACTTCAAAACGCACTACAAGGGATCTAAACTGCACACACTTTTCTGGAATGCTGCCAGAGCTTATAAGCCTAAACACTTTCAGGTTTGTGTTAGTCCGTAAATGAAATGAGTGACATTTTTTATTCTTAGAAAGTAAAATTCTTGTAACACTAAATATGTTTCAACTGTAGGCACACATGGACAATATGATGTCATAGAATGTTAATGCTTGTGAGTATTTGATGGGTGAGGATCCTAAAAGCTGGTACAGGGCCTTTTTTGACCACAGGAGCGCTTGTGAACACTTGAGTAACAACTTTTCTGAAAGTTTCAATAACATGATAACCAACATTATGGAGAAACCTTTCTGCAAGCTAGTTTGGATGTATGGACAGCTGGTGATGGGGCTGTTTTACAAGAGAAGAAATGCTTGTGTTGGATGGGATTCTGGGGATTTGGTTCCTACTGCCAAATAATTACTGAAGAAGATGTTAAGAAAACAGAGGAATATAAGGTAGAATGAGCGGTTGCTGGCAAGCTTTATGAAGTCACAAGCATACATAATACAGTATTCACTGTTGACCTTGAGAAACATACTTGCAGCTGCATGCAATGGCATCTGAGGGGTTTCCCATGTCAACACGCAGTCTGTGCTCTACAGCAAATTAGACCCAATTGGGTTGAGTTAGTGTGCAGAATACATGTAGTTTTAACCATCATTCTTTCTTTATTACCAATATGTGAAATGATAAACCTGTTTGTTTTTCTTGTGTGCATTTTTATAGGTATTGTGCCAGATACTACCCAGTGGATAACTACATGACCACTTACGCCCCTGATATGGTACCATTGGAAGGGCCTGAGGACTGGGATGAGGTTTTTTTCCTAACTCTCAACTATTCATGTTTACTTGTCTTTAATTGGATCTGATTTATGTGTGCACTAGGAACCTAGACAACCTTCTACATTATATTATTAGGTTTACCTTAAATATCTGGGTGTATCTACTTAAAGTACAATTGTGATACATGAATTCAAAGTACTCTGTGAAATATCTAAACTCAATTCTTCTCAATTCTTGTATGAATCTTGTATCTAGCTACTTAATGGATTTTAGTGCTTGGAAGTCGGATTCCAGACCCTGCAGTAACATATATTTTGGATGTTTAATCTTTGCGGCGTCTAAGTAATCATTTTTAGTATTTTCATTCATTCTTTGTTTTTTTTGCTATGTCTATTACCTGTGAAGATTATTGTAAACCTATTACTTACTAGTTTGTTGATCTCTTTATGCAATATTTACTTCCTTTGTTCTTCTCTTATACATCCAAGAACAAATATTGTTCCTCCATTGCTCATTAGGAAACCAGGCAGGCCTAGGAAGAACAGAAGGAAGGACTATAATGAGACCCTATCCGAGAAGAAAGTCGTGTGTCAAACAAATGAAAGCTGATTGTTCACAACAAGACAACTTGTCCTGGTGGTGCAATTGGCTCTAATCCAAAGAGAGAGGTCTACATCTGAAGAAGGCGAACTGACGTTTCAATCCCAATCATCATCACAAGCTGGAAGTGCTGGTGGTTCTATGCCTGCAACTAAGAAGCCAAAAAAAGATATGACTCAACAGTAGTGTGCTATGAAGATTTACTTAAAACTAGTTTTGGTTAGGATGTCTTTTGTTTTTCTTTCAAGTGAGACCTATAAAACTTTTTATTTGGTTATGTTTTAGTTTAGTTTTTATTTTGTTTGGATACTAGCCATCTCCAAAAGCTATTGTTTTTTGATGCTTCTGAGTATTGGATCTTTGATTCAATGCTATTAATAAATGGTAGTGTTTGTGTCATTAGCTTGCCTTACTCTGTTTTTACGATTTTATGGTTCTTCTGTCTGGCTTCTAACAGGTGAGCAAGACAAAGTTTGAAGATGAAATCTCTACAGTTGAACTTGAATGTATATGGAGACACTAGGAAAGCAAATGTTCTAGTTAGTTTAACCGAAGGGTATATTGGGCATCTCAGGTCACCCTAAATTTGCCACATGTGAGTTAACACCAGTTAACTTGTAACTGGATGGAATTCTTTGTAATGTGACTGATTTATAAGTTTTCAAAAAAAACGGGATTATTTTGTAAACAACCTAAGAAAATGAGACATATCTGTAAATGACCCTTGCAATTCAGTTGAGAAAGTGTGCATGTGATGGGTGCATATAATGGTCATATAATCCACACGTAAACAATAGAAAAAATGTTCAGTCTTAGTTTTTGATTGGTAATTCACAATATAGACAATCTAGGTCGTGGACATCCCCTCCGAGTGACTTTACCATTAAAGAAGAGAGAATCGTCCTTTAAACCTTAAAATATGATTAAAAAACTAAATGTTGTGCCAATTTATATTTTGCGAATGTTCTTTTTAAATTGAAAGTTCCGAAATTAAATTACAAGTGTAACCCAATGACAAAGATAAAGAACAAAATGCTCTCCAATTGAAAATCTCAGTAAACTCAGACTTTCTTGCATTACAAGTATAATCCAATGATGTAGACAAATAACACAATACTAGCTAATATATGACTTCTAAATTTTCTGTAAAGTCCATCTTTCTTGTTTTCCTGATTGATTAGTAAATTCCTTTAAAAATAAGATGATTTCATACTAAATTTAGGAGGCTAACAGAGAATTCGCTTTCAGATAACTTTTCCTTGGTTTCCTCCAATTTTTCACATTTTTTCTCTTCTAGATTAGTTAACCACAGATGTCGCACATTCATACTAGATCTCTAGTGAGCAACACCATCGAAAAAAAAAAAAAAAAAAAACAAGAAATAGGAATGTTTATTTCGGACCTCTTGGTTCATTGAATTAAAATTTCATAATGATACATCATTGCTACTTATAACAATATTTTGTGTTACATGAAATATGTGTGAACAAGAGAAAACCTACGACAAACAACTGAATTCATTCATTTCGATAACAAGACTTGATTGACAACTTTTATTGGATATAAACGAGTAGGGAACATCACTGGATTCAATGGACAAGACTTAAACTTTAGATCGTTCCAAGCGTCTCACTCATGAATGTTATGGCGACTGATCCTGGGAGAACCTGATTTCATAAGGGACACTACAATACCTGGCTACAAGGGCCAGCCTAGCCATACGATGGCATTTAGCACTTGCCGAAATGATATGATTGTTACAGTACAAATTAACTTTACATGAATTTTCATGCGTACATGCAATACAAAGAAACTAACGGCAAGTAGTTAATCTGTTTCTCATTCAACGTCACATCTCCATGATATCTTTTTTGCAAATGTCACTCGAGCTCATCCATTCTTAATTATTTAACCAAATTCTTAGCACCCAAATCCTTTGTAGTTTATGTTTTTGTGGCAAAACAATGTTAATTGAAGACTAGTTAAGTATTTCCAATTCCATCAATAGACCTAGCTAGTTAAAGCATCAGGCCTAAAATCTGAAACATCTAATGATCAGAGATGTTGGAGAAAACTGGATTACATGTTTGAGAATGCCTCACTATAGTTTTTGACGGGTGGTGTCATGTAGAGAAAAATGATTTTGAGAACGCATTGCTATAAAGATAATTTGCAAAGTAAGGAGATGGCCTCAACAACTATCGAAATATCAAAACCATTGCTTTCCTTGTACTAAAAAAGTCTATTTCGAAATTTTGAATTTAACTTTGGAGAAGAGCAGCTTTAATTAAATATGATCCTTAATGAGTAGCATTCAAAGTTACATGCAACTACCAAATGGCTGATCTTAATCCCTTCACAACCCCAGGAAAAGATAACCGAAAGAATCAAGATAAAACCTTCAAAGAAATAATCGAAAATTGCCTTAAAAGAGAAATTGAAGATATGGACTAAAGAGGTTTTTGGGAGTATTGATCGTGCTTTTGATGCGGCTCTCGAAAAGATGCAAGCTTTGGAGTTTGGATGATATTGGTGATGATACAATTCTTACCGGCGAGGAAGAGGACATGCTCGTGACGGCGAAAGTTGAGTTTGAAAAGGCACATAGACGTAAGGAAATTTTCATTCGTCAAAAATCTAAAGTCAATGCTATTCGTGATGGTGATAGAAATACCAAGCATTTTCATCGTTTGTTAAGAAGGAATAGAGCAAGAAACAACATCAATAACCTCCGCATCAATGGTATATGGACCGGGAACAAAGATGAGATTAAAGAATGCATTGCGAATCACTTTGAGGTAGCCTTTAAGGAAGTATCTAATCATAGACCGAGAATTAAGAATATGTGTGTAAAGAGTACTGATGAGAATGCTATAGTTTGGATAGAGAGGCCTTTTAGTGAAGAAGAGGTGAAGAAAGCGATTCATGATTTGGGAGTGGATAGAGCTCCGGGTCCTGGACAGCTTCCCTATGAAATTTTACATTGTTGGGTGGGAGTTCATTAAAGATGACTTGATGAAGGTGTTCAAAGATTTCCATGATAACAATATTCTTGATACTTCTCTAAAGAACAACTTTATAGCGTTAATTCCGAAGAAAATTGGTGTGGAGGAGGTAAAGGACTTTCGGCCTATTAGCCTCATAGGAAGCGTATACAAAATTATCTCCAAAGTACTAGTGGAGCGATTAAAGGTATATCTTCCTATCTTGATCTCTCCTTCTCAATCTAGCTTTATTAAAGGGCGTCAAATTTTAGATGGAGTTTTAATAGCGAATGAATGTGTGGACTCTAGACTCCGCCAAAAATTACCGGGGTTAGTGTGCAAACTAGATTTTGAGAAGGCATTTGATAATGTGAATTGTAAATTCTTAAATGAAGTCCTATTTAAAATGGGATTTGGAGGCATTTGGCGTGCTTGGATACGAAATTGCTTATCTTATTCAAAATTTTCGGTTCTTGTGAATGGTACAAGTCATGGGTTTTTTGGTAATGAGAAGGGTATTCGTCAAGGTGATACTCTTTCTCCTCTCTTTTTTTACCATTTTTGGAGAGGTTTTGAGCCATATGTTGAGTAAGGCACAAGAAGTTGGTAAAATTTCGGGTTTTTCGGTGAAGGACGAGGGAACTAAAGTTAACCATCTTCAATTTGCGGATGATACCATTGTCTTTCTTGATGCAAAGCGTGAACAATTAGATTCTCTTCGGTATTTACTTCTATGTTTTGAGTTAACTTCGGGCTTAAAAATCAACTTTGCTAAAAGTTGTTTGTTTTGGAGTATCTCTTGTTGAAGACATTGATGAATTTGCTAATATGTTGGGGTGTAAGAGGTCAAATTTTCCAAGTATCTATCTCGGTCTTCCATTGGGTGATAAAGTTAGTGGCACACAAAAGTGGGAAAAGATTATTGAATTATGCTATTCGAGACTTTCCTCTTGGAACAGGAGAACGATATCAAGAGGAGGTAAGTTGACTCTCATCAAAAGTGTTCTGGCTAGTTTGCCCATTTACTATTTATCAATCTTTCTTGCACCATGCTCCATCACAAATAAGATTGATAAGATAATAAGAAATTTTCTTAGGGATGATGATTCTAATAAGAAAAGAATTCATAATGTCGGGCGGTCTATAATTGTAAAATCTAGAGAAGGTGGTGGTCTTGGAATCCGGAAGTCAAAATACATGAATTCGGCGCTTCTCAAAAAGTGGTGGTGGAGATTTGGAACGGAATAAAATGCTTTTTGGAGAAAGATAATTGTGGAAAAATTTGGAGAATCATCAACCGGTTGGGAAACTCACAAACCGAAAGGACCAAAGGGGTGTAGTTTGTGGAACAATATTTATAATGAGCTAGAGGATTTAAACAAACATGTGAAATTTAAGATCGGCGTGGGAAATGAAATTAGATTTTGGGAAGATTTGTGGATTGGAGATGTCGCCTTATGCATTAGATTTCCATTGGCTTTTGAAGCTTCAAGAACAAAAGGGAAAGTAGTGGCTAGGTTATATGAGATTTCAAGTAACGACATCAAATGGAAGTTCATGTATCGAATTAGATATTCCCAAGCCATAATGAGAGAAATTGCTTCCATAAACTCATTACTAGAAGTGGTGAATATTCAAGAAGGGGTCGTAGACTCAAGATTGTGGATGGTGGATAGAGACAATACGGTTGATGCTTATACGGTTAAGTGCGGGTTTGATTCTCTTTTTGATCAAGGCGATACTAGCTTCCCAAGTAAGATTATTTGGAGTCGACATTATCCGTACAAAGTAAAAAAAAATTCTATGGCTTCTATGCCATGAAAGGTTGATGACGACGGACAAGCTTTTTAGAAGGGGTATGGATGTGGATAGGGTGTGTCGGTTTTGTGAAGAAGAAGATGAAACAAGTGCCCATTTATTTTATGATTGTTGGCGAACAAAAAGAATTTGACATTATTTTGCCGAAGGATGTAACTTCAATTGGAGCTATGATAGTAATATTTCGGCAACTATACAAACTTGGAGTCATGATTGGGGTGATGAAAGACTTAACCGTATATGGAACAACTTACCGGTTGCAATATGGTGGTGCATTTGGAAAGAAAAGAATTCTAGAATTTTCAATTTCAAAAAGAGAAATTTGGAAAGTCTAATTCGAGATATTAAGATTCAAGCTTATTTTTGGGCGGAGTCAAACACTAAAATGTTGGAATTGACGGCTAACATGGTGATAGTTTTATGGGATTCGTATTTCTACCGGCCGCTTTGAGTTGGAATTGAGTCGTTTGGTGTTTTCTTTTTATTGTTCCCACTTGACTCTTTGTTCTTTTTCCTTTTCTTTGGGTGATCGATTCCAAAAATCGGTCTCCTTTTTTTTGTGTCGGTTGTATTGATTGGGTTCAGGTACCCTCTTAAGTACTTTTTTTTTTTTCAATAAATCCTTTCCTATTGACCGATAAAAAAAAAATCGAAAATTTAACAAATCAAATGTAAAACACCCTTAAAATTAATTATATGCCTCCAAACCGTAATCCTAAGGTTTCCGGTGAATTTTAATTGCAACATAATTACATATTTTTAGAAGCACGCATTCATCGGGGGATCGATTAGGACGTGAGCATATGGGTCTTTACGACATAATCGATAACTCAATTCATTTCAATTAAGACTTGCTCTAGCCTCATTTGGAGTTATTACTTGTTTTTTAGCTCAATTCATGATTCTTTATTTTTTCTATAGACTCCCATAATTAAGATCTTGACGCTTATTTCCCTCACCAGATTTCTCTCGGTTATTTTTGGTGTCAACATAGAATAGTTGTTCATTCATTTCGTTACAACTAACACCTTGTATAATAAACTGGACCCAAACTTTAGATTGTTACAACCATGACAAGTTAGCATGATGGCTAATTGTGGGGCAACCGGATTTTATAAGGGTATATCTTCAGATCCTGAAACTTAACTCAAGCCACAAAGTAATTTTACAAGGCTAGCCTAGCTATATACACTGGCATTTAGATGCAACATTTACAATCTTGTTGGGATCAAGCAGCTATAGCTAAATCCCCAAGGAAGAAATGATAGTTGCATATGAAAGGAAGATGTTAATTGTGACTTTATTAGTGTAATTAGATTAAAGTGGATGCATGAACGACATTCATATTTTCTCATGCCCGTACTTAGCTCATGCAACAAAGAGACTAACGGAAAGAAGCTCATCTTGTTGTAAATTAAGATCACATCTTTATGAAATCTTTTTGGTGTTCCTTTTTTCATTCAACATAACATTCCCATGAAATTATTTTGTATATATATCATGTTTTTTTATTATTAATTATTAAACTGAGAGTCTCAAAATCCATATAGCTTTTATCTTTTCGACAAAGATAAAGATGAATTAAATCTATGCATCTACTTAACTAAACATTTGTATTTATAATGTCATATCCAATAAAATATCAAATGAAGTGAGATACAGGAGAAAACTAATGTAATTAGGCAACATAAGATCATATAGGAATATTTCCTACATTGCTTGATCTTATAATACTAAATCTACTGAATTTTTTACAATTTAATACTTTGGCAGGTTTAGGATTTTTTTATATAAACATTTTAGGCGTGACGTTACGATAATATTAGAGGTTAAAGCCTTGTTATCCGGGTCTTATAAACAAGATCTGTTATTATTGGGTAGTTGTTATTTTCTTAGTTTTGTTGTCTATTGAATTAACGAAAATGCTATATACTCCGCATATTAACCGCTAATTGACGGTTAATCCTACGTGTCGAGCGCGGTGGCAGAGTGGTGACTGTTTTAGGTTTGCCCTTTTCATCAAAAAAAATAAAAAAATACAGTAAGAATAAGGAAAAAGCTTTCTGATGTTGTATGTCAACATACGTAGAAAGGGTTAGGTGGCAAAATGCCCCAAAATCAACCCCAAGGTTGTGAAAATGCTCCGAACGTTAGGGAAAAGATTAAAATGCCCCAAAATCTTATCAAAATACCCCATTCCGTTACTTTTACCTATAATAGTCAAAATGAGGCATTTTGACAGATTTTAACTGGTCAATTGTGTTATGAATGGTCTCTTTTGCCCTTCGATAGAACCTTTATATGGTTTCATGGTTTACGGTTCAGGATTGGGGTTTCAGGTGGTGGCGGTGACGGTGGTGGTGGTGGTGGCGGCGGCCGTGACGGTGGCGGTGGTGGTGTGGACGAATATAAATACACGTCAATTTACACCTGCAAAACAGAAGAGAACCCCGGTGGACATGATTTACAGTCACTCACTCAAGATTCTTCACATTTTACCGCAGTGAATCCTAAACTTAGTTAAAGAAAAAAGAAAATAATTTTCTTTTTGGTAGATTTGTTGTAGTAACATGTGTGGGAATGTGTCTGACCACACATCACATGTGTCAAGATGCATGTCATCTTGTTTCTCAAACTAGACACATGTAAGAATTGTTCTTTCCCTTACTACCACTTGTACTTACACAACTCTATTCTTCGTGTATTTAAAGTATGGAACAATAAATGAAGAAGCAACTAATTCTCCTTCTCTTTCACTTTGTTTTCTTCTCTTGTCTCCATATTGTCTTGCTATTTCTGTACTCAATATTTGAACAACCTTTTACACGTTATCAGCACCTCCTCTATCCAATTGAGTAATCATCCTTCACCAAAAAGGATTTTCCAAAAGAAGGTATATCTAATCCCTTTACCTTTTGATTTATTTGCCTACTCTCTTTGAAAGTGACATATTTCTATCTATATTATCTTTGGAAGTTTATTATCACATGAAAAAAAAAATCCATGTGATTTCTACTAGCTCATTTTCTCCTTAATAATTATAGTAATTTTGTTTCTTTATCACTTGAAAGTGATGTTTTTGACTCTTTCTTACATAAAATCATGTGAATGATACACAAAAAGTTTGTTTTACTTATACACACACAAATGTATAGATATTGTTCACCTTTGAAGATATCATTTCATTCTAGCTTGTTAGAAATTATATTATACCCATGATGCATATGCATATATGTTAATTATTTTTCTTTTATGCCATGAATATTTTTACCATACATATTTTTTTAGTATGTTATATTATTATTTTTTAGACCTTCCTCAAAATTGTAAATTTTTGTCATGTACTTTATGCTTAGTATTATATTTTAGTTTATATTACTCATGCATGTCACAAATATTAACCAAAACTTATTTTTATCCCGCAAACGGTTTGCTACTAAATATGCAAACGAATTGCGACTTAAATTCCAATAATTTTATATAAGTATATAAATGATAAATGGGCATGTAGTCTTTTTTTCTTAACAGACCTATTTTCAGTTGACTATTTTGTCAACCTTGTTACCAAAAAAAAGAATTGTTTGCAATTTTTAAACCATAAAGAAATTTGGTTTGCAAACAAAGTTCCCTTATTAAAACCATAAAGAAGCTTGGTTAATTAATTTTGTGGACTAGGTTATGATCAGAGATTGGACTATATGACATATACGTATTACCCACAAAACCATAAAGAAAGTTGGGCATGGGAAAATGATACCCTGATTTGTTATAGACTCAGAAAGACTAGAGCACCATATTAATGACCTTTATTTTGTCTATGTAGATGGACCCAATTCGACCAGAATTCGAACTTTTGGACTCAGCAGGACTTGAGTACCACCGTTGGGTATCTGATGTGGAAACCACCTTCGTGGCAAAGGACTACACCTCCACTATCAAGCCATCTCACGACGCCGCTCCTAAGAATCGAAAAGACAAAGCTCATGCTCTGATGTTCCTCAAAAGGCACATCGATCCTAAACTACGCTGGGGTTATCATCACTTGAAAACATCAAAAGAGCTATGGGATGCTCTAGATAGCCGTTTAGAAATATCCATGATTCCTTAATACCACAATTAAACGTCTTGTGGAACGAAATCCACTTTCTCGATTATGTAAAAGTGAATGATTTCCAAAAAGACATGCTGCAAATTCAGGCACGTATGGACTTTTGTGGAAAGAAACTTACGGATGAGGAAATGATTCGTAAAACCCTATCGACCTTTCCCACCTCGTCCATGATACTAGCGAACCAAAGATCGTTTAGAGGTAGACAACAAAAGAATCACCACATTCGGTAGGTTGATAAACTTATTGCAAGTGGCCGAAAGGCACAATGAGATTCTTGTCAATAACAATGCCGTAGTTGTCGGAAAAAGAAAGTTCCCGAAGCTAACCATGGCAAGGTCAATAAGGGAAATAACCCCAAATGAAAGAGGGCTCGAAATTCTGATTCACATTCCCATGATCCATACCCACGTGGAGATAATGCCTCTCGTGGAAGAGGACGTAAGGGACATAATCGAGGTCGATGATGTAAAGGTCACTCTAATATTTGGCACGGAGAAGGAACTTCTCGCCCATACAAGTGGTGATCCTAAGTTCGAGAAAACACCTAAATATCCCGCTAACAAAAAGGCTACAGACGAAAGTGCGCATTGTTTTAGGTGTGGATTTACCGGACATTGGTACAAGCATTGCAAGGCTAGTGCCAATGTAGTCATGAGCTACAAAAAGTACCAGGAAACTCTCGAACAAGAGGCTAACTATATGGAACAAAATGATGTAACCCCTGACGTCAACCTCATAATTTCAGAATTCCTGGGAAATGAGGACTTTGCCCCAACAATGGATGTGCTTGATTTTGCTCGGGCCTAAGAATTTAGTTTCTGGCTTGCTAGACTTTGTCTGTTTTTAGATGCTTTGAAGTTTTTATGTTATCTTAGACTATCGTTTGTTTAATAGTTTGAGTAGGTGTTACCGTTGCTGAACATGTTCTTACCATCTTTATGTTATGTGTATGGATTATCTATAAGTACTTATTTTCTATTATGTTCTATAGAATTTTACTTTGTTTATGATAATCTGTTGTTTAGCATATAAATTAGAATGGAAAGGACGTCATTCTAGTAAAAAAAATTTCTCTAAAGGAAGTGAGATAAATTG
Source organism: Papaver armeniacum (assembly GCA_023531295.1). Classification (NCBI taxonomy): domain Eukaryota; kingdom Viridiplantae; phylum Streptophyta; class Magnoliopsida; order Ranunculales; family Papaveraceae; genus Papaver; species Papaver armeniacum. The sequence continues at coordinate 262,104 of JAJJWW010008259.1, read as the reverse complement.
TTCGTTTTTCTTTGTTTGTAATATTCCTTCCAAATGTACTTGTAGAAATGTCTCCAGGAGAAATTGAATGTCTAGTTGATAGTGCAACCACCCACACTATCCTAAGAAATAGACAATTATTTGTCGATTTTACTCCTTATAATACATATGTGACTACGATGATTGGATCATCGCAAGTAATAATTGGGCGAGGTACTGCTCAATTCTTGTTGCCAAACGACACAATGATTAAAGTCACAGAAGCTCTATATGCACCAAGAGTGCACCGCACTTTGTTAAGTTTCAAGGATATACGCGCAAATGGTTATCACTTAGAAACTCACTGTGAAAATGGAATTGAGTACATATATGTGACCTCTAGTGAATGCGGAAGGAATCGCATCTTAGAGAAACTAATGAGTCACTCTAGTGGATTGTATATCACCACTATTAGGATTATCGAATCCTATGTGGTTGCCAACGATGAACTGTTGGCCAGTGACCTATATAAGCTTTGGCACGATCGACTAGGCCACCCAGGTCGTGATATGATGATCCTTGTTTTGAAGAACTCACACGGACATCCGTTCTTTCGAATGAAAAAGAAAATGGGACAAAATATTGTTACAATATGCAGAGTAACAATGTGTATTCTAAAGTAAATGATGCACATTTTATGCCTTCTAAAGCAAGAGAAGTGTAACCTTCGTCTTCCAAAGTAATTGAAGCGTACCCACTGTCCCATTCTTCTTCGTTATCCTTATCAAAGGCACATCGCTCATTCTGCAAGGCTTGTTCTTTAGCAAAGACAGGATCGAGACCATCCTATGCTAAAGATACCAAACAAAATATTCCATTTTTACAAAGAATACAAGGTGATATTTGTGGACCTATACATCCGTAATGCGGACCATTCTGTATTTTATGGTTCCGTTGATGCTTCGACCCGTTGGTCACATGTCGCATTGTTGTCCACAAGAAATGCTGCATTTGCAAAGCTCCTAGCACAAATTATACGACTAAGGGCTCACCATCATGATCATCCAATCAAGTCTATCAGACTTGATAATGCTGGAGAATGTACATCTAAAGGACTTGATGATATATGTATGTCTAATGAAATTGACATAGAGCATCCCGTACCCCATGTACACACGCAAAATGGTCTCGCAGAAGCTACCATCAAAAGCTTACAGATGATATATAGCTACGTCATTGGTTATGCGTTTCAACCTGCCTATTACTGCCTGGGGGTACGCCATATTGCATGCAACATTACTTATTCACTTTAGACCCACTGCTAGCCAACCATTTTCTGCGTACCAGTTGGTAACTGGATATGAGCCTGATATTTCACATTTACGCATATTTGGTTGTGCCGTATACGTACTTATTACGCCCCCACAGCGTACTAAGATGGGTCCACAAAGACGAGTATGTATTTATGTTGGATACGAATCCCCAACAATTATCCGCTACTTAGAACCTTTGACAGGCGATCTCTTTACCGCTAGATTTTCGGATTGTCACTTTGATGAGACAAGATTCCCGTCGTTAGGGGGAGGTATGGAAAAGGACTTCCAAAGTAAACGATAGGAATTGTCGTGGTGTGTTCCCACGTTGTCTCATCTTGATCCCCGCACTCCAAAATGCGAAAGTGAAGTGAAAAGAATCATCAATCTTCAGAATGTGGCAAATTCAATGCCTGATGCATTTACTGATATTGCTAAAGTGACGAGATCACATATACCAGCTGCAAATGTGCCTACAAGGTTGGAAATTCCCGACAAGGGAAAAGGTACCATAGATATAGGTACCAAGGATGCACTTGGTGGAAGTGTAGATGAGGCCGTGGCCCCCAAAATGAAGAGGGGAGACCACTTGGTTCGATCGATACTCAGCCAAGGAAGAAAAGGGCGAGTAAGGCACAAAGATATACATATATCATCAATACAGATAATCCATCTCATGAAATTGTCTCCCGATTACGCTTATGTCCATGAATCATTCTTTGGGACGCCCAAGTTTGAATTGATTCCGCAGAACAAAGAAATCTTTATGGATTGTGAAAGTGCATACGTGTTGATGGAAAGATCCTCCACGCATATTGATGATATATTCGCATATACTGTTTCTCGAGAGATTATCGAGCACGATGATATCGAACCACGCTCAATTGCAGAATGCCAAAAGGGAGCAGATTGGCCTCAATGGAGAGACACAATCCGGGCTGAACTAAATTCACTGGCAAAAAGACAGGTATTTGGTGCGGTAGTGCTAACCCCACCAGGTGTAAAGCCTGTAGGATATAAATGGATATTTGTCCGAAAGCGTAATGAGAAGAACGAAGTCTTGAGATATAAGGCTCGCTTTTGGAAAGGTTTCTCACAACGCCCGGGATTGATTACGAAGAAATGTACTCTCCTCAGAATGGACGCCATAACGTCCGTTACTTAGTCACCTAGTAGTTTCGAAGGACTTGAAATTCAACTTATAGATGTGGTTACCGCATATCTCTATGGGAATCTTGATACAGAGATATTCATGAAATTTCCAGATGGACTTCCATTTCCCAAATCAAGTAACTCTAACCCACGTAGTGCGTTTGCAATTCAGTTGAAACGCTCACTTTACTTGACAAAGCAATCCTAAGCGATGTGGTATACCCGTCTAAGTGATTATTTGATTGGGAAGGGATATACAAATAATGACTTGTGCCCCGCGTGTTTATAAAGAAAACAAGTTCCGGATTTGCTATTATAGTTGTCTATGTCGACTTTGACATGAACATAGTAGGTACTCTTGATGAACTAAGAGAAACCGCAAGCTATTTGAAATCCGAATTTGAGATGAAAGATCTTGGGAAAACTCGAATGTGTCTAGGACTTGAACTAGAACATCGAGCTTGTGGAATATTAATCCACCAGTCTGCATATGTCCAAAAGATACTCAGGCAATTTAATATGGACAAAGTGCACCCTGCTAGCACTCCCATGGTTGGTCGAACTTTAAATGTACATAAAGATCCATTTCGTCCAAAGGAAGATGACGAAGATGTATTGGGAGTTGAATATCCCTATCTAAGTGAAATAGGCGCATTATTGTACTCAGCACAATGTACTCTACCAGATATCTCATTCTCGGTGAATTTATTATCTATATATAGCTCAGCGCCAACACAGCGTCATTGGAATGGTATAAAGAATATCTTTAGATACCTAAAGGGAACCATTGACTTGGGTTTGTTTTATCCCTACGAAGACGAAAGGAGAGATGCTAATGTGATTGCGTCTCCTAACACTGGAACCCCAAATAATGTTTTGGTACGTTTTGCCGATGCTGGGTACCTCTCGACCCACACAAAGGTCGATCACAAACTGGATACGTGTTCACTATCTAGAATACAACGGTATCTTGGAGATCGACCAAGAAAACCCTTGTGGCTACCTCCACGAACCACTCTCGAGATCATTGCCCTACATGAGGCGGTTCGTGAGTGTATATGGTTAAGGTCTATCATTACACATATTCAAGGGACATGTGGTTTGAGTTCTACCACTGAAGAGCCAACTTGCATTTATGAAGATAATGCATCTTGCATCGAACAGATGAAGCAAGGGTACATTAAGGGTGATAATACGAAACATATATCACCGAAGTTATTTTACAATCAACAACAACAATGTCTTCTAAACATTCAAGTCAGTAAAGTAAAATATGACGAAAATGTGGCAGACTTATTTACTAAGTCATTACCTAAGTGCACATTTGAAAAACATGTGAGAAGTATAGGACTAAAGATATTGTCCGAACTTCCATGACTCCATGGGACTATAGGAATTGTCCACTCTCATGACCGTATTAGACTAAAAAAAATTGGCATGCATCGTGGGGATCACCATATGGTATGTTGAACTCTTTTCCTTCATCGAGGTTACTTTTTCCCACTGGGTTTTGTTACTCAGAAAGGTTTTTAATGAGACAACAATAATACCATAAATGCAAATAATGGAGAGATGTCGACATCAGGGGGAGCATCTAGCAATGTATTGATGACATCAAAGTGTGTTGTACTCTTTTCCTTCACCGAGGTTACTTTTTCCCACAGGGTTTTATTACTCGGCAAGGTTTTTAATGAGACAACAAAAACACTAAAGATACAACTTCGGTTGAGGCTATTCTTCCCCTTACAAGTGTTCGGTTTTTTTGTGCGAAATATTTTCCCGACACGGTTCTACAAAGGAGAAGAGTCCTGACAAGCGACGCCATTTCAGAAGCTCAAGTATTTTTCTCCTTTGACCAGTTTTTCATCAACGGATGTTTTCTGGAAAGGTTTTGACAAAGCAGTTAGTTTGTAATGGTGGTCATCCAAGGGGGAGTGTTGTAGTAACATGTGTGGGAATGTGTCTGACCACACATCACATGTGTCAAGATGCATGTCATCTTCTTTCTCAAACTAGACAATGTAGGAATTGTTCTTTCCCTTACTACCACTTGTACTTACACAACTCTCTATTCATCATGTATTTAAAGTATGGAACAATAAATAAAGAAGCAACTAAGTCTCATTCTCTTTTACTTTGTTTTCTTCTCTTGTCTCCATATTATCTTGCTATTTCTCTACTCAATATTTGAACAACCTTTTACAAGATTCGCTTTATTGTCGATGTCAACTTGCCAAGAGTCAACAGTCGAAGTATACTTGTGCCACTCCCTCTTCCCCGACCCTGTTCTACTCGGATAGTCGACTTTTCCTACTCCCATGATTTTAGGATTAAGCAAAACTCTATCATATTTTATGATTTGAAAAATTCGCCACGAGACTTCACTCTTGATTATGGATACATAACATGTTGCGGTGGTAAATGAAGAACGAAATGAAAGTTGTTTCTAGATATTTTTGTTGGAACTGCAACAATGAAACACCGAAAATAATATTAAAATTAAATTTTCTGAAAATGAGATAAAACACTCAAATATTTAACAACATATTGAGAACAGAGTCACTTGATCATCAAGTTGTCCTTAACGCGATAGTTCACCGGTACGCCTCAAAAATGAGTGATGCTAATACCCTGTGATGAAGTCGTATCCAGGATAAAACTTCCCGTTGCAAGTACTATAAGCACTACAACACTTGCCCACTCACGAACTCAACAACAAGGATTAGAATGACAAATAAACACACAAGCACAAAGCGACAAGAGTGGAAAATAGCTAGGGATAGTAGCCTGCTCTGGTACACTTTGAAATGAAGAAATCATTTTTCTTTTATAGGCAGTGAAAATGAATTTGACATAAATTACTTTTGGTAAATTCCTCATTAAACATCAAACCGTTTAAGAAATTAAAATCATTTTTTAATTTTAGTAAAATAATTTAATGAACTTAAATTTTTGTTTTAAGTATTCCGTTTGGGAATTAAAAAACTTATTTAAATAATTCGTTTAGGAATTAAAACCTTGTTTTATTTTAATATAAACAGTAGGAATAAAACTTGTTTTTAATTTTAATCTTGGTTAACTCATGCATGTACCCTAGTTAGCAATACGGGGTACGGAGAGGAGTTCGGGACGGCATACGTTCGGGAATTTTACGGATTTGGATAGGTCGGATTCGGTCAAAAAGTCGGTCAACGGTTCGTTGTTCGGAGTGTAGTTCGGAACGGATACGTACGTTTATAATTCGTTTTAGAAATATAAGTTCGGTACGGAAAATTCGGGTTACATAAAATTAATAAAAAGTATATTTTTAAGGTTGCATGGAGCTGAATGAATGATTTAAACCAATTTTATTGTATTATATAGATAATACATTAGGAATAGACAAAAACAATCAAATAGCTCAATGGTTTGAGCCTTAATTAGCAAGTAAGAGGTCATAGGTTCAATTCCCACCACCAATTTCTTTTTAATAACTCTCAAAAAAAACACTTAAATGGGTTCGAATCGCCGAGTCACCTGTCTGAATCGCCTAGTCACCAGCCCGAATTGATTCGCCGAATCATACCCGAATCCGAATTATTCGCGAATAATTCGGAAACCCCATATAATGCGCGTAACCTGTTCGGTCTTTGGATAATTCGGCCGAATGCAACGGATTCGGACGGATTCGCGAATAATTCGCGAATCATTCGCCGAATTGCTAACTAGGGTACATACATGAACTAGGCATGTAAGTGTCTCATGCGTGTCCACCCATATTTGCATTTCGTTCACTCATGAAAAATGAGTAAGCATATTCCCGACCTTTAGGTTATTAAATCAATTCTAAGGCTAAGTTTTATGGGCTAGATTGGAGGTGCTAGATTAGCACTTAAGTGTTGTAATTCAAAAAAAAAAAATGTGGCCTAAAAGTTAACACTAGTTCTTTCTCCTACCAGTTGCTAGCATGTGAACTAGCAGCTAGATAGTTTCGCTGTTTCGATCCGCGTAAAAAAAAATTGCGCTTTTCGCTGAATCATTCCGCGCTCAAAAAAAAAATTTCTCCACATTTTTCGTAAGTGGGTACCAAACCGGTAATGTTTATTGTCAAAAAAATATTCAAGTGGGTCCGACCAAGAGTTGGTTTAACATTTTTTAAAATTGTTCACATGGGTACCATATTGGTAAGTACTTTGTATCATTAAACTTTTTTTCTTTTTAACCTATTTAATATTTTTTTTAATCTAATGTAGTGGAATATATTTAACTAAATAAACGTACACTTTTTAAATATAATCTCACGCGTTGTTGCATTCAGCGTCAAGAGAAAAATGTGTTGGCGCGGAACAATACAGCGCACCTCGCTGTTCCATTCAGCTTATCTAGTATGCTAGATTAGTACTCCCATAAGATTTAGGAGGTTATCCTAGATGACGTGGATTGCTAATCTAGCTGCTAGATTAACACACTACAAAACTTAGTCTAACCAAGATTGTATGAATCAGTACGGTAGTACGGTGTATGTTTCGAATCCCCAAGTAGTAAACGAAAAACCTGCTTTTTTTTTGTGGAATTTACATCATGTTTGTATTTCATCCACCACTCGTTACTGTAAGCAAAATGAATAACTTAACTAAATATAATTGTTGCCGTTTGGCCTTTACTAACTTTGGTATTTGTGTGGATCACTACGAGGCAAGAGGAACAGAAGATTTAGTCGCTCAAGAATCGAAGGCGATACTGCTGATATAAGTGACGTAAAAGCAACAATTTGCCTCTTTGATGCTCATCTGGAAAGTGGTTAAATAAAATGAATTTGGCTTTTCGGAAATCTACACATTTTAAATTAAAAAAGCTGCTATAGACTTAGAGCAACTGCAGTGGTGCGACCATAACCAAAGAGCAAAGAGCAAAAAAAAACTAAAATTTGGGTTTAGTCCGTATTGTAACGCAGTGGAGGGAGACTAAAATTTGGTCAGGCGCAACTTTGAGTTACGCCCAACCAGGCGCAATTCCAAATCTCGTCCCATTTCTTTTTTTTTTTTTTTTTTTTTTTTATTATTGTTGGGGCGCAACTCAAAGTTGCGCCCAATTTTTTTTTTTTTTTTTATTATTGTTGGGGCGCAACTCAAAGTTGCGCCCAATTTTTTTTTTTTTTTTTATTATTGTTGGGGCGCAATTCCAAATTGCGCCCCATTTTTTTTTTTTTTAATTGTTGGGGCGCAACTTCAATTTACGCCCGACTAAAGACCAGACTAAAGACTAAATATGGTCTGGGTTTTGGTTATAGTCCGGTCTTTGGTCTTTACTCCGTCTCCACTGCGTCTGTTTTTTACCAAAAAATTTGGTTATACTCCACGATCGTGGATGCTCTTAGGCGTATAACCCAATGGTGAGCACAAATAAAAAAATTGCTCTTTAGCCAAATGAGAAATGATCGCAAAATTGGTCAGTTGTCCAAATTTTTTTGAAACATGGTTCAAATGGAGTAGTAAAAATTATTATGGGTAAAATGGACACAAAAAAAATAGTAAGGATGAAACTTGATGCATCCTGGCTTAAACTTAAAAAATAGCGAGGATGAAACTGGATGCATCCTGATGTAATTAAAAATAAGAAAAAGAATTTGAAAATTGGAAGGATGAAACTGGCTACATCTTGGCTATTTTTATATTTTTGTCCATTTAAACAGTATCAAAATTTAAATATCTTTTCACTCAGGAATTATTAATTTTGGTCTTTTTAACTAATTTTGTGTTTTGTTATCCATTTCTCGTTCACCATCACAATTTCGTATGAAATTTCTTGTATATGTATACTCATGACCTCATTTAAACGAATTTTGAAGTCACCGGGAATTTTTTTTATTCACGATGGAACTGAAAAATGTTGGAAATTTAGGGCTAAAAGAGAGGATGAAACAGTAAGAGATTGTTGTACTCCAAACTTTCAAGGCTCATAAGATTTCTTTTAGACAATTATTTCTACCCTCCCAATAAATTGGCGATTACAACAGTATGTGAAATAATGCCTTCGTGATACAATGAAAGCCCTACAACAAAATGAATTCAAGGTTTGTACCCCTTGATCCAATCAAGAACACACAAGAATAGGATTCTGATGATGCTTAGAAGAGAGAAAACAGAAATTATTTTATGTTCTTCCATTGTTTGAATGAAAACAAATCATCACTACTTATAGGGAACTCATGCCTATTAGAGATGCCTCTTAATTTCCATAAGACATCAATAATGTCTAATTGGAATGGATGTGTCTCTTGTGAACCATCACACCCTTTGGAGATGCCTTTTCATCTCCAACAAAAATCCATTGCATCTATTCGGACCTTGACGCTCCCCGTGATAGTGGAAAACCAAAAAACGAAAACCGTTTTATTTTCTATGTTATTGAAAATATCCAACAATCTCCCCTATTTTAAAAAACAAAAATAAAGTAAAACTTACAAAACGGAGTGGCTGCATCACTCAAGTGACTGCCTACGTACCCGAGTGGGATCAAGCCAACATAGTTCAAGCAAAGTTGGGAAATAAGCATCATCGTTGAAAACAGTACATAAATGATAGGTATCTTTTGGATTTGAACCTTCACTTAGTGCAAGAAATTCAAAGCCTTATCGAGGTTCAAAGGGTGAAACTAGTCTTGAACCAAGTACCCCATGTGATAAAACCGGAATCTCCACACATACTGATTTCAGAGATTGTGTGTTCTGTAGCTTAGCACGTTAATGGCCATGTGCTATATCCTGGATTCATGAGTCTGCTTTAGAGAACGGTCTTCTTCTCTTAGGAAACGGCCTGATTTCCATACTCATATAGGTAAGTCTCTTAAGGTGTTTCTGCGATACAGCTGTAAACAATAATAGACTTATTAAGGATTAATATCCATACCTTTTTCTTGCAGAACCTGCACTAAACAGAAATGAGAAGTTTTATACTTAATGCACCATAATCACTTCCATAACTTGTTGGTACCACGTTGAACCTTGTTTATCCTTTTCAAAACATAGGTTGGGTTTCTGCTATGGGTGATCAACCTTCCTTCACAGACCTCAGTCCCATTTCTATATACTTCATTGAAAACATTTCCTTTGGGAGACTTTTAGTAGATAGGTCTTCCAAGTTCTTCTCCGTTTCAATGGTTAACTGCAATTACTCCTTTCTTGAATAATTGACTTACCGTTCCAATGTACAAGACTTGTATGTCTTGACTTTTCAGTATAATTCTTTGTTACAGACGTTATAGATCATAGACTGATTCACAATTAATCAAGACCGCTTGAGATGGCTTCTTCCAAAAATGGGATCTCTACAAGTTAGGTTCTAAGCCATTCCTCCTCATTAATTGCATCTACTCATGCAATCAATTCTGAAAACATTTTTATTAAAAATGTTTCTATTTGATTTTACAAAATAATTGTAACTTCTCTAGGAATCATAATTAACATTGACAGTTAATTCACAAGAAGTCATTAAGTCATTATAGACTTGCATTCACTAGAGGCATAAGAAATTTGTAGGCAATTTACTTGCTATTTCAACAAGCACATCATCACGATGAGTAACTCCTCTGCTCATGCCCAATCCTCTACAAATTTATACCCAAATACATAGACAATGTCTATTTAACATTTGACACTATGCAATGCAAATGTTCAAGATTTATGCATCGGTAATATCGTAACACCTCATCGTTGGATATTTGGTTGGACGCCCAATCTTCCAATATGTTAACATATTCACCGGTATTCCATTTTTTTTTTTCGATGTCATTTAAGACATACCAATTTCCACATTTTGGAACCAATAATTCTTGTCACAAGAATTATTCCCAAGCCGTTAGATTGTTGTCTCAACAATTATCAGCGAATTGGCCACAACTAGAGAAAATTAATATGATGGTCTCATATTGAATATTTCCTTCCCTTTCATGACAATTCTCAAATGGCGAACATTGAGCACCCATAATTTCTTAACAGAAATAAAAACTTCAAATCCATTGCACCGGTACAGGTACCGTTCTTTTAGATTTGGCTATCTTTGAGTATTATAACGATGGCTACAGAAGTTAGCCTTCCACTATACTCAACCAACCATGAAAGAGGACAGAATACAGTCACAGTACATACATATAATAGTAACCTACTGTTTTTTACTATGTTGTCGACCCACGCACTAAGTTCAGTTGTGTGATAAACAATAAATTTGGCATATATCATGTTATGATCTATATGTGTAGAATTTCTCACCGATTGAAACGACGAGGTAGAGAACAATCGAAGTTTTCTTATTCTTGAAAAGCTTGGGTTACAAAATGGTTTCCCTGTGACTAAATAGGTAGAGATACAAAAACAAATCTATGCATAATAAATGTCTTTCCTAACTAACCAAATATGTAACCATATATACAATATACGCAATAAATATATATATCTCCTAATACTCCCCCTCAAGTTGGAGCATGGAGATCACGAATGCCCAACTTGCGAAGAAGCAGTTCAAACTGAGGACGTCCAAGCGCTTTGGTGAAAATATCTGCAAGTTGAGCAGTTGTCCGAACATGAGAAGTAATAATAGTACCAGACTGAATTTGATCGCGCACATAATGACAATCAATCTCAATATGTTTGGTGCGTTCATGAAAAACAGGATTAGCAGCAATATGGAGGGCGGATTGACTATCACAGTAAAGGCGCATAGGCTGAGAGTGAATCACACCTAGAGATTTCAACAATGCCTTTAGCCAGGTGAGCTCACTACAAGTATGAGCCATGGAACGATACTCGGCCTCCGCAGAAGAACGAGATACCGTGTGTTGCTTCTTTGTCTTCCAAGATATAGGCGAGCCTCCCAAAAAGATAAAGTAACCGGTAAGTGAACGACGACTAAGAGGGCAGGAGGCCCAATCAGAGTCACAATAAGCAGTAAGTTGAAGAGCACTATCCTTGCGTAAAATAATCCCTTGACCCGGATGGCCCTTTAGATAACGAAGAACTCGGAGTGCAGCTTCCCAATGAGACACCCGAGGAGACTGCATGAATTGAGCCAATACATGTATCGAGTAACACAATTCAGGACGCGTAATGGTCAAAAAAATCAAACGTCCGACAAGCCGACGATACTTGGAGGAATCAGAATACAAAGGTCCATCATCTAGAGCTAAACGATGATGTTGATCAATTGGTGAAGAAGCTGGTTTGGCTCCAAGAAGTCCAGTCTCAGACAGAATATCCAATGTATATTTTCGTTGAGATAAGAACAGACCATCAGTGCCTCGAGAAATTTCAATACCAAGAAAATACTTCAGAGTTCCCAAATCTTTCATATGAAAACAACGGCTTAAATATGCTTTAAAAGCAATAATAGCAATGAATTATTCCCAAAGAATAATTAAATCATCCACATAGACAAGTACATTAATGGAATTCTCACCTCGTCGTAAGGTAAATAGAGAATAATCAAGATAAGACCGTATAAACCCAAAAGCCTTAAGAGCACCAAAGAAGCTTTGCAAACCAATTACGAGGAGCTTGACGAAGACCATACAAAGATTTATGGAGTCGACACACTTTACCAGGAGAATTAGTGGAAAATCCTGGAGGAAGTTTCATATATACTTCCTCATCAAGGTCCCCGTGAAGAAAAGCATTGTGAACATCCATTTGATGTAACTCCCAATCACGGGCAACTGCGACAGCTAAAAATGTTCTAACAGAAACCATTTTAGCTACGGGAGCAAAAGTTTCATGATAATCCACCCCTTCAACTTGTCTCTGTTACCAAGAACAACCAATCGAGCCTTATACCGCTCGACACTACCATCAGAATTATATTTAATTTTGTAAACCCATTTACACCCAATAGCTTTCTTCCCGGTGGAAGATCGGTAATAGATAACGTGCCATTCTTATCAAGAGCACCAATTTCCTCGACATAGCGAAACGCCAACATGGAAGGCGAATGAATTCAAAGATAACTGGTAGGTTCTTTAAGAGTAGTAATCGCCGCCAAAAAACGAGTATGATTAGCAGAAAAATTTGCACAAAACACATAATTAGTTATGGGATAAGGCGTACTCGAGGACGTAGACGAGTGAGGAGCGGAGGAGCTGGGGTCTATTGCTTCGATAGTATTACACACATAATCTTTTAACCGAGAATTAGGAACCCGTAATCGAGCACTACGTCTAACTGTTGTATTAGAAATGTCATAATTAGGCACATGAGTTTCTGCAGCTGGTAATAAAATTTCCGATAACCCTTCTGTAGAAATGTTGTCAGGTACTCGAATACTATTACTCCCTGACACACGTTCTGAAACAATTTCTCCACTTCCTGACAAAGTCCGTCTACTTAATCCAGATGAGACACCACGATTTGACACTAAATCTGATGTTCCACCTTGTGACAAAACACCGGTCCCCACTGTCTGTTTACTCCCTTCATTTGAGACAAAATTCTCTGAAATTTTACTTAAAGTGCTTGTCGCACTTTTATTCAAAATTTGTGAAGTCCCACCCGACACACATGTCACGCCCGCATCACTTGACTCACATGTCACATTTTGTAAATTATTCAAACATTTAGAAGTCCCGTCTGGCAAGCATATGTCACCCGACAAGCATGTTTCACCTTCACCGTTCACTACAAGTCCCGTACGCTTGATGTCATTTTCCTAAGACAGTTACAGTCCTGTACCCCGTTGATGAATTGTTATCGGGACTAATTCTCATCGCCCCGACGGGTCTGGTACACCGGCAACCGTACCTGTATTGTCACTTCCGGACAAATTCTTCCCACTAGTGGCTGGTTGAGTATTTTCACCACCAGACACATCATGTACACCACCCAATAAGCCTGTCTGTTCTTGTAATAACACCAAACTGTCATCCAACTCTTCTTGACATCCTACTGCATAAGGAAACTTGTTTTCAAAGAAAACTACATCACGAGACACAAAAAAATTGTTTAGTTTCCAAATCAAACAACCTCCAACCTTTTTTTCCATAAGGATAACCAACAAATATGCAACGTCGACTTCGCGGATTAAACTTGTTGTGATCACGAGGGACAATACTTGCATAGCACAGACATCCAAACACTTTAATTTGAGTAAAAATAGGTGGCTTTTTATGTAACAATTCATATGGAGTTTTACCATTGAGCAACGTAGTAGGCGTCCGATTAATAATATGACCAGCACTAAGGATGCAATCACCCCAAAATCGAAGAGGTAAATTTGCTTGAAATCGCAAAGCACGCGCGACATTCAATATATGACGATGTTTGCGTTCCACTCGCCCATTTTGCTGTGGTGTATCCACACATGAGGTTTGAAATTCTATTCCTTGTGTAGAAAAGTATGGAATCAAAGGACGAAATTCCGTACCATTATCAATGCGAACCTGCTTAACTTGTTTATCAAACTGTGTCTTAGCCATAGCACAAAAATTTTGAAAATTCTGTACCACCTCAGTTTTATGTGCCATCAAATAAACCCAGACACAACGAGAATAATCATCAACAATAGTAAGAAAATAGTGTGCACCACAAGAAGATGAAGTGCGATACGGACCCCATACATCACAATGAACTAAACTGAAGATGTCATTAGCTTTATTCTCACTAATAGGGAAACTGGCACGAGTTTGTTTAGCCTTAAAACAAGTATCACATGGTTCATTGAGAAACTTCTGACAATCAACTTTATTCATACCAGGAAGCAAAGAGATCACCTTAGTAGAAGGATGACCTAAACGCCTATGCCATAAGTAATAATCTTCACCCGTAGTAACTCGATTTGCCATAATCTGCGCTCCACTGTGGAAGATATAGACCCCATCTCGTTCCTCACCCACACCAATCAGCGTCCTCGTAGTGCGGTCCTGTATCACACACAACTTATCAGTCAAAGTGACAATACATTTCAGATCTTTAATTAAACATGCTAACGAAATTAAATTGCATTGAAGATCAGGAACGTATAAAACACGATATAATCTCATATTATTTCCAAACACCACAGTGCCTTCACATGGAGCAATTGTGTATGTGCCGTTCGGAAGTTTTACGGAAGAAAAATCTATTTGATATGTTTTACACAAAAATTCTTTACTCCCTGTCATATGCCTCGAAGCCCCTGTATCAAGTATCCACTTCTTAGAAAGTTTTTCCTTCAAACCCTCCTTATTTGAAGAATTAATTATATTCACAATAGCTTCCCACTGTGCATCGGTGAGTGTATTAGCAAGTGGTACTCGATCTTGTGATGAAAGATAGCTTTTAGTTGAATTCGCATCAATATTTATAATTGCGGTATTAACAACAACAACTTGTCTATGTTGTTCATAATTATCTCCATTCAATTTTACCGGAGAAATCATCATACCCGTATTATCTGAAGAATATAAGTAATATGGTGAAATTTTTAGGTTATTTCGATTCTGGCTCAGATGCCATGAAACGACGAGGTAGAGAACAATCGAAGTTTTCTTATTCTTGAAAAGCTTGGGTTACAAAATGGTTTCCCCGTGACTAAATAGGTAGAGATACAAAAACAAATCTATGCATAATAAATGTCTTTCCTAACTAACCAAATATGTAACCATATATACAATATACGCAATAAATATATATATCTCCTAATACCGATCTTTATGTTAATATTCATTTCAAAGCAGAGATGGTAGTCACAAATTTTTTTGGTACTCATCGTGGGTACCCTATTTTACTAGTTTGGGGTAAAGGTGTAATCAGATCACAAGTGGGCATCATAACATAAATCTCAAAAGATAAATGTTCACAATTCCTAAAAGACAAAACGAAGCAATCATCAAATCCATATAGTAATACAGTTATACTTCCTTGGATTTGGCTTTCTTTTGGACATTAACGGTGATTAAAGAAACATGACGGTTCACTACATGTAGTATACGGTTTTGATAACTGTCTTAAATATCAATAACCAAACAAACAATGTTGATCCTTTGACAACATAACTGAACACATGCTTCAATCATCTTCCACTTAGTTTAGTCGGATTAAAGTTTCAAGATAACATGCATAAGGCCATCAACCCACAAATCATTGATAATCACTAGGCCAAATATGGGATTCCGTGACGGTTCAATATTTTATACTATGACGGTTTTAGCAAAAAGCGTCATGATATATTACTTGGTCATGTATAGATGACAGCCTTAGGGACAACCGTCATCAATTGTTGTTACACATCCCGACGGTTGACTTAACTGTCATGGTAAACGTTTCTCGTGATTTGTTAATGCTACTAACCGTCACCATATACCACCATAAGGTGACACTTATGAACTGTCATGTATACTTTATATATAGTAACGGTTGTATGATAAAGCGTTAGAATAACTCGCAAATATGATGACAGTTCAGTGTATTAACTGTTACCAATATGCAATGACGTTTTGGTAACTTGGTTATAAATAAGAAAGGTGTGGGCCATTTCTTTATAACGTCGCTTGGGCCTGGACTTACTTCGACAGGTTTATTTTGTGGATCAAATTTGGATTTTTTAATCTAGGGATTTACAAGTAAAACCTAAAAATGCAATCATCTCCACCATCCCACTATTCCCTGCCTCCCTTTATATTTCGTTCTTCTCCGTCATATTTACCGCCTCCCTTTACATTCCATTCTTCTCGATTGTCTTCCCACTGCCCACTTAGTTTCCGTTCTACCATGTGCTCACGATATCTTAGGGTAACCCTATTCTTTATCCTTCTTTCTTTCTTTTTTGATTTTGATTTTTGATTCTATTTTGATTTATTAAAATGTTAGATAAAACTACAGATGATTACCCTAAGTACTTCAAAATTCTTTGAAACAATTGACAAACCCCTTTGATTCTTCCCCCTATTTTAATTTTTATTATATTCCAAAACTGAAAAAGGGTTGGGTCTATAACTATAACTCTCGATCAATTTAACATGAGTTTTTCTTTTGTAAAGATTTGAAACTTGGCTTTATCGATGGCGTTATTGATCAAATCAATTTTATCGATGGCGTTATTGATCGGAATCCACTTTGGAAATCAAAGCAAAGATATGTAGCAGTTTTTTCGAATGGAGATCAACTTATATATTTTTAGTAATACTAACATATAAAGTTGTAAAAATTTGTAATATAAGTTGGAATTAAATAGTGATTTCGAGATGTGGTTGTCATTATTTTCAATTGAAGAGATTGTTAATTTTTAGTTTCCAAGAATGAAATGTAAATTACGATCGTGAATCGATGGAAAGTTAGTTTCATGCATAAATTCTTTGAGATTGCATTATCTTTTTACTTTATATATATATAGTTCACCGTTTGATGCATAAAGCATTAAACAAAATAAATAAATCGACAAACCAAATCTTTGAGGTGACGTTTTCATAAGTAACCGTCGTGGACGTCTGTTTTACAATGACGGTTTAAGATTCTTCATGACAGTTTTGAAGGTTAAATGGTAACGGTTATGTGACAGTTCAGAAGCGTCACTATAAGATGACCCCTACAATGACACTGCCTTTGGTGACACTTTCAAATTTCACCTGAACTGTCATGAAATCGATACGGTGACAGTTTTGAAATGTCACCTATGTTGATTTTTCTACTAATGAATGCAATGTAGAAGCAAATGGATGACAATCAGTTGCTACTGGATACACTGCGTCACCATTACCCGGGGGTTTTCAGAGAGGGAAAAATATCGTTTGGTCCTTTTTTAGGTGGGCCCATGTCTGTTTAGTCCTTTGGTCAAACGCATATAACTGTTTGGTCCATAATTATTTAAAAATATTAAACTGACAAAAATACCCTTCCGTGTTAATTTTTTTATATATTCTTGTAGCAGTTCATTCCAGAAATGAAGTCCATACAAAAAAAAAAAAAAAAAAACAGAAATGAAGTCATATAAAAAACCTAAAAAAACAGACTTCATTCCAGGAATGAAGTCCATACAAAACCTAAAAAACAGACTTCATTCCAGGAATGAAGTCCATACAAAAACCTAAAATGACTTCATTCCAGAATGAAGTCCATACAAAAACCTAAAAAAACAGACTTCATTCCGTGAATGAGGTCCATACAAAAACCTAAAAAAATGACTTCATTCCAGGAATGAAGTCCATACAAAAACCTAAAAAAAACAGACTTCATTCCAGGAATGAAGTCCATACAAAAACCTAAAAAAACAGACTTCATTCCAGGAATGAAGTCCATACAAAAACCTAAAAAAAAACAGACTTCATTCCAGGAATGAAGTCCATACAAAAAAACTGACTTCATTCCAGAATGAAGTCCATACAAAACAGATAAAGAGGTAAAATGTACTTCATTCGAGGAATGAAGTCCATACAAAAAACCGACTTCATTCCAGAATGAAGTCCATACAAAAACATCAGCAACATCGTCTTCATCTTCTTCGACATCTTCAACAGCAGCAGCAACATCGTCGTCTTCAAAAACACCAGCGACAACATCATCTTCATTCGTCTTCATCGCCTCAAAAACAAAAAAAAATCATTATCTTCATCGCCTCCAAAAACAGCAGCAGAGAATTTCTTGTTGTTCATCGCTCCAAAAACAAAGAAGAAGAATTTCTTGTTGTTCGTCATCGTCTTCATCGCCTCCAAAAACAAGAAGAATAAATTCTTGTTGTTCGTCGTCGTCTTCATCGCCTCCAAAAACAAGCAGCAACATATATTGAAACAAATCAAAAACAAAAACGTATCTAAGAAATCAAAAACATCATCGTCATCTTCATCGTCGTCTTCAACAGAAACAACAACATCATCGTCTTCACCTTCTTCTTTATCAAAGACAGCAACTGAAAAAACCCTAAAAAACAAAGTTCATCTTCATCTTCAATACAAGCAGCAGCAACAACATGAGATCGTCGTTCATCATCTTCTTCGTCGTCTTCAAACAGTAGTCGATCAAATCTTGAAATCAAGATTCGTTGTCTGCAACATAACAACAGCAGAAAAAAAAAAGGGAGAAAAAAAAAACTAGATCTGAAATTGAATTATAGATGAGAGAGAAAGTAAATCTGATAATGATTTATTCTCTCCTACTTTTGACTATATATATGGTCCTTATCCAAAAGGGTATTTCTGCCACTACAGGGTGACATTTACATCATCCATGACATCAGCGTAGGACCAAATGATAATTTTTAGGACCAAATGATAATTTATATTACCAAATAGGACCAAACAGACAATTGACTGGGTCAAATGGACTAGACTGATACATATATTTTATTTTTAGGACTATATGGTATTTCCTACTTTCAGAGATCAGTAATCTCAACTCTGTGACATGAATTTCGGTATAGAATTTAATAATGGTACTAACCTTTCTTTGCCGTTAAAATTGATAAAATTTTCACAGAATCACAGGTTCTTGCCCAAAACACGACATCAATTCTTCCAACTGTTGATGGCAGCGAAGGGTCCCAACGAACTCCGTAGTGCTTTCCATGAAGTTCTTCGAGCGTTTTGCCCCTTAACACAACAAGATATACAATATAGAATAAAATCTTAATTCCCGTCGTTGTATATCTAGGACCGGCACCCACCCGTATGTCCCACCGTCGATGCATGATGTAGCACTTTGTCACAAACATCAACTTCTTCAAATTCAGTAATGTTCCACCCTCTGTTGTTTCGAAAATTAATTGTCTAAAACTGTTGGAAATTTAGGGATAAAAGAGAGGATGAAATAATAAGAGATTGTTGTACTCCAAACTTTCAAGGTTCATAAGATTTCTTTTGGACAATTATTTCTACCCTCCCAATAAATTGATGATTACAACAGGTATGTGAAATAATGCCTTCAGGATACAATGAAAGCCCTACAACAGAAATTGAATTCAAGGTTTGTACCCCTTGATCTAATCAAGAACACACAAGAATAGGATTCTGATGATGTTTAGAAGAGAGAAAACAGAAAGTATTTTATGTTCTTCCATTGTTTGAACGAAAACAAATCATCACTACTTATAGGGAACTCATGCCTATTAGAGATGCCTCTTCATTTCCAAAAGACACCAATAATGTCTAATGGGAATGGATGTGTCTCTTGTGAACTATCACACCCTTTGGAGATGCCTTTTCATCTCCAACAAAAATCCATTGCATCTATTCGGCACCGGACGCTCCCCGTGATAGTGGCAAACCAAAAACGAAAACCGTTTTATTTTCTATGTTATTGAAAATATCCAACAAAAAAGAATAGAGGGTCTACACCTAACCTCCAATCGGCTTAATTAAATACCTGAATCATCCAAAAAATAATAAAAAAACTAAAGAAAAATCAAATAAAGAGATGCATTGAGAAAAGTAAAATCAATAATAGTTATGGCAATTCAGGTGTGATGCCTGTCTTGAAGGTTGATGTGACTCGCAAGATAACAATGAGTAGAAGAACTTGGTTTCAGCCGGTTATCTTATTCTTATCATATATGATATATATCAGCAACAATCCATATTATTGTGTTTGTATTTAGGATTAGCTATTTTATGGAGACAAAAAAAAAAAAAAAAAACGCCATCCTGGGTGGGACTTGGATTAATTGGTCGGGTTAAAAGATTTGGCCGAGTTAGACCCGTGCAGTGGCGGAGCTATACATTAGTTATAGGGTGGGCTTGAGCATTTATTAGGAACACGCAATTGGGGGATAAAAAAACTAATTGGGAGATAGAGAAAAAAGACAAAAACTGGATTTAAATATCAAATAAGGGTCACCCCTTATCTAAGTATTTTATCTAATTCCTAATCTACCCCTTACTAATCATGTTTAGTGGTTAAATATAATTAGTTAAGTTAATAGATTAGTTTGATAATCATTAGAATAAATCATTATCATTGAATTTGTTGATGCAACAACATCAAATCAAGATATTTATGATCATGAAGGTTTAGGTGAAAAACCAACCCAGGAAAGTAAACTAGTTGAACATATAAGTGCTCCAATTACTCATATGTATAGGTATTAATGTATTGAAATTTGATTTTTTTTCATTGAATTCGCCATTGTTGCGCCCGAAACTCAAGGCTTGGATGGTAAAAGTATGAATACCATGCCGGCAGTGACCAAACCTAAGATGGTATTCATATTTTTCACCATGCCGGTACACAATATCCCCCAATTTTGAAAATTGGAAGTATACTACCGGCATAGAAAGTTCATTATCGAGCATGCCAGTAGTAGTGCCGGCATGGTTGATTCCCAAGTGTACCGTGCCATTTTGAGGACAAAAACATACAAAAAACTTGTCTGAAATAACAAGTACCGGCATGGTATTCATCCTAAAAAACCATGCCGGAACTAGTACCGGCATGGTATTCATCATAAAAAAACCATGCCGGCACTATTACCGGCATGGTATTCATCCTAAAAACTATGCCGGAACAAATAAAATAGTAGGGTATTCATCATAAACATAAGCCGGGAGTGGATTGATAGTTTATGATTCTAACCCAAACGAAGTTTTAAAACAACAACACTTTAAATATGATTAGGTATCATGTACCTTCTCAATAATAAAGCCATTTCTTCTTCTTCTCATTCTTCTTCTTTCTCAAGAACAATTCAATTTAACCTATCTTTAAGAACTTGTTAGGGTTTGATTTTGATTTTGATTTTTAGTTTAAAATTTTAATTTAGATGGAAGAGTATTTTAGTATTTCCGCCCCCAAAAAACCCCTTAACGGATATTATTGGATGGGGTTAGTAATTCATATCCCCTAATTAGTTTTTTAATCCCCCAATTGCACGTTCTTTGTTAGGCCTGTAAAATTCACACACATATTATGGCCCAACTCAAAAAAAGGTTATGAAAAAAATGGCTTATTCTGTTGTTGGGGCTGGCTTAACCTAGCCCTAATCATAAGATAGCTCCGCCCCTGGACCCTTGCTAGAAATCTTTCGCCCAGATTTCTCGTCAAGCCCATGAAGGTGTTCCCCAAGTCTGCCCAAGTTATATACTCAGGTACCCCGGGTTTTTCGGGTCTAAATTTTAGTAGACATAACAAATTTTAGTAGTAATAAAATTTAATTATTGTATTTATATTAAATTTTCAAAAAACTTAAAATTATTTACATTAATACAATTTTCTTTTCATATTAAATTATTCATGAGGTAGAGATAATTTTCATTTTCATTATTCGACATGAAGATTCAGGTTAGAAATATTCATGCCATGCTTTCCCAATATTAACTCGGATTTATAAAATTTGTGTCAAAAATTCCCAAAACTTTGAAATAAATTGTCCATACACGCCTAAAATTCGGGTTGGGCATGAGTTGGGTATGATGACCCAACCCAAGTCCCACCCCTAGTTTTTTCTTTTTTGTGTTTGCATAGATTGTTGTTAAAGCAATAAGATACATCAAGAAAAAAGTCGACCTTTCTTGTACTCTCTGCAAATAAATTCTATTTGTGGCCAGTTACATTCAAAACAGGTGTGTGAATTTGGGTACGAGATAAATACTCGACTTCATTACCCGAATTTGGTTTAATTTAGAAACCTATTATAGGGGCTCCAAACATTTGGTTTTGAGGCTCACAAGATGATAAAATCGGGTTATGAAATAGTAATCAACAAAACCTCATATCTAACTATTCTTTGTAATGGCTAAAATACCCTCCATGAATTATAAAATTAAATTTATTATTTTTTCTTTCTCTTTTCATTCATAAATCATGATGAAGATGATGATCATATACAAAAAACTAAATCTATTGTCTTCTCATTCTCTTTTCGTTCATAAATCATGATGAAGATGATGATCATAAAAAAAAAACTACTATTTTTCTTTCTCTCTTCTTCTTCTCCGTCGTGATGAAATGACGATCATAAAAAGAAAAAACTAAGAAAAACCATCACTTATTTTTGCAAAAAAATTTTCAAGATCGTCTACTGGGGGAAAACTCATACTTCCCATCAGAGTCGCCTACGGTTGGGAAAATTCATATTTCCCAATCAGAGACAAGCTTAGTTTACTGGTTGGGAAAATTCATATTTTCCCACCGTAGACAGCTCAAACTGTTTTTCAAAAACCCAATTCGATCGATTCCGCTTATCCATGCATTGAAACCAATTAAATAAGATGGGTTTTGATTTTTACCTTATTGAAGTCATTAAGGGTGGATTAAATGGTGTTAATCGATAATGAATTATTTTGAGAATTGATGATTAATCGAAGAAATAAGCGATGGAGGTGATGGGGAAGAAGAAAATTGAAGAATTAAAGGAGAGGAATGAAAACAAATTAGTTTTAGGTTTTCAATATTTAATAGGTTAAAAGTATTTTAGTATTTTACTTATGAATTAGGTCCCCTTATCTTTATTATAGGATATTTGAATCCTTAGAAGCCCTCAAAACTCTTTTCTTGAAGCCCCTATAATAGGTTTCTTAATTTAACCAATTTTATTGTTTGAAGAATATGACAAAACCAAATGTTATAGTCATACGCCTGTACTACGGAAGCCAAATGAAAGGTTTATTTTTCGAAATTTTTCACGCATTTAAAATTTAAAAGTTTGGAATAAAAAGACAAATGTAACCCATTATTCTAGTGGTGCCTAAGGCCTGCTCATTCAAGACGTTTATGGTGCTCTCCTTCTTCATTCGGTTGGATTGAGCGAGGGATTTAAAGTAAATGATAAATCCTTTGCTAGTATAAGAACATGATGATATAATAATTTCATGATGATTTTATATGATTTCCGAAAATCCTTTTTTGGTTTCCTCCAATTTCTCACATTCTTTAATTTATAAGTGGGGGATTGTTAGGATATATATTTAAAAACATTGTTTTGTAATATTATACCAAACTTAGAGAGATAGTGTGGTGGTATTATTTTGGGCTCCCACACTATAGACTTGGGTTCAAGTCTCACCCCATGCATTTGAATAGGTATATTTATATATTTATATATACTTAATAAAATCCGGAGAGCTGGGCCTTGGGGCCTTGGGAGGTCCGCTGATTTCAAAATGTTTTTTTTGCAGATTTAACTTCGATTTCCAAAACCGTTTTTTGTCAACTTAATATTCTTAATTAATTTCATTAATTTAGGCAATTATATTTTGCCCGTTTTCTAATCACATGGAAAGTTAATTGAGTGTATTTACTCAAAATTTATTGTCATTAAAGTTGATTGATTCTCTTGAGTTTTATAAGACTGGTTTACAGAGGATGAATAAACAGATTGTTTTTTCATCTATTGAGTTCTCGAGCAAGATAAGAAAGAAAGAGTTATAGTTGGTTCGATTTCTCAAGGTGCGTAGAAATCGAACAAGAGAGTGAATCAAATGCTTTATCCCATAGGTGTTCGACAATCTTTTGACTCGCTAGCACAATCAAGAGGCGTAGTCGCGAAATACCTTAAAGATAGCGACCTAGTCCGCGACTCACTGCTTGAGATCCGATTTCATTATTTCTTCATTGTTTCCAACAATTTTAAGGTAATTTGATTTTGCTATGGAGGTTGAAAGGAAGCGCGTTGATGATACCAACAAGCCATTCAAATTTGAAGGGCCGCATTTCTCAAGATGGAAGTCAAGATGTTCTTTTTTATCTCAAACTCATGAAGCCGCATATGATTGTGTCGAGTGTTCATCCTGAACCATGGAACCCGCGCCGATAAAACTGCCATCGCCGATAAGACTGTTGTTGATGCTGATGATGGTGCTGCTGCTACTGATCCATCTCCTTCCGATGGTGCCAAAGATGTTGTTTCTCAAACTGCTGGGAAGACACTTATGCTGAAAGATGTCCTTCACACTCCAGAAATGAGAAAGAACCTTGTTTCCGGCTATCTTCTCAACAAGGCTGGGTTGTATCAAACTATTGGGTCTGATGTTTACACTATAACTAAGAATAAGAATTTTGTAGGAAAGGGTTATGCTACTGATGGAATGTTTAAGCTTAATGTTGATGCTATGAATAAAATTGATTCTTCGCTTATATGGTTTGCAATTTTAATGTTTGGCATGGTAGGCTTTGTCATGTGGGTAAAAAGTTAGTAAATAACATGAGCAAGTTAGGTGTCCTTCCCGAATTTTCTGAAAATGAATTTGAAAATGTGAATACCTGCAGTCAAGCAAAAATAACTAAGACTTCACATAAATCATTGTAAGAGAATCCCAACCACTAGACTTAATACATTCCGATTTGTGTGAATATGAAGGTATCCTAACTAGAAATGGCAAGAGATATATTATGACGTTCATTGATGATTGTTCTAATTATACGTATGTTTATTTGCTTGAGCCATAAGAATGAAGCTATTGAAAAGTTTAAAATTTTTATTGCTGAGATTGAAAATCAATTTGGTAGAAAAATTAAGAGGTTTCGTAGTGATAGAGGCACCGAATATGATTCTGCTCCTTTTACCAAATTTATCAAACTAATGGCATAATACATGAAAGAACTGCTCCATATAATCCTCAAATGAATGGAAAAGCTGAAAGAAAGAATCGTACAATCGACCGAACTTACTCGTTGCTTGTTTGCTTAGTTCGTGCCGCTTCTCATTGGTGGGGTGAATGTTTGTTGACTGTTTGCCATGTTTTGAATCGCATTCCCAATAATAAAACCATGATATCTCCTTATGAACTTTGGAGAAATAGAAAACCTAATGTATCTTATTTTAGAGTTTGGGGCTGTTTGGCTTTTGTTAGGAAACCCGATCCTAAAAGACATAAGTTAGAAAGTAGAGCTTATGAATGTGTTTTTATTGGTTATGCTCAAAACAAGAAAGCTTATAGGTTCTTTGATATTAATAATAAGGTTATTATTGAATCATGTTGATGTTGACTTCTTTGAAGATAGATTTCCTTTTAAATCTAGAATTAGTGGGGTAATAGTGGGGGTTCAACACCTAGCACTTTACCTAGTGTTGATTCCGAGTCTAGATTAGAAGAACCTAGAAGTGAAGAAACTAGGATCACTGAATTTGAACCTAGATCCAAGAAAAGAGCTAGGACCGAGACAAAAGATAAAAATCCCGATTTTGAATTTTACGCTATAGAAGAAGAACCTTCTAATCTACAAGAGGCGTTTAGTTCTCGAGAGTCTAGTTTCTCGGCAAGAAGTCAGATAATGAATGGGATTCTCACATGTCTAATGGAACTTGGAGTTATGTATATTTACCTCCGGTTGTAAGCCAATAGGTTGCAAATGGGTCTTGAAAAGGAAACTCAAACCCGATGGAACAATAGATAAGCATAAGGCTAGACTGGTTGCCAAAGGTTATAGGCAAATGAGAGAACGTAGATTTTTTTGATACTTATTCTCCTGTTACTAGATTAACATCTATACGTGTTTTGATTGTCAAAGTTGTCTGCTACTCATAATCTTGTTATTCATCAAATGGATGTTAAAACCGCTTTTTTGAACTTTGGTGAACTAGAAGAAGAAATTTACATGGAACAACCTGAAGGTTTTGTAATTCCTGGACAAGAACATAAAGTATGTAAGCTAGAAAAATCTCTTTATGGTTTGAAACAAGCTCCTAAACAATGGCATGAGAAATTTGATAATTTAATGATTTCAAGTAACTTCGTAATAAATGAGGGTGACAAATGCATCTATTATAAATCCGAGAATGATGTATATGTGATTGTTTGCTTGTATGTGGATGATTTGCTAATATTTGGTTCCAGTTTATCTCGTTGTCAATGAAACCAAAAGCATGCTTAGTTCGAATTTTGACATGAAAGATTTGGGTGAAGCTAGTGTAATCTTGGGAATCAAAATAACTAGAACTAATAGTGGTATTTGTTTGGATCAATCTCACTACATTGAAAAAATCCTAAAGAAGTATGAATATTTTGATTATAAACCCGTTTGTACTCCTTTTGATCCTACTCGTGAAATTGTTAAGGAACACCGGAGAAAGTGTTAGACAATCAATATGCTAGTATAATAGGCAAATGCAAGTATGCACCGATTGTACTAGACTGACATTGCGTATGCAAAGGAGTTCTCAGGCGTGTTTACCAAGAATCCTAGTTTGAAACACTGGGATGTCATGGAGAGGGTTATGCGGTATTCGAAAAGAACCACAAACCTAGGATTACACTATCAAAGGTATCCCGCGGTCCTTGAAGGATTTAGCGATGCAAATTGGAATATTCTTTCGGATGATTCCAAGTCCACCAAATGGATATGTTTTTACTATTGTCAGCGCCGATCTTGAGATCAAAGAAACAGACAATTATAGCCCAATCTACGATGGAGGCTGAATTGATAGCAGTAGAAGCAAATAGTGAAGAGGCAGGGGTGGCTGAAATGTCTCGTTGTCGACATTCCAAAGATGGGAAAACCAATACCAGCCCACTTTGATCTCATCAAGATAGTACCGCGGCTATCGGAGTAATAGATAATTGTTATAATAACAATAAGAATCGACATATACGTCGAAAGCACGACACGCTTAGAGAATTTCTCACAACTCGGTGTTGTAAGAATAGATCATGTAAGATCCGAAGGAAATATAGCCGACACTTTGACGAAAGGGTTAGCTAGAGAAAAGGTATGGAAATTTTCTAGAAGTATGTGACTTAGGCCTGTGAGAAATTGAGTCATTTGTAATGGATACCCAACCTAGATAGGTTCAAAGGGACTAGACGAAGTTACAAATGATATGATAGAGTCATGCACTCCCATAGCATGATATCCTCAAGTGGGAAACAAAGTTGAGTGTTTAAACTCTTAATGATGTCTATAGCTCTTAAGTTAGAGTGGGATACACAGGAGTATTCTTGATAGACTCACCTATACGAATGTGAAGGTGTGGCCGCCTTCTATGAGAACTTGGACACTTCTCTAGATCGTTCGTTAAGAAAGGGATAAGCACATGGCCTTAATGTGCGAACTTAAGAACTTTACTCTAGATATAGTTGTGTGTGTTGAATAATCTAGTATTAGTTAGAGTTCAAGACGCGAGTCACTCTAGTTACCTAATACTTAGAAAGTTTAACACGATGTAGAGGTTCAAGTCGAAAGGCACCTTTGCTTACGCACAACTGTATAGCACTTGCTCAATGTTTTTAAATATATAGGGATTGTTAGGATATATATTTAAAAACATTGTTTTGTAATATTATACCAAACTTAGAGAGATAGTGTGGTGGTATTATTTTGGGCTCCCACACTATAGACTTGGGTTCAAGTCTCACCCCATGCATTTGAATAGGTATATTTATATATTTATATATACTTAATAAAATCCGGGAGAGCGGGGCCTTGGGGCCTTGGGGGTCTTGGGAGGTCTCACTGATTTCAAAATGTTTTTTTTGCAGATTTAACTTCGATTTCCAAAACCGTTTTTGTCAACTTAATATTCTTAATTAATTTCATTAATTTAGGCAATTATATTTTGCCCGTTTTCTAACTCACATACGGAAAGTTAATTGAGTGTATTTACTCAAAATTTATTGTCATTAAAGTTGATTGATTCTCTTGAGTTTTATAAGACTGGTTTTACAGAGGATGAATAAACAGATTGTTTTTTCATCTATTGAGTTCTGAGCAAGATAAGAAAGAAAGAGTTATAGTTGGTTCGATTTCTCAAGGTGCAGAGAAATCGAACAAGAGAGTGAATCAGCTGTTTTATCCCATAGGTGTTCGACAATCTTTTGACTGCTAGCACAATCAAGAGGCAGAGTCGCAAATACCTTAAAGATAGCGACCTAGTCCGCGACTCAGCTGTTTGAGATCCGATTTCATTATTTCTTCATTGTTTCCAACAATTTTAAGGTAATTTGATTTTGCTATGGAGGTTGAAAGGAAGCGCGTTGATGATACCAACAAGCCATTCAAATTTGAAGGGCTGCATTTCAAGATGGAAGTCAAGATGTTCTTTTATCTCAAACTCATGAAGTCGCATATGATTGTGTCGAGTGTTCATCCTGGAACCATGGAACTCTGCCGATAAAACTGCTCACTGCTGATAAGACTCGTTGTTGATGCTGATGATGGTGTCAGCTGCTATCGATCCATCTCCTTCCGATGGTGCCAAAGATGTTGTTTCTCAAACTGCCGAGGAGAAACAAAAGGCCATTGACAAATGGATCGATGACGACTTTGATTGCAAAAACTACATTCTTAACGCATTATCTCGATGATTTATATGAGTATTATTCAACTTTTGAAACTGCTAAAGATGTGTGGGATGCATTACGTAAAAAATACGACACCGAGGAAGTCGGCTCAAAGAAGTATGTCTGTGAGCCTAGATTTGAGATACCAAATGGTGGATGATAGGTCAGTTGTTGCAATGTGCTCATGAACTTCAAAAATTTACCACGAAATTGTGGCCGAAGGTATGAAAGTCGATGAACAATTTCAAGTTTCGTAATGATTGACAAGTTACCACCTAGCTGGAAAGATTTTCGTAATACTTTGCGTCACAAGACTAAAGAATTTTCTCTTGAAAGTTTGATTGTTAAGCTCAGGGTTCAGGAAGAAGCTCGGAAACAAGATAAGAAGGAAGAGATTCTCATTGTTTCTAACAATAAGACTCATCCGAGTTTGAAACCTAAGAAAAGGGATATGAAACCTAACCCGAACCAAAAGAAAGGAGGAAGGCCTAATCAAAACAAGAACCAACACCCATCGAAAAATGGACAAATTCCAATTCTGAGTTTCTTTGTTATACCTGTGGTAAACCAAACCACATGGCTAGGAATTGCAGGTTTAACAAGGAAAAGAATAACGCACAAGCTAATGCTGTGGGTGACGTTATAATTGCCATGGTCTCAGATCCAGAGTTCTTCATGGTTGGTGGATCTCGATGGGTGGTGGATAGACAGCGGGTGCTTCGCGTCATTGTTGTTTTGATAGGTCCATGTTTAAGACTTATGCTGAAACAAAGGATAAGAAAGTGTTGTTGGGAGACTCTCACAGCACTGTGGTGAAAGGTTCTGGTACGGTAGAGTTGAAGTTTAATTCTGGGAAGACACATATGCTGAAAGATGTCCTTCACACTCCGTGAATGAGAAAGAACCTTGTTTCCTAGCTATCTTCTCAACAAGGTCAAGGTTGTATCAAACTATTGGGTCTGATGTTTACACTATAACTAAGAATAAGAATTTTGTAGGAAAGGGTTATGCTAATGATGGAATGTTTAAGCTTAATGTTGATGCTATGAATAAAATTGATTCTTCTCGCTTATATGGTTTGCAATTTTAATGTTTGGCATGGTAGGCTTTGTCATGTGGGTAAAAAGTTAGTAAATAACATGAGCAAGTTAGGTGTCCTTCCCCGAATTTTCCGAAAATGAATTTGAAAAATGTGAATACCGCAAGTCAAGCAAAAATAACTAAGACTTCACATAAATCATTGTAAGAGAATCCCAACCACTAGACTTAATACATTCCGATTTGTGTGAATATGAAGGTATCCTAACTAGAAATGGCAAGAGATATATTATGACGTTCATTGATGATTGTTCTAATTATACGTATGTTTATTTGCCGAGCCATAAGAATGAAGCTATTGAAAAGTTTAAAATTTTTATTGCTGAAATTGAAAATCAATTTGGTAGAAAAATTAAGAGGTTTCGTAGTGATAGAGGCACTGAATATGATTCTGCTCCTTTTTACTGAAATTTATCAAACTAATGGCATAATACATGAAAGAACTGCTCCATATAATCCTCAAATGAATGGAAAAGCTGAAAGAAAGAATCGTACACTGACTGAACTTACTGTTGCTTGTTTGCTTAGTTCTGGTGCTGCTTCTCATTGGTGGGGTGAATGTTTGTTGACTGTTTGCCATGTTTTGAATCGCATTCCCAATAATAAAACCATGATATCTCCTTATGAACTTTGGAGAAATAGAAAACCTAATGTATCTTATTTTAGAGTTTGGGGCTGTTTGGCTTTTGTTAGAAACCTGATCCTAAAAGACATAAGTTAGAAAGTAGAGCTTATGAATGTGTTTTTATTGGTTATGCTCAAAACAAGAAAGCTTATAGGTTCTTTGATATTAATAATAAGGTTATTATTGAATCGTTGATGTTGACTTCTTTGAAGATAGATTTCCTTTTAAATCTAGAATTAGTGGGGGTAATAGTGGGGGTTCAACACCTAGCACTTTACCTAGTGTTGATTCTGGAGTCTAGATTAGAAGAACCTAGAAGTGAAGAAACTAGGATCACCGAATTTGAACCTAGATCCAAAGAAAAGAGCTAGGACCGAGACAAAAGATAAAAATCCCGATTTTGAATTTTACGCTATAGAAGAAGAACCTTCTAATCTACAAGAGGCGTTTAGTTCTGCAGAGTCTAGTTTCTCGCAAGAAGTCGTAGATAATGAATGGGATTCTCACATGTCTAATGGAACTTGGAGTTATGTATATTTACCTCCCGGTTGTAAGCCAATAGGTTGCAAATGGGTCTTGAAAAGGAAACTCAAACTCGATGGAACAATAGATAAGCATAAGGCTAGACTCAAGTTGCCAAAGGTTATAAAAAATGAGAGAACGTAGATTTTTTGATACTTATTCTCCTCGTTACTAGATTAACATCTATACGTGTTTTGATTGTTTGCTGCTGCTACTCATAATCTTGTTATTCATCAAATGGATGTTAAAACCGCTTTTTTGAACTTTGGTGAACTAGAAGAAGAAATTTACATGGAACAACCCAAGGTTTTGTAATTCCTGGACAAGAACATAAAGTATGTAAGCTAGAAAAATCTCTTTATGGTTTGAAACAAGCTCCTAAACAATGGCATGAGAAATTTGATAATTTAATGATTTCAAGTAACTTCAGAATAAATGAGGGTGACAAATGCATCTATTATAAATCTGAGAATGATGTATATGTGATTGTTTGCTTGTATGTGGATGATTTGCTAATATTTGGTTCCAAGTTTATCTGTTGTCAATGAAACTAAAAGCATGCTTAGTTCGAATTTTGACATGAAAGATTTGGGTGAAGCTAGTGTAATCTTGGGAATCAAAATAACTAGAACTAATAGTGGTATTTGTTTGGATCAATCTCACTACATTGAAAAAATCCTAAAGAAGTATGAATATTTTGATTATAAACCTGTTTGTACTCCTTTTGATCCTACCGTGAAATTGTTAAGGAACACCGGAGAAAGTGTTAGACAATCTGAATATGCTAGTATAATAGGCAAATGCGTTATGCAAATGATTGTACTAGACCGTACATTGCGTATGCAAGTGGGAGTTCAGCGGGTTTACCAGTAATCCTAGTTTGAAACACTGGGATGTTGTTGAGAGGGTTATGCGGTATCTCGAAAAGAACCACAAACCTAGGATTACACTATCAAAGGTATCCTGCGGTCCTTGAAGGATTTAGCGATGCAAATTGGAATATTCTTTCGATGATTCCAAGTCCACCAATGGATATGTTTTTACTATTGTCACGGGGGCGCTGTATCTTGAGATCAAAGAAACAGACAATTATAGCCCAATCTACGATGGAGGCTGAATTGATAGCAGTAGAAGCAGCTAGTGAAGAGGCGGATGGCCGAAATGTCCGTTGTCGACATTCCGGTATGGGAAAACCAATACCAGCCACTTTGATCTACTCATGATAGTACCGCGGCTATCGGAGTAATAGATAATTGTTATAATAACAATAAGAATCGACATATACGTCGAAAGCACGACACAGTTAGAGAATTTCTCACAATCGGGTGTTGTAAGAATAGATCATGTAAGATCTCAAGGAAATATAGTGACACTTTGACGAAAGGGTTAGCTAGAGAAAAGGTATGGAAATTTTCTAGAAGTATGTGACTTAGGCTCAGTGAGAAATTGAGTCATTTGTAATGGATACCCAACCTAGATAGGTTCAAAGGGACTAGACGGGTTACAAATGATATGATAGAGTCATGCACTCCCATAGCATGATATCCTCGAAGTGGGAAACAGTTTGAGTGTTTAAACTCTTAATGATGTCTATAGCTCTTAAGTTAGAGTGGGATACACAGGAGTATTCTTGATAGACTCACCTATACGAATGTGAAGGTGTGGCCGCCTTCTATGAGAACTTGGACACTTCTCTAGATCGTTCGTTAAGAAAGGGATAAGCACATGGCCTTAATGTGCGAACTTAAGAACTTTACTCTAGATATAGTTGTGTGTGTTGAATAATCTAGTATTAGTTAGAGTTCAAGACGCGAGTCACTCTAGTTACCTAATACTTAGAAAGTTTAACACGATGTAGAGGTTCAAGTCGAAAGGCACCTTTGCTTACGCACAACTGTATAGCACTTGCTCAATGTTTTTTGAAATATAAGTGGGGGATTGTTAGGATATATATTTAAAAACATTGTTTTGTAATATTATACCAAACTTAGAGAGATAGTGTGGTGGTATTATTTTGGGCTCCCACACTATAGACTTGGGTTCAAGTCTCACCCCATGCATTTGAATAGGTATATTTATATATTTATATATACTTAATAAAATCCGGGAGAGCGGGGCCTTGGGGCCTTGGGGGTCTTGGGAGGTCTGCTGATTTCAAAATGTTTTTTTGCGATTTAACTTCTCCGATTTCCAAAACCGTTTTTGTCAACTTAATATTCTTAATTAATTTCATTAATTTAGGCAATTATATTTTGCCCGTTTTCTAACTGTTACGGAAAGTTAATTGAGTGTATTTACTCAAAATTTATTGTCATTAAAGTTGATTGATTCTCTTGAGTTTTATAAGATCAAGTTTTACAGAGGATGAATAAACAGATTGTTTTTTCATCTATTGAGTTCGAGCAAGATAAGAAAGAAAGAGTTATAGTTGGTTCGATTTCTCAAGGTGCGAGAGAAATCGAACAAGAGAGTGAATCAGCTGTTTTATCCCATAGGTGTTCGACAATCTTTTGACTGCTAGCACAATCAAGAGGCAGAGTCGCGAAATACCTTAAAGATAGCGACCTAGTCCGCGACTCAGCTGTTTGAGATCCGATTTCATTATTTCTTCATTGTTTCCAACAATTTTAAGGTAATTTGATTTTGCTATGGAGGTTGAAAGGAAGCGCGTTGATGATACCAACAAGCCATTCAAATTTGAAGGGTCGCATTTCGGAAGATGGAAGTCAAGATGTTCTTTTATCTCAAACTCATGAAGCCGCATATGATTGTGTCGAGTGTTCATCCCGGGAACCATGGAACTCGCTGCGTCGATAAAACCGCTACCGCCGATAAGACTGTTGTTGATGCCGATGATGGTGTCGTCACACTCGATCCATCTCCTTCCGATGGTGCCAAAGATGTTGTTTCTCAAACTGCCGGGAAGACACTTATGCTTGAAAGATGTCCTTCACACTCCGAAATGAGAAAGAACCTTGTTTCCTAGCCATCTTCTCAACAAGGTCAAGTTGTATCAAACTATTGGGTCTGATGTTTACACTATAACTAAGAATAAGAATTTTGTAGGAAAGGGTTATGCTAACATGGAATGTTTAAGCTTAATGTTGATGCTATGAATAAAATTGATTCTTCGCTTATATGGTTTGCAATTTTAATGTTTGGCATGGTAGGCTTTGTCATGTGGGTAAAAAGTTAGTAAATAACATGAGCAAGTTAGGTGTCCTTCCCGAATTTTCTGAAAATGAATTTGAAAATGTGAATACCGCAAAACAAGCAAAAATAACTAAGACTTCACATAAATCATTGTAAGAGAATCCCAACCACTAGACTTAATACATTCCGATTTGTGTGAATATGAAGGTATCCTAACTAGAAATGGCAAGAGATATATTATGACGTTCATTGATGATTGTTCTAATTATACGTATGTTTATTTGCCGAGCCATAAGAATGAAGCTATTGAAAAGTTTAAAATTTTTATTGCTGAAATTGAAAATCAATTTGGTAGAAAAATTAAGAGGTTTCGTAGTGATAGAGGCACTGAATATGATTCTGCTCCTTTTACTGAAATTTATCAAACTAATGGCATAATACATGAAAGAACTGCTCCATATAATCCTCAAATGAATGGAAAAGCTGAAAGAAAGAATCGTACAATCGACCGAACTTACTGTTGCTTGTTTGCTTAGTTCTGGTGCTGCTTCTCATTGGTGGGGTGAATGTTTGTTGACTGTTTGCCATGTTTTGAATCGCATTCCCAATAATAAAACCATGATATCTCCTTATGAACTTTGGAGAAATAGAAAACCTAATGTATCTTATTTTAGAGTTTGGGGCTGTTTGGCTTTTGTTAGGAAACCTGATCCTAAAAGACATAAGTTAGAAAGTAGAGCTTATGAATGTGTTTTTATTGGTTATGCTCAAAACAAGAAGCTTATAGGTTCTTTGATATTAATAATAAGGTTATTATTGAATCATGATGTTGACTTCTTTGAAGATAGATTTCCTTTTAAATCTAGAATTAGTGGGGGTAATAGTGGGGGTTCAACACCTAGCACTTTACCTAGTGTTGATTCTGAGTCTAGATTAGAAGAACCTAGAAGTGAAGAAACTAGGATCACCAAATTTGAACCTAGATCCAAAGAAAAGAGCTAGGACCGAGACAAAAGATAAAAATCCCGATTTTGAATTTTACGCTATAGAAGAAGAACCTTCTAATCTACAAGAGGCGTTTAGTTCTCAGAGTCTAGTTTCTCGGCAAGAAGTCAGTAGATAATGAATGGGATTCTCACATGTCTAATGGAACTTGGAGTTATGTAGATTTACCTCCCGGTTGTAAGCCAATAGGTTGCAAATGGGTCTTGAAAAGGAAACTCAAACCCGATGGAACAATAGATAAGCATAAGGCTAGACTCAAGTTGCCAAAGGTTATAGGCAACGGGAGAGAACGTAGATTTTTTGATACTTATTCTCCTCGTTACTAGATTAACATCTATACGTGTTTTGATTGTCATTGTCGCTACTCATAATCTTGTTATTCATCAAATGGATGTTAAAACCGCTTTTTTGAATGGTGAACTAGAAGAAGAAATTTACATGGAACAACTGAAGGTTTTGTAATTCCCGGACAAGAACATAAAGTATGTAAGCTAGAAAAATCTCTTTATGGTTTGAAACAAGCTCCTAAACAATGGCATGAGAAATTTGATAATTTAATGATTTCAAGTAACTTTAATAAATGAGGGTGACAAATGCATCTATTATAAATCCAGAATGATGTATATGTGATTGTTTGCTTGTATGTGGATGATTTGCTAATATTTGGTTCCAGCTTTATCTCGTTGTCAATGAAACCAAAAGCATGCTTAGTTCGAATTTTGACATGAAAGATTTGGGTGAAGCTAGTGTAATCTTGGGAATCAAAATAACTAGAACTAATAGTGGTATTTGTTTGGATCAATCTCACTACATTGAAAAAATCCTAAAGAAGTATGAATATTTTGATTATAAACCTCGTTTGTACTCCTTTTGATCCTACCGTGAAATTGTTAAGGAACACTGGAGAAAGTGTTAGACAATCTGAATATGCTAGTATAATAGGCGATGCGTTATGCGGTGATTGTACTAGACCAGACATTGCGTATGCAAAGGGGAGTTCTGTGCAGTTTTACCAAGAATCCTAGTTTGAAACACTGGATGTTGTTGAGAGGGTTATGCGGTATCTGAAAAGAACCACAAACCTAGGATTACACTATCAAAGGTATCCCGCGGTCCTTGAAGGATTTAGCGATGCAAATTGGAATATTCTTTTCGTATGATTCCAAGTCCACCAAATGGATATGTTTTTACTATTTGCTTTGGGGCGCTCGTATCTTGGAGATCAAAGAAACAGACAATTATAGCCCAATCTACGATGGAGGCTGAATTGATAGCAGAGAAGCAGCTAGTGAAGAGGCAGATGGCTGAAATGTCTCGTTGTCGACATTCCAAGTATGGGAAAACCAATACCACCACTTTGATCTACATCGATAGTACCGCGGCTATCGGAGTAATAGATAATTGTTATAATAACAATAAGAATCGACATATACGTCGAAAGCACGACACGATTAGAGAATTTCTCACAACTCGGTGTTGTAAGAATAGATCATGTAAGATTCGAAGGAAATATAGTCGACACTTTGACGAAAGGGTTAGCTAGAGAAAAGGTATGGAAATTTTCTAGAAGTATGTGACTTAGGCCTGTGAGAAATTGAGTCATTTGTAATGGATACCCAACCTAGATAGGTTCAAAGGGACTAGACGGTTACAAATGATATGATAGAGTCATGCACTCCCATAGCATGATATCCTGAAGTGGGAAACAAAGGTTGAGTGTTTAAACTCTTAATGATGTCTATAGCTCTTAAGTTAGAGTGGGATACACAGAGTATTCTTGATAGACTCACCTATACGAATGTGAAGGTGTGGCCGCCTTCTATGAGAACTTGGACACTTCTCTAGATCGTTCGTTAAGAAAGGGATAAGCACATGGCCTTAATGTGCGAACTTAAGAACTTTACTCTAGATATAGTTGTGTGTGTTGAATAATCTAGTATTAGTTAGAGTTCAAGACGCGAGTCACTCTAGTTACCTAATACTTAGAAAGTTTAACACGATGTAGAGGTTCAAGTCGAAAGGCACCTTTGCTTACGCACAACTTGTATAGCACTTGCTCAATGTTTTTTGAAATATAAGTGGGGGATTGTTAGGATATATATTTAAAAACATTGTTTTGTAATATTATACCAAACTTAGAGAGATAGTGTGGTGGTATTATTTTGGGCTCCCACACTATAGACTTGGGTTCAAGTCTCACCCCATGCATTTGAATAGGTATATTTATATATTTATATATACTTAATAAAATCCGGAGAGCGGGGCCTTGGGGCCTTGGGGGTCTTGGGAGGTCTCGTGATTTCAAAATGTTTTTTTTGCAAATTTAACTTCGATTTCCAAAACCGTTTTTGTCAACTTAATATTCTTAATTAATTTCATTAATTTAGGCAATTATATTTTGCCCGTTTTCTAAATCACGGAAAGTTAATTGAGTGTATTTACTCAAAATTTATTGTCATTAAAGTTGATTGATTCTCTTGAGTTTTATAAGACTCGAGTTTACAGAGGATGAATAAACATTGTTTTTTCATCTATTGAGTTCTCGAGCAAGATAAGAAAGAAAGAGTTATAGTTGGTTCGATTTCTCAAGGTGCAGAGAAATCGAACAAGAGAGTGAATCACTGCTTTATCCCATAGGTGTTCGACAATCTTTTGACTCAAGCTAGCACAATCAAGAGGCGAGTCGCGAAATACCTTAAAGATAGCGACCTAGTCCGCGACTCAAATGCTTGAGATCCGATTTCATTATTTCTTCATTGTTTCCAACAATTTTAAGGTAATTTGATTTTGCTATGGAGGTTGAAAGGAAGCGCGTTGATGATACCAACAAGCCATTCAAATTTGAAGGGCTGCATTTCGAAGATGGAAGTCAAGATGTTCTTTTTTATCTCAAACTCATGAAGCCGCATATGATTGTGTCGAGTGTTCATCCTGAACCATGGAACTGGGCCGCTGATAAAACTGCTATCATTGATAAGACTGTTGTTGATGCCGATGATGGTGTCATTGCCATCGATCCATCTCCTTCCGATGGTGCCAAAGATGTTGTTTCTCAAACTGCGAGGAGAAACAAAAGGCCATTGACAAATGGATCGATGACGACTTTGATTGCAAAAACTACATTCTTAACGCATTATCTCGATGATTTATATGAGTATTATTCAACTTTTGAAATCGCTAAAGATGTGTGGGATGCATTACGAAAAATACGACACCGAGAAGCTCGGCTCAAAGAAGTATGTCATGAGCCGGTATTTGAGATACCAAATGGTGGATGATAGGTCAGTTGTTGCACAGGCTCATGAACTTCAAAAATTTACCACGAAATTGTGGCCGAAGGTATGAAAGTCGATGAACAATTTCAAGTTTCGTAATGATTGACAAGTTACCACCTAGTCGAAAGATTTTCGTAATACTTTGCGTCACAAGACTAAAGAATTTTCTCTTGAAAGTTTGATTGTTAAGCTCGGGGTTGAGGAAGAAGCTCGGAAACAAGATAAGAAGGAAGAGATTCTCATTGTTTCTAACAATAAGACTCATCCGAGTTTGAAACCTAAGAAAAGGGATATGAAACCTAACCCAACCAAAAGAAAGGAGGAAGGCCTAATCAAAACAAGAACCAACACCCATCGAAAAATGGACAGAAATTCCATTCTGAGTTTCTTTGTTATACCTGTGGTAAACCAAACCACATGGCTAGGAATTGCAGGTTTAACAAGGAAAAGAATAACGCACAAGCTAATGTTGTGGGTGACGTTATAATTGCCATGGTCTCTGATCCGAGTTCTTCATGGTTGGTGGATCCGATGGGTGGTGGATAGATGGTGGTGCTTCACGTCATTGTTGTTTTGATAGGTCCATGTTTAAGACTTATGTTTGAAACAAAGGATAAGAAAGTGTTGTTGGGAGACTCTCACAAAGACTGTGGTGAAAGGTTCTGCACGGTAGAGTTGAAGTTTACTCGGGAAGACACTTATGCCGAAAGATGTCCTTCACACTCCGTAAATGAGAAAGAACCTTGTTTCCTGCTATCTTCTCAACAAGGTCAAGTTGTATCAAACTATTGGGTCCGATGTTTACACTATAACTAAGAATAAGAATTTTGTAGGAAAGGGTTATGCTACCGATGGAATGTTTAAGCTTAATGTTGATGCTATGAATAAAATTGATTCTTCTCGCTTATATGGTTTGCAATTTTAATGTTTGGCATGGTAGGCTTTGTCATGTGGGTAAAAAGTTAGTAAATAACATGAGCAAGTTAGGTGTCCTTCCCGAATTTTCCGAAAATGAATTTGAAAAATGTGAATACCGCAATCAAGCAAAAAATAACTAAGACTTCACATAAATCATTGTAAGAGAATCCCAACCACTAGACTTAATACATTCTGATTTGTGTGAATATGAAGGTATCTGTAGGATCCAAATATCGCAACAACAACACACTTGCGGAATCTTCATTAACAACGTCGCGAAGCCGTCGCAAAGTGATTTTAAATGACATAACAAATGAAGATAACGTAAACATGAAGACAAAGCGAAGATCTTGCGAAAACTAGAGTGTCTCATGAGATTTAACATTTATACTCTTGCGAGGATGTCGCAAGGTAAATCCAAAATTAAGGGAAATATTAGTTGTACATGAGCTGTCATCCACTATGTAAACACTATATAAAGAGGAGAGCAGGAGAGAGAAGGGGAGGACACTTTTAGGAGGAGAGAGATATTTTGGAGAGAGATATTTTTAGGGAGAGATTTATTTTCTTTATCATCTTCTTCCCCAAATAATTAGATCTAGAGCTCTACAAAATATCCATTAATGGAGATTGTAAATGTAATTCTTATGTAACCTCAAAAATCATAGTGAAGAACCATGGATGTAGATCATATTGATCGAACCATGTAAAAAATCCTTGTGTCAATTTATATTTCTAGCACTTATATTTGAAATTTAGGTGATTAATAAGATTTAGATCTACAAAATATTATGAGGGGTGTAGTGTAGGATTTCCTGCAACTACATATGCGCTAGAAACAGGGACCTAATCTTGTTGGTTCAAGAAAGTTTAGAAAAATTGACTACTGTTGGTGACGAATTCAATTGGATCTATAAACTTTAAGGAGAAAACACCGTCAACAATTCAAAGACATGAAAAGAGGAAGAGAAAAAAAAAATATAGGTTGTTGTGATGAAATTCAAGGAAGAAAGCTAATTTTTTAATGGAAGATTTCATATTCAGGAGAAAAAGAAAAAGGCAAATTGTTGAAGGAAATAAAGGAAGAATGAAGAAAAGGATAAGAACAAAACGCTGTGATTTTTATCACAAACAAAACTCGCATTTATGGTTTGAGTTGGAGCGAAGAAGCTTGATGTCGCAAGATCAAATCTCGCCACAGTCATATTTTTTCACATTTTTTCTACAGCCTAGAGAGGAGAAAAGAATAAGAGGTGGTTACATGCGAATCTTCGCAAACAGAAACTGGCACAGATGGTCGGGGATTAGGAGTATGGGTTAGAGCTCGCGTGATCAATTCTCGCAAAGCACAATATTTTTCACACTTTTTTGGAACTGCTGAAAAGAAAGGAAGAATAATAGAGTGGCAATATGGTCTTCTATCGCAAAACAGCAGCCAGCACAGATGGTTGTGCGCGAGGTATACTAGGTGGATGTCGCGAGTTCAACCCTCACATCACTCATATTTTCCATATATTTTTTCCAGAACGGTAAAGGGTGGATGAACTCAAGTACAGCATTATGTGTTTCTTTCACAAACAGCAGCTAGCACAATTGGTCACTGGCGAAGAGTATAAACATAAGGTCGCGGGTTCGAGTCTTCCCCTTCGCATAGAATTTTTGTCAATTTTTTTCCTTGAGTATCAAAGGGTGAATATAAGTCATGTATTAGCATTCTCATGATCCTTTCGCACAAGAGGGATAGCACAATTGGTCACGAGCGAACATGAGGAGCTTAAGGTCGCGGGTTCGAATCCCACCTTCGCATATTTTTGAACTTATAAGAGCGAAGAAATGGAGTAAAGTTATAGTATTGTATGTTTCTTTCGCAAGCGAAAAAATAGCCAGATGGTCAGCAGTGAAGAGAAGGAGTTTGGTGTCTAGAGTTCGAATCTCCCCATTCGCAAAGATTTTTTGCACTTCGCAAATGTTTACCTTGCGAACGTTCGCAGATGTTCGTTTACTTCATGCAAATGTTTACTTCGCACGTCTTTGATAATCTCGCAAGGATATCTCGCAAGAAGAAAGTAGGTGATTATTTCGCAGGAACACTTCGCAGAGGCAAGGCTAGCACAGTTGGTTAGGAGGCATGAATGCAAGCAGAAGGTCGCGGGATCAATTCTTGCTTCTCACATATTTATTTTTGTTATGCGAATTTCGCAAGGACTTTGCTTATTTCTCAAAGAAGAAAGTTGATGACTATCTCGCAAATTAATTTCGCAAGAGAGGGTTAGAACAGTTGGTATGGTGCGAGAATATGCAAGAGGCAAATCAAGGGTTCAAATCTCATTTCTCCTATTTCTTTTTGCTGCGAGATAATTATATTTTGTGCGACATTTATACATTTCAAGGATGCTAGCTTCGCAAGCCAATCATATACTTCGCAAGAGACAACAGCAGCAACAAACCACAAAATCTAAGTACCATTTTCCTTAAACATTTTACTTTTACAGAAAATAAAAGATTTTTGATTTGATTTACAAAAGGCGAGATAATCGCACTGCGAAATTTCCACAATTACAAAAGAAACCGAGAAAAATCTCGCACATATCGATTTATATATTTCTCTTGAAGATCTCGCTTTGTCTAAAATGATATGATATTCAACATGGAGAGTAGTAGCGGCGAACCTTTATGGCGTACACCCTAGTTCGCGAATTTACCCTATGATTTCGCAAGAGGCAATGTACCTAAAGTGCGTCATATAAGGGGGTACCTATTAGGATCATTTCCATGAAAGATATTTGTCAAATGAGACGAAACAAGTCATACAAAGGAAATCAAAACAAAGAAAAACGATTTGAACTTGAAATTAAATAAATATCTTTGATAAAAGAAATGTGGAGTACTAATCTAAATTTTTATTTGCATTACAAAGATAGCATGAGGCAAAGAACATGGAGCGAGAGTTTCGCATGATGGATTCGCAATACTTCTTATATTTAGAGGATTAAGTACTTCTTATACTTCTCAAAGGATACTTCATATTTCTTATATATTTCGAGGATTAAGTACTTCTTATACTTCTTCAAAGATACTTCATACTTCGCATACTTCAAGAGATGATACTTCTTATTTATTTCGCAAAGCTTGAACTTCGCAAAAGAATAGAGGCAAGTACGTACTTTTCAAGTCCAAAGATTCTTTCGCTCGTTCCTTCATCAACAAAGATCAAAGACTACTACAACAATGATTTTTTTCTTAAAGATCGCTCTTCAAGCAATATTCAAGAAAAAAGAGGCAAGATGTAGGATCCAAATATCGCAACAACAACACACTTGCGGAATCTTCATTAACAACGTCGCGAAGCCGTCGCAAAGTGATTTCAGAAATGACATAACAAATGAAGATAACGTAAACATGAAGACAGTGCGAAGATCTTGCGAAAACTAGAGTGTCTCATGAGATTTAACATTTATACTCTTGCGAGGATGTCGCAAGGTAAATCCAAAATTAAGGGAAATATTAGTTGTACATGAGCTGTCATCCACTATGTAAACACTATATAAAGAGGAGAGCAGGAGAGAGAAAGGGGGGGACACTTGGAGGAGGAGAGGGAGAGATATTTTGGAGAGAGATATTTTTAGGGAGAGATTTATTTTCTTTATCATCTTCTTCCCCAAATAATTAGATCTAGAGCTCTACAAAATATCCATTAATGGAGATTGTAAATGTAATTCTTATGTAACCTCAAAAATCATAGTGAAGAACCATGGATGTAGATCATATTGATCGAACCATGTAAAAAATCCTTGTGTCAATTTATATTTCTAGCACTTATATTTGAAATTTAGGTGATTAATAAGATTTAGATCTACAAAATATTATGAGGGGTGTAGTGTAGGATTTCCTGCAACTACAGTATCCTAACTAGAAATGGCAAGAGATATATTATGACGTTCATTGATGATTGTTCTAATTATACGTATGTTTATTTGCTGAGCCATAAGAATGAAGCTATTGAAAAGTTTAAAATTTTTATTCTTTGAAATTGAAAATCAATTTGGTAGAAAAATTAAGAGGTTTCGTAGTGATAGAGGCACTTGAATATGATTCTCGCTCCTTTTACCGAAATTTATCAAACTAATGGCATAATACATGAAAGAACTGCTCCATATAATCCTCAAATGAATGGAAAAGCTGAAAGAAAGAATCGTACACTCGACCGAACTTACCGTTGCTTGTTTGCTTAGTTCTCTGCTTTCTCATTGGTGGGGTGAATGTTTGTTGACTGTTTGCCATGTTTTGAATCGCATTCCCAATAATAAAACCATGATATCTCCTTATGAACTTTGGAGAAATAGAAAACCTAATGTATCTTATTTTAGAGTTTGGGGCTGTTTGGCTTTTGTTAGGAAACCTGATCCTAAAAGACATAAGTTAGAAAGTAGAGCTTATGAATGTGTTTTTATTGGTTATGCTCAAAACAAGAAAGCTTATAGGTTCTTTGATATTAATAATAAGGTTATTATTGAATCTGTTGATGTTGACTTCTTTGAAGATAGATTTCCTTTTAAATCTAGAATTAGTGGGGGTAATAGTGGGGGTTCAACACCTAGCACTTTACCTAGTGTTGATTCTGAGTCTAGATTAGAAGAACCTAGAAGTGAAGAAACTAGGATCACTGAATTTGAACCTAGATCCAGTAAAAGAGCTAGGACTGAGACAAAAGATAAAAATCCTGATTTTGAATTTTACGCTATAGAAGAAGAACCTTCTAATCTACAAGAGGCGTTTAGTTCTGCAGAGTCTAGTTTCTGGCAAGAAGCTGTAGATAATGAATGGGATTCTCACATGTCTAATGGAACTTGGAGTTATGTAGATTTACCTCCTGGTTGTAAGCCAATAGGTTGCAAATGGGTCTTGAAAAGGAAACTCAAACCTGATGGAACAATAGATAAGCATAAGGCTAGACTGGTTGCCAAAGGTTATAGGCAGCGAGAGAACGTAGATTTTTTTGATACTTATTCTCCTGTTACTAGATTAACATCTATACGTGTTTTGATTGTTGTTGCTGCTACTCATAATCTTGTTATTCATCAAATGGATGTTAAAACTGCTTTTTTGAATGGTGAACTAGAAGAAGAAATTTACATGGAACAACTTTGAAGGTTTTGTAATTCCCGGACAAGAACATAAAGTATGTAAGCTAGAAAAATCTCTTTATGGTTTGAAACAAGCTCCT
The DNA here is from genome assembly GCA_023531295.1 of Papaver armeniacum. Classification (NCBI taxonomy): domain Eukaryota; kingdom Viridiplantae; phylum Streptophyta; class Magnoliopsida; order Ranunculales; family Papaveraceae; genus Papaver; species Papaver armeniacum. The sequence goes on along the minus strand of JAJJWW010008259.1, from coordinate 217,725 downwards.
AAACAATGGCATGAGAAATTTGATAATTTAATGATTTCAAGTAACTTCGAATAAATGAGGGTGACAAATGCATCTATTATAAATCGAGAATGATGTATATGTGATTGTTTGCTTGTATGTGGATGATTTGCTAATATTTGGTTCCAGTTTATCTCATTGTCAATGAAACCAAAAGCATGCTTAGTTCGAATTTTGACATGAAAGATTTGGGTGAAGCTAGTGTAATCTTGGGAATCAAAATAACTAGAACTAATAGTGGTATTTGTTTGGATCAATCTCACTACATTGAAAAATCCTAAAGAAGTATGAATATTTTGATTATAAACCTGTTTGTACTCCTTTTGATCCTACTGTGAAATTGTTAAGGAACACTGGAGAAAGTGTTAGACAATCAATATGCTAGTATAATAGGCAATGCAAGTTATGCGGTGATTGTACTAGACCCCGACATTGCGTATGCAAAGTGGGAGTTCTGTGTGCGGGTTTACCAAGAATCCTAGTTTGAAACACTGGGATGCTGTTGAGAGGGTTATGCGGTATCTGAAAAGAACCACAAACCTAGGATTACACTATCAAAGGTATCCCGCGGTCCTTGAAGGATTTAGCGATGCTAATTGGAATATTCTTTCGTATGATTCCAAGTCCACCAAGTGGATATGTTTTTACTATTGCTGGGGGCGCTGTATCTTGGAGATCAAAGAAACAGACAATTATAGCCCAATCTACGATGGAGGCTGAATTGATAGCAGTAGAAGCAGCTAGTGAAGAGGCAGGATGGCTGAAATGTTTGTTGTCAGACATTCTAGTATGGGAAAAACCAATACCAGCCACTTTGATCTACTCGCGATAGTACCGCGACTATCGGAGTAATAGATAATTGTTATAATAACAATAAGAATCGACATATACGTCGAAAGCACGACACAGTTAGAGAATTTCTCACAACTGGTGTTGTAAGAATAGATCATGTAAGATCTGAAGGAAATATAGCTGACACTTTGACGAAAGGGTTAGCTAGAGAAAAGGTATGGAAATTTTCTAGAAGTATGTGACTTAGGCCTGTGAGAAATTGAGTCATTTGTAATGGATACCCAACCTAGATAGGTTCAAAGGGACTAGACGAAGTTACAAATGATATGATAGAGTCATGCACTCCCATAGCATGATATCCTGAAGTGGGAAACAGGTTGAGTGTTTAAACTCTTAATGATGTCTATAGCTCTTAAGTTAGAGTGGGATACACAGTTGTATTCTTGATAGACTCACCTATACGAATGTGAAGGTGTGGCCGCCTTCTATGAGAACTTGGACACTTCTCTAGATCGTTCGTTAAGAAAGGGATAAGCACATGGCCTTAATGTGCGAACTTAAGAACTTTACTCTAGATATAGTTGTGTGTGTTGAATAATCTAGTATTAGTTAGAGTTCAAGACGCGAGTCACTCTAGTTACCTAATACTTAGAAAGTTTAACACGATGTAGAGGTTCAAGTCGAAAGGCACCTTTGCTTACGCACAACTGTATAGCACTTGCTCAATGTTTTTGAAATATAAGTTGGGGATTGTTAGGATATATATTTAAAAACATTGTTTTGTAATATTATACCAAACTTAGAGAGATAGTGTGGTGGTATTATTTTGGGCTCCCACACTATAGACTTGGGTTCAAGTCTCACCCCATGCATTTGAATAGGTATATTTATATATTTATATATACTTAATAAAATCCGGGAGAGCGGGGCCTTGGGGCCTTGGGGGTCTTGGGAGGTCTGCTGATTTCAAAATGTTTTTTTTGCAGATTTAACTTCTGATTTCCAAAACCGTTTTTTGTCAACTTAATATTCTTAATTAATTTCATTAATTTAGGCAATTATATTTTGCCCGTTTTCTAACTGTTACGGAAAGTTAATTGAGTGTATTTACTCAAAATTTATTGTCATTAAAGTTGATTGATTCTCTTGAGTTTTATAAGACTGGTTTTACGAGAGGATGAATAAACAGATTGTTTTTTCATCTATTGAGTTCTGAGCAAGATAAGAAAGAAAGAGTTATAGTTGGTTCGATTTCTCAAGGTGCAGAGAAATCGAACAAGAGAGTGAATCAGCTGTTTTATCCCATAGGTGTTCGACAATCTTTTGACTCACTAGCACAATCAAGAGGCGTAGTCGCGAAATACCTTAAAGATAGCGACCTAGTCCGCGACTCACTGTTGAGATCCGATTTCATTATTTCTTCATTGTTTCCAACAATTTTAAGGTAATTTGATTTTGCTATGGAGGTTGAAAGGAAGCGCGTTGATGATACCAACAAGCCATTCAAATTTGAAGGGCTGCATTTGAAGATGGAAGTCAAGATGTTCTTTTATCTCAAACTCATGAAGTCGCATATGATTGTGTCGAGTGTTCATCCTGGAACCATGGAACCTGCTGCTGATAAAACTGCTACTGCTGATAAGACTGTTGTTGATGCTGATGATGGTGCTGCTGCTACTGATCCATCTCCTTCCGATGGTGCCAAAGATGTTGTTTCTCAAACTGCGAGGAGAAACAAAAGGCCATTGACAAATGGATCGATGACGACTTTGATTGCAAAAACTACATTCTTAACGCATTATCTGATGATTTATATGAGTATTATTCAACTTTTGAAACTGCTAAAGATGTGTGGGATGCATTACAGAAAAAATACGACACCGAGGAAGCTGGCTCAAAGAAGTATGTTGTGAGCCGGTATTTGAGATACCAAATGGTGGATGATAGGTCAGTTGTTGCACAGGCTCATGAACTTCAAAAAATTTACCACGAAATTGTGGCCGAAGGTATGAAAGCTGATGAACAATTTCAAGTTTCTGTAATGATTGACAAGTTACCACCTAGCTGGAAAGATTTTCGTAATACTTTGCGTCACAAGACTAAAGAATTTTCTCTTGAAAGTTTGATTGTTAAGCTCAGGGTTGAGGAAGAAGCTCGGAAACAAGATAAGAAGGAAGAGATTCTCATTGTTTCTAACAATAAGACTCATCCGAGTTTGAAACCTAAGAAAAGGGATATGAAACCTAACCCGAACCAAAAGAAAGGAGGAAGGCCTAATCAAAACAAGAACCAACACCCATCGAAAAATGGACAGAATTCCAATTCTGAGTTTCTTTGTTATACCTGTGGTAAACCAAACCACATGGCTAGGAATTGCAGGTTTAACAAGGAAAAGAATAACGCACAAGCTAATGTTGTGGGTGACGTTATAATTGCCATGGTCTCTGATCCAGAGTTCTTCATGGTTGGTGGATCGATGGGTGGTGGATAGACAGTGGTGCTTCGCGTCATTGTTGTTTTGATAGGTCCATGTTTAAGACTTATGCTGAAACAAAGGATAAGAAAGTGTTGTTGGGAGACTCTCACAGCACTGTGGTGAAAGGTTCTGGTACGGTAGAGTTGAAGTTTACTTCTGGGAAGACACTTATCTTTGAAAGATGTCCTTCACACTCCGAAATGAGAAAGAACCTTGTTTCCTAGGCTATCTTCTCAACAAGGTCAAGTTGTATCAAACTATTGGGTCTGATGTTTACACTATAACTAAGAATAAGAATTTTGTAGGAAAGGGTTATGCTACTGATGGAATGTTTAAGCTTAATGTTGATGCTATGAATAAAATTGATTCTTAAACATATGGTTTGCAATTTTAATGTTTGGCATGGTAGGCTTTGTCATGTGGGTAAAAAGTTAGTAAATAACATGAGCAAGTTAGGTGTCCTTCCTGAATTTTCTGAAAATGAATTTGAAAAATGTGAATACTGCAGTCAAGCAAAAATAACTAAGACTTCACATAAATCTGTTGTAAGAGAATCCCAACCACTAGACTTAATACATTCTGATTTGTGTGAATATGAAGGTATCCTAACTAGAAATGGCAAGAGATATATTATGACGTTCATTGATGATTGTTCTAATTATACGTATGTTTATTTGCTGAGCCATAAGAATGAAGCTATTGAAAAGTTTAAAATTTTTATTCTTTGAAATTGAAAATCAATTTGGTAGAAAAATTAAGAGGTTTCGTAGTGATAGAGGCACTTGAATATGATTCTGCTCCTTTTACCGAAATTTATCAAACTAATGGCATAATACATGAAAGAACCGCTCCATATAATCCTCAAATGAATGGAAAAGTTTGAAAGAAAGAATCGTACACTGACTTGAACTTACTTGTTGCTTGTTTGCTTAGTTCTGGTGTCTTTGCTTCTCATTGGTGGGGTGAATGTTTGTTGACTGTTTGCCATGTTTTGAATCGCATTCCCAATAATAAAACCATGATATCTCCTTATGAACTTTGGAGAAATAGAAAACCTAATGTATCTTATTTTAGAGTTTGGGGCTGTTTGGCTTTTGTTAGGAAACCTGATCCTAAAAGACATAAGTTAGAAAGTAGAGCTTATGAATGTGTTTTTATTGGTTATGCTCAAAACAAGAAAGCTTATAGGTTCTTTGATATTAATAATAAGGTTATTATTGAATCATGTTGATGTTGACTTCTTTGAAGATAGATTTCCTTTTAAATCTAGAATTAGTGGGGGTAATAGTGGGGGTTCAACACCTAGCACTTTACCTAGTGTTGATTCCGAGTCTAGATTAGAAGAACCTAGAAGTGAAGAAACTAGGATCACCGAATTTGAACCTAGATCCAAGAAAAGAGCTAGGACTCGAGACAAAAGATAAAAATCCCGATTTTGAATTTTACGCTATAGAAGAAGAACCTTCTAATTTACAAGAGGCGTTTAGTTCTGCAGAGTCTAGTTTCGGCAAGAAGTCAGATAATGAATGGGATTCTCACATGTCTAATGGAACTTGGAGTTATGTAGATTTACCTCCTGGTTGTAAGCCAATAGGTTGTAAATGGGTCTTGAAAAGGAAACTCAAACCTGATGGAACAATAGATAAGCATAAGGCTAGACTGGTTGCCAAAGGTTATAGGCAATGAGAGAACGTAGATTTTTTGATACTTATTCTCCTGTTACTAGATTAACATCTATACGTGTTTTGATTGTTGTTGCTGCTACTCATAATCTTGTTATTCATCAAATGGATGTTAAAACTGCTTTTTTGAATGGTGAACTAGAAGAAGAAATTTACATGGAACAACCTGAAGGTTTTGTAATTCCTGGACAAGAACATAAAGTATGTAAGCTAGAAAAATCTCTTTATGGTTTGAAACAAGCTCCTAAACAATGGCATGAGAAATTTGATAATTTAATGATTTCAAGTAACTTCGAGAATAAATGAGGGTGACAAATGCATCTATTATAAATCGAGAATGATGTATATGTGATTGTTTGCTTGTATGTGGATGATTTGCTAATATTTGGTTCCAGTTTATCTGTTGTCAATGAAACCAAAAGCATGCTTAGTTCGAATTTTGACATGAAAGATTTGGGTGAAGCTAGTGTAATCTTGGGAATCAAAATAACTAGAACTAATAGTGGTATTTGTTTGGATCAATCTCACTACATTGAAAAAATCCTAAAGAAGTATGAATATTTTGATTATAAACCTGTTTGTACTCCTTTTGATCCTACTGTGAAATTGTTAAGGAACACTGGAGAAAGTGTTAGACAATCTGAATATGCTAGTATAATAGGAGTCTGCGTTATGCAAACATTGTACTAGACCCGGACATTGCGTATGCAAAGTGGGAGTTCTGTGCAGGTTTACCAGTAATCCTAGTTTGAAACACTGGGATGCTGTTGAGAGGGTTATGCGGTATCTGAAAAGAACCACAAACCTAGGATTACACTATCAAAGGTATCCCGCGGTCCTTGAAGGATTTAGCGATGCAAATTGGAATATTCTTTCAGATGATTCCAAGTCCACCAGCGGATATGTTTTTACTATTCTTTGGGGCGCCAGATCTTGGAGATCAAAGAAACAGACAATTATAGCCCAATCTACGATGGAGGCTGAATTGATAGCGAGAGAAAGCAGCTAGTGAAGAGGCGGGATGGCTGAAATGTCTGTTGTCGACATTCCAAGTATGGGAAAAACCAATACCAGCCACTTTGATCTCTTTGCGATAGTACCGCGGCTATCGGAGTAGTAGATAATTGTTATAATAACAATAAGAATCGACATATACGTCGAAAGCACGACACGATTAGAGAATTTCTCACAACTGGTGTTGTAAGAATAGATCATGTAAGATGCGAAGGAAATATAGCCGACACTTTGACGAAAGGGTTAGCTAGAGAAAAGGTATGGAAATTTTCTAGAAGTATGGGACTTAGGCCTGTGAGAAATTGAGTCATTTGTAATGGATACCCAACCTAGATAGGTTCAAAGGGACTAGACGAAGTTACAAATGATATGATAGAGTCATGCACTCCCATAGCATGATATCCTGAAGTGGGAAACAAGGTTGAGTGTTTAAACTCTTAATGATGTCTATAGCTCTTAAGTTAGAGTGGGATACACAGAGTATTCTTGATAGACTCACCTATACGAATGTGAAGGTGTGGCCGCCTTCTATGAGAACTTGGGCACTTCTCTAGATCGTTTGTTAAGAAAGGGATAAGCACATGGCCTTAATGTGCGAACTTAAGAACTTTACTCTAGATATAGTTGTGTGTGTTGAATAATCTAGTATTAGTTAGAGTTCAAGACGCGAGTCACTCTAGTTACCTAATACTTAGAAAGTTTAACACGATGTAGAGGTTCAAGTCGAAAGGCACCTTTGCTTACGCACAACTATAGCACTTGCTCAATGTTTTTTGAAATATAAGTGGGGGATTGTTAGGATATATATTTAAAAACATTGTTTTGTAATATTATACCAAACTTAGAGAGATAGTGTGGTGGTATTATTTTGGGCTCCCACACTATAGACTTGGGTTCAAGTCTCACCCCATGCATTTGAATAGGTATATTTATATATTTATATATACTTAATAAAATCCGGGAGAGCGGGGCCTTGGGGCCTTGGGGTCTTGGGAGGTCTGCTGATTTCAAAATGTTTTTTTTGCAGTTTTAACTCTGATTTCCAAAACCGTTTTTTGTCAACTTAATATTCTTAATTAATTTCATTAATTTAGGCAATTATATTTTTGCCCGTTTTCTAACTGTTACGGAAAGTTAATTGAGTGTATTTACTCAAAATTTATTGTCATTAAAGTTGATTGATTCTCTTGAGTTTTATAAGAAAAGTTTTACGGAGGATGAATAAAATATTGTTTTTTCATCTATTGAGTTCGAGCAAGATAAGAAAGAAAGAGTTATAGTTGGTTCGATTTCTCAAGGTGCGGAGAAATCGAACAAGAGAGTGAATCAACAATGTTTTATCCCATAGGTGTTCGACAATCTTTTGACTCAAGCTAGCACAATCAAGAGGCGAGTCGCGAAATACCTTAAAGATAGCGACCTAGTCCGCGACTCAAGATTGAGATCCGATTTCATTATTTCTTCATTGTTTCCAACAATTTTAAGGTAATTTGATTTTGCTATGGAGGTTGAAAGGAAGCGCGTTGATGATACCAACAAGCCATTCAAATTTGAAGGGCTGCATTTCGAGAAGATGGAAGTCCAAGATGTTCTTTTATCTCAAACTCATGAAAACCGCATATGATTGTGTCGAGTGTTCATCCTGGAACCATGGAACCTCTTTGTGGGTGATAAAACCATGGTCTCTGCCGATAAGACCATGGTTGGTGATCTGATGATGGTGACTGGTGCTTCTCATTGCCATGTTTCCATCTCCTTCCGATGGTGCCAAAGATGTTGTTTCTCAAACTGTGGAGAAACAAAAGGCCATTGACAAATGGATCGAAGACACTTATCGATGATTTATCTTGAGAAAGATGTCCTTCACACTCGAGAAATGAGAAAGAACCTTGTTTCCGGCTATCTTCTCAACAAAGTATCTTTGTGGGTTGTATCAAACTATTGGGTCGGTTGTTTACACTATAACTAAGAATAAGAATTTTGTAGGAAAGGGTTATGCTAAAGGCGATGGAATGTTTAAGCTTAATGTTGATGCTATGAATAAAATTGATTCTTCCGCTTATATGGTTTGCAATTTTAATGTTTGGCATGGTAGGCTTTGTCATGTGGGTAAAAAGTTAGTAAATAACATGAGCAAGTTAGGTGTCCTTCTCAATTTTAACAATAAAATGAATTTGAAAAATGTGAATACTATGAAACCTAAGCAAAAATAACTAAGACTTCACATAAATCAAAAGAGAATCCCAACCACTAGACTTAATACATTCGATTTGTGTGAATATGAAGGTATCCTAACTAGAAATGGCAAGAGATATATTATGACGTTCATTGATGATTGTTCTAATTATACGTATGTTTATTTGCTGAGCCATAAGAATGAAGCTATTGAAAAGTTTAAAATTTTTATTGCTAAAATTGAAAATCAATTTGGTAGAAAAATTAAGAGGTTTCGTAGTGATAGAGGCACTGAATATGATTCTCGCTCCTTTTACCGAAATTTATCAAACTAATGGCATAATACATGAAAGAACTGCTCCATATAATCCTCAAATGAATGGAAAAGTCGAAAGAAAGAATCGTACACCGACCGAACTTACTTGTTGCTTGTTTGCTTAGTTAAGTGCTGCTTCTCATTGGTGGGGTGAATGTTTGTTGACTGTTTGCCATGTTTTGAATCGCATTCCCAATAATAAAACCATGATATCTCCTTATGAACTTTGGAGAAATAGAAAACCTAATGTATCTTATTTTAGAGTTTGGGGCTGTTTGGCTTTTGTTAGGAAACCTGATCCTAAAAGACATAAGTTAGAAAGTAGAGCTTATGAATGTGTTTTTATTGGTTATGCTCAAAACAAGTAAAGCTTATAGGTTCTTTGATATTAATAATAAGGTTATTATTGAATCATGATGTTGACTTCTTTGAAGATAGATTTCCTTTTAAATCTAGAATTAGTGGGGGTAATAGTGGGGGTTCAACACCTAGCACTTTACCTAGTGTTGATTCTGAGTCTAGATTAGAAGAACCTAGAAGTGAAGAAACTAGGATCACTTTGAATTTGAACCTAGATCCAAAGAAAAGAGCTAGGACTGAGACAAAAGATAAAAATCCTGATTTTGAATTTTACGCTATAGAAGAAGAACCTTCTAATTTACAAGAGGCGTTTAGTTCTGCAGAGTCTAGTTTCTCGGCAAGAAGTCAGAGATAATGAATGGGATTCTCACATGTCTAATGGAACTTGGAGTTATGTAGATTTACCTCCCAGGTTGTAAGCCAATAGGTTGCAAATGGGTCTTGAAAAGGAAACTCAAACCTGATGGAACAATAGATAAGCATAAGGCTAGACTGGTTGCCAAAGGTTATAGGCAGCGAGAGAACGTAGATTTTTTTGATACTTATTCTCCTGTTACTAGATTAACATCTATACGTGTTTTGATTGCTGTTGCTGCTACTCATAATCTTGTTATTCATCAAATGGATGTTAAAACTGCTTTTTTGAATGGTGAACTAGAAGAAGAAATTTACATGGAACAACCTTGAAGGTTTTGTAATTCCCGGACAAGAACATAAAGTATGTAAGCTAGAAAAATCTCTTTATGGTTTGAAACAAGCTCCTAAACAATGGCATGAGAAATTTGATAATTTAATGATTTCAAGTAACTTCAGAATAAATGAGGGTGACAAATGCATCTATTATAAATCTGAGAATGATGTATATGTGATTGTTTGCTTGTATGTGGATGATTTGCTAATATTTGGTTCCAGTTTATCTGTTGTCAATGAAACCAAAAGCATGCTTAGTTCGAATTTTGACATGAAAGATTTGGGTGAAGCTAGTGTAATCTTGGGAATCAAAATAACTAGAACTAATAGTGGTATTTGTTTGGATCAATCTCACTACATTGAAAAAATCCTAAAGAAGTATGAATATTTTGATTATAAACCTGTTTGTACTCCTTTTGATCCTACTTGTGAAATTGTTAAGGAACACTTTGGAGAAAGTGTTAGACAATCGAATATGCTAGTATAATAGGCGATCTGCGTTATGCGGTGATTGTACTAGACCAGACATTGCGTATGCGATGGGAGTTCTGTGCGGGTTTACCAAGAATCCTAGTTTGAAACACTGGGATCTTGTTGAGAGGGTTATGCGGTATCTGAAAAGAACCACAAACCTAGGATTACACTATCAAAGGTATCCCGCGGTCCTTGAAGGATTTAGCGATGCAAATTGGAATATTCTTTCAGATGATTCCAAGTCCACCAAATGGATATGTTTTTACTATTCTTGGGGCGCCTTGTATCTTGAGATCAAAGAAACAGACAATTATAGCCCAATCTACGATGGAGGCTGAATTGATAGCGATGAGAAGCGACTAGTGAAGAGGCGGGATGGCTGAAATGTCTGTTGTCGACATTCCAAAGTATGGGAAAAACCAATACCACCACTTTGATCTATCGCGATAGTACCGCGGCTATCGGAGTAGTAGATAATTGTTATAATAACAATAAGAATCGACATATACGTCGAAAGCACGACACGCTTAGAGAATTTCTCACAACTGGTGTTGTAAGAATAGATCATGTAAGATCTCGAAGGAAATATAGCCGACACTTTGACGAAAGGGTTAGCTAGAGAAAAAGGTATGGAAATTTTCTAGAAGTATGGGACTTAGGCCTGTGAGAAGTTGAGTCATTTGTAATGGATACCCAACCTAGATAGGTTCAAAGGGACTAGACGAAGTTACAAATGATATGATAGAGTCATGCACTCCCATAGCATGATATCCTGAAGTGGGAAACAGGTTGAGTGTTTAAACTCTTAATGATGTCTATAGCTCTTAAGTTAGAGTGGGATACACAGGGAGTATTCTTGATAGACTCACCTATACGAATGTGAAGGTGTGGCCGCCTTCTATGAGAACTTGGGCACTTCTCTAGATCGTTCGTTAAGAAAGGGATAAGCACATGGCCTTAATGTGCGAACTTAAGAACTTTACTCTAGATATAGTTGTGTGTGTTGAATAATCTAGTATTAGTTAGAGTTCAAGACGCGAGTCACTCTAGTTACCTAATACTTAGAAAGTTTAACACGATGTAGAGGTTCAAGTCGAAAGGCACCTTTGCTTACGCACAACTGTATATCACTTGCTCAATGTTTTTTTTGAAATATAAGTGGGGGATTGTTAGGATATATATTTAAAAACATTGTTTTGTAATATTATACCAAACTTAGAGAGATAGTGTGGTGGTATTATTTTGGGCTCCCACACTATAGACTTGGGTTCAAGTCTCACCCCATGCATTTGAATAGGTATATTTATATATTTATATATACTTAATAAAATCCGGGAGAGCGGGGCCTTGGGGCCTTGGGGGTCTTGGGAGGTCTCATGATTTCAAAATGTTTTTTTGCGATTTAACTTTGATTTCCAAAACCGTTTTTTGTCAACTTAATATTCTTAATTAATTTCATTAATTTAGGCAATTATATTTTGCCCGTTTTCTAATGGCTGTTACGGAAAGTTAATTGAGTGTATTTACTCAAAATTTATTGTCATTAAAGTTGATTGATTCTCTTGAGTTTTATAAGACTGGTTTTACAGAGGATGTAAAAAACAGATTGTTTTTTCATCTATTGAGTTGAGCAAGATAAGAAAGAAAGAGTTATAGTTGGTTCGATTTCTCAAGGTGCAGAGAAATCGAACAAGAGAGTGAATCAACTGTTTTATCCCATAGGTGTTCGACAATCTTTTGACTGCTAGCACAATCAAGAGGCAGAGTCGCGAAATACCTTAAAGATAGCGACCTAGCCGCGACTCACCACTGCTTGAGATCCGATTTCATTATTTCTTCATTGTTTCCAACAATTTTAAGGTAATTTGATTTTGCTATGGAGGTTGAAAGGAAGCGCGTTGATGATACCAACAAGCCATTCAAATTTGAAGGGCTGCATTTCGAAGATGGAAGTCAAGATGTTCTTTTATCTCAAACTCATGAAGCTGCATATGATTGTGTCGAGTGTTCATCCTGGAACCATGGAACCTGCTGCTGATAAAACTTCTACTGCTGATAAGACTGTTGTTGATGCTGATGCTGATGATGGTGCTGCTGCTACTGATCCATCTCCTTCCGATGGTGCCAAAGATGTTGTTTCTCAAACTGCTGAGGAGAAACAAAAGGCCATTGACAAATGGATCGATGACGACTTTGATTGCAAAAACTACATTCTTAACGCATTATCTGATGATTTATATGAGTATTATTCAACTTTTGAAACTGCTAAAGATGTGTGGGATGCATTACAGAAAAATACGACACCGAGGAAGCTGGCTCAAAGAAGTATCTTGTGAGCCGGTATTTGAGATACCAAATGGTGGATGATAGGTCAGTTGTTGCACAGGCTCATGAACTTCAAAAAATTTACCACGAAATTGTGGCCGAAGGTATGAAAGCTGATGAACAATTTCAAGTTTCTGTAATGATTGACAAGTTACCACCTAGCTGGAAAGATTTTCGTAATACTTTGCGTCACAAGACTAAAGAATTTTCTCTTGAAAGTTTGATTGTTAAGCTCAGGGTTGAGGAAGAAGCTCGGAAACAAGATAAGAAGGAAGAGATTCTCATTGTTTCTAACAATAAGACTCATCCGAGTTTGAAACCTAAGAAAAGGGATATGAAACCTAACCCGAACCAAAAGAAAGGAGGAAGGCCTAATCAAAACAAGAACCAACACCCATCGAAAAATGGACAGAATTCCAATTCGAAGTTTCTTTGTTATACCTGTGGTAAACCAAACCACATGGCTAGGAATTGCAGGTTTAACAAGGAAAAGAATAACGCACAAGCTAATGCTTTGGGTGACGTTATAATTGCCATGGTCTCTGATCCGAGTTCTTCATGGTTGGTGGATCGATGGGTGGTGGATAGACAAAGTGGTGCTTCGCGTCATTGTTGTTTTGATAGGTCCATGTTTAAGACTTATCTTTGAAACAAAGGATAAGAAAGTGTTGTTGGGAGACTCTCACACTGACCTTTGTGGTGAAAGGTTCAGTACGGTAGAGTTGAAGTTTACTTCGGGAAGACACTTATCTTTGAAAGATGTCCTTCACACTCCCGAAATGAGAAAGAACCTTGTTTCCTAGGCTATCTTCTCAACAAGGTCACGGTTGTATCAAACTATTGGGTCTGATGTTTACACTATAACTAAGAATAAGAATTTTGTAGGAAAGGGTTATGCTACTGATGGAATGTTTAAGCTTAATGTTGATGCTATGAATAAAATTGATTCTTCTGCTTATATGGTTTGCAATTTTAATGTTTGGCATGGTAGGCTTTGTCATGTGGGTAAAAAGTTAGTAAATAACATGAGCAAGTTAGGTGTCCTTCCTGAATTTTCTGAAAATGAATTTGAAAAATGTGAATACCTGCAAGTCAAGCAAAAATAACTAAGACTTCACATAAATCATTGTAAGAGAATCCCAACCACTAGACTTAATACATTCTGATTTGTGTGAATATGAAGGTATCCTAACTAGAAATGGCAAGAGATATATTATGACGTTCATTGATGATTGTTCTAATTATACGTATGTTTATTTGCTGAGCCATAAGAATGAAGCTATTGAAAAGTTTAAAATTTTTATTGCTGAAATTGAAAATCAATTTGGTAGAAAAATTAAGAGGTTTCGTAGTGATAGAGGCACTGAATATGATTCTGCTCCTTTTACTGAAATTTATCAAACTAATGGCATAATACATGAAAGAACTGCTCCATATAATCCTCAAATGAATGGAAAAGCTGAAAGAAAGAATCGTACACTGACTGAACTTACTGTTGCTTGTTTGCTTAGTTCTGGTGTTGCTTCTCATTGGTGGGGTGAATGTTTGTTGACTGTTTGCCATGTTTTGAATCGCATTCCCAATAATAAAACCATGATATCTCCTTATGAACTTTGGAGAAATAGAAAACCTAATGTATCTTATTTTAGAGTTTGGGGCTGTTTGGCTTTTGTTAGGAAACCTGATCCTAAAAGACATAAGTTAGAAAGTAGAGCTTATGAATGTGTTTTTATTGGTTATGCTCAAAACAGTAAAGCTTATAGGTTCTTTGATATTAATAATAAGGTTATTATTGAATCTGTTGATGTTGACTTCTTTGAAGATAGATTTCCTTTTAAATCTAGAATTAGTGGGGGTAATAGTGGGGGTTCAACACCTAGCACTTTACCTAGTGTTGATTCTGAGTCTAGATTAGAAGAACCTAGAAGTGAAGAAACTAGGATCACTGAATTTGAACCTAGATCCAGTAAAAGAGCTAGGACTCGAGACAAAAGATAAAAATCCCGATTTTGAATTTTACGCTATAGAAGAAGAACCTTCTAATTTACAAGAGGCGTTTAGTTCTGCAGAGTCTAGTTTCGGCAAGAAGTCTGTAGATAATGAATGGGATTCTCACATGTCTAATGGAACTTGGAGTTATGTAGATTTACCTCCCGGTTGTAAGCCAATAGGTTGCAAATGGGTCTTGAAAAGGAAACTCAAACCCGATGGAACAATAGATAAGCATAAGGCTAGACTGGTTGCCAAAGGTTATAGGCAATGAGAGAACGTAGATTTTTTGATACTTATTCTCCCGTTACTAGATTAACATCTATACGTGTTTTGATTGTTTATTGCTGCTACTCATAATCTTGTTATTCATCAAATGGATGTTAAAACTGCTTTTTGAATGGTGAACTAGAAGAAGAAATTTACATGGAACAACCTTGAAGGTTTTGTAATTCCTGGACAAGAACATAAAGTATGTAAGCTAGAAAAATCTCTTTATGGTTTGAAACAAGCTCCTAAACAATGGCATGAGAAATTTGATAATTTAATGATTTCAAGTAACTTCAGAATAAATGAGGGTGACAAATGCATCTATTATAAATCTGAGAATGATGTATATGTGATTGTTTGCTTGTATGTGGATGATTTGCTAATATTTGGTTCCAGTTTATCTGTTGTCAATGAAACCAAAAGCATGCTTAGTTCGAATTTTGACATGAAAGATTTGGGTGAAGCTAGTGTAATCTTGGGAATCAAAATAACTAGAACTAATAGTGGTATTTGTTTGGATCAATCTCACTACATTGAAAAAATCCTAAAGAAGTATGAATATTTTGATTATAAACCTGTTTGTACTCCTTTTGATCCTACTGTGAAATTGTTAAGGAACACCGGAGAAAAGTGTTAGACAATCTGAATATGCTAGTATAATAGGCGATCTGCGTTATGCACTGATTGTACTAGACCCAGACATTGCGTATGCGATGGGAGTTCTGCGGGTTTACCAGTAATCCTAGTTTGAAACACTGGGATGCTGTTGAGAGGGTTATGCGGTATTTGAAAAGAACCACAAACCTAGGATTACACTATCAAAGGTATCCCGCGGTCCTTGAAGGATTTAGCGATGCAAATTGGAATATTCTTTCAAGATGATTCCAAGTCCACCAAATGGATATGTTTTTACTATTGCTTTGGGCGCCGTATCTTGGAGATCAAAGAAACAGACAATTATAGCCCAATCTACGATGGAGGCTGAATTGATAGCAGTAGAAGCGCTAGTGAAGAGGCGGGATGGCTGAAATGTCATTTGTCGACATTCCAAGTGGGAAAAACCAATACCAGCCACTTTGATCTATCATGATAGTACCGCGGCTATCGGAGTAATAGATAATTGTTATAATAACAATAAGAATCGACATATACGTCGAAAGCACGACACGTTAGAGAATTTCTCACAACTGGTGTTGTAAGAATAGATCATGTAAGATCTCGAAGGAAATATAGTGACACTTTGACGAAAGGGTTAGCTAGAGAAAAGGTATGGAAATTTTCTAGAAGTATGGGACTTAGGCTCTGTGAGAAATTGAGTCATTTGTAATGGATACCCAACCTAGATAGGTTCAAAGGGACTAGACGAAGTTACAAATGATATGATAGAGTCATGCACTCCCATAGCATGATATCCTGAAGTGGGAAACAGGTTGAGTGTTTAAACTCTTAATGATGTCTATAGCTCTTAAGTTAGAGTGGGATACACAGGAGTATTCTTGATAGACTCACCTATACGAATGTGAAGGTGTGGCCGCCTTCTATGAGAACTTGGACACTTCTCTAGATCGTTCGTTAAGAAAGGGATAAGCACATGGCCTTAATGTGCGAACTTAAGAACTTTACTCTAGATATAGTTGTGTGTGTTGAATAATCTAGTATTAGTTAGAGTTCAAGACGCGAGTCACTCTAGTTACCTAATACTTAGAAAGTTTAACACGATGTAGAGGTTCAAGTCGAAAGGCACCTTTGCTTACGCACAACTGTATAGCACTTGCTCAATGTTTTTTGAAATATAAGTGGGGGATTGTTAGGATATATATTTAAAAACATTGTTTTGTAATATTATACCAAACTTAGAGAGATAGTGTGGTGGTATTATTTTGGGCTCCCACACTATAGACTTGGGTTCAAGTCTCACCCCATGCATTTGAATAGGTATATTTATATATTTATATATACTTAATAAAATCCGGGAGAGCGGGGCCTTGGGGCCTTGGGGGTCTTGGGAGGTCTGCTGATTTCAAAATGTTTTTTTGCAGATTTAACTTCTGATTTCCAAAACCGTTTTTTGTCAACTTAATATTCTTAATTAATTTCATTAATTTAGGCAATTATATTTTGCCCGTTTTCTAATCAGGGTGGAAAGTTAATTGAGTGTATTTACTCAAAATTTATTGTCATTAAAGTTGATTGATTCTCTTGAGTTTTATAAGACTGGTTTTACAGAGGATGAAAAAACAGATTGTTTTTTCATCTATTGAGTTCTGAGCAAGATAAGAAAGAAAGAGTTATAGTTGGTTCGATTTCTCAAGGTGCAGAGAAATCGAACAAGAGAGTGAATCAGCTGTTTTATCCCATAGGTGTTCGACAATCTTTTGACTGCTAGCACAATCAAGAGGCAGAGTCGCGAAATACCTTAAAGATAGCGACCTAGTCCGCGACTCAGCTGTTTGAGATCCGATTTCATTATTTCTTCATTGTTTCCAACAATTTTAAGGTAATTTGATTTTGCTATGGAGGTTGAAAGGAAGCGCGTTGATGATACCAACAAGCCATTCAAATTTGAAGGGCTGCATTTCAGAAGATGGAAGCTGAAGATGTTCTTTTATCTCAAACTCATGAAGCTGCATATGATTGTGTCGAGTGTTCATCCTGGAACCATGGAACCTGTCGCTGATAAAACTCTACCGCTGGATAAGACCGTTGTTGATGCTTGATGATGGTGTGCTGCTGCTCTCGATCCATCTCCTTCCGATGGTGCCAAAGATGTTGTTTCTCAAACTGTGAGGAGAAACAAAAGGCCATTGACAAATGGATCGATGACGACTTTGATTGCAAAAACTACATTCTTAACGCATTATCTGATGATTTATATGAGTATTATTCAACTTTTGAAACTGCTAAAGATGTGTGGGATGCATTACAGAAAAAATACGACACCGAGGAAGCTGGCTCAAAGAAGTATGCTGTGAGCCGGTATTTGAGATACCAAATGGTGGATGATAGGTCAGTTGTTGCACAGGCTCATGAACTTCAAAAAATTTACCACGAAATTGTGGCCGAAGGTATGAAAGCTGATGAACAATTTCAAGTTTCTGTAATGATTGACAAGTTACCACCTAGTTTGGAAAGATTTTCGTAATACTTTGCGTCACAAGACTAAAGAATTTTCTCTTGAAAGTTTGATTGTTAAGCTCAGGGTTGAGGAAGAAGCTCGGAAACAAGATAAGAAGGAAGAGATTCTCATTGTTTCTAACAATAAGACTCATCCGAGTTTGAAACCTAAGAAAAGGGATATGAAACCTAACCCGAACCAAAAGAAAGGAGGAAGGCCTAATCAAAACAAGAACCAACACCCATCGAAAAATGGACAGAATTCCAATTCTGAGTTTCTTTGTTATACCTGTGGTAAACCAAACCACATGGCTAGGAATTGCAGGTTTAACAAGGAAAAGAATAACGCACAAGCTAATGCTGTGGGTGACGTTATAATTGCCATGGTCTCGATCCGAGTTCTTCATGGTTGGTGGATCTGATGGGTGGTGGATAGACAGTGGTGCTTCGCGTCATTGTTGTTTTGATAGGTCCATGTTTAAGACTTATGCTGAAACAAAGGATAAGAAAGTGTTGTTGGGAGACTCTCACAGCACTGTGGTGAAAGGTTCTGGTACGGTAGAGTTGAAGTTTACTTCTGGAAGACACTTATCTTTGAAAGATGTCCTTCACACTCCAGAAATGAGAAAGAACCTTGTTTCCGGCTATCTTCTCAACAAGGCTGGGTTGTATCAAACTATTGGGTCTGATGTTTACACTATAACTAAGAATAAGAATTTTGTAGGAAAGGGTTATGCTACTGATGGAATGTTTAAGCTTAATGTTGATGCTATGAATAAAATTGATTCTTCTGCTTATATGGTTTGCAATTTTAATGTTTGGCATGGTAGGCTTTGTCATGTGGGTAAAAAGTTAGTAAATAACATGAGCAAGTTAGGTGTCCTTCCCGAATTTTCTGAAAATGAATTTGAAAAATGTGAATACTGCAGTCAAGCAAAAATAACTAAGACTTCACATAAATCATTGTAAGAGAATCCCAACCACTAGACTTAATACATTCGATTTGTGTGAATATGAAGGTATCCTAACTAGAAATGGCAAGAGATATATTATGACGTTCATTGATGATTGTTCTAATTATACGTATGTTTATTTGCTTAGCCATAAGAATGAAGCTATTGAAAAGTTTAAAATTTTTATTGCTTTGAAATTGAAAATCAATTTGGTAGAAAAATTAAGAGGTTTCGTAGTGATAGAGGCACCGAATATGATTCTGCTCCTTTTACCTGAAATTTATCAAACTAATGGCATAATACATGAAAGAACTGCTCCATATAATCCTCAAATGAATGGAAAAGCTGAAAGAAAGAATCGTACACTGACTGAACTTACTGTTGCTTGTTTGCTTAGTTCTGGTGCTGCTTCTCATTGGTGGGGTGAATGTTTGTTGACTGTTTGCCATGTTTTGAATCGCATTCCCAATAATAAAACCATGATATCTCCTTATGAACTTTGGAGAAATAGAAAACCTAATGTATCTTATTTTAGAGTTTGGGGCTGTTTGGCTTTTGTTAGGAAACCTGATCCTAAAAGACATAAGTTAGAAAGTAGAGCTTATGAATGTGTTTTTATTGGTTATGCTCAAAACAAGAAAGCTTATAGGTTCTTTGATATTAATAATAAGGTTATTATTGAATCTGTTGATGTTGACTTCTTTGAAGATAGATTTCCTTTTAAATCTAGAATTAGTGGGGGTAATAGTGGGGTTCAACACCTAGCACTTTACCTAGTGTTGATTCCCGAGTCTAGATTAGAAGAACCTAGAAGTGAAGAAACTAGGATCACTGAATTTGAACCTAGATCCAGTAAAAGAGCTAGGACTGAGACAAAAGATAAAAATCCTGATTTTGAATTTTACGCTATAGAAGAAGAACCTTCTAATTTACAAGAGGCGTTTAGTTCTGCAGAGTCTAGTTTCTGGCAAGAAGCTGTAGATAATGAATGGGATTCTCACATGTCTAATGGAACTTGGAGTTATGTAGATTTACCTCCTGGTTGTAAGCCAATAGGTTGTAAATGGGTCTTGAAAAGGAAACTCAAACCTGATGGAACAATAGATAAGCATAAGGCTAGACTGGTTGCCAAAGGTTATAGGCAGCGAGAGAACGTAGACTTTTTTGATACTTATTCTCCTGTTACTAGATTAACATCTATACGTGTTTTGATTGCTATTGCTGCTACTCATAATCTTGTTATTCATCAAATGGATGTTAAAACTGCTTTTTTGAATGGTGAACTAGAAGAAGAAATTTACATGGAACAACCTGAAGGTTTTGTAATTCCTGGACAAGAACATAAAGTATGTAAGCTAGAAAAATCTCTTTATGGTTTGAAACAAGCTCCTAAACAATGGCATGAGAAATTTGATAATTTAATGATTTCAAGTAACTTCAGAATAAATGAGGGTGACAAATGCATCTATTATAAATCTGAGAATGATGTATATGTGATTGTTTGCTTGTATGTGGATGATTTGCTAATATTTGGTTCCAGTTTTATCTGTTGTCAATGAAACCAAAAGCATGCTTAGTTCGAATTTTGACATGAAAGATTTGGGTGAAGCTAGTGTAATCTTGGGAATCAAAATAACTAGAACTAATAGTGGTATTTGTTTGGATCAATCTCACTACATTGAAAAAATCCTAAAGAAGTATGAATATTTTGATTATAAACCTGTTTGTACTCCTTTTGATCCTACTGTGAAATTGTTAAGGAACACTGGAGAAAGTGTTAGACAATCTGAATATGCTAGTATAATAGGCAGTCTGCGTTATGCAGACATTGTACTAGACCAGACATTGCGTATGCAGTGGGAGTTCTGTGCAGGTTTACCAAGTAATCCTAGTTTGAAACACTGGGATGTTGTTGAGAGGGTTATGCGGTATTCGAAAAGAACCACAAACCTAGGATTACACTATCAAAGGTATCCCGCGGTCCTTGAAGGATTTAGCGATGCAAATTGGAATATTCTTTCGATGATTCCAAGTCCACCAAATGGATATGTTTTTACTATTGCTTTGGGGCGCCGTATCTTGGAGATCAAAGAAACAGACAATTATAGCCCAATCTACGATGGAGGCTGAATTGATAGCAATAGAAGCAGACTAGTGAAGAGGCGGGATGGCTGAAATGTCCGTTGTCGACATTCCAAAGTATGGGAAAAACCAATACCACCACTTTGATCTACTGCGATAGTACCGCGGCTATCGGAGTAATAGATAATTGTTATAATAACAATAAGAATCGACATATACGTCGAAAGCACGACACACTTAGAGAATTTCTCACAACTGGTGTTGTAAGAATAGATCATGTAAGATCTGAAGGAAATATAGCTGACACTTTGACGAAAGGGTTAGCTAGAGAAAAGGTATGGAAATTTTCTAGAAGTATGTGACTTAGGCCTGTGAGAAATTGAGTCATTTGTAATGGATACCCAACCTAGATAGGTTCAAAGGGACTAGACGAAGTTACAAATGATATGATAGAGTCATGCACTCCCATAGCATGATATCCTGAAGTGGGAAATAAAGTTGAGTGTTTAAACTCTTAATGATGTCTATAGCTCTTAAGTTAGAGTGGGATACACGGGAGTATTCTTGATAGACTCACCTATACGAATGTGAAGGTGTGGCCGCCTTCTATGAGAACTTGGACACTTCTCTAGATCGTTCGTTAAGAAAGGGATAAGCACATGGCCTTAATGTGCGAACTTAAGAACTTTACTCTAGATATAGTTGTGTGTGTTGAATAATCTAGTATTAGTTAGAGTTCAAGACGCGAGTCACTCTAGTTACCTAATACTTAGAAAGTTTAACACGATGTAGAGGTTCAAGTCGAAAGGCACCTTTTGCTTACGCACAACTATAGCACTTGCTCAATGTTTTTTGAAATATAAGTGGGGATTGTTAGGATATATATTTAAAAACATTGTTTTGTAATATTATACCAAACTTAGAGAGATAGTGTGGTGGTATTATTTTGGGCTCCCACACTATAGACTTGGGTTCAAGTCTCACCCCATGCATTTGAATAGGTATATTTATATATTTATATATACTTAATAAAATCCGGAGAGCGGGGCCTTGGGGCCTTGGGGGTCTTGGGAGGTCTGCTGATTTCAAAATGTTTTTTTTTGCGTGTTTTAACTTCTTGATTTCCAAAACCGTTTTTTGTCAACTTAATATTCTTAATTAATTTCATTAATTTAGGCAATTATATTTTGCCCGTTTTCTAACTGTTACGGAAAGTTAATTGAGTGTATTTACTCAAAATTTATTGTCATTAAAGTTGATTGATTCTCTTGAGTTTTATAAGACTGGTTTACAGAGGATGAATAAATGATTGTTTTTTTCATCTATTGAGTTCTCGAGCAAGATAAGAAAGAAAGAGTTATAGTTGGTTCGATTTCTCAAGGTGCGGAAAATCGAACAAGAGAGTGAATCACTGTTTATCCCATAGGTGTTCGACAATCTTTTGACTGCTAGCACAATCAAGAGGCGTAGTCGCGAAATACCTTAAAGATAGCGACCTAGTCCGCGACTCACTGCTTGAGATCCGATTTCATTATTTCTTCATTGTTTCCAACAATTTTAAGGTAATTTGATTTTGCTATGGAGGTTGAAAGGAAGCGCGTTGATGATACCAACAAGCCATTCAAATTTGAAGGGCTGCATTTCAGAAGATGGAAGCTGAAGATGTTCTTTTATCTCAAACTCATGAAGCTGCATATGATTGTGTCGAGTGTTCATCCTGGAACCATGGAACCTGCTGCTGATAAAACTGCTACTGCTGATAAGACTGTTGTTGATGCTGATGATGGTGCTGCTGCTACTGATCCATCTCCTTCCGATGGTGCCAAAGATGTTGTTTCTCAAACTGCTGAGGAGAAACAAAAGGCCATTGACAAATGGATCGATGACGACTTTGATTGCAAAAACTACATTCTTAACGCATTATCTGATGATTTATATGAGTATTATTCAACTTTTGAAATCGCTAAAGATGTGTGGGATGCATTACGGAAAAATACGACACCGAGGAAGCTGGCTCAAAGAAGTATGTTTGTGAGCCGGTATTTGAGATACCAAATGGTGGATGATAGGTCGGTTATTGTTGCACAGGCTCATGAACTTCAAAAAATTTACCACGAAATTGTGGCCGAAGGTATGAAAGCTGATGAACAATTTCAAGTTTCTGTAATGATTGACAAGTTACCACCTAGCTGGAAAGATTTTCGTAATACTTTGCGTCACAAGACTAAAGAATTTTCTCTTGAAAGTTTGATTGTTAAGCTCAGGGTTGAGGAAGAAGCTCGGAAACAAGATAAGAAGGAAGAGATTCTCATTGTTTCTAACAATAAGACTCATCCGAGTTTGAAACCTAAGAAAAGGGATATGAAACCTAACCCGAACCAAAAGAAAGGAGGAAGGCCTAATCAAAACAAGAACCAACACCCATCGAAAAATGGACAGAATTCCAATTCTGAGTTTCTTTGTTATACCTGTGGTAAACCAAACCACATGGCTAGGAATTGCAGGTTTAACAAGGAAAAGAATAACGCACAAGCTAATGCTGTGGGTGACGTTATAATTGCCATGGTCTCTGATCCAGAGTTCTTCATGGTTGGTGGATCTGATGGGTGGTGGATAGACAGTGGTGCTTCGCGTCATTGTTGTTTTGATAGGTCCATGTTTAAGACTTATGCTGAAACAAAGGATAAGAAAGTGTTGTTGGGAGACTCTCACAGCACTGTGGTGAAAGGTTCTGGTACGGTAGAGTTGAAGTTTACTTCTGGGAAGACACTTATGCTGAAAGATGTCCTTCACACTCCAGAAATGAGAAAGAACCTTGTTTCCGGCTATCTTCTCAACAAGGCTGGGTTGTATCAAACTATTGGGTCTGATGTTTACACTATAACTAAGAATAAGAATTTTGTAGGAAAGGGTTATGCTACTGATGGAATGTTTAAGCTTAATGTTGATGCTATGAATAAAATTGATTCTTCTGCTTATATGGTTTGCAATTTTAATGTTTGGCATGGTAGGCTTTGTCATGTGGGTAAAAAGTTAGTAAATAACATGAGCAAGTTAGGTGTCCTTCCTGAATTTTCTGAAAATGAATTTGAAAAATGTGAATACTGCAGTCAAGCAAAAATAACTAAGACTTCACATAAATCTGTTGTAAGAGAATCCCAACCACTAGACTTAATACATTCTGATTTGTGTGAATATGAAGGTATCCTAACTAGAAATGGCAAGAGATATATTATGACGTTCATTGATGATTGTTCTAATTATACGTATGTTTATTTGCTGAGCCATAAGAATGAAGCTATTGAAAAGTTTAAAATTTTTATTGCTGAAATTGAAAATCAATTTGGTAGAAAAATTAAGAGGTTTCGTAGTGATAGAGGCACTGAATATGATTCTGCTCCTTTTTACTGAAATTTATCAAACTAATGGCATAATACATGAAAGAACTGCTCCATATAATCCTCAAATGAATGGAAAAGCTGAAAGAAAGAATCGTACACTCGACTGAACTTACTGTTGCTTGTTTGCTTAGTTCTGGTGCTGCTTCTCATTGGTGGGGTGAATGTTTGTTGACTGTTTGCCATGTTTTGAATCGCATTCCCAATAATAAAACCATGATATCTCCTTATGAACTTTGGAGAAATAGAAAACCTAATGTATCTTATTTTAGAGTTTGGGGCTGTTTGGCTTTTGTTAGGAAACCTGATCCTAAAAGACATAAGTTAGAAAGTAGAGCTTATGAATGTGTTTTTATTGGTTATGCTCAAAACAGTAAAGCTTATAGGTTCTTTGATATTAATAATAAGGTTATTATTGAATCTGTTGATGTTGACTTCTTTGAAGATAGATTTCCTTTTAAATCTAGAATTAGTGGGGGTAATACACCTAGCACTTTACCTAGTGTTGATTCTGAGTCTAGATTAGAAGAACCTAGAAGTGAAGAAACTAGGATCACTGAATTTGAACCTAGATCCAGAAAAGAGCTAGGATCGAGACAAAAGATAAAAATCCCGATTTTGAATTTTACGCTATAGAAGAAGAACCTTCTAATCTACAAGAGGCGTTTAGTTCTGCAGAGTCTAGTTTCGGCAAGAAGTCAGTAGATAATGAATGGGATTCTCACATGTCTAATGGAACTTGGAGTTATGTAGATTTACCTCCTGGTTGTAAGCCAATAGGTTGCAAATGGGTCTTGAAAAGGAAACTCAAACCTGATGGAACAATAGATAAGCATAAGGCTAGACTGGTTGCCAAAGGTTATAGGCAGCGAGAGAACGTAGATTTTTTTGATACTTATTCTCCTGTTACTAGATTAACATCTATACGTGTTTTGATTGCTGTTGCTGCTACTCATAATCTTGTTATTCATCAAATGGATGTTAAAACTGCTTTTTTGAATGGTGAACTAGAAGAAGAAATTTACATGGAACAACCTGAAGGTTTTGTAATTCCTGGACAAGAACATAAAGTATGTAAGCTAGAAAAATCTCTTTATGGTTTGAAACAAGCTCCTAAACAATGGCATGAGAAATTTGATAATTTAATGATTTCAAGTAACTTCAGAATAAATGAGGGTGACAAATGCATCTATTATAAATCTGAGAATGATGTATATGTGATTGTTTGCTTGTATGTGGATGATTTGCTAATATTTGGTTCCAGCTTTATCTGTTGTCAATGAAACCAAAAGCATGCTTAGTTCGAATTTTGACATGAAAGATTTGGGTGAAGCTAGTGTAATCTTGGGAATCAAAATAACTAGAACTAATAGTGGTATTTGTTTGGATCAATCTCACTACATTGAAAAAATCCTAAAGAAGTATGAATATTTTGATTATAAACCTGTTTGTACTCCTTTTGATCCTACTGTGAAATTGTTAAGGAACACTGGAGAAAGTGTTAGACAATCTGAATATGCTAGTATAATAGGCAGTCTGCGTTATGCAAATTGATTGTACTAGACCGACATTGCGTATGCAAAGTGGGAGTTCTGGCAGTTTACCAAGAATCCTAGTTTGAAACACTGGGGATGTCATTGAGAGGGTTATGCGGTATCTCGAAAAGAACCACAAACCTAGGATTACACTATCAAAGGTATCCCGCGGTCCTTGAAGGATTTAGCGATGCAAATTGGAATATTCTTTCAGATGATTCCAAGTCCACCAGCAGATATGTTTTTACTATTGCTGGGGCGCTGAATCTTGGAGATCAAAGAAACAGACAATTATAGCCCAATCTACGATGGAGGCTGAATTGATAGCAAGTAAGCAGCTAGTGAAGAGGTAGGATGGCTGAAATGTCTGTTGTCGACATTCCAAGTATATGGGAAAAACCAATACCAGCCACTTTGATCTCATCACGATAGTACCGCGGCTATCGGAGTAATAGATAATTGTTATAATAACAATAAGAATCGACATATACGTCGAAAGCACGACACAGTTAGAGAATTTCTCACAACTCGGTGTTGTAAGAATAGATCATGTAAGATCTCGAAGGAAATATAGCCTGACACTTTGACGAAAGGGTTAGCTAGAGAAAAGGTATGGAAATTTTCTAGAAGTATGTGACTTAGGCCTGTGAGAAATTGAGTCATTTGTAATGGATACCCAACCTAGATAGGTTCAAAGGGACTAGACGAAGTTACAAATGATATGATAGAGTCATGCACTCCCATAGCATGATATCCTGAAGTGGGAAACAAAGTTGAGTGTTTAAACTCTTAATGATGTCTATAGCTCTTAAGTTAGAGTGGGATACACAGGAGTATTCTTGATAGACTCACCTATACGAATGTGAAGGTGTGGCCGCCTTCTATGAGAACTTGGACACTTCTCTAGATCGTTCGTTAAGAAAGGGATAAGCACATGGCCTTAATGTGCGAACTTAAGAACTTTACTCTAGATATAGTTGTGTGTGTTGAATAATCTAGTATTAGTTAGAGTTCAAGACGCGAGTCACTCTAGTTACCTAATACTTAGAAAGTTTAACACGATGTAGAGGTTCAAGTCGAAAGGCACCTTTGCTTACGCACAACTGTATAGCACTTGCTCAATGTTTTTTGAAATATAAGTGGGGGATTGTTAGGATATATATTTAAAAACATTGTTTTGTAATATTATACCAAACTTAGAGAGATAGTGTGGTGGTATTATTTTGGGCTCCCACACTATAGACTTGGGTTCAAGTCTCACCCCATGCATTTGAATAGGTATATTTATATATTTATATATACTTAATAAAATCCGGGAGAGCGGGGCCTTGGGGCCTTGGGGGTCTTGGGAGGTCTGCTGATTTCAAAATGTTTTTTTTGCAGATTTAACTTCTGATTTCCAAAACCGTTTTTTGTCAACTTAATATTCTTAATTAATTTCATTAATTTAGGCAATTATATTTTGCCCGTTTTCTAACTGTTACGGAAAGTTAATTGAGTGTATTTACTCAAAATTTATTGTCATTAAAGTTGATTGATTCTCTTGAGTTTTATAAGACTGGTTTTACAGAGGATGAATAAACAGATTGTTTTTTCATCTATTGAGTTCTGAGCAAGATAAGAAAGAAAGAGTTATAGTTGGTTCGATTTCTCAAGGTGCGAGAAATCGAACAAGAGAGTGAATCATGCTTTATCCAATAGGTGTTCGACAATCTTTTGACTCGCTAGCACAATCAAGAGGCAGAGTCGCGAAATACCTTAAAGATAGCGACCTAGTCCGCGACTCAGCTGTTTGAGATCCGATTTCATTATTTCTTCATTGTTTCCAACAGTAAACTCAAGTGTTACAAACCCATACTATAATTCTTTTGAGCAACACCAATAAAAGAAAGAAAAATGGTACTCCACACCTCATAATTCTCTGAACTTAAAGTTTGTAATCGTAGAGCATTACTTGCTACTGATAAGTTATTATATGAAGTTTGTGAACACGGAAATAACGATGGTATCATCGTGTCCACAAACAATGTTCGTAGTGTTAGTAAAACTGACAAAAAGATAGAAATATAAGAAATATAACACAGAGTAAGAGAAAGAGAAACTCTGAGCCTTCGGGCTCGTCCTCGTTTCACATCAGGGTCCCAATGATGATGCAAATGATACAAAGCGTTATAGTACGAAAGCTATAAGTTCATAATGTAAATGAGACGATGATTTACGTGGTTCGGCACTAAGGCCTATGTCCACGGGGGTTGGTTTTTCACTATGTATTATATGATATTTAGAATGGATAGTCAAATGACTCTGAGTAAGGAACGAAGCTAGAAGGTTTAATGACAAACTCATACTTACTCTCCCACGTTCTCTCTCCTGAACTATAATTCTTTCTTCTTTAAATTGGTCGACCCCTTCTCTCCTGATGGAGTTGGATATTTATAGGCTCCTTATGTGGGGTCTTCTTCCAAGGACAGCTGCAACCTTATCATCTTGGTTCATGTGCTAATTCCGAAGGTATCTTCGTGACTTTCCCGAAGGCTCCAACGGTAACATGTTGTAACGATGGGTCGCCTCTGTCTCCTCCATAGGATAATTGACACGTATCATATGTTCGTAGCATTTAATGCGAGTGGTTGGGCAGTCTTCACGCGTCAGACAGCTGTCTGCTGCCCTTATCACATCTTCATCAGTGAGACTCATCCACGCCCTTGATTTTGGATCTTTCTCGGGATAGAGTAAAGTAAGACCTTGGGTGTCCTATGGTAATTCACAGCAGTTTATTATTCAAGTACTCCTCGATCCTCTATCGTCGGATCAGTCTGATAAAGATGATGCGTGCCCATAGGGTATCGGGACGTGGCATCATATCTTGATGTCTGATCGCCGCATGTCTTCCATGTGTGATCCTTTTGACACGTGGCGGGTGATGATTATGTGTATATAATTTGCACTTTTCTTCAAGTTTGAAGTTTGGTCAAAGTTTGAAGAAAACTGTCTTCACAGTCTTCCCCACTTCTTACAATAACTTCCCCTAGTTTTTAGGTCACGTTTCCCACTTCTTCCATTTATTTCTTCTCGAATCTCTGGACGGTTTTCTCCCACTTATCACGGTTATAAATGTGAGAGGGTGGTGCAGCATAATAACTTTTATTCTTCCTTCATTCTCTTGTCAGTTCAGACCTCTTTATTTTCTTCTATGAACTTCTTAACTCTTCCTTCTTTTGTTATTTTGCTCTTAATTTTTACTGGTATTACCCCGAACCCGGTCTGACAAGATTTTCAGAGACCTACTGCTATTGTTGTTTATCGATTACTTGTTGATCATCTTCATTCGCTAATAACGCCGTTGCTTCAGGTATGATGTTCTTCCCTACTATATCTGTATTCCGATCTCAATCCCTTCACAACCCCAGGAAAAGATAACCGAAAGAATCAAGATAAAACCTTCGAATAAATAATAGAAAATTAAATGAAAAATACCCTTAATATTAATAATATGCCTCCAAACCGTACACCTAAGGCTTCCCTAAGGGCACCTCATGCGGAAGGGATGGCCTTCGAGCACAACATCTACTGGATTCTATGAGCAGACCTGCTGCTGCCATTGAAAATGACTTAATGCAATCTATCACATGGGTCGTCAATCTATGGCATGACGGAAAATTTCCAGCAATGCTTGGAGAACATGTCGCCAGTGCGCCATTAACTCCACTGATTAAACCAGGAGGAGGCTTACGTCCAATTGCGGTAGGGACCATCTGGCGTAGACTGTGCTCCAAATTAGCTGCCTCTTCGGTGTGCAAAGACATGAAAACTTATTTGGGAACCTACCAGTTCGGTGTTGGCATCCCTAGTGGAGGCGAAGGAATCATGCACCCGACTAACAGGCTCTTAGAGCTTCACGGTAACGACTCTACTATGACAATGTTAACGATCGACTTCTCAAATGCCTTTAACATGGTCGACAGATCAACCTTGATTATAGAAGTAAGAGCCCACTTCCCAAACATCTCTAAGTGGGTTGAATTTTGTTATTCATCCCATGTGAAGCTTTACTACAACGACTTGGAGCTATCCTCAGCACAGGGTTTCCAACAGGGTGACCCCCTTGGTCCTATTTTATTCTCCTTAGCCCTACATCCCATTGCAGAACTGATTTCTTCCCAATGTTCTCTTGCCTTCCACGCTTGGTACTTGGACGGCGGAACTATTGCGGGAGACACCTTGCAAGTTGCTAAAGCTTTGAAGATACTACAAGCTAAAGGACCAAGTCGTGGCCTGCACCTTAATCTATCCAAAACTGAGCTATTCTGGCCAACATATGACCCCCGGAGAGATGTAGTTGATGTATTTCCGGAGCAGATCAGTAAATAATTTTTGGGCTTCTGATAAGTGCATATTTCACATATATTTGGTGTCAATTCCATGCTAGTAATTGCTATATTTCTGGTGAATTATTGTATATTACGCTTGTCTTCTTGTATTTGTCTTTCATTAGGTGAATCATCCAAAAAGAAGTGAAAATAGCTACAAAAGTGAAGTCACAAGTTAAGAAGGGCCAAAGACCCAGTGGAACTCGTTCAAATACAAGATTTCTACTTTTCATTGTATAGAGGACGAGAAGATGAAGACAATGGTGAAAGAATGGAGTCATTCCGGATTCGTATGAAGATTTTACAAAGCCTCCGAAGCGAGTCAAAGTTGCGAATTCTGTATCGCACAGATTTTATATAGGCACCCGAGTTTCTACTCAGGGCAGCCACGGAATATTAATTAAACTGTCAGTCTTGTATTACTGACAGTTGAATGGGAGCTGCTAAAGGTTCGTGGTCTTTGGGAGATGACAGTGTAACAGAGAACCAACATATAATGACTGAGGATCACTGCAGTATTGAGACTGATGATATTTCCAACGTACGATGGCTTTGAGTTGCTGCCAGAGAAAAAAAGATTGAATGACGAGATGGAGAATACAAGGCAGTACGGAAGAAAATGGTTGCTGCCATTAATGGCTGCTATCACTTCTGATGTTGGCAGCGATGTATGAATGATCGAGCTGCTGGTTCTTTCCAGTAATGATGAAGATATCAACTGATGAAGGTCGTTGCTGGTTATTGAAGGCGGAGAAATTGGAAAAATGGGTTGCTACATGCTTCTAAAGTTTGCAGTAAGGATGATGATCGGTAACAATGGAGTTGTGATGAATAGTTGGCTGGGGACGAATGGATCTCGAGAAGTCAGAGAGATGGTCGCTGTTAACTGTTGGATGCTCCATGGATAGGGAGTAGTCCGATAAAGCTTGAGAATGATGGAAGGTGATGGTTAATGGTAGTTAAAGGAGAAGTGGTCTGCTGCCAGTATAGAAAGATGGTTGAGGCTGTAGAATGATGTTGGGTTTCAGCTGACGATGGAGATGGTGTTGTTGTTCACGGACAATGGTGAACTGGTGTTGTATTAGTTAGCCACTATTGATGATCATTGTTTGACAGCATGGCAGAAGTTGAGATTTTGATGAAGAGAATGTCGTCGATGGAGAGGAAGGCAGGGGTCTTGTTACAGATGAGATGGATGTTTTTGTAGTGGAATCTGCGATGATGATATCGTAAAGTGTTGAGAACTCGAGTTGTGGTGATGATGAAGCTCTCTGCCAATGTCAGTGACGAGACTGAATGACAAGTTAATGGAGAAGCTAGAGTCATGGTATGAGAGAAAGATGGGACAGTGGTAATGCTCGGTGATGGAGCAGTTGAGAAGAGCCTGAGCAGAATGTTGTTGCCATTGACTGACCTCGACAGAGCTTGGTAAGGAAGGTGCTGGTACGGGTTTGCAAGGGAGATGAATGATGGGAGTTGGCATTTGCCTGAGTTAAAGTTTGAGAAGCTGAAGATAAACTAAGGGGTGCTGTCGTGGTTTCATGTAAAGATGGGTTCGACTTTGGCATGCTTTTGGGACTTGAGAACTTCAACGTGAAGTCAGGGGAAGATAAGTGTGCCGGTGGAGGAATTTGACAAGAACAGGGAACTAGATTCCTGGTGTTGATAAGAGTTTGAATTGCTTTAGAACTTCAAAAGCTTGAGCGAGACATCAACTCAATAATTGATGCGCCTGTCGTCCAAATGTACAATCGATGAACATGATATTAAGGCTATGAGAAGTTAAGACGGCTGGGGTTTGTTTCTACGCGGAAACTTGAGAGAAAATACAGGCATTCCGATAAGTTTCAGGAGCAATCGAACAACCACCGAGTGGTGCCTTTCCCTTCGAATTATAAGATGAATGGTGGAGATTCAAGACGCGTTTATGTGTTTAGGTCGGCCAGGGATGAATGGGTGTTTATCAGATTCGAATTTGGAGGTGTAAAAGTATATAAATAGAGGTGCAGAAACACCTACATAACACCTCCTAAACCCGAGTTCATACACACAACCTGTTCGACAGAATTCCTGAAAGAGAAAAGAGGTGTTTTACATGAAAAGAAGAGAAGAAGCTAGGAGCAAGGAATTAGGGTTTACCCCTTAGGGGGAAACCTTTGTATTTTGTAACGTATTTTCTTCTCATATTTCATATATTTTTCATGGGTTTTAGTAAACTCATGTGTAACTAATTTCCATTGATTAAGGATGAATTCAATGTGCTAGCGTGAAGCTTTATTAGTTATATAAATCTATTCGAAGTTTTAATCATCATCGATTGTCTAATCTATATTTAGGGTTCATGAATGATTCTCAGATTGATTTGGGATGCATACTAGATTAGTTTATTGATCATTCTATTGCTAGTAGAGAGTTGGAGCGATCCGTAATTGTCGTGCATCTCCTACACAAGTAGAGAACGTGAGACCTTGCAGAGGGATTCTGTAAAGAAATCATGTGTGAAGACAACACCAGTAAGTGAACCGAGCGTACTGAGTTTAACTGCTGGGATCAAACCTAAATTCACAAAGCCTAAAGCGTTCGGTTGAGTTACACCTTGTAAGCGTACCTCAAGGCGGCTCAGTTGGATAGAATCCGGTGGCTAAGCGTACTTGTTATCCGGTGATATGAGGAGTTTTGGGGATAGCTAAGCGTACCTGCAATCCTACGGTTGGTGATGAATGGTTCTAATGAAGATAGATAAGTATACTAATCCAGTTATCGCTTGGTAACGGCGAAGGATTCCTTGATCATCTCTTTCTTTTATTTGTTATTCTCTCTATTTTACTTTAATCAAACAATCCCCCTTGTCTTTTATTATTTTGCTGAACTAAATAACCTATCAATTACACAGCTCTCTGTGGGAACGATCCTTACTACCGCTATATTATTTATTTAATTAGTGGGAAATATATTGATTAATTTGTTGCACTTACGACTCGCATCAAATTTTGGCGCCGCTGCCGGGGAGCGGTTGCTAATTGATTTGTTATTTGTTTAGCTTGTTTTTGTTTTTTAGATTTTTTAGATTTTGTTCTTGTGAGTCGTCATGTTTCCTTACGGACATAACATGTACGGAGCACAAGACCAATCATCATATTATTATGGTAATCAATTTGGATTTCAACCTCATTCATATAACAACTACCAACCATACCCTACAGAACCTTATGGATACTCTCATACATATCAACAACCTTATGACGGGTATGTAGGTGAACAATCACAGGGATGGGAGGATAGTTATACTTCTGATCAGTTGTTTTCCAGTAATGTGCAGATGACGGAGAGTTTGGAAAGACCTACTCCTCTTTATCATGTTCTTTCGTCATTTATGTCAAAAGAAGAGATACAGTCTGAAAATTCCATCGTGAATAATGGCGGAAAACGTATTAATATCAAAAAACTTTCAAAGCAATATGATCAGTTAGAAGAAGTCGGAGCATCGAAAAGACCCTCGAAGAAATCAACAAGGTAATACGAACGGAACTTCAACGTCGTTGGGATATTGAAGATTATGAGGTTGACGAAGACTCGATGAAGATGAGCAACCTTTGGAAAATCCTTGCAATAATGGTAATGTTATTTCAACTCCGGATCATAATAACGATCACTCGCCTGTTCAAAAGGAGGAGAATGAATATGACATAACCATTGTTATAAATGGTGTAACGTACTCAAACAATGATTTTAGGATTTGCACCAATGAACTAGAATTTCTAGGAGATGATTCTGATTCTGATGACGAGTTTGTTGAAGAGATTGAGATTAAGAATGAAACCAAATTGGTTGACGTTGTGGAAGACCCAATTGAGCTAGCCAAGGATTATAATGATGCTGAGATTTTAATTGAAGCAGAAACTGACGAAGAATGGCTAAATAGTTTGATAGAGGACCACGGTACAAATGAGGTAAATAATTCATTGCAATTCTTTAAGAATGATGAGGATCCTGTAATACAAGAGATTGTGGAAGGTTTGTCTAATCCTTTGCATATTTCTAAATCTTTTGATCAACATCACTTAGGATTGAGTATTTGTGCTTCTAAAATTCTTAAGGATTATTTTACTTCTAATTATCCACCACTTGGTGTGTTTGATTCTAGCACAATGCAGGTTCAACAAGAAGAACCAATAGAAGTTCCCTTATTTTATGTTCTTTATCCATTTTCGAGTGTAGAAAGGACTAAGTGTGGGGGAAGCTTTCAAGCTATAACAATTTCATTATTTATATGTTATGCTAATCATTGTGTGAAGTTGTTACTAGAATTGCAGATTATTTTCTGGGCAGACTACCAGATTTTCAGATTGTTGGTTTACGGACGATAACAAGAAAGTCGGGCTGACGACTTTAAACCAAGCGCTAAATGGAAGGCAACCCATATGTTTTGTATTTTCTATCCTTTTTGTTTTTATTTTTCTTCTTTTGCATATCATATTAGGATTTCCCACCTTGACTTTACTTAGGATTTGAGTCAATTACATTGAGGACAATGTAAAGTTTAAGTGTGAGGGAGTATTTGGAGTCTTTTGCATATAGAGTTTTTAGCCTTTTTTGAGTCAAAATTTTCAAATTTTTGTATATATTTGAATAAAACCTCCAACTTGTAGAGATTTTAGAGTCACTAGCATACTTCTAGGTATGTTTACATAGAGAATTCTGACCGACATAACTGAACTTGGAAGTGTTAGGGAACTACATTCGGATTTCTTACGAATTGGAGTGTTAAATAATGGATTTAATCATGTCGATGATGCAAATTAGGAGCAGAGAGAAATGCATTATTAGAGTTGCTGATCAATCATTAGTGGAGACTACCTATTTCATATCAACAGAGGCATCCGAACAAATTTTCTTTGTAGCTGACTAAAGAGCTTTCTTTTGAGTGTGTGTCACCGTACGTTAATTCCGGGTAGAATGGTGAGCTACCCAACCTCCCACCAATAGAAGCACTATTTTTGATCTCTTGAG
This sequence comes from Papaver armeniacum, assembly GCA_023531295.1. Classification (NCBI taxonomy): domain Eukaryota; kingdom Viridiplantae; phylum Streptophyta; class Magnoliopsida; order Ranunculales; family Papaveraceae; genus Papaver; species Papaver armeniacum. Next base: position 182,682 of record JAJJWW010008259.1, on the reverse strand, counting down.
TGATAATTTTGTCAATCATGTGGGTGACGTCTATAGATGAAAACCACCTTCTTGTAGTTTGATTTGCAGTTAGAACCATTCTCTCTCTCGCCAACAACAGATCCATAGAAACACCATCATCATCAACAAGTGGAGCGACATCAAAATCTACAAGGAAAGTTGAAGACGTTTGAGGTTTACAAGCAACAATACAAGGAAGAGAAAATTTCATATCCAAGTAAGCAACATACAATGAGCAGATTTTTATATACATGTTGAAGACTTACTCATAAAGGGAGGAATTCCATATCCAAGTTGAAGACTTATTTACAAGAGCGAAGAAAATCAAAAGATGAGAGTTATTGAAGTTTATGATACAAAGACAATACAAGTTGTGAAGATCAAAGTGGTAAAGTACTTCTTTCATGGCCATGTTATTTTAATTTCGTTATTTTTGTAGTTGCAATCTTTTTGTTAAAAAAAGAAAAGAAAAAAAAAATATAGAAAAATACAAAAGAAAAAAAAAAAGAGAAAAAAAATACAAAAAGATTTGCATTTAGGTTGTTATTTGTTCAATAAGGCCATAGGGAAGAAAAATATATAAAGAAGTTTCAATCAACAAGGAAATAGAGGAAAAGAGTTATAAATTGTAAAGGATCTACGAAGTTCAAGAGTTTATCATCAACAGTTGAAGACCGAAGACGAAGACCAAGAAGATGAAGAAGACGAGCCGAAGGAAGACGTTTCTATTGGATGCTGTGAGAGTGGTGCTTTCATCATTGCAATCGATGTGAAGGTGGTAAGTACTCTCATCCTCGATAATAATGGTTGATTTCCTTTCTTAGAGATCATCGAAAAATGTCTTTATTTTCCACGATTTTGTGGAGTCTCCAGAAATTATTCTAAGGTTTCCTTCCCACCATTCAACGTGTGTAGGATTTCTCTCTTAATTCCTACCGCACACATGTGAGACCCATAAAAAGCTGTCTTATTGAGTGCAATTATCATAAAATCCTTTTAAGTGAGGCGTAAGTCGAGGCGAAATGCTTATTGATCGCTCTCAAACACGCGTTTTCTCATTATGGTGTGGTTATTTCTCACTCAACATTTAAGAATGAGAATATGTTCCTTGGTATTTCTAACTTCTTATTACTAGCATGCAGAAACTCTATGTCCTCATAGCTCTTTGGATGCTTGGGAAGCTGGAACGCTTTGAAGTTGGAGTAGGTTTTGTGGGTATATCTCTCATAAACCCTCACGAGACTACAACTCGTCCACTAGGGACACCTAGGGGTTTAAAGGCTTGTTACATTCCGCTAAAAGTAACCGTATCCTCGATGAAATGGAGTTGTTGTAGTCTAGTTTAGTTTGCTCGAGGACTAGCAAAAGGCAAGTGTGGGGGAATTTGATAAGTGCATACTTCACATATATTTGGTGTCAATTCCATGCTAGTAATTGCTATATTTCTGGTGAATTATTGTATATTACGCTTGTCTTCATGTATTTGTCTTTCATTAGGTGAATCATCCAAAAAGAAGTGAAAATAGCTACAAAAGTGAAGTCACAAGTGAAGAAGGGCCAAAGACCCAGTGGAACTCGTTCAAATACAAGATTTCTACTTTTCATTGTGTAGAGGACGAGAAGATGAAGACAATGGCGAAAAAATGGAGTCATTCCGGATTCGTATGAAGATTTTACAAAGCCTCCGGGCGAGTCAAAGTTGCGAATTCTATATCGCACAGATTTTATATAGGCACCCGAGTTTCTACTCAGGGAAGCCACGGAAAATTAATTAAACTGTCAGTCTTGTATTACTGACAGTTGAATGGGAGCTGCTAAAGGTTCGTGGTCTTTGGGAGATGACAGTGTAACAGAGAACCAGCATATAATGACCGAGGATCACTGCAGTATTGAGACTGATGATATTTCCAACGTACGATGGCTTTGAGTTGCTGCCAGAGAAAAAAAGATTGAATGACGAGATGGAGAATACAAGGCAGTACGGAAGAAAATGGTTGCTGCCATTAATGGCTGCTGTCACTTCTGATGTTGGCAGAATGTATGAATGATCGAGTCGGTTTCTTTCCAAGAATGATGAAGATATCAACCGATGAAGGTCGTTGCTGGTTATTGAAGGCGGAAAAATTGAAAAATGGGTTGCTACATGCTTCTAAAGTTTGCAAAGAAGGATGATAATCGGTAACAATGGAGTTGTGATGAATAGTTGGCTGGGGACGAATGGATCTCGAGAATTCAGAGAGATGGTCGCTGTTAACTGTTGGATGCTCCATGGATAGGGAGTAGTCCGATAAAGCTTGAGAATGATGGAAGGTGATGGTTAATGGTAGTTAAAGGAGAAGTGGTCTGCTGCCAGATAGAAAGATGGTTGAGGCCAGTAGAATGATGTTGGGTTTCAAATGACGATGGAGATGGTGTTGTTGTTCACGGACAATGGTGAACTGGTGTTGTATTAGTCAGCCACTATTGATGATCATTGTTTGACAGCATGGCAGGAGTTGAGATTTTGATGAAGAGAATGTCGTCGATGGAGAGGAAGGCAGGGGTCTTGTTACAGCGAGATGGATGTTTTTGTAGTGGAAGCTGCGATGATGATATCGTAAAGTGTTGAGAACTCGAGCTGTGGTGATGATGAAGCTCTCTGCCAATGTCAGTGACGAGACTGAATGACAAGTTAATGGAGAAGCTAGAGTCATGGTATGAGAGAAAGATGGGACAGTGGTAATGCTCGGTGATGGAGCAGTTGAGAAGAGCCTGAGCAGAATGTTGTTGCCATTGACTGACCTCGGTGACAGAGCTTGGTAAGGAAGGTGCTGGTACGGGTTTGCAAGGGAGATGAATGATGGGAGTTGGCATTTGCCTGAATCCAAGTTTGAGAAGCTGAAGATAAACTAAGGGGTGCTGTCGTGGTTTCATGTAAAGATGGGTTCGACTTTGGCATGCTTTTGGGACTTGAGAACTTCAACGTGAAGTCAGGGGAAGATAAGTGTGCCGGTGGAGGAATTTGACAAGAACAGGGAACTAGATTCCTGGTGTTGATAAGAGTTTGAATTGCTTTAGAACTTCAAAAGCTTGAGCGAGACATCAGCTCAATAATTGATGCGCCTGTCGTCCAAATGTACAATCGATGAACATGATATTAAGGCTATGAGAAGTTAAGACGGCTGGGGTTTGTTTCTACGCTGAAACTTGATAGAAAATACAGGCATTCCGATAAGTTTCAGAGCAATCGAACAACCACCGAGTGGTGCCTTTCCCTTCGAATTATAAGATGAATGGTGGAGATTCAAGACGCGTTTATGTGTTTAGGTCGGCCCGGGGATGAATGGGTGTTTATCGATTCGAATTTGGAGGAGTAAAAGTATATAAATAGAGGTGCGAAACACCTACATAACACCTCCTAAACCCGAGTTCATACACACAACCTGTTCGGCAGAATTCCCAAAGAGAAAAGAGGTGTTTTACATCAAAAGAAGAGAAGAAGCTAGGAGCAAGGAATTAGGGTTTACCCCTTAGGGGGAAACCTTGGTATTTTGTAACGTATTTTCTTCTCATATTTCATATATTTTTTATGGGTTTTAGTAAACTCATGTGTAACTAATTTCCATTGATTAAGGATGAATTCAATGTGCTAGCGTGAAGCTTTATTAGTTATATAAATCTATTCAAGTTTTAATCATCATCGATTGTCTAATCTATATTTAGGGTTCATGAATGATTCTCAGATTGATTTGGGATGCATACTAGATAAGTTTATTGATCATTCTATTGCTAGTAGAGAGTTGGAGCGATCCGTAATTGTCGTGCATCTCCTACACAAGTAGAGAACGTGAGACCTTGCAGAGGGATTCTGTGAAGCAATCATGTGTGAAGACAATATCAGTAGTGAACCGAGCATACTGAGTTTAACTGCTGGGATCAAACCTAAATTCACAAATCCTAAAGCGTTCGGTTGAGTTACACCTTGTAAGTGTACCTCAAGGCGGCTCAGTTGGATAGAATCCGGTGGCTAAGCGTACTTGTTATCCGGTGATATGAGGAGTTTTGGGGATAGCTAAGCGTACACTGCAATCCTACGGTTGGTGATGAATGGTTCTAACGAAGATAGATAAGTATACTAATCCAGTTATCGCTTGGTAACGGCGAAGGATTCCTTGATCATCTCTTTCTTTTATTTGTTATTCTCTCTATTTTACTTTAATCAAACAATCCCCCTTGTCTTTTATTATTTTGCTGAACTAAATAACCTATCAATTACACAGCTCTCTGTGGGAACGATCCTTACTACCGCTATATTATTTATTTAATTAGTGGGAAATATATTGATTAATTTGTTGCACTTACGACTCGCATCAGCTTCGAAGGTGCTAGGAGGACCGGTAAGCCTTGACCTGCAATTTTGCCATGACATGGTTCAAAGGAGGGTAGTTAAAATTGTACAATTGATGGCTAACATCCATAAATTACAAGACCCGCAAGCTGAGCTACTCTTACTTCGTAACTGTAGCGGGGTGTCGAAGCTATACTTTACTCTACGCACTACATGTACTCAGGCTCTACATCCGGCTACTTCCAATTTTGACATGCATCTCATGCAGTATCTACGCAAGATAGTTGTTAGGGATGGGTCAGGTTTCGGTCTCGTTCAACAGCGTATTGCAACCCTACCTATCAAGCTTGGTGGACTCGGTATACTCACGATGGATGACGTTGGATTCTACTGCTACCTCTCATCAGTTTATCAGACATGACACCTGCAGAATATCATCTTATTGATAGACGCATTTATGTGTCTAATTTGTCCTTAATGTTCCGTATTGTTAAGTACTCGTTTTTGTCCTTATTATGGGTGTTTTGTGTGTTTGTAGGTATTTTTGGAAATAAAGATTGTTGGAAAATTCGGCTCGAAAAGTTGCTCTAACACCCCCGGAGGACATTTGCTATTCGGACTCCCACTTTGGATAAGGGGTAACCCAATTACTAAGGGGCACCCAACTGATATTCGCACCCCCAGCTGTTGGATAAGGGCTGACCTTCTTCTCCATTTGAATTTTATTTTTGGCGGGAAAATGGTGGCACTTCTGGAAGATTTTCAGTTCGTCATTTGGAGGAGTTTTAATGCGATTCAATGGCTGAAATTTCATGGGATGACTTGTTAGAGCCTAACAGGGTTGGTATGGGTCGATTCGTAGTCTAAATTTGGCTAGATAACTCGCGAGGAGGAAACAGGGAAGCACGTCATGGATGGAAATATTCACGGGATATCTTGAATCGCTGTGAGTTTGAGACGTGCTCTGCTCGTGTTTGGAGTGTGTGGGTTGTTACCAGACGAGTGTAGAAGGTAAATGAGGAAGAAAATAACAGCTGCAGGCGCGTGATGAAGAAAATAATGGAAAAAAATCTCGTATCTTGCATGGAGAGTAAAAGAGAATTGTTGGTATTTATTGCTAAGATTTCTCGTACCCGTTGAGTATAAAAAGGCTTGTGGGAGCATAGAGAAGGGGGACGGAGAGTTTGGGAGAGTTTGGAGCAACCACAGAGCAATAAAAATCGAGTTGGAGAATTCTGCTGCCGTCGCTTATCAAGAACTCGAAGAACATTCAACGCACGGGTGACAGTCGTTTATGATACAGTGCTTATGACTGACATACGAGGGTCGTAATACGGAAGGGACACTTAAAAGCAACAGTAACAGTTCTTTGTAACAGTGTTTGCAACACTTATAATCGTTGCAAACACCCGATTTTATCACTTTCTCCATTTCATCATTTGTACACCTCCTTTGAGCAATAAAATGAGTTTTGAGCGTGTTTCCAACATGATGAGAGGCTAATTCTCCCACAACCAAGGCAATGAGGAAGCTATTTACGCATGAATAATTGGTAACTATTTTATTTGCTCTAATTTATAATTTATAATTCACTCAATCACTGCTTTTGCAGAGTTTTAAATTGTTTGCATAATTTTCGTCATTAGTTGTGATTCAATTAGATAGGTTATACTTTGTTTAGATAATCTATGCTTAGGGGATACAATTAATTTTTGGGAATTTGCCTGATTATTTGTGAATTAAGAAACAAGGGATTTAAAAGATAATTAGAGTTTTGGGTTATTTACCGTTATTCATTCATGTGTAATAGTGGAATCAGTGTCTTGGTTATTTTCTCATATCTTGAATCAATTTTGAGCTAAGTTTTGTTTGTTTTTAAGTTTTATAAGTCTAAAATCTTTTGCTTTCACAAGTCTCAACGAACCTTTTTACTGCAACATTATTGATTCAGATCACTTATCACGTACAGATGCATTAGAATCATGTTCTAACTATCAGCTCGCTTTGCTCAATTATACACAGGCTTGCGGTATCTCCCTTTCCGACTTTAACATCAATGACGCTGCCCCCGGTTCTTGCACAAACCGGCATCAAAATACTTTGATGTTGTCAAGGAAAACTTACCTTCCAGCTGTTGATGGTGGATTTTCGTTTAAGGTTAAATTTGTAAGTAACCAGAAAAATCATGCGCCGACATCTTGTAAAAGATAAAGCCGTTTGTAAGTGATGGATACTCCTCACTTAATTCACCAAGAATGGAGCATGTAGCAACAATCCCATTCTCGTGAATACATGAAATTCCTCCGGTTGGAGCATGTAGCAACAATCCCTTCCTCGTGAATTTCATATCACCTTTGTATTTCCCCGTACCCATTATCAAGTGTGGCATGACGACCGAGTGTTACTCTTACAGAGTAACACGAACCTCCAAGCACTATAATGAATCCATGTACGAAATACCCGTCTGTGCCGATTCTCGGTGTTATACTAGCCCGAGCCCTCTCGGTGTGTTATACTAGCCCGATTGAGCCCCTCTCGTGTGTTATACTAGCCCGATTGAGCATCCGGACTTGATCAGTATCACCTCCTGATATGATTCGATCGCAGTCATCCAACTCCACAAGCATGATTGGATGACCACGATCAATTCCATCACCCCCAGCGGTATGGAATACACACGGCCTTAGCCTGCCAAATACGATCTCGATCGCAGTCATCCAACTCCACAAGCATGATTGGATGGCCACGTATCAATTCCATCACCCCCAAGCCAGTGTATGGAATACACACGGCCGACCCACATGGTCGACCATTGGCCTTTGCTTGCCAAGAAACCGTCCATACCAAGCATTATGAACGGAAAACCCTAAATTAGGGTTTGCGGCATATTACATGTGCCGCAAAACGGTCTCAACCATCCATCTTCGCAGTATAGATGGAGGGTGTAGATGTAGACTCAAAGGGCCCGGAGCATGTCGACACAATCACCATGTGACCGCCTACACACTTGGCCAATCGGTCAAAGCCAACCGTAGGCTGGTTACAACAAAACCGTCCGCCCAAAAGAGCATGGCCGCGCGGCTTTGAATGCCAAAATTAGGGTTTCAAGTCATCACGCGCGTCCATCTTCTCCTGCATTTAATGGAGGGTCACAGATTGATTAACTAAGGCCGGTCATACCAAAGATGACCACCGTGGGCCCATCTACCTCCTCTGCGGTCGGCCAAGGCACATCATTCCCCTGCATTGGCCAACCCAAAACGCACGCCCAAACTCGTGCGCTTACACTCCCAAATCCTAAACCGATCTCGACCGCTCAACTTCACCTGGGATGATTTGAATGGCTTAGATCACGTTTTCATGGGATAATCGTGTATAGGTGTGAACACCAACCTACCACCTACACGGTAGTGTGATCGACCAAAACCAACCAATGTTGGTCGCTTCAAACGCGTGCCCAAACTAGGGAAATCACGCTGGTTTCCAACTCCTTTGCGGCAAGGGATTTGCCGCAAAACCGATCTCGACCACTCCTCTTTACCGGTCAAATTGAGTGGCCCGGATCGCGCTTTCATGAGGGAACGGAATACAGCGCCTACACCATCATGCCGTCAACACGCATGTATGGTCTGGTCTTCTCCAAAATCCTCCCCATGCTTGGTTTCGACCAAGTCAAGAGTGATGCTTGCACACCTCTTTAAAAACCCTAATTTCATCAACGGTCGCAGATGGGTGTCTCAAACATCATCGTCCGTCCGACCTCACCAGCTTGGTTATACAACCCTGGTCAGGAGTTATTTGGTTAGTGAGCAGTCATTACACATCACTTTACCACACCGTAATGCGCACTGCATAAAATACACACGATACTTTTGCACAAGTATCGACTTTCTGAATAACGCAGTTATTCAATTCAGCATTACATGCTATCTTTCGTGGACCCACGATCCACATTCCAGACATCAATCATGTCACAAACTGGGGGATACTTACTGGGGTATTGGTCTGGCGGTTTACAGCGTGCAGCGTGCAACGCGCCATCACAAGAACGTGTCAGGAGGACATGGACGGTTAGAGATGAACTGGAAAAGTGGGCAAGATTGGTCGTGCATCACCGACACGCAACTCCACTACTCCATCATTCCACTACCTCCACTTCCCACGAGAAACGTGAATGAGGCTCAATGACTTGTATAAATAGGTTCTCCGCCCTATTTTGAACAACGACAAGGAAAACAAGACAGAAAATCGACATCCAGAGCCTCCTTACATTAACCGTAAGCCTGCTCACTTTTCTGTCACAAGTCATAAGCAAGCCAACACCTTCACAATCTCAACACCTTCTTCGCTTCCCTCCCTAAGATCAACCCCATCTCCTTCACTTTGTGACCGAAACAAGTCCGGAACGGCCATTTCTTGGTTTAGGCCGGACTTGCACAGATTGATCTCTCGAATCTACAAGCACTCACCGCGAGTGCATTTGTTGTAGGTTTAAATTCATTCCTCATCACACCCCAAATTACCAAATTCGGCAGGAGTAATTTTCACCCATCAACAATTGGCGACCACAAAGGGGAGATTAATCTCTGGTCGTAAATCAATTTCTTTGAAATCCGATTCAATTTCATCAATTTCAAAAAGGGTAGATCTTAGAACCAATTCAGTCAGCAATTCATTTCAAGATGGTGGAACTCAGGTCTGGATCAGCAATCAATTCTGATGGAGCCGTTGTGGATAACAATCCTGGTGTTGAAGTACCTGTCAGTGGAGCTACCGTGGTCAACACATCTCGTGGAGCCGTCACTTCTACCACCAACACCAAGGTGTAGCAAAATGGATATCCCAGTAGGAATAACTCCTCCCATCACCAGAGCCAGAGCAGCCGCGAATCCTGGCATCTCTTCGAGCGTAACGCCTCCAGCGGTTACCAGAGCAACAACTTTCACTCCTCCGTCAGGACGAGGAGCCGGAGACACAAGAGGAAGACCACCGTCTGGTACCATTGCAGACTTGATGGAGAAACAGGAAATTCTTGCTAAAACTCAAACAGATATGGCCGCAACTCGAAAGAGGTACTCACTTTCCTTAAAACTTTGATCGAACGATTGCCGCAAGATTCACGGCAACCCTGAGTCGGCAAGAGATGCATTCAATACACCCGAAAGCGAGGTGTTTCCACTCGGACTCACATGAATGAAGAAACTCGTGTTGCTCCTGAGCGCCAAGGGGAGAGAGGCCAGTCTTCCAACTTCATCACGCGTGAAGATCTAGAGCGACTTCTCCAAAATCGAGGAAAAGGGGACCGAACGGACGTACACCAACATCAGCCGCCGTACCCTCAAGATGTGCAACGGATTCCTCTACCAAGAGGTTACACCTCTCCCCAGTTCTCCCTCTATGACGGTACCGGTAATGCTCGTGAACACATTTCTCGATTCTTGGAAGCCTTGGGGGAACATGAATACAATCATGTTTTACGCCTAAAAGAATTCTCAAAATCACTCACGGGGAGGGCATACACCTGGTACAACAACATTGCGCCTAACAAAGATATCCAATTGGAGCGAGATGGTCGGTGCTTTCTACGAAAGTATTTCTTCGTGTCTCGAACAAATCACATTTTCGACTGGGAAGAATTCTTCACAATGGAATAATGAACATCCCAACGACTTCGTTAAAAGATTCAGAACCCAAGCACTGGATTGTCACGACCCGAATGTCACCGAACGGCAATTGGTGGAATCATGCATCAATGGGATGATACCCATATACCGCGCCCTGTTAGAGAACCTGGGATTTCAAACGTTCTCTGAACTCCATGAAGCTGCAAAGCGTTCAGCAACAACTGCACCAGCATTACTAGAAAGAACCAGGGTTGTTCGAAGTGAAGATTTGCGCGAAAGTCGAGGAAGCAGGCGTCTCACAAACAAACAATACAACACTGGCCCTTCTGTGAGTGTGGTAAGCGGAGGAGAAAAGAGGAAAGCTTCGATAACGGAACAACAAACCAAGCGAACATCTCGGACACAAGACTTCGTCTCGAAAAGGAACAGACAAAACTCCCGCACAAAACGACAAAGACACGGGTTTTCCTTTTCCCATGAATGAAGTGATAGAGCTCCCGAAGCGTGGATCCAAGACGACGCCGTAAAGCTCCCCTATCGCGTCCTCCGACCGAGGAAGAGATGGAAGATCCCAGATAATCATTTGCTATCACAGGTTCGTCCATCATCCAACCAAAGATTGCAACAAGTTGAAACAAATATTCAGGGAAAAGGTAGAGACAGGGGAGCTCCAGCTTGGAAATGAAGGTGTTCATAGAGATCCTCTACCTATCAGAAACTGCATGATTTCTGGGGACTCTGTTCGCAAGACCGTGCAATCTATGATGGAGCGCATATGTGAAATCTTGTATTTCTCCAAGGGACAGCGTCAAGACATATTTGCGGCCCTCAATCACGTTGTGTCGTGCAGCGTTTGCATCCGTGGAGCAGCTTCAAGAACCTCGACTCTCCCCGCAAGACGCGAGCAAGGGAAACCGGGGACTCCTAACCGTCACTTGTTTAAGGGGCGTTAAGTTCGATAGCGTGTTAATTGACACGGTTTCCGAATTTAACATCATTATCTGTCAAGACCTTGAAAGCGGCAAAGATTTCAAGCGTGAAGCTACTCGTCACCCAACCGTGGTCAAAGATTCAGGAGGAGAGCTTAGAGATGCGTATGGATACGTCAATCTTGAAATCAAAATGGGAGACGCCTCGACGCAAGCAAAATTCTACGTGGTCAAAGATCATCCCAGCTACGACATGATCCTAGGACGCTCTTGGATACAGGACAACAAAGCCATACTGAAGTCCGTCCTCTACCGGTCTCGGCACTGAAAGAATCTCCAACATGCCTGGCTGACCACCTCGATGACTGTCCGTCGCGCACCAAAGAACTTTCCAACATGACGCAACTTCCTGAGAGAGCTCACAACATACATTGAAAAGTTCCAATCTCAAGTAAGTCTCGTCACGCAACCTTCCTTACAACCTACCGCCTCATTCTGACAAGTCCTGGGGACTGGCTCCAACCAACAAGCCAACCCCGACTGGGAGATGTGAATGGGAAGCCGGCCCTTTCAAACGTTTTATCAAGAGCATAGAGGCTGTCTTGGTCAAAGACAACAAGGTCAAGGTCCAAGTGTCCGCACGCTCAAACCCATTCGGAATTGGAGACTCCGGTGACGAAGATGACTACGTTCAATGTTGGAAGCATGACGGTAAAGATGACCACTCCACCTGACTCACCCACCAAAAGAGAAGATGAACCGTACTGCAGCGAGATGTTATCCTAGGTGGCTACCGCAAGCTCATCAACGCCGATAACCCGGAGGGCATAACAGCTTCACTCGCGATGGCTCAAACCTTACCGCACTTAAGATATCATGTGCTATCACTTTCCAAAGATCCTCCACACTTTAAAAAAAAAAAAAAAAAAAAAAAAAACGCTGTGCTATTTTTCCAGCGTGTCTCCTTATTATAATTTCGTGTCGCACTTGTAATTCCTCCGGAAAATGATTGCAATACTTGCATTCATAGTTAGGGTTTCAATTTTCAATTCTCAATTCAATTGAAGTATTATTTCCATCTGAGAATCTCTCTACTCCTAAAGACACAAAGTCCTGGGTCAGCCTAAATCAACTGGAGCAAAAGGGAAACCCTAAGCAAGAAGTGATTTGAGCCATCCGCCCAGCAAAGCCAGGAAGATATTGCATCACAGGTCCGTGGATATTCCATTATAGTATAACTTCTTTTATTACTAAGGATTACGTGTGAAGGCGCTCCTTGCGCCTGAGAAGTTTCGGTTGCAGTCTTAACAAAGGATTGTAAAGGAAAACTTTATTCAAATAATCAAAAGAAAAACCTTGAACTCAGCCGCCACTGAGTACAAGGAAGATGTTCGAGCATGCAGAATATACTTGGAAAGAAAAAACAAAACAAAAGAAATTTCAATCATCAAGAGGGTCGGTCTCGCCCACATCACCGTCAGCTCCGTCACCTGTCGATGCACCTCCCTCTGGATCTTCCTCAACTTCTGCATCGGGCATCCCCGCCGCAGCAGCAGCAGCGCACTCCATCCCAACATCTTCAGCAGGAGCATCAAAGGGCATAGCAACATCAGGAGCCGCGCAGGTTGCTTCCAAACGTTCAGGCTCGTCTGCATCGGAATCAAGGATTATCACGCCGTCCTGAACCGGGTAATCACACTTGCCTTCATTCAGAGGTCGTTCATGCTCAACCCTCCGCCTCTTCAACCGCGCTGCAAATCTCTCTGCCCTTGCGCTTACTAGTGTCTGCAGCGTTTCCTCGCGCCTCCGCCGCTCCTCCATGTCAATTGCAGCTGAAAGTACACAGATACGTCCTCTGACAATACGAAGGTGGGAGATAGACATCCCCTGTATAGCACAGCCGACTTCACGAAGAGGAAGATCGATCTTAGCCATCACTTCTCCGTGCGCATGGTTTTCAGGCTTGTCAACTTCAAAACTTCTTTCTGGGGAAGCAACAGAATGAGCGTCTACCGCTTCCATGATAATCTGCAGAGAAGAAGAGGTTATGAGCACACAAAAAAAAAAAAGAGGATCATCAAATCCATTGATCAATTAATCAGAAAATCAGAGCAAAGACACGAGATACCCGGGATAAAGAATAAACGACCACGTTGAGATGATTCTTTATAATCTCACAAGTCGACGTAATCCCGAAGGAAGAGAAGTCTCTACTTACCACCTATGAAGGCTACTAGTTCGGGATAACGATCAACAAGGCTTATCAAATTCACCCGAGGAAGGCCGTGTATAACTAAGGAAGTACACCCGAAGGAGCGGCAAGCTCATACATGTACAAGAGGAACCAAAGCGACTCACCGTATCAAGTCCCGCTTCCTTCGCATCCTTAATCAAGACCGACCAGTTCCGGGAAACGCCCGACAATGTGAAACTATCCTGGTAAATATGTATTCACTCTAGCTTGGTCATTTCGTATGTCACCATCTCATGCCTACCACACAATAATGTAACCATTATGTGCTAGGCGCAGGGACTTAATGTTGATGGTGGATTTTCGTTTAAGGTTAAATTTGTAAGTAACCGAGAAAAATCATGCGCCGACATCTTGTAAAAGATAAAGCCGTTTGTAAGTGATGGATACTCCTCACTTAATTCACCAAGAATGGAGCATGTAGCAACAATCCCATTCTCGTGAATACATGAAATTCCTCCAGTGTTGGAGCATGTAGCAACAATCCCTTCCCCGTGAATTTCATATCAGCCTTGTATTTCCCGTACCCATTATCGGTGTGGCATGACGATCGAGTGTTACTCTTACAGAGTAACACGAACCTCCAAGCACTATAATGAATCCATGTACGAAATACCCGTACAGCCGATTCTCGGTGTGTTATACTAGCCCGAGCCCTCTCGGTGTGTTATACTAGCCCGATTGAGCCCTCTCGGTGTGTTATACTAGCCCGATTGAGCATCCGACTTGACCGTATCGGTCTCCGGATATGATTCGATCGCAGTCATCCAACTCCACAAGCATGATTGGATGACCACGTATCAATTCCATCACCCCCAAGCAGGTATGGAATACACACGGCCTTAGCTCACAAATACGATCCGATCGCAGCCATCCAACTCCACAAGCATGATTGGATGGCCACGTATCAATTCCATCACCCCCAAGCAGGTATGGAATACACACGGCCGACCCACATGGTCGACCATTGGCCTTTGCTTGCCAAGAAACCGTCCATACCAAGCATTATGAACGGAAAACCCTAAATTAGGGTTTGCGGCATATTACATGTGCCGCAAAACGGTCTCAACCATCCATCTTCGCAGTATAGATGGAGGGTGTAGATGTAGACTCAAAGGGCCCGAGCATGTCGACACAATCACCATGTGACCGCCTACACACTTGGCCAATCGGTCAAAGCCAACCGGGGCTGGTTACAACAAAACCGTCCGCCCAAAAGAGCATGGCCGCGCGGCTTTGAATGCCAAAATTAGGTTTCAAGTCATCACGCGCGTCCATCTTCTCCTAGCATTTAATGGAGGGTCACAGATTGGATTAACTAAGGCCGGCCATACCAAAGATGACCACCGTGGGCCCATCTACCTCCTCTTGCGGTCGGCCAAGGCACATCATTCCCGGCCAACCCAAAACGCACGCCCAAACTCGTGCGTTACACTCCCAAATCCTAAACCGATCTCGACCGCTCAACTTCACCGGATGATTTGAATGGCTTAGATCACGTTTTCATGGGATAATCGTATAGGTGTGAACACCAACCTACCACCTACACGGTAGTGTGATCGACCAAAACCAACCAATGTTGGTCGCTTGAAACGCGTGCCCAAACTAGGGAAATCACGCCGGTTTCCAACTCCTTTGCGGCAAGGGATTTCGCCGCAAAACCGATCTCGACCACTCCTCTTTCCTGGCCAAATTGAGTGGCCCAGATCGCGCTTTCATGAGGGAACGGAATACAGGCGCCTACACCATCATGCCGTCAACACGCATGTATGGTCGGTCTTCCAAAATCCTCCCCATGCTTGGTTTCGACCAAGTCAAGAGTGATGCTTGCACACCTCTTTAAAAACCCTAATTTCATCAACGGTCGCAGATGGGTGTCTCAAACATCATCGTCTGTCCGACCTCACCACCAACTTGGTTATACAACCCCGGTCGGGAGTTATTTGGTTAGTGAGCAGTCATTACACATCACTTTACCACACCGTAATGCAAAGTACTCGCATAAAATACACACGATACTTTGCACAAGTATCGACTTTCAATAACGCAGTTATTCAATTCAAAGATTACATGCTATCTTTCGTGGACCCACGATCCACATTCCGACATCAATCATGTCACAAATCGGGGATACTTACCGGGTATTGGTCTGGCGGTTTACAGCGTGCAGCGTGCAACGCGCCATCACAAGAACGTGTCAGGAGGACATGGACGGTTAGAGATGAACTGGAAAAGTGGGCAAGATTGGTCGTGCATCACCGACACGCAACTCCACTACTCCATCATTCCACTACCTCCACTTCCCACGAAACGTGAATGAGGCTCAATGACTTGTATAAATAGGTTCTCCGCCCTATTTTGAACAACGACAAGGAAAACAAGACAGAAATCGACATCCGAGCCTCCTTACATTAACCGTAAGCCCGCTCACTTTTCTGTCACAAGTCATAAGCAAGCCAACACCTTCACAATCTCAACACCTTCTTCGCTTCCTCCCTAAGATCAACCCCATCTCCTTCACTTTGTGACCGAAACAAGTCTTGAACGGCCATTTCTTGGTTTAGGCCGGACTTGCACAGATTGATCTCTCGAATCTACAAGCACTCACCGCGCAGTGCATTTGTTGTAGGTTTAAATTCATTCCTCATCACACCCCAAATTACCAAATTCGGCAGGAGTAATTTTCACCCATCAACACCAGCCATTCTCTATCAGAGCGAGATTTGTTCCTATGGCACAAAGAATGACTTCCCCATGCCATGGATTTCCTCAAAGCCATTCCGATCACGGTTTTGGTCAGTCTGTAGGGCCCGTGCAATTTCAAGCTGTACTCAAATACCATCTCGGCATCCCCTTATTCGACACCGACAGCCTATGCTCAAGTTGCGACAAACAGATGGACGTCTTTGGAGACCATGCTCTACACTGCGCCAAAGATATAGGTCCTAAGTATCGGCACAACCTTATGAGAGACGTGTTTTCAGATATATGTTATAAAGCCGGAGTACCAGCCAGGAAGGAAGCCTCCCTCGGAATCCCATCTAACACCACCACTGATCTCAAGCCAGCAGACATTCTTGTACTTAATTGGGAAAGTGGGAAGGATATCTTTTTTGACGTCACAGCGTCTCCCCTTTACAACCGCTTGCACCCGCAACTTCACTCCCGGACACGCAATCTCCATGGCGACTACACGCAAAACGCAACAAATATCTGGAAAAATGCTCCATGCATGGATACGGCTTCGGTGTGCTTGCATTTTATACTCTAGGGGAATTAGGGGATGACACTATCGGTTTTCTGAACAGATTACGGAACTGCCTCATGAGCTATGATGCGAACCATAAGATAGGCAGTGCTTTGTTCCACAGGATAGGCATTATTATCCAAAAAGGGGTTGGAGCCCAGCTTGTTGCTAGGATTCCTACCACTCACTAGTATTTAATAGTAAAAAAATTAATTATTTTTAAACCCAATAAAATTGAATAAATCTATTTTTAACAATATGTCTGTTTTTGTCATTTGCCACAACAACAATGGTTGGATCTGATATTTTACCAAACACACTTTGATTACTTTTTTAATCAGCTTTAATTTTAATTAATATTTTACCAAACGTCTACCTGGTTTTTCCCGATAGCACAACACATCAACGCACAACAGAAAAGTGGTTTTATAAAAGCCGCAGTAATACCAAACTAAGCCTTAGATCCTCTGGATCATGGTTTTAAAAATGGTCGGGGTGAAGTTTCGAACCCATGACCTCCAGTGTCACACGCATGCCCTCCAACCACTGTTCCAGCTGGGCTGTTAGTGCTAGTACTCAATATATTTTATATTTATAAGAATTATACATCAGAAATCTAAGCTTAAAATTTATTTTGTATGGTTCAACGATATTTATAGGCATACATTTACGATTTAATAATCACCCATGAATCTTCGATTCACGATTTAAAATACGATTCGATTCGCAAATTTCAAAAAACGATTTACGATTCGATTCACGATTTAAAAACCTTGCTCTGGACGTCTGAATGTCCTAAGTTTAATGTAGTAGCAGGAAATCCCACACTACACCCCTCACTATATCTTGATAATAATTTCTAGATCTAAACTTATTAATCACCTAAATCTCAAAATATAAGTGCTAGAAATATAAATAGACACATAAGATTTTTTACGTGGTTCGATCAATGTGATCTACATCCACGATTCTTCACTATGATTGTTGAGGTTACATTAATATTACATTGGAAATCTCCATTAATGGATATTTTCTAGAGCTCTAGATCTAATTATTTGGGGAAGAAGATGATAAATAAATCTTTCTATAAAAATATCTCTCTCCAAAATATCTCTCTCCTCCTAAAAGTGTCTCCTCCAAAATGTGTATCCTCCTTTCTCTCTCCCCGCTCTCCTCTTTATATAGTATTTACATAGTGGATGACAGTTCATGTACAACTAATATTTTCCTTAATTTCGGATTTACCTTGCGACATCCTCGCAAGAGTATAAATGTTAAATCTCGCAGACACTCTAGTTCTCGCAAGATCCTCGCACTTTCTTCATGTTTACGTTATCTTCATTTGTTATGTCATTTCTGAAATCACTTTGTGACGGCTTCGCGACGTTGTTAATGAAGATTCCGCAAGTGTGTTGTTGTTGCGATATTTGGATCCTACATCTTGCCTCTTTTTTCTTGAATATTGCTTGAAGAGCGATCTTTAAGAAAAAATCCGTTGTTGTAGTAGTCTTTGATCTTTGTTGATGAAGGAATGAGCGAAAGAATACTGGACTTGAAAAGTACGTACTTGCCTCTATTCTTTTGCGAAGTTCCGAAGCTTTGCGAAATAAATAAGAAGTATCATCTCTTGAAGTATGCGAAGTATGAAGTATCTTTGAAGAAGTATAAGAAGTACTTAATCCTCGAAATATATAAGAAATATGAAGTATCCTTTGAGAAGTATAAGAAGTACTTAATCCTCTAAATATAAGAAGTATTGCGAATCCATCATGCGAAACTCTCGCTCCATGTTCTTTGCCTCATGCTATGCTGTAATGCAAATAAAAATTTAGATTAGTACTCCACATTTCTTTTATCAAAGATATTTATTTAATTTCAAGTTCAAATCATTTTTCTTTGTTTTGATTTCCTTTGTATAACTCATTTCATTGCATCCGATAAAACATCCTTCATGGAAATGATCCTAATAGGTACCCCCTTATATGACGCACTTTAGGTACATTGCCTCTTGCGAAATCATAGGGTAAATTCGCGAACTAGGGTGTACGCCATAAAGGTTTGCCCGCTACTACTCTCCATGTTGGATATCATTCTCATTTGAAACAAAGCAAGTATTTAAGGGAAATATATAAATTGATCTTTGCGAGATATTGTTCTCGGTTTCTCTATATAAAATCTTAAATAGTATCATAAAATAATACACTAAATAAAGCTTTTGGTTTCTCTTGTAATATCTGCGAGATTTTTCTCGAATTATTGTAATCGTGAAATCTTTGTAGTTCTGAAATTTCTGTAATTCTGCGATTATCTCGCCTTTTGTAAATCAAATCAAAAATCTTTTATTTTTTGTAAGTAAAATGTTTAAGGAAAGTGGTACTTAGCTTTTGTGGTTTGTTGTTGTCAATCTCAAGCAGCAAAAGAAATGTTAGAAGTGAGACTTGAACCCTTGACCTGCCTCTTGCATATTCTCGCAGATACCAACTGTTTCTAACCCTCTCTCGCGAAATTCATTTGCAGATAATCATCAACTTTCTTCTTTGCGAGATAAGCAAAGTCTCATGCGAAATTTCGCATAACAAAAATAAGTGTGCGAGAGCAAGAATTGATCCTGCGACCTTCTGCTCGCGTTCATGCCTCCTGACCAACTGTGCTAGCCATGCCTCTGCGAAGTGTTTCTGCGAAATAACCACCTACTTTCTTCTTGCGAGATACTGTTGCGAAAAATTCATGCAAAATATGGACGTTCAATGGGACTTGAACTCGCGACCATGAACTCATTAATTTCGCAGGTGACCAACTGTGCTGCCTCTTGTTTGCGAAAGAATGAAACAACCTTGCGAGATTATCCATTTTTCCCCTCTTTGCGGAGCAAAAATTCTTTATGAGGAGGGAGATTCGAACCCGCGACCTCTCGGTTTGCATACTTCTTCTCTCGACTATCCGGGGCTATTTGTCGCTTGCGAAGGAAACACACAATGTTATAGGTTTATTCCATTTTTTCCCCTCTTGAAAGTTCAAAAATATTTGAAAAAATATGACTGTGGCGAGATTTGATCTTGCGACATCAAGCTTCTTCGCTCCAACTCAAACCATCTGTGCGAGCTTCTTTTGTGATAAAATTCACAAATGTTTTGTTCTTATCATTTTCTTCGTTTTTCCTTTATTTCCTTCAACAATTGCCTCTTGTTTTCTCCTGAACATGGGAATCTTCAACTAAAACTTCCATTTTTTCCTTAAATTTCACCACAACAACTAATCTTTTCTCTCACTCTTTTCAGGTCTTTGAATTAGTGATGATGTCTGCTCCGTGGAAATGTGATTTCTTCCATAAAATTTCCATTTTTGCTCCTGAAACTTTAAGATGTAGAAATAAATATGAACAATAACTAATTTTCATGGAAATTTCTTGATCCAACAAGTTACAGGAAGGATAAAATCCATTATTCTCTCCCTGTTTCTAGCGCATATGTAGTTGCAGGAAATCCCACACTACACCCCTCACTATATCTTGATAATAATTTCTAGATCTAAACTTATTTGATATGAAAATGAAGATAAAAATGCTAAAATTATAAAATGGACACAAGGATTTTTTACGTGGTTCGATCAATGTGATCTACATCCACGATTCTTCACTATGATTGTTGAGGTTACATTAATATTACATTGGAAATCTCCATTAATGGATATTTTCTAGAGCTCTAGATCTAATTATTTGGGGAAGAAGATGATAAATAAATCTTTCTCTAAAAATATCTCTCTCCAAAATATCTCTCTCCTCCTAAAAGTGTCTCCTCCAAAATGTGTATCCTCCTTTCTCTCTCCTGCTCTCCTCTTTATATAGTATTTACATAGTGGATGACAGTTCATGTACAACTAATATTTTCCTTAATTTCGGATTTACCTTGCGACATCCTCGCAAGAGTATAAATGTTAAATCTCGCAGACACTCTAGTTCTCGCAAGATCCTCGCACTTTCTTCATGTTTACGTTATCTTCATTTGTTATGTCATTTCTGAAATCACTTTGCGACGGCTTCGCGACGTTGTTAATGAAGATTCCGCAAGTGTGTTGTTGTTGCGATATTTGGATCCTACATTTAAATAAAGTACACATGCAGAATCCACTAAATTTTTTCCTTCAATTTACTCCAATATCTCACATTTATTTTATTTTTAGATTGGTAAACCGAAAAATGTAGAAAAAAGGAGATTTTTCAGTTATGCACCCATTTGATAACCTGTTTTCTAACATGCACCCGTTTTTTTGGATATTTCTAATATACACCCATCATAACTGAAAACGTTAAAACCAAGCATCTAAAGATCTAGCCGTATATCTGTCGATCGAAATAGACGACTTAGATCTATCTAAGTTACAAAATTACGGGTTTACCCATAATTTAGAAACAAAAGGTTGAGAAGAAGATAACGTTTCATTTTCTCATTTCAGTCGTCTTCTTCTCTCTTTCTTTCTGCTGCTGCTGCTGCTGCTGGTCTCGATTCATGAGATACGAATTGAGTTTTTGTTGCCAAATCAACGATTTCCTATACTAGAATTAGAATCTAATAAGATTTCAAGACGCGATGAAGAAAAATCCAGAGAAGAAAAAGTTGAAGAGGTAGGGTTTTCCTGAACTGAAACCCTAATTAATTTTAACTTGTTTTTGATGATTTGTAAGCCCTAATCGATGAACCCATCTCTGTTTTTATTGAAGTTATCAACATAGATGTTTAATTTTTTGGACTGTTTTCATCTTCTCTCGATTTGATTTGGGGTTTATTTTTTTTTGATTTGATTTAGGGTTTATTGAATTTATTTAGTTTTAATACAGAAATAGTGTTATTTATTGCAGATTGTGTTATTTATTGATTTGATTTAGGGTTTATTGAATTTGTTTAGTTGTAATCCAGAAACAGATTGTGTTATTTATTGATTTGATTTTGTTTATATGCAGTGCAATTGTTCCGTATAGGGATATTAGTGTTGATGTGGAAAATTCTGAGATGTGTCTATCTTTCCCCAACATATGTAGAGACCTGATTCATCTGAAAATGTTTGAGGAGATGGTACATACAAGATTATGGCTTGGTAGTAGACAGAAGGTTAATCTGTGTTGGTGGAATGACCCAAATATGCCAGAATACTTAGTGATGGATAAAGATTTTGATAGGTTTTGGAATGAGGCTGTACCTAATAAAATGGGTTTTATTGAACTTGAAGTGTCTGTAATATGTGTTGAAGATGAGTATGATGCAGAGATGAAGCAGCCAGTAGTTACACCAAAGAAGAATTTAGGTAAATATTCAATAGAGTCACCTAGGAGATCACCTATAGTTACACCAAAGAAGAATTTAGGTGAATATTCAATAGAGTCACCTAGGAGATCACCTAGACTTGCAGCTAAAATGGGAAAATCAGTTCAACAAGTGGGTTATGAACAAGTGGGCACTGCTAGAAAGCTTTCTTTTGTAGATTTGCTGAATAAGGTTGAATGTGATGGGTTATCATGTTTGAGTCAGGCTAGTGTTGGCGACAACATGTGGAATGTTGGGAATAATGATCGGCCTTTACAAGCAATTGAAGATGAAGGAAGAGAAACATTCAATCATGATTATTGGACAATGCTTGTGCAAGGCCAAACCTTGTTGCATGATGATTAAAATGTGCAGTTAGAAAATGTAGATGTTGATGAATGTCACCCTGTGGAGGAAATGGAACCACTAGTGGTGTTTGATAGTGATGAAGATGAGAGGGATTATAGGGAGTTTGGAACTTTTTATGAAGGTGAAGATGGTGATAGTGATGGAGAGGAAGTTAATGAAATTCATGGAGGTATTGATGCTCAATCTGATGAAGAGGAAGGTAATGAAAAACATGGAGGTAATGATGCTCAATCTGATGAAGAGAAAGCTAAAGAACCTGAGTGGTTTCAAAACTTTGTAGAAGAACACAAAGTACACTTTGAAAAGGAAGAAGAAGAACCACAGTTCCCTGAGGATGAAGAGGTTGCATCAGTTGATCCAAGTATGATAATGGTTGGTACCAGATTTGCTAAACAGGAAGACTTTAAAAGGCATTTAAGGGCTTTCTGTGTGTTGAATGAAACTCAGTTCTTGGTCAGATCTAGTTGTTCCAGGAGAGTGAAGGTTATATGTAGATTTCATGAGGAATATAAATGTCCTTGGTTTGTGTTTTGTTCAAGAAGGAAAAAAGGTGGTTACTGGTCAATTACAAGTATGGAAGAAAAGCATACATGTGCAGGTGATCCATCTGGGAGAAATAAGTCTGCAAACAAGTATTTTGTTTGTGACTGGGTAAAGGATAGGCTTAAAACCACTGCTGGAAAAGTTATTCCAAAGCCTGGACAAATAAAAGAAGACTTTTTTACTCAAACCAACATTAATATACCATATCAAACAGCATGGAAGGCAAGAAATTTAGTTCTAGAATCACAGTATGGGAACTATGAAGAAAGTTTCAATAATGTACCCACTTTCTGTAACATGGTGACTAAAACAAATGAAGGTTCTGTGGCTATTTACACATATGCACAAGAAGATGATCGTTTTGAAAGCATGACAATCTGTTTTGCAGCAGCACTTCAAGGATTTAAAGATGGATGTAGAGCAGTAATTGGGTTGGATGCTTGTCATCTTACTGGCAAGCATGGTGGTGTGCTAATGGCTGCAACAGCACTAGATGCACAAAATGGTTTAGTACCATTAGGGATTATGGTTTGCAGGGCTGAAACCATAGAGAATTGGACCCTGTTTCTCACTCATTTGGCTCCATATATCACTGATCATAAGTGTCCAATTACATTCATCTCTGATAGGCAGAAGGGATTACATGAAGCTGTGCCAGCAGTGTTTGGAAAAACTCCTCATAGATATTGTTATAGGTAATGTACTTGTATCTTAAGTAATTTTTTCAATATGTCTTTCATATGAACTGCAATCTCACCTTTGGAATGCATCCTCAATTTGGCAGGCACTTAAGTAAGAACTTCAAGAAGAAATTCAAGGGCTATGAACTTCAATCTTACCTTTTTGAATGCAGCAAAATGTTATAAAAAGAAACATTTTTTTGTAAGTTTTCTCACTTAGTTATAGCTTGTACCATTTTTTTAAGATTTTAATTTTATCTTCTGAAATTAAGACTTAGTTATGTTTCCTGTAGGAAAACATGGAACTTTTGAAGAATGAAAGTGAGGAAGCTTTTATGTATCTTATGAGGGAAAATCCTGAGTCTTGGTCAAGGGCTTTTTTGATAGCACAAGTAAATGTGAACATATGAATAACAACTTTTCTGAGTCTTTTAACTCCATGATATGTAATTTAAGGGACAAACCTATTTGTATGTTAGGAATGATGTATGGACAGTTAGTCATGGGATTGTTTTATAAGAGGAGGACTGAATGTGTTGGGTGGACAGATGGGCAGTTGGTTCCCACTGCAGTTAAGTTAATTGAGAAGATGATGAAATTAGTTGGTAAGTTCAAGACAGTTGGATGTGTGGCAGGCAAGATATATTCAGTGACTAACATGGACACAAATAAAATGTTTACTGTTAATATTGTCAATCAAGTATGTAGTTGTGAGCAGTGGCAGATGAGAGGATTTCCCTGCCAACATGCAGTTTGTGCATTGAAGACAATTAGAGCTGACTGGCCTAAGTAAGTGTATCAAGTAACTTTAATTTTTGTTGTTTTGTTTTTGTCATCAATTTTTGTAGTTTTGTTTTTGTCTTTTAAGTTTTGTAGTTTTGTATTTGTCTTCAATTTTTGTAGTTTTGTTTTTGTCCATTCATTAACTTCAGTCCATTCAATTTTTGTTGTTGTGCTTGTGTAGATATTGCAGTCCTTACTTTAGAGTGGAATCATATAGAGCCACATATGCACCAGTGGTACATCCTTTAGATGACCCAAAGGACTGGGTAAAGGTAACCTCTTTATTGGTTGTTGTGCTTTTAATATTATATTAAATGCTTTAGGGTTTCATTATAATTTGACTAAAAGAATACTCCCATCACAAATTGTTTCTTTCCAATCTCTCTCCAGGTAGACATGAAGCTCAATACTCCCATCTCAAGTAGATCTGCAGGAAGACCAAGAACTAAAAGGATAAGGTCATATGATGAACCTAGAGTTGAAGTGAGGACTAGAAGATGCTCCAGTGCAAGGTAGTAGGGCACAACAAATCAACTTGTAAAGGAGGTGAAGTTGGACAAAATCCAAAGGAAAGAGACCAAGAACTCAAGTAGATGTTGCTGATTTTAGTTTCTCATATCCATCACAACCAAGTAAAGCAAAGAAAGTGAAGAAGACTCGCAGTGAATCATCTAAAGCTGCTGCATCCAAGAGGAAGGTTGCACAAAATGTTTCACAGACTGTTTCACAAACTGTGACTTACCCTAAGTATGGATCTGTTTCACAAAATATCACACAATGTATTCAGACCAGGGAAGGCTAAGAAGACAAAGAAAAATTGATTTTGTGAATGTTATCTTTTGCAGACTTTGGATCTGTCTCTTTTAGGGTTGTGTTGAACAATTTCAATTTTTTTTTTTTAGATTGAAAAACTCAAGTGTTAGTTTTGATTGAAGAACTTTAATATAAATTTCCTTTTATTACATAACTTGTTGCGTATAAGTTTACATATGAAGTTTTCCAAGGTCCCTACATATTGTTTGCAGATTCATAACTCTTGTTCTTGCAAAGAATAAAAAACAAAGATCTCAAGCCCATCTAAATGCTTGACATTGACTGCACTTGAGGTAAGATATGTCTCTCATTGTGTTCATTCTTACATGATAACAAACTTGAGTTTTCCTTTGCAAAGTGTGCCTTGAAGCATGGTTGATTATGCAAAGGACAATCTTTCATCATATGTGCATCTCCACAAGCACAAAGAACTACAATCTGTTGGTAACTTCAACATCAAGCTTTTTGTAGGATCTTTGGCATCATCAAACCATTCAAAATATGTGCAGGTAACATTTGAGCACTTCAAGAACATTTTTCCATTACTATCAGCTGTGGTGGATTGTAGTATTTGCCTTATACCATTACAAGGTACATGTTTGCACCTTGTGTACAGCCATGGACACACTTTTGTCTCATGGTTTCCTTGTTCACAGATTGAACATTCAGTCATGATTTTCTTCTCACAGTTTTTTCTATTGCTACTACTTGGTGAGTCTTTTTGGCCTCCATTCATGGCTTATTTGTGTGATTGAATGTTGAAAAAGGATTAGGTTTCATCACTGCCCAAGTCCCACCCAAGTTATATTCCTCGGGTTCCCAGGGTTCCTCGAGTTGACCCATGCTAATATTATACAACGCATAAATTGTGGACAGTTTGTAGACTCATATATATATACACACACATAGAAACCCTAATGACCTTAATTGAAGTCTTAAAATTTATTTTTTATTAATGTGATAATAACAAATTTTAGTAATTATATAAGATTTAATTATTGTATTTAGCTTAAATTTCTAAATAACTTATGATTATTGACAATAATATAAATTATTTTTATATTGAATTAATAATGCGATAGATATGATTTATATTTTCATTATTAGGTTTGAAGATAATGGCTAAAATTGCTCTTAATAGATAATACTACCAATTATAAAATAGTTTATATAATTATATTATAGTTCCTCGGGTTGGGTGGGTTGCTCGGGTTAGAAATATTTGTGCCCAACCCAAGTCCCACCCCTACTACATACCATAAATCTTTATACAATGCAAAGATTAATTACGAAGGCAGCCTAATGCCCTAGCCATAGACTCTCTTGCTTCAAAAAAAAAAAAAAAAAAAAAAAAAAAAATACAACCTCTACAATTTTGAAATCTAGCTAGCTTAAGAGAGAAATGCTAATTGCATAAAAAATAAGCATACCGGTTTTGGCACGGTTGTGATACTATTACAATGTAATAGTAAATGAACGGAATTAGTATATGTTTTTATGTTCGTATATGTTTGTTGGAAAATTGGTTACAATTTCATATTGAATGGAAAATTCGTATAATACCAATTGGAGTTAGGATAGGGTGCAATGGGTTTTGGGCCTATTCGAGAACCTAGTCCAAAGTGAGTTGGGGTAGTTTCCTTGTGTTTGGTTTTAGAAGAAACGTATCCCAATCGTGAAAGGAAACATCCTTTCGCACAAAACCCTTGATGGGACTCCATGAAGAATCACGATGGTTCATGAAGTGGTATTATTGACATCTATAAATACCCTGCATAATTAGGTTAGAAGGATGAATGAAAAAACTAGGAATCATCCTTTTGCATTCAATAGAAATTTTCTGAGTTAGTGTCAATTAAGAGAGTTCATCACTTCAAGTTTTGGTTCGCCGTTTCTCGAAGTTTGGAGTGCTACTACATCGAGAAGAAAGTCATTGTATCCTGGGAGACAAACATCGATAATCCGTAAGCACCAGTGCGGGGTGAATCTGTCTTAAGGCTAGAGGATATAATCCTTGCCTCGACTTTGGTTTCGTCTACTTGGGTTTGCATATCTCTTCTTCTCTGTTTGTTTTTTTGTTTTATTACAGTTTATACACAAGATTGCCAACAATCTTAAGACAGATTTATTTCTTGTTTTCTTGTGTACTGTAACGTAGATACACACCGATCTCTTTTGCGTTTTATGTACGTATGCTAATAAACTTTGTTTGGTTAGCCAGTCTGTGTACACAGGTTGGGAGGAATTCAAAGTGGTATTATTTGGTACAGGTTGATACTTCTGGTCAAATTACAATCCTATTGGATTGATTGTGCAGTGGTTTGATAAACTAATCATATAAGTTTTCGTGAGACCCATTTAAGGGATTCCGTTTGAGTGGTTTCCTCTACGGTAGTTTAAACTGTTTCGTCCTTATTGGATTTTGTTTTTCTTTTTACTGTTAACTGAACTGTTGATCCATGTTGTTTCAGTGTGTGCTTTGTTGCCTAACAAAGTATTTTGGAAGTTCTTACACAATTTACAATGGACTCAACAAAACCACATCCAATATGACGGCAGTCGATGGTCAATTTGGTTGGAAATTCTCGTGAATGGTGGATCGATAGCGGAGCGACGAGCCATATTTGTGCCGATAAAAATATATTTACTTTCATCGAAGTGTGCACAATGAAAATGAAAATACTCCTCTTGGGGTCTCATGATTATGATTGTTCCCATGGTACCTTGTGCACCGAAATGTTGACTGCGGAAGATGACTGCAGCATGCATTCGGTTATGGTTATTATACAACCGTCACCTTCTTTTGAATGGGTAGATGGGATGATCTTTCAGTGCGTAGGAAATTAGATTGGAGTATTCTGAACGATACTAATCTGGCATTAAGCCATCAGGGGTCATTGACGATCTATGATCTCATTAGAGTGGATCGCTGGTGACAGTGGACGGACTGGAATCACATCTTTTCATACAGATCGGTTTTTTTTTTGTATATCCCATTCACAATTGCACACAAACAATGTACCTTTCCATGTGGCTGATCACGATAACTGCCCATGTGAACTTACACGTTTAAGGCTTGCCTTTTGGTTTGGGGTGAACTGATTTCTAGGGAGTATGATGGACTTCCTTTCAGTCCAATTTGGAACAATCGCATCTTCTCTGTCTTCATGTTTACGAAGAATAAAAAATGATATCATCTGTTGTTATATATGATGGGTCTAAGCAACAAACAGCTTTAAGTTAATGATCTATCAAACAATGGATCTGAGTATACTTATCTTATTATGATAAGTAAGTGGCATTAAAAGAGTAAGATGGAGAACCAGCAAGATCAGATGTTAATAGCCTTTTCACAGTTAACCATTAATTTGGGTTGGCGAGATTCTACATTCCCCATATCACGGAAGCACGGTGTTTTTCGATGCTCTCATGGTTCTCAGATAACCATGAAATGTGGGGGAATGAAGGAGATGGCTTGATGTCATTAACATGGAATTACACCATTTCACACGGAAAGCAGAGTATGAATGGATAAGTCTTGTACCATTAACTTGGGTTGGTAATGGTAACCAGATTAGTATACAAAATGTGGTGTTTTAACAAACGTCATCATATTAATTTCCATTCTCGGGAAATACTACTTACGGAAGAAGTAATTTAATTTGAAACTGTCATAACTATTGAGAGTATCGATGAACGATTAAGATTACTGTAAAAACAAAATCTTAATGGCAGTTTACATTGGATAAATGATTTCATTTCAAAATCATTATTGCCGTCTTATTAGAGACATTAAAATGAACCAATGATATTGGTTAATGTACCAACTTGAATGATAAATCATTTTAGTTGTCTTGGATAACCGAAGATGTAACGGGTCCTAAATTAGAAGAACTAATACAGGTGATGGCCTGTAGACAATTCAATTGAAATTAATTCATTTGAAAGAGTGTTATCTGGCGAGTCAGGTATCAACGAAGGATGGCATTTTCGGTTACATGTTACATCAAGAGAAACGGTTTATTGGGCGAAATGGTTACCGTCTTGATAAGATATTTTAGTACCTCAAATGGGTGCAAGTCTGTTCGAATAAAAAAACTTGGATCTACAATGTCTATGGTGGATGTATATATATCATTGAAAGAAATGATGAATGGGTTTATGAATTAACTTCAGAACTGTGGGGGATGAAATCTAATACGTATATTAGAATCCCTCATTTGTGGGGGTGGTTGATAGAATTTGAATTCTCAAAACTTGTGCCAGAAAATGGGGCAGTAAACTAAAAATTAATGATGAAGCCTCATTTTATTGTACTATTCAATTTGCTATCTGTCGGAGGTTACTATCAAAAGTTGAGTGAACTTATTTGATTTAGTCTATCATTTACATTGGATAAATTAATCCAAGCATAACCATCCAATGTAAATGATATCGAGATCAACATAAGCCTCCAGACTTTGGACGCAAAGTCGGAAAAACAAGAAAGCGATTATATATACTTGTGTGGCCAAAGTATACACTTGCTAGAAATAGATTGTTCTGATCAAACAATTATTTCGCAAGAAACACATAGTTTGGGAATTATGGTACGTCTCGATAAATATATCGACAACATTGCACCATAAAGCAATTGCTCTCAAATGCGCGCGCATCTAAAAGGAATAGTGTTATAGAATTGTATCAAGTCGACAAAGGATACAAATTCAAGAGAGAGCTTATAATTGCATCATCGAGGGGAATGGGCTTAAAGCCTACAGCACGAATCGTATTAACGAAACCCAACCTAGTTGATCTGGAGATCCCAAGATCTAGGTTCAACGGACAATAAAAATTAAGAACGATTCACAAGAAGCACTGGGAACATAACTCTATATATGTTTCTACCCATTCCTATGATGAGACAAAGGCATCCCGTCGCGTAGTCAAGGATAAGCATTGCTTTTAATGATTCCTAAGATTTGGAAATTCCAAATAAGGTATGGCAGATACTCTTAAATAGGAAATCACCTATATGAAGTGAGAAGTGTGGCCGCTTCCGTGAGAACCTTTGATAGGCTAGGTTCATCTAAAAGCGCTTCATGAATTCCGGAATTGTTCAGGGGCCGAAATGAACACAACCATGAGAACCAACTTGGTGAGGAAATAAATTGTGTGATAGTTATTGTCTTGGTTTACACTTGAAAACCGACAGTTCAAAGCCTATGGCACACTCGACCCAAAGAGTAAGCCCGATAGCTATTCACTAAGGAAGGTTCAAGGCGAAAGCTACCTATCCCCATGCAATTTATTTCCGTTTGAACTCTCTTTAGTGTCTGTCTGCATTGTCAATAACATCGTTAGTCATAGAATTTTCATTCATGTGGGGGATTGTTGGAAAATTGGTTACAATTTCATATCGAATGGAAAATTCGTATAATACCAATTGGAGTTAGGATAGGGTGCAATGGGTTTTGGGCCTATTCAGAACCGGTCCAGTGAGTTGGGGTAGTTTCCTTGTGTTTGGTTTTAGAAGAAACGTATCCCAATCGTGAAAGGAAACATCCTTTCAGACAAAACCCTTGATGGGACTCCATGAAGAATCACGATGGTTCATGAAGTGGTATAATTGACATCTATAAATACCCTGCATAATTAGGTTAGAAGGATGAATGAAAAAACTAGGAATCATCCTTTTGCATTCAATAGAAATTTTCTGAGTTAGTGTCAATTAAGAGAGTTCATCACTTCAAGTTTTGGTTCGCCGTTTCTCTAAGTTTGGAGTGCTACTACATCGAGAAGAAAGTCGTTGTATCCTGGAGACAAACATCGATAATCCGTAAACACCGCAAGCGGGTGAATCATCTTAAGGCTAGAGGATATAATCCTTGCCTCGACTTTGGTTTCGTCTACTTGGGTTTTCATATCTCTTCTTCTCTGTTTGTTTTTTTGTTTTATTACAGTTTATACACAAGATTGCCAACAATGGTTTATAGCTTCATGTAACCAAGAATTTAATGGTAACCAGGCCATCCCATTTTCATTGAACATCGCATTTCTATGATTTTTTTTCTTTTCTTTGTGCAATGTTCAATGATTCTTTGTAATTAATTTAAACGAATTTTGAGCCAAGAAATCCATGTAGTTTTATCTTTTCCACCTAAGTATTCCAATCAATAGATCTAGTTAAAATCGTGCATGGATGTAGATCTCAAGCCGGATCATGAAGTGAGATATTGGAGTAAACCGATGGCTGATTTTTTTTTTCTTCTTTCGAAGAGAAAGGTTAAGATTCATTAATCGAAAAGATCATGAACAAGAAAACAGAAAAGAGAAAAAAGAAAACGAAAAGAAGAAAGCAGTAAAAAAAGAGCTCATGACTGAGCTTACAAGATCCTAACAAAAGCTGGATCAACACAATCTAAACCTAAAGGATAGGTTAGATCAACGAGAAGCCTAATCATTTCTTCTTTGCCGACTTTCTGTGACCTCTACCAAGCTTGTCAATGTTTGGTTCGTCCTTCCATCCTAACTTTCCAAGCTTCCTATCTTTCTTTTCTTTCTTTTTTTGATAAAGAAGAAGATTTTATTGGAAGAGGGGGAAAGTGCAGATAAGATGCTACTTACAAGGAGTAAGCATTAAACAGAAAGAAAAAGAAGACAAAAATAGACTACGTTCGCGTTAAAGAGTACATTAGTTGAAATTCCTCTTAAACTAGATTTAAAAAGTGGTGCCCATGAGAGAAGTAAAGCTCTTGCATTTTGACAGAGTTGCCCTGAAATTTTTTTTATTTCTACGAATGTTCAGTAATTCATTTCGTTCCAGAAAATCCAAAGAGCCGCTGCAGGAATTAAGGACCGGACTTTTTTATCATCTTAGGGAGCTTTAAAGGAGGACCAGGATTGCATTAAGTTGAGTATCTTGGTAGGCCAATAACCAATGATAGCATGGGTTGGAAGAAGAGAATCCCAAATTCTGATATTTATCATCCAAGCTCTCTATCCTTCCAAGATTTGTGATATTTATTATTATTTATCCCACAGAAGATGCTTGTGTCTTTACCACTAGTATTTCCTAACAAACATAAATTTTTCCAATAACTGTAAGCGATTTTTTCCAGGCATGAGAGTCTTCAATATTTTCTTTTGCTGATTCAAATAGATGTCTTAATTCCATATCATCCTCCGAAGCCTCATCGACAATAGCAATAAGAGTAGAATCATTTTCTCTATTCTTTGATCTTACCTCCAAAGACTCAATTTCCACTTTATCGGATCTAGGGTCTAAGATGCTGAGAGGATTTGAATGCCCAATTTTCTCGGCAGTGGGCTCATCTTCTATTCTCCCTGGGTTCTTCTTTTTTCTAAAGTAAGATATCCATTCCTCTTCAACTGGTTGATTCTCATTCTTCATGATTTGGCCATCATTTCTTGCACTTCCGTCTGAAACAGAAGCTTTTGTAGCTTGATTTACCTCTCGTGCATTCTCCTTTGTGATTCCATTTCTTCCAATATCATGATTAACAAAATCTATAACAGGGAGATCAGTATGCACAATTGCATCCCAATAGATGTTGGTTTTTCTACACCTTGCGAATTTTCAAAAGGGACAAGAACCACCTGCATCTATAGAGACAGAGCTTGTCTTAAGTATCCACTTTTGAACAAGACCCTTGCATTTCTATCGATATACCTTTGACTGGTTAGCAATTCCTTTGTTATAATTATATGTTTGATGTGATTATTCAACTACTACCGGTTGATTTTGGTGTTTAGGATTAATAATAAAATTGGCCGACATTTCTGAACTCAAGTTGGTCAAAATTGGCATGGGATAATAGAGTAAGATTATAAATAGTTAAAAAATACTCTCCGTCTCAAATTAGATGAGCTAGTTGGTTTTAAATTTTGTCCCATACATAGATGAGCTATCTCTCTAATCAAGGGGATATTTCTAAAACTACCTTTTTAATTGATTATTGTTTCTATAGGAAATACGTATAATTTGATAGCCATGTTTATATTCGTTACTTTGGTGTTTTAGAATGTTTTTCAATGGTATAAAGTTTACGAAAAACCTTGGTATAGTTTAAGAGATAAATCATTTCTAAGTTTCACTAGTTGAAAAAAGCGGGGTACAACAACCACACCCAATATTTCGCTTAGCAATCTGTATGGACAAACTCCGATATACATTTAAGAGAATCAATAAGACTCAATCTATAAAAAGTATATCAAAGAGTTTTATCTCTCTTTCTTGATTCAATTCTTTCTGAGGCAAATAACGAATCTAATTGAATACAACAGAAATCACTTGAACGATACCAAAGACCAATATTCAAGGATCAATCAATTTCAATCAACAACCAAAGGTCGGATTTCCAATTGATTGATTCAAACGCACAACCTTGTGATATTTCAATTATATAACAAAATATAATGCGAATAGAAATAACACGTACACCAGAATTTTGTTAACGAGGAAACCGCAAATACAGAAAAACCCCGGGACCTAGTCCAGATTGAACATCACACTGTAATAATCCGCTACAGACACTAGCCTACTAAAAACTAACTTCGGTCTGAACTGCAGTTGAACCCCAGTCAATCTCACACTGATTCAAGGTATAGTTGCGCTCTTTACGTCTCTGATCCCAACAGGATACTACGCACTTGATTCTCTTAGATGATCTCACCCACAACTAAGAGTTGCTACGACCCAAAGTCGAAGACTTTAATAAACAAATCTGTATCACACAAATAAATCTGTCTCCCACAGATAAACCTACAAGTTTTGTTCCGTCTTTTGATAAATCAAGGTGAACATGAACCAATTGATAATCCGGACTTATATTCCCGAAGAACAGCCTAGTATTATCAATCACCTCACAATAATCCTAATCGACGCAGCGAAAAAAAGATATTGTGGAATCACAAATGATGAGACGAAGATGTTTGTGATTAGTTTTCTATCTTGCCTATCGGAGATAAAGATCTCAAGCCAATCGCTACAATTGTACTCAAAACGATAGAATCAACAAGATCAGATCACACAACTATGAAAAAGTAGTATCGGTCTCGTTTCACAATCCTAATGAAGTCTTTAAGTCGTTAACCTGGTTTAAGAAGAAAACCTAAGGTTAAAGGAGAATCAACTCTAGCTAATACAACTAGTATCACAAGGAAGGTGTGGGGATTAGGTTTCCCAGTTACTAGAGTTCTCCCTTATATAGTCTTTCAAATCAGGGTTTACAATCAATGTTAGTTTGGTAACAAAGCATTCAATATTCACCGTTAGATGAAAACCTTATTAGATTCAAGCTAATATCTGTCAACCGTTGGATCGAAAACTTATCTTGTTACACACAAATGAAATGTACTATTTTGGGTTTATGTAACCGTACCCAAACATGAACATTTGTTGGTTCAACAATAGTTAACCAAATGGTTAGCCATATGAGCACTTTCATATCAACCATATTCTTCTTCACCGTAACTAGTTCAGATGACTCAAATGAACTAGTTAGGGAGTTTTTCAATTGCAAGCAAATCTTATGTAACTACACAAGACACAATCGAAGCAAAAATGATTTGAGTCACTCGAATCGGTTCATGAACTATATAGCCACGGTTTGCATTTTGCATACCTTAGTTTTTATAAATGAGTTCACAAATAATCGTTTTTAGATATAACCAACTCAATTTCTCAAACTCCAGCTGAATTTCTCGGGAAGAGAACTTCTGCCAGTTTGTGGACTGGGTTCGCGGACTTAGCTCATGGATCTGATTTCGGTTCTCTTGATCAACAAAGTTCGCAAACTTCGATTCAAGGAAAAAGAACTTATACATATATGTGTCGCCACACAATGCTTATATCCAATATTGGTTATATGATCTGAACTCTCATTTCAATCATTGAAACATTCTTAGAGGACATTCCGTCAAAGTAAGCAATTTTCAAGGTGATTGAAACGTGTCATGAATTTCGTCACTAGGTAAAGATGAACTTGGCCAAAGCAAAAGCTTACCAACACATATTTCGAGAAATAGATAGGCGAGATAAATTCGGCTCGAAATAGCAAATGTGTATAATCAAAGTCTATATAGCAAAACGACTTTTGTATCAAAATAAGAGATAGAGTAGATAGACTTTTGAGTGATAGATAAGTTCAAGTCTCCACATACCTTTTAGTCGATGAAGATCCACTAGTTCCTTGAGTAGTCCTTCGTATTGTATGATGATCGCCATGGAGTTCTTGAGCTCAACTACACTTTCTATCCTAGTCTGAGACTTAGCTATAGTAGACTAGAAATCAAGACTTATAGTTTTGATCACCAACATTGACAAACATGCTTGAGATAGCAACGCATGCGAGTTCGACCGAGCAATGCTCTAACAATCTTCCCCTTTGTCAATTTTAGTGACAAAACTATCAATACATATGGAATACAAAAATAAATGAATTAACTTCTGTAGCTCCTTCCACATGCCTAATCTTCAACATTACTCTTAATCTTCTTCACTTCCAAGTACTCCAATGATCGCAAAGGTTGTAAGTTCAGCATCATCGTTGTTGAAAATACGTAGCTATAACAACGAGAAAACAAGAGTTCTCAATCATTGTTATACAGTGTCATAGTATCATTATATAGTATCAAAGTTCAATTGCATCACAACTTCGACAACAATACTATGGTGATATGTATCACTCCCCCTTAGTCAATACTCCATCTCACATGGAAACCACTCCCCCTTACATAATGATCCGAAAACCATATGTATTTGTAGTGTGAACTACATATTAATTCTCCCCCTTTTTGTCAATAAAATTGGCAAAGGTTTGAAAACGGGATGCTAATGAAATTTCCGAAATAGACATTTCATGACCAAAAGAAAGCACATATCATCTTATTTAGATGCAATCATATAGCCAAAGCTAAATGCATTCATCAAGGAGTTTATAAAGATACAAGATAACCCCTATAATATTCCAGAGCCGCACTCCCCACAAATATTTGGCAATTAAGCACAAGTTCAATTAAGAACTCTCCCCCATAATATATCATTCCCGAAAGAACAACAAGAGCGACCTTAATTTCAAAAGAAAAGAAGGATTTCTTTGGACATATCACATACAAGTAGGAATTTGCATCCAAAATACTCAATTAAATTAACCATAAGAGAACCCATGATTAATTTAACCGGAAATGCTCAACATAAGTAAACTTATGGAGACTCAAAAAATCAATTAGATTAATCACAAGAGAACCCATAATCAATCTAACCGGAATACACAACCAAATTAATCACAAAAAGTAATCAATTTAATTGGTCATGCTCGACATAAGAGATTTTACGGAGCAACAACTAAATAACCAAACTAGGATAATTAATTTAGTTGTACATGCTCGACACAAAGTATCTCACGGAGCAACAACTAAGTCAAAAATTAACTCAGTCGATAGAGCTCAACATAAGACACCTTATGGAACAACACAAGTATGTACACAAAAATTGTGGATCGGAGATCAACCTTATATCATGGAATAAACAAGGATTCATTCTATTTTCCATCACCATTTGCACAATGACATACAATAGACATAATCCTTGTAAACAAAAGGTTTTAACCTATCTTCCATCAAAAAGTGACATAATAGGCTTAACTTTTGTATTTGTCAAAAGTTCATTCCTTGTTTTATCAACACATGCATATCGACATATAAAGGACTTAACTTTCGACAACATATGGGACAATCATAGTTCACGGACGCAAAAACACATATCCCATAACAAATTGCAATGTATAAAACCATATAAAGATTAATACTGCAAAAATCATCTTCCAAACAATTTTAGAATTTAAACCAATAAATCTAAAAACATGAAGATGAAAACGTTGGACATAGCTATGTGTAATCACAATAATGGCTATTCGAAACTCTAATTATTCTTCTTAAATAAAACCAAAAATAGAAGATTTACTAGACATTAAGACCTTTGAAGAATTCTTTATCGTCCCCGAACTCCTTGTCGTTAACAGCCGTTGGGACATAAGGTTCATGAAGATAGGAGTTAATATTAATAAACCTTCTTGACTGATGTCGAACCAGGGCCTTCTGAATCTCATGAGTCTTAAACACAAAAGCCTTTATTTGATGAATCTAATTTTCCATCTCCTTCAACACTTCAAGAACATCAGAAAACTTCTGGGAATTTGAAGGAACAGCTCTAGGATTCCTCACAGTCCTTCTTTTTCTTTTCAATGTCGGAGCTAATGGAGATTTCTCTTTTTCCTTCATGATTGGTGGCTTGACAATCATATTAACATCCATTCCATCAGAAGACATGGTACTTGGAGCATCCATAGGCGTATGGGTTTGTGAGAAGAAATCACAATCTCAACAAGTGGTCTTGAGATAAAAAGAAGTTCAAAGAAGGAAAAACCAAGGTAGGGTTAACCTTTAACAGGTTCGTGCACGCATAATTCTGAACCCTAACGAGAGTAGAATTGTCGAGAATAACCCTATTTTATTGATAGACAGGGATTTCCCTTTAAAAAAAAAAACTAAGAAAAGAAGAGAACAACCTTTTCCTAAAGCCTGAGAACTACATAATCTTGTCTCTTTTGATCAGGCACATGAGACAATATGTTCAAAACAACTCAATCAACTTGTGTTGCGGTGAACGACAATTTGTCCACCATTTTCCCCTTTAGAGGAATCCACAGACCTCTGTCTATCAAAACGACTTGACCATACTTTCTTCTCTAATGGTCTTGGTCTATCCTTGGAAGCTATCTTCTTAGACGAAGATAAAATCCTACATACCTCAGCGGTCTTCTGAACAAATTGATATGCTCTTCGTTGAAGTTTGTTGACATGTCTTAATTAGTATTTGTAATTGTAACACTTTAAAAGTTCATGACCCTTTAGAGAAAGTCAGGCTTCTAAAATATGCAAGCAGCTAGACACATGGTGGAACCTGAAACATTACATATAGAGTTTCCAAAGAATGGGTCAATTTTTTCTTCCAGATTAGCTGGGTTTCCTTATGAAAGAATATCAAGATTGATGTATGTATTGCCACAATTATCAAAATCAATATTTTCACCAAGAAGTGCAACACTTGATTTCTCGTCTTCAATAGAATCATAGCTGTCAGAAATTTCATCAAAAGTTGTAACAAGACCTTTGTTCCCAGTGTATTTTCTACGATTTGCGCACTCGTTTGCAAAATGACCAAATCCTTTACACTTAAAGCACTGAGGCATATCCTCATCATCAGTTTTATCAATATCCCTATTTTTAGGAGGAACACGATTATGAGGTTTGACTGATGATTTAGGCTTATCTCTGGAGAACCGTTTACTTCTTTTCAACAAAAGATCCCTAAACTGTCTTGTGATCATCGAGACCGATTTGTAAAGATCTTCATCTGATGAATCAGTCTCAGAGTGATCGTCTTCAGAGATATACACTTTTTTACTTTTATCAAATAATTTAGTGTCCTTTAGTGCCTTGAACGCAACATCCTTAGATTTGGATGAATGCTCATGATCAAAGATCTTAATCTTCCCAACCAGCGTATTTCTGGAGAGATTATCTAGGTTATTTCTCTCAACGA
Organism: Papaver armeniacum; assembly: GCA_023531295.1. Classification (NCBI taxonomy): domain Eukaryota; kingdom Viridiplantae; phylum Streptophyta; class Magnoliopsida; order Ranunculales; family Papaveraceae; genus Papaver; species Papaver armeniacum. The sequence continues at coordinate 144,213 of JAJJWW010008259.1, read as the reverse complement.
TGGCATGCTTCTTAGAGTCGTATCTAGATGGCAGCGATCTGAGAATTTTCATCACAATGTCCTTTTCAGGAATAATCTTACCCAATGCAAAAAATGCATTAACAATTTCAGACACTTTGTGATTAAACTCATCAAATGTTTTGTCACCTTCCATATGAAGGTTTTCCCAATCGGAATTAAGGTTTTGAAGCTTAGCTTCCTTTTCACTGGTATTTCCTTCAAATACGGTTTCTAAGATATCCCAAGCTTTTTTAGACTTAGTGCAATTTGACACATGGTGCTGAAGATTTGGGGTAATGGCATGTATGATGGCATTCAAACCGTCGAAATTTTACTTTGCAGCAAGTATCTCGGCAGGACTGTATTCACCAATATTCTTGGGAACGTTTACATTTCCAACCGCCACAACGGGAGCATCGTAGCCATTAACAACATATACCCATGATTGAAAATCACGTGCTTGAAGAAAAGCTCGCATAGAAATTTTCCACCATAAGTAATTAGAGTCATCGAAGACTGGTGGTACGTTGATAGAGATAGCACCTCTGCCCATAGAGTCAAATCGCTACAAACACAAACTTATAAGGTATTAAACGTGTTTGCCTCCTCTGATACTAATTGAAAAAGCGGGGGTACAACAACCACATCCAATATTTTGCTTAGCAATCTGTATGGACAAACTCCAACATACTTTTAAGAGAATCAATAAGACTTAATCTATAAAAAGTATATCAAAGAGTTTCATCTCTCTTTCTTGAATCAATTTATTCTCAAGCAAATAGAAATCTGCGAGTCTAATTGAATACAAGAGAAATCACTTGAACGGTACCAAAGACCAATGTTCAAGGATCAATCAATTTCAATCAATAACTAAAGGTCGGATTTCCAATTGATTGATTCAAACGCATAACCTGTGATATTTCAATTATATGACAAAATATAATGCAAAATAGAAATAACACAGACACCAGAATTTTGTTAAAGAGGAAACCGCAAATGCAGAAAAACCCCGGGACCTAGTCCAGATTGAAAACCACACGGTATTAAGCCGCTACAGACACTAGCCTACCACAAACTAGCTTCGGTCTGGACTATAGTTGAACCCCAGTCAATCTCACACTGATTCAAGGTACAGTTGCGCTCCTTATGTCTCTGATCCCAGCAGGATACTACGCACTTGATTCCCTTAGCTGATCTCACCCACATCTAAGAGTTGCTACGAACAAAAGTCGAAGACTTTAATAAACAAATATGTATCACACAGAAAAGTCTACAGAATAGATAAATCTGTCTCCCACGGATAAACCTACAAGTTTTTTTTCATCTTTTGATAAATCAAGGTGAACATGAACTAATTGATAACCCGGACTTATATTCCCGAAGAACAGTCTAATATTATCAATCACCTCACAATAATCCTAATCGACCCTTGTGAAAAAAGATATTGTGGAATCACAAACGATGAGACGAAGATGTTTGTGATTACTTTTTTATCTTGCCTATCGGAGATAAAGATCTCAAGCCAATCGTTACGATTGTACTCAAAACGATAGAATCAGCAAGATCAGATCACACAACTACGAAAAAGTAGTATCGGTCTGGCTTCACAATCCCAATGAAGTCTTTAAGTCGTTAACCAAGAAGAAAATCTATGGTTAAAGGAGAATCGACTCTAGCTAATACAACTAGTATCACAAGGAAGGTGTGGGGATTAGGTTTCCTAGTTGCTAGAGTTCTCCCTTATATAGTCTTTCAAATCAGGATTTGCAATCAATGTTAGCTTGGTAACAAAGCATTCAATATTCACCGTTAGATGAAAACCTGATTAGATTCAAGCTAATATCTTTCAACCGTTGGATCGAAAACTTAGCTTGTTGCACACAAATGAAATGTACTATTTTGGGTTTATGTACCGTACCCAAACATGAACATTTTTTGGATCAACAATAGTTAACCAAATGGTTAGCCATATGAGCACTTTCATATCAACCATATTCTTCTTCACCATAACTAGTTCAGATGACTCAAATGAACTAGTTAGAGAGTTGTTCAATTGCAAGGAAATATTATGTAACTACACAAGACACAATCGAAGTAAAAATAATTTGATTCACTCGAATCGGTTCATGAACTATATAGCCACGGTTTGCATTTTGCATTCCTTAGTTTTTATAAATGAGTTCACAAACAATCGTTTTTAGATATAACCAACTCAAGTTCGCAAACTTAGTTCGCGGACTTAAGTTCCCGGAAGGAGTTCTCAAACTCCAGCATAATTTCTCGGGAAGAGAACTTCTGCCAGTTCGTGGACCGGGTTCGCGGATTGAGTTCGCGGACTTAGCTCACAACTCTGATTCCGGTTCTCTTGATCAACAAAGTTCGCAAACTTCGGTTCAAGGAAAAAGGACTTATACATATATGTGTTTCCACACAATGCTTATACCCAACATTGGTTATTATATCTAAACTCTCATTTCAATCATTGAAATATTCTTAGCGGACATTCCGTCAAAGTAAGCAATTTTTAAGGTGATTTAAACGTGTCATGGCTTTCGTCACTAGGTAAAGATGAACTTGGCCAAAGCAAAAGATTACCTACACATATTTCGAGAAATAGATAGGCGAGATAAACTCGGCTCGAAATAACAAATGTGTATAATCAAAGTCTATATAGCAAAACGACTTTTGTCTCAAAATAGGAGATAGAGTAGATAGACTTTTGAGTGATAGATAAGTTCAAGTCTCCACATATCTTTTAGTCGATGAAGATCCACCAGTTCCTTGAGTAGTCCTTCGTCTTGTATGATGATCGTCATGGAGTTCTTGAGCTCAAATACACTTTCTATCCTAGTCCGAGACTTAGCTATAGTAGACTAGAAATCAAGACTTATAGTTTTGATCACTAACATTGACAAACATGCTTGAGATAGCAGCGCATGCGAGTTCGACCGAGCAATGCTCTAACATAACAACCACACCCAATATTTCGTTCGGCAATATGTATGGACTAACTCCAATATAATTCCAAAAGAATTAACTAGACAGTCAGACTCAATCCAGGAAATATATCCAAGAGTTATATCTCTGTTTCTCAATGTAATCATCAAATAAAACAGATATGAATCTGTGAGCCTTATTATTATGAGAAACAACATGAATTGTACCAAAGACCAATGTTCAAATGTCAATAAATTTCAATCAACAACCAAAGGTCGGATTTACCAATTGATTGAACTACGTACAACCTGTGATATTTCAATTATATAAACAAATATAATGCAGAAAAGAAATAACACACATACCAGAAGTTTTGCTAACGAGGAAACCGAAAATACAGAAAAACCCAGGGACCTAGTCCAGATTTGAACACCACACTATATTAAGCCGCTACAGACACTAGCCCACGCACACGTTAACTTCGGACTGGAATGTAGACCAAGTCTCACACCGATTAAGGTACGGTCGCGTTCCTTACGTCTCTGAATCCCAGTAGGACTCTACGCACTTGATTTCCTTAGCTGATCTCACCCACAACCAAGAGTTGCTACGACCCAAAGTTGAAGACTTTATAAACAAATCTGTCTCCCACATCAAAGTCTATTCTGATAGATAAATCATTCTCCCACAGAAATACCTATGAAGTTTTGTTTCGTATTTTGATAAATCAAGGTGAACAGGAACCAAATGACAATCTGGTCTTATATTCTCGAAGAACAGCCTAGAAATATCAATCACCTCATAATAACTTAACTATATGGTAGTAGAATAAGTTACTGTGGAATCATAAAGAATGAGACAAAGAGCTTTGTGATTACTTTTTATATCTTACCTATCAGAGATAAATCTGAAGCTAATATTAGAGAAGATAGTACTCAATACGACAGAATAAGTAATATCAGAACACACAACTACAAAGAAAATAGTTAGGTATGGTTTCGGAATCCCAATGGAGTCTTCAAGTCATAACTAGTATCACACATGAGGTGTGGATATTAGGTTTTCCAGTTTCTAGAGTTGTCCCTTATATATATAGTCTTCAAATCAGGGTTTGATAGCTTTAAAACAAAGCAATCAATATTCACCGTAGATGAAAACTTGATTTAAGATTCAAGCTGAATTTGCTTAAAACCAAAGCAATATCTCTCCACTGTTAGATGGTGTTAGCTTGTTACACACAAATAAAATATATCTTCATTTAGATATGGGTAACCGTACCTAAACGTGTATATGGAGTTGGCTCAACAATAATTTACCTAAGTTAGCCATATGAACACTTTTGTATTAACCACATTCATCTAACACTTCTAGATCAAAATCAGATGAATCTAATTGTGTTACTCATAGAGTTGTTCAATTGTTTATATTCTCATAGAAGTATACAAGACACAACTGAAACAAAATCAGATTTGATTCAAGAGAATAAATTCATAAACATTTACCCACGGTTTACAAAGATTGCATTCCCTAATTTATAAATGTATTTGTTCATGAGTATGGAATCATATTTGACCGGTATTTAGAAATTTAACCAACTTATTTTGTAAAGGGGTACGCATGCAAACTTAAGTTCCGGACTTTGGTCTTTTTCGATAGTTCGCAAACCGGTATGCATACTGTCGTTCCGGACCTAAATCAGGTCAAACCGTTCGCATACTGGTATGCAAAATTGGTTCCCGGAATTTAACAATTAAAACTGTTCGCATACTGGTATGCAAACTTAGTTCCTGGACCTGAATCATACTACGACCGTTTGCATACCGATATGCATACTGTGCTATATCCATACAATGGTTAATTGTTCTAAACTCCAATTTCAATCATTGAAACATCCTTAGAAGACGACAATAGCTGTCTCACACAAACTATTAGCTTATAAGTAATTTTCAAGTGATCGAATGATCAATACGAAACATTCAGCGTCTACATCAAATGACTTTCTCACACAAATCATGTAAGATGTTTCAAGGAAATTTTCACATGATCATATTTTGACTCATTATTTAGTTTCCAAAAAATTAATTTGTTTTCTAACTAAACTCGTCAAGAATAATGATGAATGTAGCTAAAGCAAAAAGCTTCCAACACATATTTCGACAAAGATATAAGCGAGTTAAACTCAGCTCGAAATATCAAATGTGTATAATGTAAAAGTCTATATAGTTATACGACTTAACCTCAATAGGTGATAAAATAGAATAGACTTCTGAGTGATAGATAAGTTTAGTCTCCACATACCCTTTGTTGATGAAGTTCCTCCAAACTCTCCTCAGTAGATATTCGTCTTCAATCGATGAACGTTGTGAAGTCTAAATATCAACTACACATTCTATCCTAATTCGAGGCATTGCTATAAGTAGACTAGAAATCAAGACTTATAGTTTTGAAACCTAAACTTGACGAATAAGCTTGAGATAGCAACGCTTGCGAGTTCGACCAAGCAGTGCTCAAACACTAGTGATTATCCATAAGGGTATAATTGTAAAAAAATACTCAAACATACTCCCATTTCCTCCTTGCCTTTAGAATTGTACAAACTACACCTAGCTCATCTAATTTTAGACGGAGGGAATATCAGTTAGTATGAGCAGGTTTTCCGGCATCTATTTCCAAGTGGCGGCATTGTAGTCATTGTATGGTTATTTATTTTTATTTTCCGTTGTTATCCATGTTTGGGTATTTTAAAAATATCAAGTTGTTATTGATTAATTTTTACCGAATATTTCAGGGTTGATAATTCTTCCGTTCGTGATTGCGAATCTTTTCTTAAATATTGATTACTTAACTTCTGGATTATTTTAATGTTCAACTAATAAATGGCTTAATTTTCATCGGAGATTTAGCTAAAATACTTTCTTCGATTGATCTAAAAAAGAAAAATCCATCCCTCTGTACCACATATATATATATATATATATAGGTGGAAAATGTAAAATTTCTTATGGCGGGTTTGTTTGCAGAACTCACAATTCGCAGGAATTTATAATCTCATAGGATTATAAATTTAGGGATTCATGGAAATCCCTCGAGTGTTTGGTAACTAAGTTAAAATTCTTAGGATTCATATAGTTATTTTATTTTAAAGTCTATGTATTGTTTCGTATTACCCTAACAATCTTAAAACTATATATATATATGAGATTTACATTTTAAAAAAGTGAGTCCATAAATCCCTTAACAAGTTACCAGCAAATCTTAGGGTGGAGGTGTCAGACTCCATATGGAGAATTTGGTGGAAAAGTGATTCACGTAGGAAACGTGATTCCAAAGATCGGACAACCAAACGTACCGAGGGAAACATGATTCCACCAAATTCCCTAGACCCATGAATCACATTTAAAATTGTATATCCAAACCCACCCATTAGATTAAGAGACCTTTTTGGTTTTATAAATATCCATTTCTTTTCATGTTTTGCCCTTATCCTGTTTCAAATTCTTTATATAAAAACAGAGTTTTTTCGAGCGACGTGGTTAATTGGAACATCTGGTTGATTCTAGCCCCACCATTCTAAATTTCAACCAATAGTATTTCAAGAGAATCTTTTGGACCCACGAAATATCATTTGGCCAATCACATTCTAGAAAATAATTACCTAAAATTACTAAATCTTATATAATCTTATAAATTTATGAAACAAAAAAATATAACTTTATGTAATTATTTTATTCATAAAATTAATTTTAGAAGTAAAAAATATATATATTTGGGAAAGATCACATCAAGATATGCAGTATTCATCATGATTTCATCATAAAATTAAAAAAAAAACTCATCTAATTACAAATCCAAACTATCGATAATTAAAACCCTTAATTTGAAATTACAATTAAACTTCCAAATGAGATTAAATTATTGAATTATTGGTCAAAATTTAAAAGCAAATTTGTGGATGGGCACAAATCAAACTTCTACTAATTAAATTACTTCGGATCAAATTTGAATCTATGATAAAAATTGAAAATCAAAATTATAGTTATGGATACTTACCGATCAAAGTATGCTTCTTCTTCCACAACAATAAATAACTAATCCTATCAAATGGTCGAAACAAAATTATCGATTAAAATTTTGATGAAAAATACATTATATTAAGCATAATTTTGAGAACGATATTGAGCAAAACAATATTAATAGAAAACTAGTTTGTCACTGTGCTACGCACGGGTCTATTTTTTGCATATGAAATATCTGATCATGTTTTGGAAATAATTTCACTACAAATAACATTCTTGTCAATAAGATTGTGATTCCTAAAGATTAACACAATAGAAAAAAGAATTTAAATGGTAAGGTACCCCTAGCATCTTCGACTACAACACTACGACACTTATAATGTTTATAAATTCTTAAGGACTAAAAGATATGTTGCTCAAATTCTTCTCTAAATTTTGGTATTCTTCAATTTTATTTAAGCCTAAGTTTTTTGTTTTTCCATATATATATATATTTGTCCGTTTTGTTTTTCAATTTTGTATATATTGTGTGCCTTTCCTTCACCAGCAGAAGCGTCATCAAAATTGCAATACATCTAATCCCCTTTAAATATCTCGTCGAGCTACTTAATTTTTTATAGATTCCTCTATCTTGATTATTAGAGCAGGGACAGGCCTAGCAAGGGGTTAACCCGGGCTATAGCCGGTCCCTTTATTTGTAGGAATTTATTTTAATAGATTTTTATTGTTACCTCAGTAGATAAATAGGTAACATCCAATCAATACGAAAAGTTAGCCTAGTAGCAAGTAACAACAGATATGTTTCTACTTTCTATCATCTTCGAGCTATCAAAGCATGGCATACACTTGAACTTATAGGCAGGTTTTTAGACTGATTTGATTTGGTTGGTTCTTTAACCCTTTGTATTTAAAAGAATTAAAAGGATTTTCCAACCAATACGGTTATTAAATCGATCAACATCTTAACCATATTTTTTTACTACTTAAAAAATTGGCAACCTTCAGCTGCCATAACGTGTATGTAGAAATAGCTCTATTCTATGATAAGTTCTGAGTCTGTCCCTGGTCTAAAATAGATGTCTTAAGTCGGATATTTTTCGGTGACTGAAGGACCTTATTTTGGGTTTTTTTTCTCCACATAAACCTAAAAAAGGTTTACATGAAAATTGATTAAATTAAATATAACATAAATTAGAATTAGATAAAGGTAAAGGTAAAGGTAAATCCAGAATTGCACATATATGGCGCGTACGTGAATTCCCATGGATTACAGTATCATGTGTAATTTAAACCCGTGTTAATGTCCGTTTTAAAAAAAAATGTTGATGTCATATGTACTCGTGAATTCCTATAGAAACAAAACTTGAAAGGGATTATTGGATTTCACACTTAATTTCTAAACACGGACATATACCAATCAGAGCTTTATTATAATGTGCATTTTTGGTAAGAACCCATTTGGATGAGCTTTACAATGCAATAACACGTCAAGGGTGCAGATTTCGAGATTAGAATGGTTACACCAAGCTCGACACTATTATGACCTTAATCAAATATCTGCATAAGTTCCTAGGGTGGTAGAGACAACGGAGAAATCATTGTAACCTTTGTTCTTTAAAGCCCATAACTTGGAACAATTTTCGCAAGTAGTACTAAGGGAAAAAAAAAAGCATAACCATGTTAACCCTGTCGAAATATAATGACTAATGACAAAATAAATAGTTAAGTCAAGAGCTGTATTTATTTAAGTCAAGAGCTGTAAAAGCGACCCTGCAAAAAAGAAATCGAAAACAAAAAATTACAAATAACCGGTAAACCCTACAGAAACAAAAGAAAAGTCAGAAACAAATACAAAAACTTTAGGTGTATCATTGAAACAAACAAAAAAAATGAGAAACAGACAAAAAAATGAATTATGGATTCTGCTCACACATTTTATATAAAAGCTGCAAAAGAAACTCTCAAAACGTTATTTTTGACTTACCCAAGCTGATTTCTAAAGAGAAAAGCAACAATTTCATCGGCTACACTACTTTACTACATACAGAATACAATGCTTACCCATAAAAAAATATACAAATCATGAAATATATCTCAAATCAGTACTTATGATCATCGAGTATTTTGATTTAGTGTCAATATAGTGAGAAGAGGTACACCAACATCTCTGCTGTGATCGATTACATAAATAAACAATAACCGGCAAAAAATAAATCGAAAACAAAAAATTACAAATAACCGGTAAACCCTACAGAAACAAAAGAAAAGTCAGAAACAAATACAAAAACTTTAGGTGTATCATTGAAACAGACAAAAAAATGAATTATGGATTCTGCTCACACATTTTATATAGAAAGCTGCAAAAGAAACTCTCAAAACGTTATTTTTGACTTACCCAAGCTGATTTCTAAAGAGAAAAGCAACAATTTCATCGGCTACACTACTTTACTACATACAAAATACAATACTTACCCATAAAAAAATATACAAATCATGAAATATACCTCAAATCAGTACTTATGATCATCGAGTATTTTGATTTAGTGTCAATATAGTGAGAAGAGGTACACCAACATCTCTGCTGTGATCGATTACATAAATAAACAATAATAAGAGTTGTAAAATTCGTCTTGATGCATCGATAAGACATGCAGATTAGAAAACAATCCGCATCTTGATGCATCTACAAGACCTGAGGATCAAAAAACAAACATGGTGTTTTATACTGAAACAATATTTGCAAGAGTAATTAATAGTTTATACCTTAATATTGTTTGACATATCACCGGTTGCAAAAAAATTTTATCACAGGATCATGATCGAGGTACCTGCAAACCAAAAAGCCAAATTAGATTAGAAAAAAAAATCCACGAAGAGTAGCATCGTGGATAACAGGGTTGGCTTTTGCATCAAATGCTTTATATATAGGGACACCGTATCCAGATATTCCCAAAAATAAAGTCAGATAGAATATGTTTCGATATCTAATAATATCGAAGTTTTTATATGTTTGGACATACATTTTATTTGTTGCAAGATTTTCGTCCAAAAAAAAAGAAAGAAATTGTGTGTCTTTCTCACGCGAAGTTTTCTATATAAAATTAACAGTATCACGGAGAATAAAAAAAATAAATTTTATTTATAACTTTACATTTTTGGTTAACCCATTTATTTTTCGGTTTATTTTTGTCAAGAAATAATATATCGCATATCAAAAGATCACTAACTTAGAAATCGGCCATAACTCATTTATTTATTTTCCATTTTAGACTATTTTATTTATAATTATTGTATGAACAAAATTTAAGACAATAATATGATATTTTTTTTATTGCCTAATAGTTACAAAATTTCTTAATTTTGGATAAAAAATATATTAGTACATGATTCTCTTATCACCGTTTTTAGTTGCTGCAGATATTTTTGTATAGTATCACATATTAAAACATCACTAACTTAGAAACCGGCCATAATTAATTTATTTATTTCCCATTCAGACATATTTTATTTTTAAGTATTGTATGAACAAAATTTAAGAAAAATAATACGATTTTTTTTATTGCTTGAATTATTGCATGCTTGTTTTTGTTGTGGTTCGATTTAGATTTCAATTCTTGCTTTAACAGTTATGTATTATTTTACTGTTGGATAGGATAACTAAAAAAATCACTCGCAAGAAAGCTACAATGACGGATTCAAAGGTTAGTACCTGCGACCATCTTGATTAATTTTTTTTTTCCCAATTCTCAATAGTAGTCTTCTTCATTGAATGCAGATTTAATCAAGAGATTATTTTCTATTTTTAATTGATTAAATAGAGTTGTAATTAGGAAAACAATAAATGTGAGAATTGTAAGCGGACATTGGACACTGGACATTTTTCTTCATTTTTTTTTAATTCATTAGTTATGCAATTGATTATTTGATTGATGCATGATTGATTATTGTTCTTACTTCAAAATGTGATTGTTTCTTGATTTAATTTTTTTTTGGCAACATTTAATTTTTCGAGATAATAACTTTAGGCAATAAAAAATATTTTTCCATTAAAAAATATCTCGCGGGACCAGAATATTTCTCCATTAGGCCACGTCAAACAAATTTCCTTTTAATTTTTTTTGGTGGGGCCAGAATCAACCAGAAGCTCCGATTAACCACAACGCTCGAAAAAACTCTGTTTTTATATAAAGAATTGCAGTAGACAATCATCATAACGAATTTCAATATTGTTTTTTTTTGAAATAAATAAAATTTATTACTTACTTATTTCACAAAAAGTAAAAAATCTTAGACATCTTCCACAAGATTCTACCAAATTTTTTATATACCAAAAGTGAGGCTTTGGAAACTCTAAAATTGGAGAGTTTTTCATATATTTTTAGTAAAAAAAAAAACTCACTTTTATAATTCTATTCTAAGACATTTCAGGATATCCATAATATTTTATTGGACAAAAATAGTGCAACAAATAAGTTTGGCATTCTAAATATAGAATGATTAAGCTAAATATACAAAAATACTGCAACAAATACTGCAAGAAATAATATATTTCCATTTTTATGGGAATTTCGGGTTTGGGTGACTCTCTATATAAAGCCTTCGAGCAAGGGATTTTTTCTTTACGTTTTTTTTTTCCTTTTTTTATGGGAATTTCGGGTTTGGGTGACTCTCTATATAAAGCCTTCGAGCAAGGGATTTTTTCTTTACGTTTTTTTTTTGCTTTTTCTTTTCTTGCGATTTAATATTTTTTGTCTGATCTACTTGGTGTTTTTTGTTATGCAGTACCGTGCAACCAATCGGCTCTAGGTGAAACAGGATAATATTAGTCCTTTTGAAGCTTGATGGTATCGATTTTGAACACACAAATACACTTCTTCTTTTTGTCTTAAATGTGATACGATATGATGCCTATACAAGATGAGGTGAAAGAAATAATTTTGTTTTATTAGTGCATACCTCTCACTTCTCGGCACAGGTTTTCATAACGAGGTAGTATTTTCATTTTCTGTTGTTTTTATTTTTTTTTCTATTAATTTTTTTTTATAATATGGGATTTGATTTGGTTATAAGTTTGTGTAATACGCAGAGATTTGATATGAAAAATTGATATACAATGCAGACCGAGACGGGTTTTGAGGAAAGAGGTAGTATTTTAACTTTCGGTTTTTTTTTTTTTTTTTTTCAATTCAATCTTTTGATAAAATACAATCTTGAGATTCAAGGGTATTTGATTTATAATGTAGGGTTTTACTTTTTGTTGATTTACGCCAGATTTGTGATTTTAAAAATAAAAGTTAAGATTGTCGGTGCCTATTTTACTCTCTGTGGGTGATGGATTCTTACTTATTTTTGATTTTCAGTAGAACCCTGTGTTTAAATATTGAGGTTTGAGCGGATTTACAACAGCTAAAGAGAAAACTCTAACTAAATTGAGCATTTGTGTTAACATTATTTATTTATAGGACTCATAAGTTGGGATGGATTTTTCTTCTTTGTTAGATCTTGATGAATGAATAATTTTCTCAATCAAGACACCCTAAATTGTCCCTCTCTGAAGTCCGGTGTTACAAAATATATTGATCTCGCTGGAAGCTTGCTTTTCCAAATGAAATAAATTAATTATATCATCCAATGATATTTGCTATTTACATTTTTGTGGCTTAGTTCTTATAAAGAACCTTATAATGAACTATATAAAATTTATTAATTTTATTTTTTTACAATTGATCCTTTATGTCAGGTGTCACGGGTTCGGCTTCACCAAGTGAGTGAACTTTTCTGCTGAGAAGTTCTCGGTGGCTTCACTTAATCCTAATCAAAATGTCTCTTTGTGTATCCATGAGAAACTTAAGTGATGACAACGACAACTGTGCGTATAGATGGGGTATTAAGGAAGTAGGTGCCACACATATTATTATCTGATTTCATTTGTCATCGTTAATCCTATAAATTACAGTTTAAATGATATCAAATATATCCATCCAGTTGGAGGAAACCATTCTGCTGACATAAATGAATGTACGTTTGTGCATCTATTAGACAAGGTTAAGGGAATGACATAAATTTAATTTTATATTGTCCTATATAAAACTCAGTATCATTCGGTTGAATGTACGTTTGTGCATCTATTAGACAAGGTTAAGGGAATGACATAAATTTAATTTTATATTGTCCTATATAAAACTCAGTATCATTCGGTTGATATAATTGGAGATTATTTATTTCAAAATTTGAGAAAGCAGTATTTAAGGATGCTTTTAAGGGCATGAGTCATGGCTCATGGTAATGAGGATGATTATATTGCACCGGAGACGCTTCATACGGTATTTGAGATTACTATAATGCATTATGTTTTTTTCCTCACAATATGTATATATCTCTTTTTATTGGTCTGGTCCTAAGACACGGTGACAGGGGACTCCTCCCACTACTTAAAAGAGAGACCAAAAATTACATTTAACTATGGCAGACTTAGCGTATAAAGGTTCATAACAGCTTCTATGCCAGCAAGTGAATGCAGAGTTGGCAAATTAAGGAAGCAACGAAATAGACTTTAAGATCCCAGCGAAGCCAATATACAACTACAAGGTTATGGACAAGGTTATGACAGTTAATAATGTAAAGAAGTGAAGTAACCGTCCAACATTGACAATTCATCAACTCCCTTATCTACCAACAAGAATTCAGATGTCTTTGTATTAAAATGCTCTAACACTGACTGGTGCCAGCCCTTTTGAATGAATCTCTTAGGCATTAAAGTTAGCATAAGATGTATTTGGACAATTACAGGGATGCATGTAATTCATTGTTAACAAAGTTTACCTAATTCGGTAATAAGTGTTACTTATTATAATCCATTTTAATCCACTTAAGAATCTTAATTCGAACCGGATTACAACTTCTGCTTATAAATGATGAATTATAATCCATTTTTTTTGCGTTGCCGATGAATTATAAACCATGATGCAATGTGTGTATATGGCTAGAGAGAAATGCTATGACCAAATTTAAAAATATCTCTTACGTGGTATAAACTTAATTTATATGTTGCCTCTTAAACTCAATTTTAATCAACCCACTCCGAGTATTCAGATCATACTGTATCATTTCAGAGATCTTTTATGGGATCAACATTTCATGTGACAAATGTTTCCAAGTGATTCATGTAATCCGTTCTCTGGGATTCCTAGGTTGCCAAGCTGGTACCCTTCGAAGAGTTGAGTGGTGATGTTTACAACAAAATCTGCGCTCCAACGAAATGTTATTAGATGAGATCATAACATAACCTCCATGTGAACACCTGACACAAGGCATGTGATGCGAGTATCCATCTAATCTACTGCTACCTGCAAAATCTACATATATAACGAGAAATTGGTAAACGAGAGATCGGGAAAAATTAAAGATTATGAGAAAATTGGTTATATTGTTCGTTATGATGTTCCAAATGAAAATGCAAAAAAGTTCACGATCTCTTATTTTCGCACTGATAGGCGGATTATTTGGAACAAATCAGAAGCTTCTAATGCACAAATACTAAAAGCAACAAATTGAATCAGATAAAAATAAATATTAAAAAAATCTTCACCTACCGAGCCAAGAAAAAACAAAACAAAAAAACATTCAGTTCAGACTCACACAAAAGTGAGACTTACCATCTAATCTTGGGGGCTGGAGACGGGGGTCATGCTCCGAAACTGTGTCGAATTTTTTCCTTTGCATCTCCAAATAGAACTACTAATACATGCAATTTGGTATGTGGGCACTTGGAAACCAGAACTCAACTTCCACATTAATGCATTTTCAAGGATACTAAAAGACTAGAGCATCTCCTATGGTAATGTGGTGTAGATCCCTATAACTATTCTTTTAAAGATGTGAATCATAATTTCCTAAATTTAAGGAGGCGAGAAAAATTCTTCTTCAACCATAGAACTTCTCAACTTCTCAGCTTATTTATTTGTGCAGGTGTATAAAATTTATTTGTTGAGAATATTTGGGACCACTAATTATATAACTAAGTATGTGATCCTAACCTTTGATATTGATGACTAGGATGTCTACACATTGTCTAATATGACCTTTAGAATTAGAAGATCACTTGGTGCATCTCCAACAACTGGGGTTAAAAATCCTACGTAGAATTTTATTAAGACTTACTTAGGAGTATTTACACATATTGTAAATATAGACCCCACGACTAATAAATCATCTCCAATGGTATATAGGTTTGACCCTTAGAAACCCTTATGTGATGAGATCTTAACCGTTCAATTGTATATTATTTAATTACTAAAAACTAAAAAAAATATGACATGGAAGTCATTCCGAAGGTCAAGATAAGGCTTTCTTCAAAACCTTCAAAATTAGTATTTCATCCCTCCTGTTTTTTAGGACCTACTGATAGAGATGGATTGAGTTAAAATGAAGGTCCAAAATCCTATATGTCACTAAAATATAAATCTTCCGCCTTCTACTAGAGATGCTCTTAAAGGTGGAGACTTTATCCTCACATTCACTTGATTATTTGTCTAACACATCACAATGCACTCTCTAACATGGCACAACACATCACAATAAGCCTTGATTTCTGACACATCACAACACGGCAAACAACATTCTAAACAAATGATTTTGTGGTCTGAAATGGGATGGACTAACACGTTTTACACCTTTATATTATGGATTGGTTGGTAAATGGCTCCTACGGATATTTCCATTGGCTTCATTGTTTATATGTGTTCAAAGTGGTCTAATAACAAGTAAAATATGAAAAATGAGGAATTTAACCAGTAAAATATATCTTACTAGATTTCACTTACATTAATAAAATACCAACAAAATCATCCTGCATAAACAAAATAGAGGAATTTATAAAAAGGTAAGCGGTCAGACGATATTTATTTAACGATATAATCTAATACGATCTTGACGGCATTTCTATAGACGAAGTGAACGAGCACGATCATTCGACTGATCAAAAGAGGCAAAAGTGCATAAGAAATAAAAGCATGATGTGCAGAAGATCAGTTTTTGAAAAAAATTCGGAGCGATATAACTTTTAATCAATCTTTGAATTTTAAAAAAGTATTGTTGGCGCTTGGAAGATGTCGTGTTGGTTTTTTATCAGTTTACTAAAAAAAAATTCAGTTTCTAAGTCGTTGAACTTCTTGAATTTTCATTAGTTTAATTTATTTGTAATGAATTTGAATTTAAAACATGATCCAATATTTCTTTTACAAGAAACAAACCCATGCATCGCACGGGTGAAAAATTAGTACTAGAAACATTATATCAATTGTGGTGATACCAATGTATATTAAATAAGGGTAATACGTGGAAAATTCATCTTGAAATTAAAGATCCGTGTATCTATGGGACAACTAAAATCTAAAACTCTACATATATATGTGGTATAGAGGGAGTAGTAAAGAAAATCTTACATTTACTTTGACATTTGAGCCGCCACCAATATTAATTTCCAGATGCTTGTTTCGTGGTTTTAGGTTTCGCCGACAATTCTATCATGGAACAAAAGTTCCAACGTCGGATTTCGATATTGAATTGATCGGCCACTGCTATTTGTAAAACGATCAAACTTTGTTTCACTTAGCTTACGGATTCTCCCAAAAGTCGTGTTGGAACAATTGCTGAATTATGCCTGCACAACAAATAAAAATCAAACACGAAACAATTGTTATGGCTGAGTCGCGGACTAGGTCGCTTTCTTTAAGACGTTTCGCGGCTCTGCCCAAGATTGTGCAAGCAGTTCTTCAATGACGCGCCGTCCCCAGGATAAAACAGCCGAGATCAATCTCTTACACAATCACTCTTGCACGGTGAGAGGATGTGAAACTTCTACACTTTCATTCTTGCTCAGAATCACTCTAGAAAACAAATGATGCTCACACATTGTTTTCTTTCACAAAAAAACCCTTTTCTCTTGTTAAAACAAAAACATAAAATACATTCAACTCTTATTTAATTTTCCAACCAAAAATTGATTTATAGTAAAGGGTTTCAAAGAGTTTAATGAAAATTAATTATGCCATAACTCACACAATTAACACCCATAAAAATGAAACGGTCAAAATTTTAATGACTAAAACAATTTATTTTTTAATGAAAAACTTTATGAGTATTAAAACAATTTTAATGGGAAATTAATTTATGTTTTAAAACATATATTCTCAACAATCCCCCACTTATATTTTTAAAACATTGAGCAAGAACGTACAGAGTTGTGCATAAGCAAAGGTGTCTCGCGACTTGAACCTCTACGTAGTGTTAATAGGATCTCTTAAAATCTGACCATAGAGTGAACATAAGTCTTGAACTCTAGGAGATAAAAAGATTACTCAACACACACGACTATACTAGTGTAAAGTCTAAAGCCAAACATTACGGCCTGCGCTTGTATCCCATTTTAATGAATGATCTAGAGAACTGCCCATATTCTCATGAAAGCGCCACACTTTCACATTCATATAGGTGAGTCTATCAAGAGTACTCCTGAATGTACCCCACTCTAAATAGAGATATAAACATCATTAGGAGTTTAAAATTTTAAAATAAAAAATTAAACTCAACCTTTACTCGTTTCAGGATATCATGCCGTGGGATGAATTTTTCAAAAGCATGATTCTCGCATCTCCATATCACCTATGACTTCGTCTAGTCCCTTTGAACCTATTTCTAGGTTGGGTATCCATCATAGATGACTCAATCTCAATGAGCATCAACCTCATCCCTAAGATGTATTCACATCTTCTTATCAATCCTTTCGTCAAAGGACTAATGGAAACTCGTTTCAGACACTATATAATCCATATTCTCATAAAATCAACTCTTATAGTTGTCGTTACATTCTCGATTCATGCAATAGCCGCGGTACTATCACATTGGATTAATACGTCTGTTCCTCTATTTATTAGAGGATCGAATCGCTCCATCCCTTAAAGGATTCAACTGAAAGGATGTCCAATCAGCTTCGCAATATCCTTAAAGGATTGCGGTAACCATTTAGATAGTGTATTTCTAGGCGTAGGATGTGTTTGAAACACCTCATAACCTTCTCAATATTTTACCAATTTTCCATACTAGGATTGGTAAATCTGAATATAAAACCCCCACTATGGAAGCAATATATTACACCCCCACTACAAAAATACTTATATATATATATATATATATATATATAGTCAATCACGTAGCAAAGAAGCATACTGAGCTACCATACTCATGTCTAGTGCAATCACACACAATCTCAAAATCATTAGCACTAAACCAAATGAGTGAAAACTTATTTACAATCAGACTATATATATTTCTGTCTCTTTTAAAAATTCTATTTTCATTGAAATGAAAATTGATCCAAAGAAAGAAAAATTCGTTTCAAAAATATACACCATCTTCACTCAAGTATTTCATGTCAAATATCAAACTAAGCATGTTCTCAATTTCATTTTCATCCTATAAGTTAGAATAAAAATTCAACAAATCACTTATGCATACAAAACAAATAGTATTGTGCATTTCACTTTCATCAATTCTGAAATCATTCGAATGAATCAAGTAAACAAGTTATATTTTATAAATTGTTTTAAAGTTGTTTTCAGAATATATAGGATAACTTATCTAACTTATATGATTTCTTTTATTGTAGAAACTACACAGTTTTCCATGCTTGGTTTACATAGATTCTCATCCTTAACTTACACAAAAGTATATATTTCTACTTATGACTATAACAAATCATACATTGTAGAAACAACATCAACAAAACAAGCATGTAAGTTATTTAGCGACATGAATGTAAGAGTCAACAATTTTCTGTTTGCTTGTCTAAAAACAATAGGCTCATAAAAACTTTTTGCCAAAGATTTAATAGTTTAAAGAACAAAGTTACTTTCTATAAGAAGTTATCTTTCAAATTATAAGCAACAAAATATTCATGACTAAAATTTAGTCTCACTATATATGCTTTTCTAGGTTCATTCTTAGTGAATTACTTGTCACCTTCATTTTTCTAGTTCCTCTAATTTAAATCAAATGTGTTAAAGCATAGGATATGGAACCCCACTATTTTTTGACTCAAACAAGAATTTCAAAACAATATCCAAAGATCCCAAAAATTGTGAAAAACTAATAAACCAATGATCTAAACCCAAAACGTTTTGCACAATAAAGAGAAAAATTCAAATAATTTTCGTAAAGTCAATATCGCCTAATTCACGACTCAAATGATCATATTTAATACAAGCTACTAGAAGCATCAAGCTAGTATTTATAAAATTCTCAAATATTTTATTTCACTAAAAAACATTGCAAGTTGCGTAGATTTCAAAGTGTACATGCTTTTATGAGTTAGGTAAGATTACATACATGTTACTCAAAATTTCACCAAGTTTATAAGAAACTATAACATGCTCTCATTCGTTACTAACTCATTCATTTCTTAAAAAGCATGACAAAATCTCATATTTCAAATATTCAAAATTCAATTCATGTTATGAAAAAATTGTAATATTAAATTCAAACATTTTATCCATAACCTATCATTTGTATGCAATGATCAAATTCAACAAATTTGTGATCTCAATCTTGTTAATAACAAGATAGGCGGAAACTAGAATTCTTTCTCATTTCGGAAGTATGAACATCTTTAACAAGATTTTTCTACCCAAAGTAAACTTTGAGATCGTACCAATACCGAAAATCCTAGTGATGTGAGTATATCTCAACACCACTTTCTTTCAAACGATTTGGTTCAACTTTTGAACCATAACCTATCAAAACAAACATGGTGTAAAACACCAATATATACCAACCTCTCGCCGTATCGACAATTCACATTAACTTAGCTTGAAAAGCGTTGTTAATAACATTTGATATCCTTACAATGCCATGCAAGAATAGCAAATGAATTCATAATCAATATTATGTTCATTTCTTGGTGAGAGTTGATATTCATATTTGTTTTGACTTGGTTTCTAATTATTTCGGTTTTGGTTTCGTATCAAATTCTATCTCATAAATTTCAAACTTATATGATACACAATAATTCTCAACATCTTGTTCCCCTAAAATCTATTCTAAGATTGAACAATCAATTTGTTCAATTTAGAATGCCATTATTTGATCACTACAATAACTACAAATAGTTCATCAAACATACCTCAATTGCTTTTAAAGCTCAATTGGTTATAAACCATTGTCCATTCTTTGCGCACCAACAAAGAAATCAGCAACCCCAATACTTCTCACATAGATTAATCTCCCGCAATTTTTATTTCATTGGAAAATAAAAACTTGCTCAAGTAAGTGAATTTTCACCTGTCACAATCACGTACGTGTGAGCATTTGAAACCAAAATATAGGTAAGGTATACACTTACATAATTACTTGAAAATTAACTAATATAGTACTCCAAGTTTCTTTTAATTTTTAAACAAAGATTCAAAGTTATATAGTTATAATATCATATATTTATAACTCTCTATCAAGCAATTTATCAAACATATGTGGTGCACTAGTTTGATCGCTAACAATAATCTTCCTTTTCATTACCAAAACAAAAGTACGAAGTACTATAATCAAAACATGATCTTTAAAGTAAATTTCTTACATCTCTAATCTCTAATCTCAAGTATCATGTCTCATATTTTGGACAAACATACACAACAATTCTGAAATTACCAAATCTCTCAACCTAAGTATCCAAATAGGAAATTTCAAAATGGGTTTTCAAGATAAGTTCCTGATCTACAACTTTCATGTTCTACACGAATCCAAAATATCAACACAAAGATCAGAAAAATGAATTCAACAAGGACTAAATTTCTGCTCGTCAGAAATTTTCAGATACATTGTTCAGTTTTCTAAAATACTTTAAAAATACTTTCCAGACTCCAAAAATTCTGAAATTTTATATGGATGATTCTCATGATGTCTAATACGCCCGGTTAAAATTTCAAGACCCAATTCAATTTCGTGTAGGAGATAAAAATAAGACTCTACAGCATGTTAAAAACATTCGTTTAACATCAACAATATTTGTCTATGTCAACTGTTCACATAGAAAAAAAATATTTAACCATGTTATTCCTAGTCAATCAATATTAGACATAAAATTAACTCTAGGTATCAAGTTACCTAAAATTTCAAGCATCATGTTCAATCGTTAAAGAAAAAATATTCCGGTTATAATTCTATCAAACAAAATAAAACAATGATACTTATCGCGTTTGAGCAATTGTTTTCTTTTGATATCCATGACAGAATAAATCGTCTTAAAATTGTTGGAACAATTGCTGAATTATGCCTGCACAACAAATAAAAATCAAACACGAAACAATTGTTATGGCTGAGTCGCGGACTAGGTCGCTTTCTTTAAGACGTTTCATGCTCTCGCCAAGATTGTGCAAGCAGTTCTTCAATGACGCGCCGTCCCCAGGATAAAACAGCCGAGATCAATCTCTTACACAATCACTCTTGCACGGTGAGAGGATGTGAAACTTCTACACTTTCATTCTTGCTCAGAATCACTCTAGAAAACAAATGATGCTCACACATTGTTTTCTTTCACAAAAAACCCTTTTCTCTTGTTAAAACAAAAACATAAAATACATTCAACTCTTATTTAATTTTCCAACCAAAAATTGATTTATAGTAAAGGGTTTCAAAGAGTTTAATGAAAATTAATTATGCCATAACTCACACAATTAACACCCATAAAAATGAAACGGTCAAAATTTTAATGACTAAAACAATTTATTTTTTAATGAAAAACTTTATGAGTATTAAAACAATTTTAATGGGAAATTAATTTATGTTTTAAAACATATATTCTCAACAAGTCGTGAACAAAATAGACTTCACCATCGGCTTCCACTAGATTTGTGACCTCTAGTGAAATATAATACTCCTTCCGTTTCTGGAAAAGAGATACTTTCACTTTTTCATTTTGGCCTATTTTTAGGTTAAAATGAAAAAGTGAAAGTCTTTTTTTTTCCAGAAACAGAGGTAGTAATTATGACGGTGTGACGTGGTTGTTTTGAAATGAAAAATATTAGGAATCCTAGAGATTTTTTTTAAAGGAAATCTGGATTGAGAGAAGGATCGGGATTCACTTTGCCTAGTATTTATCCAAAATGTTAAAGAAGTTTCCCTTATTTGATCTCCTTTCGGGAAAAAACGACCTAAGCGTAAAATTGTTGATTTTGAAAACCCATCGATCTGTCGCAGTAATCATCACCTACATTTGTCCTTGTGGTCTTAAGTACCGTGTACTGTCATTTTGTTTGGTTTCACAATTAAAAATAATAAAAAATATCGGTGTTGTTCAACTCCCCTTTTTCACCTCATCATAATCTAAACCTCACATCTAGAAAATGGTGAAACCCACATACAGTATATTGAATGTGAATCCAAATCTAGATGTGTGATTTAGGTTGTAGGGAGTTGAAAAAGAGAGAGTTGAATATCATTTCCGGAAAAATGTATCTTTTTTTCTTTTTGTCCCGTCAATATATTGTCTATATTAACGAAACAAGAATAATTGATGAACACGATGGAAGGACTCATTTAAAAATGATTTCAATATCTCACTCACATGAGTGGGACTCAAATGCCCCAAAAGTCGCTCATGTATGTTAATCTCTTAGAGCCTCTCCAATGATATGTGTGTGGAGGAAAAAGTCATAATCCACGTAGGATTCACAACAATATTTATAAAAAATCATCTCCAACCCGTTAATGTGAAGATGATGTGGCAAAAAAAAAGTTAGACATCCTCTGAGTGAACCTCTAGTTTTAGACATTCACTTAGAGGATGTCTTCCCATCCTAGTCACACTTTTGTTAATAAAAGTCAATGAAAAATATAAATGAAAATGATTTTAACCAATTATATGTCTACAAATAAGTAAACAAATAATAGAAAACTTTATGGGTTGGAGATGAAACTTTATTTTTCCTAATATTAAGGATTTTCTACTCAAAGGATGTCTTAGAAGTGATGCCACATATGAAATATTCACATTTACCATTGGAGAAGCTCTTAGGAGGAAGGTCCCACCTCAATGCGAATGAGTAATTCAAAATCAGTTTCAAATGAACTTTTCTGGGCGTAGGATTTGAGTTAGTTGGTCTGATTGTTAGAAGGCTAGGCCGAGCTAGAAATTTTTTGCCGAGGCTTCTTATCGAACCCGTGGAACCCATGGAGATGTTTCCCAAATCTGCACAAATTATATACCTAGGTTCCCCAGGGTTTTTCGAGTTGATCCAAATTTTAATAGGCATAACAAATTTTAATAGTAATAAGATTTAATAATTTTATTTATCTTGAATTTGCAGAAAACCAAAAATTATTTACAACAATACAATAATTTTATATAAATTTATTAATGAGCTAGATACAATTTACATTTTTATTATTAGGTACGAAGAATGATTAAATTCGTGTTATGCTTACCTAAATTTAACTTGGTTTATAAAATGTGTGCCAAATATTCCCCAGAACTTTGAAATGCATTGTCCATGTCTGCCCAAAATTCGAGTTGGGCATCTAGTTTATTTTTTATTTTTTATTTTTTGTATAGCATTGTTGTTAACGAAATATGATATGGGGCATCAAGAAAAAAGAAAAAAATCTACCTTTTTCGTTGACTCTCTGCAAATAAATTTTTATTTTTGGGTAGTTACACTCATGAATTTGGGTACGACGTAAATAGTTGACTTCATTACCCAAATTTGGTTTAATTTTAGCATAATTTTATTGTTTGAAGAAAATAATAAAACCAAATATTATGGTTGTACGCTTGTACTGTGGAAAAGGAATACCAAATGAACGGTCTATTTTTCGGAAATTTTCATGCATTTGAAAATTTAAAAATTTGGAATAAAAATACAAGTGTAACCCAATGTTGAGTGGTGCCAAAGGCTGATCATTTAAGACATCTGAAGTGCTTGCCTTCTTCCTTCGGTTGAACTGAGCATGTGATCTAAAGTAGATGATAAATCCTTTGCCAGTATTAGAACCATAATAACTGCATGAAGAATTTAATTGTTTTCTGAAAATCTTTCCTTGGTTTCCTCCAATTTCTCACATTCCTTATTTCATAGATTAGTAAACCAAAAACGTTACAAAGCCGTATCGGAATTTCTTTTGAGAAACACCATTAAGAGAAACAAAAATGGTACTCCATGCCTCATAATTCTATGAACTTAAAATTTGTAATCGGAGAGAATTCCTTGCTACTGATAGGTTATTATGTGATGTTTGTGGCATGAAATATATATGAGCAAATGGAAACTTGTGTCACTAATTAGATTCAATTCGATAATAAGACGTGATTGACACCTTATTAGATTACTAATGGGTAAGGGTACACTACTGGACTTAACGGACATGACCCGAACTTTAGATCGTCCCTACTGTGACTCATGGATAAAATGACGACTGATTCTAGGAGAACCCAATTTCATGAGGTCATGAGGGGACAACTATAGATCCTAAATCTTCACTCAAGCCAAAGGTATATTACAAGGGTTAGACAAGCCATAAAATGACATTCCAATGTGACATTTACAATTTTGGGGTTACTAGTTAGTTAGTTCCTGGTTGCATATAAGCAAACTCCGTACATGTTTCCTCATGCGTGTGTATGGTTCATGCAATACAAAGAATCTAACGGAAAGTAGTTCATTCGTTTCTCATTCAGCATCGTATTTCCATGAAATCATTTTGCATATATCATGCTCGTTGATTCTTAGCTATTAATTTACGTGGATTCTTAGCTCCCAAAATCCATGTATTTTATCTTTTTGGTAGAAACTGTTAGTCAAAGTATCTCTGTCAGCAGACGAAGCTGGTTAAAAACTTCCATCAATATAAACCTCAAATGCAAAAGATCAAATGAGGTGAGATTATGGAGTAAATTGATATTATTGATTCAATTTTTTTTTAGCTAAATTGCATGCTTCAGGTTGGAATATCCCTGCTATTTCAATTGAATATTCTATGCGTTCCTAATAAACTTTTCCCTCTTCACGACCAAAAGAAGAAAAAGGGAAAAGAAAAAAAAAAACACTTGTTGAGGGCCTACGCCCATGGGTGTGCTTGGCCCAACTAGATATCTAGGGTTTCCTCACATATATATAAAGAATTTTGTTCCATAACCTGGTGATGCTAATCAATAGAAACCTCTCTTTGTCTCTTTACTTTCTCCATATTTTCCACTGCAACACGTTATCATGCACGACTCTACCAACTAGTGCTATTTTTTTTTCTTCGTTTAAGATTGGTTATGGATTATTCCTTAAAGATTAGCGTGGTTCTGATCCTATTTGTTTATCATCATGGATGCGTTAATGTATTTCTTTTTAACAAAGAAATTTCGTTTTCGTATATATATTAGGGTTCCACAAACGTATGATTATAAAATATAAAGATTTCACCGTTAGATTTTCATGAAATTTTAATATGTTGAACCCAATCGGTCATTACTTACTGTGTCAAAATTTAAATCCAATCGTAATATGATGCAATCTTCAAAACCTGCGTTTACTAAAACTGTGTACGTTCAGAAAGATCCTAATTTTTAACAGAGTCGAAAATCCTAAGTTTTGAGAATTTCAACCGTTGGATTATGCTACATTTTTGGTATGTTTTGTAAATTATAATTGGTGAGATAATATAAAAATTTCATAAAGATCCAACCATGGAAAGACTCAAACGTACGTGATATTTCCAACTGTGTCCACAGAAACGCTAATCATACGGAGTAATGGATAAGTTTTTATCTAGCCGTTGGATTGCGTTGAAATTGTATTATGTTTGTTGAAACATTATTATGAAGTTATTGTAAAAATTTCATAATCATTGGAGATGTTTACAATTGTTTTATGATCACTAAAGTTGGATGATGAAATTTCCAATTTTAGGGTTAACAATATGTTTTGGGCTCATATGCTAATAGTTTCCTGTGCTCATATGCTAATAGTTTCAAGGTTATTATCAATGGGCCTGAGCACTTCATATATAATAGAACATATGTGTGGACTTTTGTTAACCATGATATAGTCAACCAAATGGACCGCACATTGACCAATCCGTTGACTGGGTTCTGATTAAACCAACTCGAATAAAATTTGACCTTTTGGACTCAGAAGTACTTGAGCGCCATTAAAGAGCCTCTTCTACAGAAGCCAATTGTGTCTACAAGGGATTTACTTCTATCATGAAAACCTTCAATCAATGACGATGCATTGTTCAAAAGATGAAGGCATAACTTTTACGTTTTAAGGCGTATATTGATTTCGTACGATGGAATGCTCAAGGAAGTTTTTGAAACATTCATGAAAATTTTCCCCTAAAAATTTGAGTGTTCATTGGAATTTAAAACACTTGTAATATTGGCTCAAGTATTAAAAATACAAAGTAAATATATTTACCGAGAGCATGAGACATAGACGTTATTCGACTCATTGGAATGAGAGTTGGACGCTTGGTATAAATATTTACTGAGTATGGTACAAGCGATGGAATGCAAGTATCATATAGTAGCAGCCAACTACAAGATATATAGAGAGTTTAAATGACAACAAACTCACTATATGTTAAAAGAAGTCCATACCCCCGCTTGTCAATTTCAGTGGCAATAAGAAACTTGCCCAATTAATATACTTACATTTTCATAAGTTTTTATTAATTATTTTTATTCAACCGAATTTTGTATAATTTGATCCTGGACTATTGGTTGTATGGTAGTTTAGTAAACATCTTTTTTTAGTTAAAATAAAGAACTTTTTTATGCGAAAAACTAAATTCATAGTTTGTACTTATGAAATGAAAAGTATATCATTTCCATGAGACTAAAATACTCTAAATCACTTGAGATATACTCATAAGTACTTCAGTTAAAAGGATCATTCGTAATTATGATGAAAAGTATATCATCCTCATGAATTGTAACACTCTAAAGTAAATGAGATAAATTTTCTTTTATTACGTAATAAGGCCACACCACTTATTACACGAAGCTCTTAAGGAAATATATTAAACTTCTTGTTGAATTGTTTCCTTATGTAATACCATGCGATGATTGGATCATTACAGATAATAGCCGAACGAAAAAATGCTCAATCTTTATTGCCTAATTAGTATAAAGATTAAAAGTTACATGAGCTCTATAAGAACCAAGAGCTAGTCACACTTTGTTAAGTTTCTACGAAGTCTGCAGGCAAACAGTTTGTTGAACGAAACTAACAAAGTGAGAATGGGAATGCATCTACAAATTACCTCCAATGAATGTGAAAGGAATCACATTTTAGAGAAAAAATGAGTCAAGTAGTCTAGTGAACTGTAAATCACTAATACTTAGATAATTGACAATGTAATGTTGGGAATCGACTCACTCAGGTTTTGACATAACCATAACGACACTTTGGTTGTGATATGATGTTTTGTTTTGAAAGAACTCAAATGGACATCCTTTTATTTGAGTTAACAAGAAAATGGGAATCACAAAGATTGAAAGAATGCAAACGGCATCTCTCACAATCAACTATTTCTAAAGTACCAGAAACACCACCTCCCCACCCATTATGCTTTTAAAGTAATAAAGCGTGTAACTTATTTTACAAAGTCATTCTTTAGTAAAAAGGATTGAGACCATCCTAAGATGCAAATGGTAAACAACTCATTTTTTCAAAAAAGAAAAACAAGGTTATTTTTGTGGACATATCCATACAGAATGCGATCCATTGAAGTGATTTATGGCTCGTGGATAATTCGAAGTGTTGAATTAATTATCGTTCACAAGAAATTATGCGTTCTTGAAACAATTCTAGCACATATTATACAATTTAAGGTCTCACCAACCTTGTTATTGCTAGATATTTTACATAAAAAGGACTTTATGGATATTGCATGTTTAATAGGATCATTGTAGAGCATCCTATACCCCATGGTCTCGCAGAGGCTACCATCATAGGTTATATATGGTGTCTAAGGATAGATTATGCGTAACAACCTTCCTACAAATGCTTGGGGGATATGCAATATTATACGCATATTCACTTATTCGTTTTAGAACCCACAATTAGTCAACCATTTTTCCGTACTGGTTGTAAATCGGTTATAAGCCCGACATTTGTGTTCTTACGCATTTTTGGTTGCACTATATATGTGCCATTACGATTCCACATCGTACTATAAAAGTAATTTTGTTGGATATTTACTCTCAACAATTATCCGCATTTTAAAACCTTTGGCAGGAGATCTCTTACCACTAGATTTGAGGGTTATCACTTTAATGAGACAGTCTTCCCGTCGTTAGGGGGAGATAAGAAAAAGTATTTTCTAAGGGAACGACAGGAATTGTCGTGGTGTGTTCCCACTGTGACTCATATTAATTCTTGTACTCCACAAATGTAAATGTGAAGTGATAAAGAATACTCGAATTTCAGAATGTACACTGATGTTGCTAAAGTGATGAGATCACACATACCAGCTGCAAACCTACCTGCAAAGTTACAAATCCTCAATACGGGATATACTCCATAGACTAAGGTGTTGCAACTACACTCAGTGGAAGTGTGGTTGAGGCCGTGGCTCCATAAAAGAAGTTGGAGAGACCACTTGGTTCGACGAATCCTCACCTAAAAAGGAAGTAGGTGAGTAAGGCACAACTTATTTATATCATCAGAAATCATCTCATAAGATTATCTCTGAATATGTCCATGAATCAAACTGGAGGACGCTCCGAAGTTTTAAATGATTCTAGTGAACAATGAAATCCTGACGGATTATGAGAATGCATATGAGTCAATGGAACGATCATGCGTGCACAATGATGATATAATCCATAAATAGTTTCTCCAGAAGTAGAGCACAATGAGATCGAACCATGCTTTATTTTGATTAATTTTTCTTTGACAAATACACAGGTATTTGGTGTGGTAGTGCTAACCAACCCGGTGTAAAGCCTTTGGGACATATTTGGTTATTTGTCACAAAGTGTAGTGAGAAGATTGAGGTCTTAAAGTATAAAGAATTGCCTTGTGGCGCGAGGTTTCTCACAAAGCCCTGGAATTGTCTCTTGAAATGAATTATATAGTGTTCCGCTACTTAGTTAGCTTGGTAATTTCAAAGGGACTTGAAATGCAAAGATATGTATGTGGTTATTACGTATCTCCTCAAAGAATCAAGAGATAGAAGATATTTACAAAAGTACTTGATAGCCTTTTGTTACCCAAATTAAGTGACTCTAAACCACAGAGTGTGCTTTGCATAGCTAGATATAACGCTCACTTATAGATTGAAGCAATCAAAGCGGATGTGGTATACCCGTCTAAGTGACTATTTAATTTGGAGGGGATATACAAGTAAGTTATTTTTTCCTTGCGTATTTACAAGAAAGTTCCTGATTTGGAATTGTAGCTATCTATGTCGATGATACAGACATGATGGGTACTCTTGATGAAATAGTAGACCTTAAAAGCTATTTGAAATCCGAACTTGAGATGAAAAATCTGGGGAAAGCTCGACCGAATATTGATCTTGTGGTATATGATTCCACCAGTTTGCATATGTCTGAAGTTGTCAAGCAATTTAGCAAAGACATGCATCCTGATAGCACTGCCATGATTAGTCGAGGTTCAAATGTAAGTAAGTGACCATTTAGTCTAAAGGAAGATGAGGAAGATGTGTTGGGAGATGAAATTCCCATATCTAAGTACAATAGATGCATTATTGTACTTAGTATAATAATGTACTCGATTAAATTTCACATCCTCAAGGAACTTGTTAGCTAGATATATAGCTCAGCTCCAACGCAATGTCATTGGAATGGTACAATGAATGTGATCATGTACTTAAAAGTAACCATTGACATAAATTTGTTTTATCCCTGCAAAGACATTAAAAGGAATGCTAAAGAAAGTATCAATAATCTCTTCTCCTATGAAATTAATCAGGGGGAGATATGATAGATTATTTTCTAAGTCATTACCGATATTCAGTTTCGAAAAGTACATGACTAAAGGAACTGTCTGGAACAACTTTGAAAGTAATCGGGGGAAATGCCGACATCAGGGGGTGATCCAAGGATATGATGTCGACATATTTTACTTCGAAATTGAAGCCGTGTTGTACTCTTTTTTTCCTTTGATCGAGAATAATTTTTCCCAAAGGGTTTTGTTACTCGACAAAGTTTTTAGTGAGACAACACTTGAAACATCAAGTATGTTGAACGTTGAAGACATAAAGATCGCGTTGATATTACTGAAAATATCTGAATCAAAGAAATGAAACACAATTATTTTTTAAGCAATGTAACTTCCAGAATCAACAACATGGTCTTATAAACATTCAAGTAACCAAAGTAAAGTGTGATAAACTTCTTTGTTACCGCATTAGACTAATGAAAATTGTCCGACATCGTGGGGGGGCGTCTAATGGTGTGTTAAACTCTTTTCCTTCACCGAGGTTACTTTTTCCCATAGGGTTTTGTTACTCGGAAATTTTTTTAATGAGGCAACATATTAGAGTCCAACTATTCTCTAAGTTTTCTTAATATAATATTGTACTCCTTTTGTTTAGTTCAGGTTTTGTCCCTCTGGATTTTCCTGACGAAATTTTAGCGAGGCAATTAACTTAGACTAGTCGGTCCTTGAAGATCGTATTGCATGGGATGAATAACATGTAAAGTACGAGACAACATGTGAAGGATTGTACCAAGGTTTTGTCCAACTGGGATTTTCCTTATCAAAGTTTAATGAGGCAATTGATTTCATCACAATAATTATAAAAGAGAGAACTACATTTGAAGACCTACATCGAAGCACTTTATGTGAAACACTACAGACAGAGTTCTATATTAGACCGCACAAGGGGGAGTGTTGTAGGGCCTACGACCCATGGGTGTGCAACCCAACTAGATATCTAGGGTTTCCCTTTCACATCTTATACTATAATAAAGAAAATGGCCCTTTTTGGTGTCCCAACAATTTTTGGTTACTTTTCCACCGGACGAGAGTACCTTTATTAAATAAATCTAATTACACTAATCCGACATCTAGCACCGCCGATCAGACATTTACATAGATGAACATGATTGCAACCAACGCCATTCTACATCCCAACACCGCCATCACCACCGCCACCACTACCACCATTAGCACAACCCAGAATACCACCGCCACCACATATATTAAATAACACGATTACTACTACCATGCAAAGACCACCACCTTGCTCCGCCACCACTACCACTATTCAGCAAAGATTAGTAACACCACCACATACATTAACAAAAATGATTACTACAAACGCCACCCTACCACCATCATTGCTACTAGCGACGATGTTCCTCCACCGTTGCCGCCAAAAGAACCATCACGACGCCGCTAGAACAACCAAAGACAAGCGCCACCACTACCATCAAAGACTCTCCGCCATTACCGATGACTTGCAAATTTGGCCATCCTTTTATCTTTCTGCACATGTAGTAGAGTGCAAATTTGAGCATGCTTAATAAGATTTTGGACATCACCGATGACTTTGCAATAAACGCAGGAGTGTTTGTGATGTTAATTTTGAGTTGTTTGGTCGGTTGTTCTGAGGGCGGGGATAATCGTTTGAGTCTTCCATCTTAAAGAACGATATGTTTTACGGGTCTATGAACGAAATGGCACTCGCATCGCGCGTGCGTCTATACTAGTGTATATAAAAGATTTTATTCCATGTAACCTGGTGATGCTAATCAATAAAAACCTCTCTTTGTCTCTTTACTTTCTCCATATTTTCCACTGCAACGGAACTATGTTTTTCTGTTCAATTCTAATTGTTAAAAGAATTATTAAATTTGTTTAAAATTCAAGCTCTTGGTAAGGATGGCACTATGATCCGTGCGCTTTAATAGGCATACACAATGGCTGGAAATTGCGTTGAGTCTTATTAATATTTTCTTAAGGTGGTGCTTGGAATTAGAAATATAGAAACGTCCAAGGTGTGGGTCACCAAATGACCAAAACACAACAGAGAAAATGTTGGGCCTTAGTTTTTGATCGGTCAAGGTGGGAACTACAGCCAGGCCCATTTTTTCAATTTTTTTTTGGGATCAGTTACGCTACTTCATTTGACACACTATGCGAAACTTGGATTAAACCAAATTCTACAAGTTTTATGGTTTAAATTTTGAAACAACTATTCTCGACATTTCACTCGTATTTCTGGAAATTTATGGTCGTACTGATGTTATGGTAGTACTAGTGGAAAAAATGGAAGTCGTTGCCTGGAAATTCTCGGACATTGAAGAAAATCAAATGTTGAACTAAAGCGACATGTGCAACCCAATGGATGGTCAGCGGAAAATGACTTTCAAATTTCAAGTAAATCTGTTTCTAGGTGGGATTCCTTGGACCAAAAATCTTTACTATCCAAATAAATTTTGAACAACATTGGTTTTCATGGAATCTTTTCATATTTTTCCTTCTATACTGCAATAATCTTAAAACTATTTATGACACTTACAAAGATAAGTTTATGATGACTACTACTAAAGGCATATCCTTAAATCACTATAATTCGAAAATGAAAGACATATTTCCGTTTAGGTTTTGTTTCCTCTCTCATTCTGTATCATCATAGACTGAATGCTCAAGGTGTTCGTAAGCGCTATCTTGAAATACCCATAAGAGCATAATTCACTAATAAAAATGTTTCTTCAATTTACTCCAATTTCTCACATTTCTTTTCTTTTTAAATTTCTTTTTTTATTGGTAATTTTTCTAAGTTTGTAAACAAAAGATATTTCCATGAATTTTGGTGAGCAACCTCATTAACATAGTCAAAGAAAATATATTCCAAACCTCATAATTCATGAAAAGAATTTATAATAACAGAAAAATTAGTACTTCAACGCGAATTGTATTGCATGAAATGTACATGAGCAAGAGAAAACATGTGATCACATTTAGATAGAACCCTATTTTAGGGCATACGTAAAACTTTTAGGGCATACAAAACAATATTCCTATCTTGGGTGACCTTATAAGGGGTACCCTATGGGTAGTTCAATTATCTATCTATCCTTACCCTTAATACAAAAACCTAAAATCAGTTTTCTAAAAAATCAAAATCAGTTTCCCTTAACATCTCTTCTTCTTCCTCCTCTAGCCGAACTTTCCCCTTCCCGCGATTTTTTTTCATTACCGTTATTAATCGTCGATTCGTAAAAATTTGATCCGTCAATTAAACTCAACTACATAATGACTCGTACAACGAAAAAAGCAGACACTAGGCAAACCAAATCGTCTTCTAATCCATCAATTGAAGATGAAGGTGTAGAAACTGAAAATCAACAACCAATTGAACCAGAAATTGAACCAACTGCATCTCCAACTTCAGAAATGAGGATAAGAAAGTAACTTTTACAAACCCAATCTCTTATTTGTTGTATTTCATCGATTAAATGGGTTTAATTCCTAAAAATATTTTGTTTTTAACGTTTACAGTGCTGGGTTCGACTCAAAATTGAGTTGCATTTTTAGCCGAACTGTTCTTCGCAAAAGCTTCCTGTAAGTGTATATGAACAGTTCGGCATGAAATTTCAAGTCGAACCTAGTCACAGATAGAGATGCATAGAGGGTTCGGCGTATTCGATAAAACTATTTTACACCGAACATATGTTGTTTTCATTTTCACAAATCGTATAAGTATATGAGTTCCGCTTGAAAGCGTTTTTGTAATATGTTTTAACATGTCACCGTGTTTAAAAATCAACTAATGGTGGTAGGGTTCGGCTTGAAAGAATTTTTGAATTATAAGTTTGACAACTCATCAGAAAGTTTAAGAATCAACTGATAGTTGTTGAGTTCGGCTTATATTTTCTTTTTCTAGCTAGCTCGAACCTCTTGATTTACTTCGAAATTGTTCTTTGGTAGTGATAGAATTGGTTAGTGTTGACATATAATGACTTTGTTTAGTGTTGTGTATTTTTCTTCATCTTTGTCGGTTGATAAATTCCAAAATCGCACGACAAACATGAAGAAAATGCACTACACTAAACAAATATTAATAAATTTCAAATGTTATCTCTTACATTTCGTGAATTATGTCTACGTGATCAGGTTGATTTTCCATCGGTACATGTCCATCAAGCACGATCTAAAAAGAATAACACAAGGTAAGATAATACAATGAAAAATTAATGGAGAGGTTCGGCTAGTACTATAATCTAAATACGTGCCGAACCTAGCACATTTACGAGGTTCGGCTATTACGATATTCACAATAAGTGCCGAACCATGTATTGTCAAAAGGTTCGGCTCTTACGATTTTTACAATATGAGCCGAACCTTTAATGAACTTTCTTCCAGAAGTTCCAGTGTATGGTTCGGCTCCTTATAAAATTTATAAACTAGCCGAGCTATGGTCTTCAAAGTAGGTTCAGCTCATAATTATAACACTTTCAAAATGCCGAACTGCTTCATCCAGATCAAACCTTAGTGAAAAAACACAAACTTTTGATGATTTTAAGCTATTAAAGAGAGATTGTTTAAGATAGAAGTGTACCTTTGTATTAGAAGCATTGGGTTTCTCATATATGTATTCATCATCTGGATTTGGCTCATAAAAATCATCACCTTGAGTTTGTGCTTGAGATTGAGTTTGAGTTTGGTGAAGATTGACCCTCCTCATCCATTGAATCAAAATACAAGCTTTTTCTCACTTCCCCTTCTCCCTCAAAAAAAAAACCTAATTTTTTTTTTCTTCCTCAAATTTTTTTATCTACTCAAACATATATAACTAAATTATCTTAATCACTAATCAGGATTATTATAACTAATCATTAATTAACACTAATCCTAAAAGGGAAGATTTTCCATTACTAAAAATATTTGGCTAAGGGGTTATTGATTTTGATATTTACATTCCTATTTTGTCTTTATTCAGTATGCCCTGAAAGTTTTACGTATGCCCTAAAACAGGGTTCTTTCGATAACAAGACATTTTTTACCTCTTGGTATCAATGGGTTGGGCACATCACTGGGCTTAATGGAGATGGCTCAAACTTTACATTCCTACAACTGTGATTCATATCATAGATATTATGGCGACTGATTAGGAGAATCTGATTTCACAAGGGGATATCTACATACCCTATATTTTAACTCAAATATCAATTGCAAGGGCTAGGTACCCATACATGTAACATTTACAGTTTTGGAAATCAACTATACAAAACCAGAGTGAATTTTTGGTACTAAATCAAATATTAGACTTCATTAACTTATCAGATTTGGATAAAACCAAAATTTACAATAATTTTATTATTTGAATATTTTTCCTTTAAACCTTAATCTTGGATTCAAAGCCACAATGTTACGCTTGTACACCCTGTAGATGGAAAAACAAAATCAATCGAGAATTTGAAAGTCATCTTTAAGAAACTTTCATGCATTTTAAATTTAAAAACCTGAATGAAAAGACAAATATAGCTCAACATTCTAGTGGCAAGTGAGGCGCCACACTAGACTCATTCAAATTTCAAGGTGTCTACGTCTCTTTCCTTCTCCCTCGAGTTGAATTGAGCAGGGGCTTTAATCTCGTAATTGACAAAATTTAAAACCATAACTATTTCACAATGATTTTAAATTATTTATGAAAATCTTTCCACCAATTTCTCACATTTCTTATTTTATAAATTTGTAAACCACAAATGTGGCGAAGCCAGACATGAATTCTTTTGAGCAACACTATGAAGAGAAAGACAAATGGTATTCTAGTCATTTGCAATCACCGAGCATGAGTTGCTGCTTATAAGATATTATGTGATGCTTGCTGCATGAAATATGTACGAGCCAGACAAAATTTGTGTCAACACTGAACCCATTGATTCAATTCGAATAACAAGGGCCTGATACCCACCCGATTGTATTTTAGATGGAGTAGGGTACATTAAGACTTTTGGGACGAGATTCAAACTTTAGATCATGACGACTTTATGGGAGAACCCAATTTCACTGGAGGACAAACTACAAATCCTAAATCTTAACTCAAGACAAATGACATTCAGATGCAACAAATTTTGGAGTCACTAATTAAGTCCCAATTGCATATAAGCACACCTCATACATGTTTTCTCATGCAATAACAAGAATCCGACAGCAAGCATTACATTTGTTTCTCATTGAACGTCACATTCCCATGAAATCATTTTGCATATTTCATGCTCGTTGATTCTTAGCTGTTAATTTATATGGATTCCGAGCTCCCAAATCCATTTATGGTTTATCTTTTCGGCAAAAAAGTGTTAACTAAGTATTTC
Source organism: Papaver armeniacum (assembly GCA_023531295.1). Lineage (NCBI taxonomy): Eukaryota > Viridiplantae > Streptophyta > Magnoliopsida > Ranunculales > Papaveraceae > Papaver > Papaver armeniacum. Next base: position 107,925 of record JAJJWW010008259.1, on the reverse strand, counting down.
CCGTCAATAAATGAACCTAGTTAAAACCATCCATCAATATACACCCAAAATGCAAAAGATCAAGTGAAGTGATTCGAGATTCTTAGTTGAATTGCATGTTTGGGATATAATCCCCCTATTCTTTCATGTAAGAGTTGTATCTTGTGAATTTTCTTTTTCGAGTTCCGGTTGTAGTCAATTCTTTTCTTTGATATTTTCTCTTCATTGCCAAAAAAACATAAGGAGAAGTGGTGGTTGCATAGTGCCCCCACTGGCCCCTTCTAAATTTTATAAAAAAATAAAATCCTGTGTGATTTTCACAAGAAAGAATTTCGTGCCCTCATAATATTAAGGGCAAAATCTGGACAAAATATGCTTCCAAAACTAACTAATTTATGTGCTATGCATGCGCACAACCCACTCCTGCAAACTAAAACTTCCCTAAAATCCCGTTTCTACCGAGATCAGAGTGATTTTCCTTGGATTTGGGGTTCGTATATAATTTATATGAGCAGATAAACACCGATCATTTTCCGTCCACACCATTCAATTTCCAAGTAAGGGTTTTATTCCTAGCTCGTAAAGATTAATTTTTTATTTTTATTTTTCTTTCTCTAATTACTTGTATTTTCTTACTGATTGATGAAATTTGGGTTTATTATGATACTAGGTTTTGGATTTTTCTTTCAGATTCGAAGAAATTTGTGGATTTTAAAGGAAAAAGTGATGCTACAATTTTACAAACATCTGGTGTGTGTCACTGCTTGGTTTCGTGGTAAGAAAATTAAGTTGAATCTACATTAAATTATTGTTTCATGGCTTAATCATTATGTGGACAAGTGAAGCTTTGTCATGATTCTTATAATTGAGTGTCATCTATTTCTGAGTTCTATTGGGTGATTTATACCTAGATTTTTAAAAAATTTATTTGGTAATGTACTTATATTCTGTCTTGAAAGATTATATGATATTTAGTTTACTTCTATGTCGATGCACAATTTTAGTAATGTTCTTCAAAAATAAAGTGTGATCCCATTGAAATTTTGTTTTGGATTCGCCATTGCCTCGAATCATCCATTATGTGTCACACTATAACTTTATACGTGCCTAACAAAAAATTTATAACTATTTTGTCAAGCAAAAAATTAAATGGAATTGAACATATACACGAGGTATGGATAGAAACCTCGCATAATCCTGTGGGGGTCGGTTTTGGATGATAACATTTTAGTTTTTCTCTTTTACTTGCATGGATTTTTGTAACTTATTTGGTTTGTTACAATAATTTTTGATGGTTAATCCTTGAAAGAAAAATTAAACAAAAGCCTCTCAAAATATCACATATTTTGGAGAGACTTTTCTCAAGACATTTATGACATATTTAAAAAATCCCCCATAAATTTTAAATCCTTGATTTAAAAATATAAATCCAATAACGGTGAATTATAAATACTTTTAGAAAGTCTTGATCCGACAACCGCAATTCTTAGGGGTTTACAAAGACTCCCTATCGAACAATGTATTTGAAACATCTCTTGAATTATCTACAAATCCAAGTTCCATAACCCCCTTTAAGCTAGTAAACCAAAGATCCTTTCATAGACTTTTGGCGAGCAATCCTGTTAGGAAAATTGAAAATGTATTCCAGGCTTCATAACAAGCTTGGTAAAGGGGCGGCATGAAATGGTAGAGAGGCGGCAATCTAATAAGACAAAAAAGTCATTACAAGGAAATTCAAGTGCCCCTTATCAATGAAAATCTGGAAAAGACTAATTAGCCCTTATTGTTAATAATCAAGTTTAGTAATGATAATCAAGATTAGTGTTGATAATCAAGATTAATGTTGATAATTAATTTTCACTTATTACTCTAAAATCAGATTTTTAGAGTTATAAAAAAAAAAAAAAAAAATTGAGGAGAAGAAAAAGAAAACTTATGTGATATTTGTGAAACCCTATATTTTGATTCATTCCACCAAAATGAGTGATTCCAGTGGCAAATTTGAGGTGGGTGAATCTCTATATGCTAAAGAAAACAAGTACTACATACCTCTTGATGGAGATCCTGATATGGAGTATTTTTTAGATGGTAGAGATGTTTTAGACCAAAGTGAAGGTCAATCTCAACCAATTGAAGAAATTAGCCAACAAAGTGAAGAACCCAAAGACTAAAAATGACCAGTATACTTCTAAACTAGTTCTCATTAGCTTTTGTTGATCAAAATTATCTAAAGTACGTAAAAAGATCAAATTTTATAAATTTCAAGAACATACTATTGGAAATTAGTATAATACCAACCATAACTACATGTTACTGTACATAAATATGTTTTTACCAACCAGAATCGGTTGAATTTTGGGAAAACCTTAAATTATACCAGCACGGTTGGTTAAATTTGTTAGATTACAAACCGTACCATAATTACGGTTGCTAAGTACGTGCGTAGTTACCAACCGTAAGTTATCCTGTGCATGTGAGTATTTACTGCTCTAGTTACAGTTACTAATGTATAAATCGATACCAACCGACACCATATTACCGTGTATTGGTGAATTTTAGTTACCAACCGTATATTTAACAGTGTGTTTTACATTCTCTTTGATGCATTTACGGTATGTTGTAGGATGACAGTCAAACCGTAACTGTAACTGTGTTACGGTTTGTTTATTCTCTTTCTTTACCAACCGTATATTCATATATGTTTTCGTTTTATTTCCTCGTTTAGACTAATGTTGGTATATTTTTGTCCAGATCGTTGATGTACCTCCTATAATGGATGACCAACCTTTAGCAAATAAATTTCTCACCAAAGATTCTAGCTCTCACTATTTAACCAAGGAGACATGGAAGGAGAAAGACGATGCAAAGAAGTGGGCTAGAGAACGAGGAAAGTTGATTATGTGTATCATAGTTTGTAATGGTACCATTAGTGATAGTGCCTTTCAAATGGTTTGCGAGTGTAGTAGACAACATAGAAGTCACGTAAAATAGGATACCTTGCAAGTACCAAAGAAAAAGAGGAAGAATACTACTTTCAGTAAGAAGACCCGATGCCCCTTCAAGCTTCAATTTAAAAAGAACGCGACAAAAAGGTGGTTTTTGGAGAAAGTTGTATGTGGTAGTCATAACCACCCTATACCGGAGAGTTTGCTATCACACGCTTATGTTGGACGCCTTACCGAAGAAGAAGAGAAGATCGTAGAATCACTGACACAAATTCGTATGAATCCTGTTGATATCCTCGCTCACTTAAAGGAAACAAACCCACAAAATGCTTCTACTTTAGATAACATCTACAACACAAGAAAAAATTGAAGGCTAAGAAATGGGAACAAAGGAACGAAATGCAACAATTAAGGAATTTGGGGGAGTTGCATAATTACTCGGTTTTCCACGATGATGATGAGAAAGGACGAATAAGACATCTTTTATTGGCTAATCCTGAGTTTGTGAAGTTGGCATATTTATGACATATTTAACGATAAAACGCGTTTACCCAACGGGACATATGCAACTTCAGCTTCGTTTAACTGTTGCGATTACGAGATCTATTATGGTGCCAGCCTATATAACCTCGTCGGATTGTACTCGTTGAAGGCGTCCTTCATAAGTAAGTAGCATTCGTAATATCTCGAAAGGACGTCCGTTTTTTCAAGGAAATATGCTTTGGTCATCGTTTCCTCGCATGAAGCATTCAAATTACCATATGCTATATTAAGTTTGTTAAAATTGGGTATTTTATAACGAAAACGCTTACAATATCCATATCCTCCGTAATGACCGCCGGTGGAACGCATATCATTAGTCTACCTTGCGGTGGAAACATACAATTTTACGTCTCTTTTTATACTCCCAATCCTGTATCTTAATGCTTGGCTCGATCTACGTATTGGATCTGCAAATCTTTCGACAAACTTGGTATGTACCTAATGCCATATGCTCCGGGTGGGTCTATTAACACCTTCAACAACCGGCGCTGCCAATACAGCAATCCATGCTGAAACAACTGCAACGTCTTCCTCAACGGTGAATTCGGCATCCATATAGAAAGAATAGTATAAAATACTAGAGGGAAAATTCTAATGATGTGTTAAAGATTGTGTACTCCATCTTGGTTCAACTGCATCCAGTTATAGGGAAATGTCACACTGTAGGAGTCCTGCGATACAATTTTTCCCCGGGCATGCAATGTCATTCAATGATGGTGTTGAACAAAAGGTGGTACATGTCTCCCCACAAAATTAGTGTCGTTGACCATTTCTTTGAATTAAATGTTAAGAACTCAATGTCCACATGAAATTAAATTTTTATTTATAAGATGTGGACCACACTTTATAACTAGCAAGAATTTAATTGACCCCAGATACAAATTCCCCCTGCAGTTACCAAACACACCAAAATTACAGATACCTTTTAAATAGATGTCATTGTCGTGTGACACGCGATTACACTTAGCCCGTGTAACAAGCCTTTCAACCACTAGGCGGCCTTACTGGACGAGTTTTGTCTCGTGAGGGTTTTCATACAGGTTTACCCACAAAGCCTTTAGACAAGTTGTCGTTCTCTTAATCATCGGCTCCATCCTGAGGAGGAGAAATTTGAACTGGTTGTACATAGATCTCAGGATCATACTCAGCCGGAAATTGTAATTTCATCACTTCAAAGACTGCGTGTAGACGCGATCTCTGGGCGAATTGTCCTTGTCCTTCGTAAGCCCTTTTACCTTCCTCATGTTGGATATAAAATTATAAGATGTGTTAATACCAGGGCTTCATTAAAAAGATTTAAATTTAAAATCAAATTTAAATTTTACTCACACATCGTGCATTGTTCCATCCATTAGGTACGTTCATCAGGTGTTTATAAGATGCGTTAATACCACGTGCCACCCATATCCTTCTGTTTGCACGAACTCCAGTCATCCAGGTGTTTATACAGAACGCCCAAAGTTGGAGTACCTCAATCATAAGACCCAACAGCATCCAAATTATCCAACACTATACACCATCGTTTATCTACTCTACCACTACAGTCTGCAAACAAAAAAGAACCAATACACCACAGCAAAAACATTCTAGTCAATTATTCGGCAATGCCGGAGTTGTCAACATTGTCCCTGCTTAAGATGAAATTAGCCAAGTGAGGAACTCGCATCGTGCATGCCTTGGAATCATAATTTCCAGTTCTCAGATTCTGTATTCTTCTATATTGCATAACATTTAACACACCCCGGAAATACCTAGCATCCATAACTTCTACTTCTTCTACCGTCATTGTTTCCTTTGGTAATTCTGGGATTGGCTTACCTCCTCCAATTGGAATACCAGTCAACCGATAGAAATCTAGAGGGGTCAAACCTATTTCAAACTCTTTGAAGTGAAAAGTTCTAGTCTTCTTCCACCACCTCTCACATAAAGCTTCAGTCAGTCCCTTATCCCCATACTTGAAATTAAATTGGAATATGGACTCTAAACCACAGCATTGAAGAATTTAAATTGCACGGGGGTTGTTTCTCACCACTATCTGATAAAATTTATTTAAGTTGGTCCAACTGCTCCTAAAGTTTGCGTCTCGCTTATCTACTAAGTTGTCGGCCTTATGTTGTAACTCTCTAATACCTGAAGATAGTTGGGATAACATCTCATACCTAGACCAATCGACATCCTCCATTGTCTAAAAATGAAAAGACCAAGGGAAGCACAATCAACATGTGAATAACAAAAAATCAAACGCCTCGGTTAATCTATGCACAATGAACATATGAATTCACACGTTCACATTCACATCACATTGCTCATATGAAAATCTTCGCTAAAATGATACTAACAACATCAATTCCACCCCTTGAATCTTCTAAACATCAACTCAAAAGAATACATGACTTAATCCTAAAACACATTGCAAAATGCTATAAACCACCAAATCAATTTCCAACAAAATAATATTTACAACAAAATCATATTAACAACATCATATTAACAACATCATATTAACAACATCAATTTCCAACAAAATCATATTAACAACATCTATTTCACCCATATGTTCATCTCAACCTCAACTACATCATATTAACAACATCAATTTCACCCTTATCAAATTACAAATTTCAAATACATTCTACCAAGCATAAACACAACTAATTCAATCCATCAAATTAAGAATCAATCATGGTTTTATGTTTCACCTAAATTAACCCCAAATACCAAAAACCCTAATTCACATTTTAATTTTTTAAAATCAATACAAAAATTATACAATTGCAATATCAACATAATCAAGATAATGCATCCAATAGCACCGAAATCAATCCATTATAACTACAATCAAAAATCATAAAACAACTAAATCAAAAAAACAAAATTTACTTACCTAGTGTGGATTTTGATGATGAAATCTCACAAAAATACCACCAATCGATTACCCTCGGCTTCTGGAACAAACCCTTGTAAATTCTCCGCTCCTTAAACACTATATTTGTTTCAATCAAACCATGAACTGAGGTGAGGTTAATGAAAAATGAGAAGAAGAAAGAAAAGAGAAGAAGGACTGCAGTTCTGTAACATTTAGGGTTCTCGATGAAACGCAGTTTGAAACTGCGTGTAGACGGGTCAACAGAGTCAATACGCATGTTCAAACTCGTTTTTGAGTTTCCTATGAGACGCAATTTGAAATTGCGTTGCACGCAGGTTCCAAATGCGTTTCATCTGGGGATCTTGGATTCCCATTGCGCCTAGGCGATGTGTTTTGGTGACGTGGATCCAAGGAAAACCTCGAATCTTGGATCATGGTTAGAGCTAGCCTAAAGACTTGAAGTTCAAACCCAGAGCTTTTTTTAAGGATTTGAATATTGATTTATTAATTCCCGATTAAAAATTGGGCAAATTAACAAACTGACAGGTTTCCATCCATATATTTAACAAACATGCCAATTTTTTTTAAGTCTTTTATAAAGTAGTTTTTGTGTTAGACTAGATCGTTGGCACGTGCAAACGCACGTGCAAGTGGGGGATTGGGACCTAATTAATTTTAGATACTCAAATTACCATCATGCCCTCAAATAATTTTGTGTGGAAAATATATATGATATTAAAATAGTGGCAAATTTGGAATACCAAATTTTACGGCTTCGGCCACTGTTCATGAACAGTGGCTAAGGGGAGTTCTCTTTATATAGATAGATATATATATAGATATATATATAGGTATAGATATAACAGCTGGACCCACTAAAATGGTCAATAGTACCGTTGATTTGGTCGATTTATCATGTTGAAATGACTAACTTATCCTTAGAATTCGGTCATTACAAATTTACAAGGGCAAATTAACAAAGTGTCCAGCTTCCTACCATATATTTAATAAACCGGCCAAAATATTTAAATCTTTTATAAAGTGGCCTTTCTGTTAGATATAACACATGGTCCCACCAAAATGGTCCACCAAGCTGACTTAGTCAATCAGGGGCCTTAAAATTACCTCTATATCCTTACCCTTATATTATCGATTCTTCTTTTCATTCTTTTCTTCTTGTTTATGTTCGTCTCTCTCTGTATCTCAATTCTTCTCGTCGAATTCAGGTGATTGGTGAAAATAGAAGTGATCAAGCGTGAAGAAGTGATTATTAATGAAGAAGAAGAATGGTTTATTAGTGATATTTAGCAATTTTGAAGTTTTTAGGGCTTTACTGGATGCAGAGTGTGTCAAGTACAAATCGAAGATGAGTTGAAATCGGGGATGAAGAAATCAGAATCCAGGTAAAAAATTTAGAACCCACACGTTAATTAACTTAGTATTTGATGAAAACTCATGTTTAGATGGTGAAATCAATTGATTTCGATTGATTTGAATTCTAGGGTTTGGGCTCTTTCTTTCTTTTTTTGCTTAATCAATTGACTTGATTTGCAGCTGTGATTGAAGCATTGATGTAGAGAAGAATAAAGTGGGAGAAATATTGATGGGTTTGAATTATTTGAACTCAAGAAGACAAAAGTACAGGATCAAGTTTGAAGATAAGAACAAGGTGTGAATATTGATTTCCATGGGTTTCTAATGAACTGGGAAGTTAGGGTTTGTAGAGATGATGTGAAATGGAAGATATGCTGTTAATACATAAGACGTGAAGGAAATTGGGGAGATTGATAGAAATTAGGGTTTGAAGTGCAGTTCAAGTAGTTGTTGAGTATGTCTGACAGATTTGAAGGAACTGGATTGTTCTTGAATTCAAATTGACAAGTATTAGGAGATTTTGATGCCCTGCTGCTTTTGATAATGATGAGCAGGTGTTGGTAGTCACTGGCAAGGATGTAAAATGTATAGTTGTTAACTAAGCAATAACCAGGTTATGAGAAGTTGCTTGAGTTGAGCTCAAGTTATGGGTGGTTTTGAGCTGAGATAGCTCAAGTGGTGTTGATGTTTTTCAGAAAGGAAGATGTGGTTGATTGGCTAAGAAGATGGTGTTGCAGCTGAAATGAAATTGCAGGTGCAGTTGCAATTGGCGGTTGCTACAGGGAGAAAATGAGAAGTGACTGCAGTGGTTGGCTCATGTTGCAAGTGTTTATAGATGGGTTTGTGGTGGAATTGCAATATATGGGTTTGTGGTGGAACTGCAGGGAGAAATGGAGTAGTTCTGGTGGTGTTGGAATTGCATTATATGGGTTTGTGGTGCTATTGAAGGTTGTTGTGGTTTTAGTGGAGCTGATAGGTGTCGATGCAGCTGAACTGAAAGTGCAATGGGTTGCAGGTCCAATATAACAAGAATAATATGTTGGTATTGTGCTGCAGAGAAGCTACATAAATGATTTAGATGTATGTTAGGATAGTGCAGGAGTGAAGAGTATAATGGCTTGAATATGGCTCAGGCGAGTTGACTCACCAATCCAGACTGACTCACCGAGGGTTTAATTGTCTTTTACTAAGGAGGTTAACTGACATGTGTGCATTTAACGGCCGTTACCCGTTTTTTGAAAAAAACGGGATGGAAAATGTCAATATCGGCCACTTTATATAAACATTTGAAAAAACGGCCATTTTCTGAAATACATTACAAAAATATGGCCACTTTATTAAAAAGCCCAATTTACAACCCTAACACTAGTTTGTCCGAGAGAAGAAAGAGACAGAAAAACAAGTCGCTCTATTTCCTCTTCTCCATCTCGATTTCCATTTGTTTTTCTATAAACTTTGTGTTTAATGATGGCAATTTCACTGTATGGTTTGATTTGACATATATGAATAAGACAATATATTGTTTGTAGAGATTTAGTTGTTAATTAAATTTTAAGGGATGAATATGAATAAATTGAAATTAGGTTTTTGATTTGGGTGTTAGAGTAGTTAAATGGTGGTGCTGGATGTTCGCGTGGTGATGGTTGATTTGCGAGTTTTGTTGTTGCTCTTGATGATACACAAGGGAAGTAGAAAAATATCAACTGATCCACTAGGATCGATTTCAAATTTGAAGATGATTTATATATTTAATGTGGTGTTGATGTTCTACTTTTTAGGGTCGATTGGTTTGTAAGAACGACTATCAATCATGGAATAACTTTTTAAGCTTAAAACTTCTCAGTTGATAACTTTTTTTTTTCTTTTGCTTATTAAGATAGATTGATTCAAGAGATGTAAATAATTTTTGGGTAATGATTCAACTGGATTTCTATTGAATTTGGTTTTGATTTCAATAATGATTTAACTTGATTTCTAGTGAAAGTGAAAACCTACAAGAGAAGAACGAAGAAGATGAGCATTTTTTCTCTAACACGATGGAGTCACGAGTTGACTCGTTTCCCTATATGATTTAACCGTGTCCTAGTTGAGATGACTCATTGGTTTAAGTGTCTTTTACCTAATAAGATTAATGACACGTGTTAAGTTAACTGATGTTGCTGTTTTTTTTTTTTTTTGATAAAAACGGGACGGAAAAGTCTAACTCAGCCATTTTTTAATTTTTATAATGATTACAAAAAAAAAAGGCCACTTTCTTATATGGTTCAAAAAATTGGCCACTTTATTAAAAAGCCCTTAAAAATTTGAACATCAAGATCTTATTTCATGATCATGATACATCTATGATTTGGGTTATTGTTATTCCGCCTACTTAATCTGATTAGATCGTTTTATCGGCATGATCAATTTTTTAATGCAAATCAGTAGTATCAATTGATTTTATTCAGTGGGTACCGGGTACTGGGTTGGATTGTTGGAAAACCAACACTGCGGAAAACCACTTTTTTTTTTTTTTTTCAATGGCTCAGCAGCAGTGGGGGAGGTGATGGGAATAGATGAGAGAAGATGGTGTTAATGGGAAGAGGTATGAGAAAAAATGTGTTAATGGAAGTAACTAGCTTCCTCCGTAATCTTAAAACAAAAAATAAAAATAAAATATAAACGAGAAAAACTAGGCGGTTTTAGGAGGAAAAAGTGGGGTATTTTGGAAGAATAGTTGCAGCCGTATTGTGCACCCCGGTTTATCGGGGTGCACAAATTTGGACTCACTAATCATTAATTAATCATTACACTAACTAATTTAATTATTAAGGGTAAGTTTGGTATTAAAAAAAACTTAGATAAGGGGTGACTCAATATTACTTCTAATATCCACCCAAAAAATAGAGAGTAGTCCCCCATCATTTTTGAGTAGTCCCAAAAAACGATTCTTGCAAAATATTGATTGTCTTAGTGTAATATAACTGATGAACGAGGTCCACACATGTTATCTCATGCCTCATGCAACAAAATTACAATGTTACATAATCTTTTCGGACAATTATATTGCTCACTGATTTTTATCTATAATTTTCAATGAATTATAAATTTAGAAATTCATGTGATTTATTTATTTATTGGGAAAAAATGAATAAAGATGTACTTAAGCCTTTCCAGTGATAAAAAGTTAATTTGCATCAATATACAAGGGGAAAAAAGTGAGACATTGGAGAAAACTGATATCCGTAAATGACAAACTTCGATTTGACATGCTGTTTTGGTATTAGAATTTAATATACAACATCCAGATAGTCTTATAAGTAAGAATATCATCCCAAACTACATTGAAAGCTAATTTGTAATAATAGCGAAAAACAATTTCAATGCCTTTAAGTAGAAAATAATGATTTCTTTGTTTGTTCTAACATTACCACAACTGCAGTTAAATTTATTTGGCTTTTTAATATCTTGTTTTATCTTATCAGTAAATTGTGGCGATCACATTCAATTACTCTTAAACATAAATGAAAAAAATATAAAGAACAACCATTTTTGCGTTAGAGAATCAACAATCAGAGGGCTAGTTGGAGCACAAATTTTCGGTGCTCGCGAAACTTAAGATATTATCATTTTTACGATTCTATACCAGGGAAAATAAAATCCCAATAAAACTTGTTATTCATAACTTCATGGTCAAAAGGATTTTTTTTTACAATCTTCACTCTTAAAAATATGGTTACAAGAATAGAAATGTTCTGTACCTGGATAATATTTAATTGAAAAGTTGAAATAAAAATTATCAGTCTACTCCAATCACGAAGACAAAGTATAGAAATGCTCTGTACTTCATCAATGACTTCACAATTTTCTAATAAATCCAATTCTACATGAGATTTTTCCTAACTAAGATCCCGAGACTGTGATCCCAAGAATCTTTTTTTGAAAAATCTTTTCTTAGTTTTCTCCAATTTTTCATATTAATTTTGTTTTGTTTCTACATCTATTAGCCAAAGACAATACTGATTCATACTAGGTTTCTATTATAACAAGAAGCATTCTAGACCTCGTATTCCATTTAATTTAAGATTTATAATCACTTGGAATTACTATTCATAACAAAACTTTTTGTTGGATAAAATGTGCATGAAGAAGAGAAAACATGTCGACTAAATTCATTCATTTCGATGACAAAACATGATTGACACCCCTAATTGGACTCTCAAAATTAGATTGTTCCTATGAACCATTGGTATTATCACGACCTGTACGGGGAGAACCCGGTTTCATAAGGGTGCATCTATGAACCCTACATCTCAGCTCAAACCCGGGATAGACTATAAGGGCCAGCACAGCCGTGCAGTGACATTCTGAGGTAACATTTGCAATTTTGGAGTCGCTAACTAGGTCTGCAAAAGAAACTATAATTCCATATTCCATAGTAACTAACTTCGGGTATGTTTTCTCATGCTTGTCCATAGTTCATGCAAAACCGTCCGCAAGTGGTTCGTTATTTCTCATTCAACAATCAACATCACATTTCCATGATTTTTGTGGGTGCATATATCATGCCTATCGATTCTAGTTATTAATAAGTATATACTATTATCTCGATTCCAAGTAGTTTTTTTTTTTTTAGTTTTTTTTGATTGGAAACGTTAACTAAAACCAAGACCAAATTCAGTATTTCCAATCTGCAAATCTAGTTAAACACTTGTCTCTGTATACACCTCAAATCCAAAATATCCAATGAAGTGAGATATTGAAGTAAACTGCACCATTGAAATTTTCTTTCTTTACTGCTGAATTGTATGATTAAGATCGTGCCGTCATTGTTTGTCACCGGTGTCAAACATATAGAGAAAAAAATCTTAAAATATTTTCGGTACCATGTAAATGGATTCAAGTATTCAACAATTAATTTCACGCTGATAAACATGCCGATTACGCCACTGCTTGGCACAAGTTTTCTCTTGCCTCGTATGTAAAGGCATATTGTGTTTTGGATCTTTTAGCGTTCAACATTCATAAAATTTTAAGTAACGATTTTGTCACACAAGGAGAAAGAAAAATTACTATAAATTAGCAGAAAAGGCATGCATAAGATGGTGCACACACTGATTATTAGAATATGGGTCTAACTCAAAACCAATTGGCAATGAGTGGAGAGGCCCTAAGGATTATAGACTGCAGGATCTCAACACGCCCCCTCACGTGTAGCCTCGTTGGATCTAACACGTGGACAATTAAATCGGGTGACGCAGAGTAAAGGCGCGGTCAAAGACTCGTCGCAAATAGCCTGCTCTGATACCATGTTAGAATACGGGCATCCAATTCAAAACCAATTGACAATTAGTGGAGAGGCCCTAAGGATTATAGACGGCAGGATCTCAACACTGATTATATGATCTAACAAAAAACACCCGACGGATGTTCCAGTTTAGTTTTTGATTGTTTTATGGAAATTCTGTTTTTACATTTTCAAAAGTAAATGTTAAAACGAAGTGAAGAGATTACTCTTTAAATGGGGTTGCTGCCTAAATGGTTCTCTAACATCTTATTTGGAGATTGTATTTGCAATTAGGATACAATTTTAGAGTGTAATTAGATGAGCAGGGTATGTGGGTTGTGGCTTTTTTTTTTTTTTTTTTATAGAAAAAGAGATATTACATGTAAAAGGGGACCGTAATGTCCATTACATTTTGATTCCAGTTCTGCAAGTTCAAGTAAGTCAGAATCGCCCATAGAGCATTTCCTGTCCAGTTATGTTTGATAGAATACTTGTTACAAAAAACAGCTAAACTGGCTGCCCAATTTATATCAGATCTTATTACCAAAGTAAAGGATTGAACTAAGAAGTTGATATCAAATTTGGTGTTGTTGCAGAATTCGCTGCTGATCTTGTATCTTTGTTGTCTTGCCTTTGCATACATTCTTATAAGCAACAAAAGAGTAGGTTCTGAATTACTTCTGAAGGTAATGGTGTGCCCACTCTACTCCCTGGCCCAATTGAAAGCTGCTTCAGCTCCTTCTTTCTCAAGTTGGTCTATGGTTGTTGCGTCTGAAAACATACCTCTACCTTCTCCGATTTGTCCTGTGAAATCACACATAGTCAGACCAATTCCAGATTTAGCATTAGAGTTCATCATTAACAGTGCGATGTTGATCTTTATGTCCATCTGTTCTGTTTTCCCTCCAGCTTGCTTGGTCACTTTCAAGGTTTCATCATTTAGAGGGTTATAATATAGAGATTGCATTATGTTGTGCCCTGAGTTCTTCACCGTCATGTAGCTGTTTATGTATTTAACAATGTTGTTAGCTATGGTGACACTATTTTGACTTTTTTTTTTTTAAAAGTGACGTTGCATCTCGCTTTCCAAATATGCCAAACAATAACACTACATAGAACCTGCCAGTCTATTCCATATCCTCCCCTGTCTGGATTTTCAAAGCAATTACTCAGCCATTCATGAAAATTATTTGTGTCGTTCCAAAAAAACTGCATGTAAAATTGAAATGCATCCATACATGGATAGCAAAGTTGCACTCAAGAAATACATGGGTTAGAGTTTCCTGACCGTTTATACATAACTTTCAAGTAGTATTTATGCATGGGAGAATAGCTGCAACTCTCTTACTGTTAGGTAGTATCGAATGAGCTGCTCGCCAAATGAAGTGCTTAACTGAAGGAGTAGTATTCATTCTCCAAATATTGTTCCAATTCTGGTTTGGGTTACCAGATGAGTTGATATGGTTATAAATGGATTTCACAGAGAAGATACCTGTGGTATTTATAATCCAATGTGGAGTATCCTCTTTGTCCACAATTGGAATTCTAATTTCTTTGATCTTTTCAACATTGATATTATCAAAGCATTTGTTTAGTTTGTCTACATCCCACTGCTTTGTCGGAGTAAGTAAATCACTTACTTTAACAAAGTTTTCAGTTTCCATGAGAGGTTTAGGATAAGGGGGTTTGATATCTGGGATCCAAAAATCTCCCCAAATATCAATGTTAGAGCCATTCCCTAGCTCCCAAAAATAGTTTCTTTTAATTTGATCAATTCCTGTTAACAATCCCTTCCAAATCCAACTGTCACTTCTGTTGGATGTAGTGTTTGTGTGAAGAATATCATGATAATATTTCACTTTAAGAATAGTGGCACAAAGAGAATCAGGGTGTTCTTTCAGCCGCCATCCCATTTTAGAAATCATAGCTTAGTTGAAGTGTTTAACATGTTTTATCCCCATGCCCCCTTCTTCAAGGGATTTAGTTACAAAGTCCCAATTTTTGAGGTACACCCCTTTTTTACCTTGTTCATTTAGCCCTTTTTCATTTTTTCCCCACCATTAATTTCTTTGGAGTTTTGTTAAGGTATTACAGATTCTAACTGGAATCCTAAAACAATTCATTTGGTAAACATATAACGACATCACTGTTTTCCCAGCATTATTTAGACCATCCCATCTAAATAATCTGTTTTTCATCTTATCAATTAATGGTTCAAAACAAGTGATCTTAGATCTATTAGTGAAAAGCGGGGATCCTAGATACTTATCATTTAAGGGAATAGCCTTGACTCCTAGTATTTGTTTCACAGTCTGTCTAATACATGTCTCTGTTTTCGGACTAAAAAAGACTCCTGATTTGTTTAAGTTTATAAGTTGGCCCGAAGCCAATCCGAAGCCTTTAAATATTTTTACCAAGTTATGACAAGTTTTCTCATTTACTTTACAAAATAGAAGGCAATCGTCAGCAAATAATAAATGGTTGACAGAAGGGGCATGATGAACAATTTTACAGAACAAAAACAACTAAAGGGAGATAGGGTCTCCCTGTCTCAAGCCCCTTGTTGGCTTAAAGAATTTTGTAGGAGACCCATTAATGAGAACTGACAAAGTAGTTGTTGAAATACACTGGTGGACCAAGTTACACCACTTCTCGTTAAAACCAAATTTAATCATTATTTGAAGCAAGAAGGTCCATTTGACTTTATCGAATGACTTCGACATATCAATTTTTAGCCCCATAAAACCTTTTTTTTGATTTATAATTTTTCATCTTATGTATGATTTCATGTGCTATTGTGATATTTTCAGAAATCTGCCTTCCTGGGATGAAGGCAGATTGGTATGGTGAAATCATTTTATCAAGCAATGTTTTCATTCTTCCTACCATGAGTTTTGAAATGACCTTATAGGTTGTGTTAGCCAAGGCTATAGGTCTGAACTCTGCAGGAGTGGTGGGTTCAGAGTTTTAGGAATTAAAGAGATAAAGGAAGCATTCATCTCCTTAGAGATGTTCCCAGAAATAAAGAAAGTTTGGACCATTTTGATTAGGTCGTGCCCAATGATATCCCAATTTTGTTGAAAAAAATTATGCGGAAAGCCATCGGGACCTGGACTTTTGTCAGGGTCCATCAAACAGAACATGCTTTATTTCAGTCTTTAAAGGAGTATTACATAGCATATCGTTGTCGCTCTGGTTTATGCAAGAAGGGATTAGGTTTATCATATTTTGATCTATTTCAGGTATACAGTAGTAGCTATTTGACGAAAGTGTTTTGATATACATTCAGCAATATCATTCCTGTTATCCAACCACTCATTATTTTAAGTCTTTAGGGTTTCAATTCTGTTTCTTCTAAATCTCTGTTTAGCTTTGCTATGAAAGTATTTCGTATTTCTATCCCCTAGAGCTAAGTTTTGGTCCCTACTTTTGTCCTTCCAAAATTTTTCTTTTATGGCGTACCATTTAGATAACTCCTTTCTAAGATCGCTTAGATCTCAGTAACTTTGTTAGAGTAACTAGGTCTTTTGTTTGTCCTGTCTACTTCCTTCTTTATAGTCTCAATGTTACTATGTATATTACCAATACTATTTTTATTCCAAAGTTTCAGAATTTGTTTAACATTTGCCAGATTTTTATTAACTTTGTGTGCTGGTGAACCCCGCACCTGAGAATTTCAGTTTTCCTGAATTAGAGGTTTACACTCCTCATGTTTTATCCACTCCCCAAAGTATCTGAAGGGAGTAGCCCCATTATTCTAGTGGTTGTGAGTGTTTAGTCTTATTGGGAAATGGTCTGAAGCAAGGGGCCCTAAATGTTTTATGCTTGAGTTAGGGAATTTTCTGCTCCACTTAGAATTAACCAAAGCCCTGTCCATCCTCTGCTCTATATTTTCATCACCAATTCTGTGGTTATTCCAAGTGTAAGTGTAGCCAGAAAATCCCAATTCCATTTGTTCACAGTTGTTTATCAGATTGTTGAAAATCCTAGCCTCATTTCTTTTGAATGGAAATTTGCTATTATTTTCTTCTTCATGGAGAACCACATTCAAGTCTCCAATAACTATCCAAGGGGTGTTTATAGTAACCGACATATCTTCTATGACCTTCCAAGAGTTTAGTTTATGTGGCCTATAAGGACTCCCATAGAAACAAGTGAGAGTCTAGCTACTATCATTTTGTTGGTTAAAAATCGAAGCATTTATGTGGTTATAAGCAAAATCCATAATTTGTATATTCACATTACTTTTCCAGATGAGGCACAGGCCTCCAACACTTCCTCTGGGGGGGACTAGGTGATAATTATAAACATACATTCGTTTTAAAATAGTAATCATTTCTATGTTTTGTTGTTTGGTTTTAGACAAGAAGAGAATATCAGGATTCTCCCTGTTTAGGGTATCCGCCAAACTGTTTTGAGAGTCAAGTTTTCCTAATCCCTGCCAGTTCCATGCTATCATACTAATATATTTCCAAAAGTATGAAATCACTGGATACCTGAATTTTAATAAGACTATGCAGTTAAAGGTCTTAACATGGAATCCTAGTTTATCAGCATGCTTTCGGTTGGAGTGGATAGAAATTGATATGATACTTAACAGAATTAGGTTACTGATTTTGCTAGAAGTTATACCAACCTCTACCGCTGAGATAAAGCCAGTAGGTCTTTCCGGTGTACACAGAGAAGATGTTACAGGATGATTCACTTCCTCTTCCTCCATTGCTTTCTTTATTTGGGTCAGCAAAGTTGTTCGTATAATTCCTTTTGCTTGCAGAAGTTTCCTTTTCTTCCAGTTGTAGCAAATGGTACCTTGAATCAAAATTAAAAATGATTGCGTTAGTCTTTTGAGAGATATTTTTGTTAATTGTTTGCAGAATTTAAGGAATTTCATAGATCTACCAAAAGGGAGAACATATAAGATTCAGTTACGAGAAAGAAAAAAATAGAATTTCGAAAGTAAATCAAATCAAACAAGATTACTATGCAAAAAGACAGATTAGGAGGAGTATTCGAGATTAGGAATATTTAGAGATTAAAAAATGAATCAATCAGAGGACTTCCACGAAACCAAAGGGGCTGATTTGGATGCAAATGAAATTGAGATGCAGATGAGAATTCCAAAATTGTGTAAAATCCAGGGTCTTTGTAAATTTGAGTTTTGGTATCTTGTTGTCTTTGAAATGGTGTCTTGAAACTTTGAAATGTGTCTTAGGGTCGATGAATCTTGGTGCCTTTGAGATTTAGAATTCAAACAAAAACTAGGGTTCTAAAAATTCATGAGAAATAGTCACTTGAGATAGAAGATTAGAGAGGGGTTTTGATTAAGTAGACGTGGGAATGGATTAATAGTGGTTTTTGGTGATCCCACCGTCAATGATGGTGGTTACTGGCTAGTTTACAGTGTTTACAGATTAAATAGCGGTGTTTACTGGTAACATAGAGGTGGTTTTGGGTTGGAGGAAAAATCGCCTGGAGAGAGAGGTGGTGTTTACTCATTGTGGGCTGTGGCTTTAGACATCAGTTTTCCTTCTTGTATTTTTTTTTCATTTTCAACAAAGCTTTGACCTTTTACCAAAGAAAACAAAAAAACAAAAACAAAAATGTTAATGTTAAAATAAAATAAAATAAAGTATGTAACCCAATTTCGATGGATGACTAGAGACGCAATTTCTTTTTTGAAAATTTCGATATTAATGAGCTAACTCAGTATCATTTTAAAAAAATATTTAAAACATTGATTCTCTGTATGTGCACCGATTTTTTTTTGTGGAGGTATACTTGTGATGGATAGTTGGATACTACTAGTAGCTAGAGAGCCTAAACAACTAGGATCAAAGCCCATTGTTTTGAAGGAACGGACCAAAGCCCATTTGTATCCTTGTGTCCCATAATGCTAGGGGTGAGCATGGGCCGGTATGGACCGGTTTTCACCCCATCCGCACCCAATCCAATACATTACGGATTTCAAATTTGGCATCCGCATCCAATCCACATCCAATGGATACACGGATGGACGGATTGGATGCGGATAATCTAATGGATTTGTTTTAGTTAAAATTTATAATAAAGAAACTAAAGCCAACACAAATGACTCCTCCTCATAGAACCTACTACATATCCTATATATGTATAGGAAGATAAAGTCATGTACAATACCACAAGCAAACACCTTAAGAATTCCTAAATGATCCATAGTATTTTTTAAAACTATATAAATGCACTTAATTCAACGGATATGGATGTCCAACGGATTTTCAAAGTTGCATCCGGGCCCGATCCGTAATCCGTTGGATTTCAAAAATTTCATCCGCATCCAATCCATTAACGAACGGTCCGGGCATCCATCCACAAATGAACGGTTGGTCCCGGTTAAATCCACGGATTACGGGCCAAATGCTCACCCCTAGATAATGCGAAGACCGAAGATCGGTTTCATTTTAGGTCCTGTTCCCGATCATCTCCATATAAATGAATGCTCAAGATGTCCATAAGCACGAGGTCAGAATACTCATGATAGTACAATATAATTCACTAAAAACCTTTTTCTTCAGTTTACTCCAATTTCTCACATTTCCTTTTGTAAACCAAAGATTTTGACATAGACTTTTCTCCAGCAACCATGTGAGATAAAAAAAAAATATTGCTTGGACCTCTTTATCCATTAAAATTATAATCATAGCCTTACAACCTAAAACAAGATTTTTGTTGCATGAAATATGCATGAACAAGAGAAAACCTATGTCAACTGAAATCACTCAATTCCATTGAATAGCAAGACATGTGTTACCACCTGAGTATGAATTACTGGGCGAACAGAGCTCAACCTTCCATTGCTATAACTATAGCTGCGAGATACTGTATTATGGCGACTGGTTGTTGAGGAACCTGATTCCATTAGAGGATATCCACAGACCCCAAATCTTAACTCAAGTTAGAATAGCTAGCTAGCCGTACGCAACATTTACTATAATTTTAGGATCAGTAGCTAGCTTGGTCCCCGAAAAAGCTATGGTAAAATACAGATTATAAGTGACACCATTAGTATAATACTTTCATACAAAAAAGATTTTTTTTTTTTTTTTAATCTCTTTCTCATTCAGCATCACATTTTCAAGAAATCTTTTTTTTATTTTTATACATAGCGATCCTTGGCTCTTTCATATTAGTTTCAGTAAATTTTTACTTCCGACATCCATATAACTAATTTATTTTATCATTTCGGCTAGAAAGTGAATTAAGACTTAGTGAAATATACTCTGAAAGAATATCAAAGTGAGATATTGGAGAAAACTTATGCCTATAAGTAATCGATGGTAAAGCCAAAGTTCTATTCAGATTCCGTATTAATATTTTATATAAATTATGTTAGTTTTATTTTTTTAATTTTTGTATTTTCAGTTAGCTTGGTTAAAAATTAATGTTCCAAAAAGCCGTAGAAAAACCCAAAAAAAATGCAGTCGCTGAACATAAAATTTTGTATATCCTGTAGACTATGACAACTCTCATAATTTTTTGTATTTTAATAACTTTTATCGTATTGTTAATCATTGACGACGACAAACAATCTTAATCTAGATTAAAGAAAACATTTAAATCCTACCTTGTCCAGTGGCGGCACTAGACATTGGATATAGGGATGGCTTGAGCTTTTTTTAGGGTTTGCTTAAGCATAAAACTCATACACCAACTATGGCCCAACTTAAAAAAGGCTTTGAAAAAAATGATTTTTTTTCTTTTTGGGGCTGGCTTGAGCTAGCCCTAGTCACAAGGTAGTTCCGCCCCTGACCTTGTCGTCAAGTCATTGTACTGTCAAGAATTAGAGGAGTCTTATTTTGTACACAATTTTTAAAGTGGTATTACGGCATAGTTGTGGCAAAAATGCGATTTTCAACAAAGATTAAGAGCTTCTCCAATGGAATGTATGTGAAGATAAATGTCCAAGTCCACATGGGATAGACATTCATTTTTCCTAAAATTCTTCTCCAACCCCAACTTCTTAAATAAATGTGAAGATGACATGACTTACTTTTTGTTAGACATTGTCAAGGTGAATGTCAAGTTTTAGACATTCACCTTGACAATGTCAAGCTATCCTAGTAAGCTTTTACTTAACAAAAATTAATCCAACATAATAAGTAACCATTTTTAGCTCTAAAAAATTCTTAAAACTACTAAAAATAATATTTACATTTAATAAAAAATGATCACAAACAACACCATTGGAGATGAATAACTTTTTCACCTAAACTTAAGGATAAATTGGAATGAAAATGTCTTATTTGTGTTGCCACCTAGGAAATACATACAACAACCATTGGAGAAGCTCTAAGATGTTTGTTTGCACCCAGAAATATTTTCAGGCACTAAACACGATGATTTTGGTGTTGTTGATGAAAACAGGGCTAATAACAGGAAATAATCGGGAATGACAAGACACACGGATTTAACGTGGTTCGGCATGGTTTTCCTACGTCCACTGACGAATCCCTTGGGGAGTGATATTTCATTGATATTTGAATTACAGTGTATCTTTTTCTGTATTAGCTACCTCTCTCTCGTTTTTCAGAATTACATTCCCCCTATTTATACAATCCTGAACATAAATGGCATTTACTTCCCTTGCATTAATTTTGCATGAAACTGCCCTCCTTCACTAATTCTCCTAGCCATAAACTCCTTGAATTAATTCTATACGAAACAGCCATGCATGCCTACTGACTTGCCCTGCATGCCTCCTGGCATTAATCCGCCCTGCATGCCTCCTTGTATTGATTTTGCATGAAACCGCCCTGCATGCCTCCTTGTATTGATTTTGCATGAAACCGCCTTGCATTAATTTTGCATCTTTGGGCAGATCGGATTGATGGTTGATGTGCATAATGGATAGCAAAAGTATGGATGGAGACTGACTGACAACGATCCGGCAACATGGTTGAAATCAAGCCGCGACATGGCTAGAAACTGGATGGCAGTGCGACAAAGTACTTGGCTGGAAATTAGTTAGCAGCATTGCTGGCAACATGACTAATAATTGGCTAGAGGGTGCGACTTGCAACCTGACTTTGATAGGTTGATCACGGTCGATTTTGACCATTGACCGGGCGTTGACTTTGACCATTGACTGGTCATTGAATTTATGTAATACTGGGCAGGCTGGTGGGCTGCCTCGGTTGGCTGGTTAGCGGGCTTGGATGACAGCTGAACAGTTTCCCAGGCAACATTCTGGCCCAATATGTGCCAATTTTACTCATGGTACAAACATCGCCCCCTCTAAACCTCCAACTTGCTTCAGGGTTAAGAAGTTAGTTTTCCATTTTTTTATTAACATACTATGATAAAATTCTCCTTCAAGTATGGATTATTGTTGTTTGAAGTAAATGACAACCTTCCTTGGTCGCTTATGAAATCAAGACACCCCAAGAGTAAATTATCATTCTAAAGCATAAGGCAAGTTGCCTTCGTTGATTGTGGAATCATAACCAGGTCGCCCCCAGGTGAGGCTGTTGTGACTGGAAGATCGGCGGCAACAGTTGAGTATGAACCATAGTTGTATGCAAAAAATAGACTGAAAGCTGAACTAGTCTCAGAATTGTGTGATACTCTTTGGAGCGGAGTAGTATTTATTGATGTAAAACTGGATTGAGAAAGTTGCGTAGAACTATACTGGAAATAGTTGTTGGAAAAGATGAGCTATATTTGATATCACTCGGCTGGAATCTGTGTGAGTTGTTGTTGTAAATGAAATTTGAATTTGCAGACTGTCAGTAATTTTCGACCAAACTAGGCAAAAAGTAGTTGTTGGTATTAAGTCGGCCAATTCGGATCGAGCCGCAGTAGTTGCGAGCGAAAGGGTGTGACCCTTTAGTAGTTGAGATGGTAATGACTTTGTGTGTTGTTGGACCTCCAATGGTCTT
Organism: Papaver armeniacum; assembly: GCA_023531295.1. Lineage (NCBI taxonomy): Eukaryota > Viridiplantae > Streptophyta > Magnoliopsida > Ranunculales > Papaveraceae > Papaver > Papaver armeniacum. The sequence continues at coordinate 85,038 of JAJJWW010008259.1, read as the reverse complement.
GGTTGTGCTACTGGATAGGATATCGACCTTTATATGTCGCAATAGTTATATGAATCAGGATGGCAGCAGCGATGTAGACTAGATTGCTATAGTTGTTACAGAACTGGGCTGCAATGATTGCGGTAAACTGGACTGCTACGGCCACAAAAAACTGTCCTCTGCAGTAATGAGAAAAACTGGGTAGTAACAGCATTGAACAAAGCTGGTCTGCAGCAGATGCGATCAACTGGACTGCAACAATGACGAGCAAGGCCGCATCAAAAGAAATTGCGATCGCCTTGATCGCCAGAGCATGCGAACATAGGCAGCCTGCAAAGAAATGCGATCACTGAATACAACAATGACGATTTAGCAAAGCTACACCGCATATTTGCGATCACCGGATCAGCAGAGCTGCGAACAGAGATGGACTATAGCAATCGCGATCACTGGAATGTAGCAAATGAGAAAAGCAAAACTTCGCAAAGAGTGCGATCGGTTGGACTGTATGAGCTGCGAACAGAGATGGACTACAACAGCTTCGATCAGCTGGAATGAAGTAACAACGAGCAAAGATGCACTGCAGCAGCTGCGATCAGCCGGGATCTGCACGAGCCGCGAACATAGCTAGACCGCAGAGCTTCTATCACCGAATCAGCAGAAACAGCAGATGTGACCATGGCAAGAAACAAATCACCGATCGGGAGATGCGAACATAGTTGGACCGCAGCAGCCTTCGGATCACCGTAATGCAAAGAAAGAACGAGCAAAGATGCACTTCAAAGAACAAGCGATTTGCTGGACCGCAGTAAGATGCGAACATAGATGGGATCGCAGCAGCTTCGATCACCGGAATGCGCAAAGAATTCAGCAAAGATGCATCGCAAAGCAGCTGCGATCAGTTGGACTGCAGGAGGTGCGAACATAGATGGATTGCAGTAGCTTCGATCAGATAGACTGCAGCAGTTGCTGAGGAACTGGATTTAAACAGTTCGATAAACCTGAGCATAACAGTTATAAATAAAACCAAACTGCATCAGTTGCGTCCAACTGAGTACAGAATTTATGAGCAAAACTGGACTGCATTAGTTTCGTCCAACTGAAAGTGCGATTTGCTTAGAACTGGACAAATGTAAGTTCGATCAACTTAATCGAAAGCAGCTTTAACATTAATAATTGCGTCAAAATACTAGGGTGTATGCTCGCCCCCTCTTAATCCTGTAACTCGTTGGAGGATTAAGAAGTTTGGGTTACCTTTTGTTTCGATTTTCAGGAGCTGAATATTGCATTTAGGTGTTATGTAACTCGCCCCAAAGGAATTATTTTAGATCATGAGGTGTTACATATCTCGCCCCCAAGTGATTGTCATCCACATTGAAGTGATATGCAACTCATTCCCCAGAAGATAGTTATTATCATGCTGCTTAATGCTCACACAAGGGTGCACTTCCTTGTTGCATCTTGCTCGCGCATGGAACGAAGTTGATTGTGCTTGCTATCTGGAATTCGCGCAGGGGGCCAATCCCACTATTCCAGATGCGCGCACTGAATTGTGTGCATCTCTCATGATAAAATGCTCGCCACATTGTAGGTGTTTCCACTACACCAATTTCCGGATTCGTAACAGTGAAGTCGTTACTAATTTTTTTAAAATTCGTAACAGGTGAAGCCGTTACATAAATTTTTTTTAGGCGTGCCGATCCACGCGCTTGGTCACACCTGGGGTGGTAACACTTGCAATTTTGCGCGTGCCATTCACATGCGTGCCATTATTTTTTCCACCCAAGATGAGTAAAACTAGGGATATTTCCTCCCCTACGTGTGTCATTCACATGCGTGCCCCTCTTCATCCCATGCCTTAATGAGAATCGACATATCGATTTTTCATTTTTCATTTCTCTTCCCTTTTCTGCTCCTGGTGTCTTGCCTCTCTTCTTTGAAATCCTAATGAAACTTCATCTTCAATAATCGACAGCAGAGAAACTATCTCAGAAACCTCTCAATCATCGACTTAACTTCTCATTTTTCATTTTCTTTTCTCTATTTTTCTCCTCCCGCCTCTCCTTTTCTTCCCTCTCGTAGAGTTTAGGGTTTCGATTGGGTTATTCATCCTGTTTCGATTGGGTTAATGTATCTTCAATCAATCATCGGTTTCGATTGGTAAGTGTTTTATCATCATCACTTCATCGCTTCGATTGGGTTTTTTATCATCTGTTTTTAGGGTTTCATCTGTGAATCCGTTTTTTCTAATACGATTTCGATTTCATCATCTATTAATCGAGTTTAGGGTTTGGATTTCATGATCTGTATTTCGTCATCTCATAAGTCTTTCATCATCTCTGTTTTAGGGTTTGAGTTTTTCTATTTCGGGTTTGTTATTGTTCGGGCAGGTGTGCCTTTTTGAAGTATGAGACAAAAGAGCAAAATTAAAACGTAGTTATCGTAAATAAAGAAATGTAGTTAGATGTCTGCTAAATTAAAACGTGTGTAATAATATTTCATTAGTCTTGATTCATCGATTATGGGTGCTATGGAATCTTCAACTATGCACTTGAGTTTAGACCTGAGAATACTAGTTCAATAAGCCTTGATTCGTCCAATGAGTTAATGTTACCAATTTCATACTCATTTCCTGTTTAGTTGCTAGTTCTGGAACAGCACTAACTGCGACTTCAGGAAAGATCTAGGTATGAAACTTATATCAGCTCAGAAATCAATGACCTGATTGAAAATTTAGAGTAACGACAAGAAATGTCCTTTCTATCAACGTTATGAGATAAAGTCGTGTAAAAAAGGTTTTCTGGCGCTTGTATATTTTCCAATAATTTATTGTGACCTCTAAGCTGAATCCTAGCAACTTGACAAGATAGTTGAGAGCATTGAGGAGGGAGTCACCGAGTTCAATGAGGGTGATCATGTAATCACGATATTCACTGGAGAATTGACGAGGTGTCAGACTCGCAAATAATATTTTCTACTTCTCTTTACACTAGCAAGTAATATATGAAAGCAGATTCGTCCCAAGGGAGGTATGAAATATAGTTGTTATGCAAATATTCCTAGCAAAGAGGATTTTTGTTATAGAAATTCTGAAAATTGTAAAGTTGTATTCAAATATGAGATGGAATTGATTAAGGAATCATTCTCGACCACGAAACATAAACCAGATCGATATATAACACGTTCTTCACATTATCTTGTTACTAACAACCCTAGGATAATTAGTACGCTCAATTATCCCGTTATTATCCCCTAAGCTCACCGGATACGGAAGCGCTCGACTACCGGATTCTACTTGCCAAGTTTCCTAGAAGTACGCTCTCTAGGTGGGACTTAAACAAATGCTCTAAGTTTTGTGAGATAAGGTTGATCCTAGTGATGAATTCAAAAGCATGAATCACCTACAAGTGTCAATTTCTACATATGGGCATTTAACAAAGTCCCATCATCAATACCCACATATTGCTACTTGTGTTTAATTCTCTAGACAATTACGGGTCGAAGAAAATCTAAACTAGCAATAAGATTGTGACATAACTATTTAATTTCGAACTTAAACAATTAAGGAACAATCCATAAGCATTATTAGAATGGTAAAAATCAAACAATAACTAAACTTGCAAAAAAACGAGCTATTGCATATCAATTATAGGTTCATATTTCGGGCTTTGAAATCACCCTTAATCAAAAATAGTTTTAGTTACTCATAAGTATGGAGTTCATCATCATAATAATAATTTAGATAAAATAAAGAAGATGAAAATATAAAAACGAAAGCAAACCCTAGCTGCGGCTCTCTCCCAAACTCCAAGTAAAATACGTGATACCCCAATTTTGTAGAAAGACTTCTCTTTTATACCTCCTTTTGTTCCAAAATTAGGTCTAGTCTTCAAAGGTCCAATGGATAGAAATCCACCAAGCCCAAGTATGAGAAAACTCATCTAGAAAACATTCTCAGAAAGTAGTCACCGGAGGTCCCAGAAAATGACCGGAAAAGTTACCGAAAATCAACTTCAGGTGACCGGCAAAGTCCACCCGGTCACTGGTCAAACAAGTCAGCTCGGTCAACTCAGTCAAGATCACTGATTCAGGTGAGTCTGTCTTAACTGGGTGACTAGGCTGAGTTGGGTTCTTGGCCAAAACCTGAGCTGCTTCAGTCTTGCACAGGCTTTAGTTGGTTTTGCACCATCATTGCGCTTCACAGCCCTGCACATCAATTCTGTAGCTCATTCACTTCACTGCACCAGTTACACTTTAATATCTCCATTCCCTAACTGCATTCGCACTTGATGAACAACAAACCATCACCAAAACCTTCTTAACAAAACTATCATATCTTTGTTTGCTCTTTCTAAATCTTCTCAACCAACTCCAAGACCACCAACACCCCCCGCAAGTACCACCAAGTTTGAACACCGCATGACCCTTGATTCTCTCTCAGTAATATCTACTTGACTTTGCAAATTGAGCTACAACCCTAGCACCTGTAGCAGCATCAACATCATCACTCTCTCCATTTCGTTCATTCCAATACCACTATCTTCACTGCTATTCTGTTCTTCTTGCAGAAATCATTACCACCATTTGCTAAGCCTGCGCCTAATCTTAGGACATTGCAGATTCATACACCAGTCTTCGTGGTCCTAACAACCTTCACCTGTAATTGCTTATATAATATGCACCTCAAGCCTAAGACTCCAGCAACACAAGCCTTGTTCTCGACTGCACATATTAACTACTCCATCACTGCACTCTGCCTCACCCAACCAATATAATTCAATCCAACCAAAGAACACTAATGCCTTCAATTCCACCTCCAAACACCTCCACTCATTTCACCTGCAATCCTGTCACAGGCCTAAGCTATCTTGCATGAGCCGTAACCTCTGTGTTGCACCATGACAGTTGTTTACAACTTCAGTTCTTCCTCAACATCAGCTCCATTTCAGTTCAGCTGTAATGTCATCAGTTCACGCTTCTTAGCTTGTCGTCATCACCATCTGTTAGTTCCTCTACATTCTGCTACCTCGCAAGTCAAGCCACGACACCAGACCAACACTCGACCGCAGCTTCATCATTCACATTCGTCCAACCTAATCATACATCCATCTCAGTCCACTGCATCCTCACCTGCAGCTGCATCTGTAACTCCATCTCGGATTGCAGCATCCCCACTTCAATTCAGACCTGCATAGCTTGTTCTCAATGCTCCATTCTGCAACCATCAGTTCCATGCCCAGGAACCATCTCCTCTAATTCGAACGACCTCGCCTCTGTTAACGAATTCAGCTCAACCCTGTAAAACAATTAACCAAATTCGCCACAATTCAGTTACAAGACTCAGTGGTAGCGACAACATCTTCGGTTTGGTCTACTCGACCTCGGACCACATCAATTGCACTTCCTCTTTCCTGGCACTCAAATCTGTTGCAAACTCCACCATTGCATCGAAACTCCCCATAAACTCCAGCCATCTTCCCTGCCAGAAACCATCGACTCACAACACAATTTCTTCCGCAAAATGCCAGCATATCCACTCCATTCTTCCTCTTCTTCTCGGCTTCAGCTGAGACTCTTGATACCTGATGAATTCTGTCGATTCCATGGATAGGTCGACGGCAACAGACACCCCATTTTTTCTCATTAACTGATAAAAAAGGAAATGAATATTTCTCCTACGAAGACCCGATTCTTCATTAATCTCAACTTCAGCACAAACCCAACTCTCTAAACCCATAGAAATCATCGTTTGCAGTTTGATTCAACCGCAATAACACCTCCAGAACCCTAAGTTCACCTGCAATTTCATGTAATAATCAACACAAATCTCAACGTATGCAAGATCAACATCAGATCACCAACAGGAACCATTCGTTTCCATCCTTCAACCCATTTTCATTCAACCTCAAACCCATTCTCAAGCATCTTGTGATTCAAGAACCAATGTTTTCTTTGTTTCTTTACCATCTTCAATTCACAAGAACACATCTCAAACAGCACTCTATGGTTCAATCTTCTTATCAACGAAACAAATCAGAACTTTTTATCTCGGATAACAAACACTTTCTTTCTCAATTTCGAATGAATGGGGTGGTCAAAATGATGAAAAGAGATAAAACTCTTCTCTGAATTTTAGGGTAAGAAAAATTGAAGTGATACAGCCACTCGGATGAAATGGATAAGGGGGTATCCAGATAACTTAAGACACCCAAGAATAGGATAAGGGCCAACCAAATGGCAGCCCCTATGTTGACTTGGCTCGATTCTCATGTCACTCGCATGCGCCTTGATCTTTCTAGTCCTTTTCGCTCCAAATGAACGTCTTCTTTTTCCTCGAATCCTTCCATCAACAACAGCTCGTCTCTTACTTCTCAGATCTACTTTTTCTCTTCAATTTCTCTTCATCACTAAAGTTGTCGTGCTTTTCAGACAGAATTTTGCATCACTAAAGCCGACATACTTTTCAAACAGAGATGAAGAAATAAAAGCAAATAATGAGAAATAATCTGCCTCCAACATCAGTTGCACCTTTTTGCCTTTTAAGCAACGTTTCTTCTTCTTTTGTTCCAAATGACTCCAAGGTACCTAAATACTTAAAAAAAACATAAGATACATAATTTACAAGAAAACTTAGCAAAGAAAGCATAAACCATAGATAAATATTAAGGTGTTTTAGACACCTATCAAATTCCCCCACACTTAGACTTTGCTAGTCCTCGAGCAAATCAAACAAAATAATTCTAAAACATACATACAACTCTGTGTCGTCGAGGCTACGGTTAATTTTAGCATAAATAACAATCCTTTTAACTCCTAGGTGTCCCTAGTGGACGAGTTTTAGTCTCGTGAAGGTTTACAAGAGTTGTACCTACAAAACCTTTTACTCCAAATTCCAACTACCTGTGAAGAGTCTATGAATGAATTCAAAATGACTACAGGAGGAGGTACCTTGATGCAAATTCAATTCATATATAAACAAAGCTCTACTCGGAATTTAACTAACCACAATCACACATGAATAGAATAAGAAGATGGATATAGAAATAGATGTTTGCGAATGTTAACTAAGTGAACGGTGTTTCCCATATCTGTCTGAAGGTCACTGCCAAGATGAACCTATGACCTAATGGATTGAGATACTGGCCTGAATTCTAATATCAACTTAATTAGCTGGCATATACAAGGGAACCAACAGTCGACAATCTTAATTCTAGATCAACCGAACTGGCATATACAAGGGCACCAGCATTCGATTTTATTGAACAATAATAATAATAACTTTTCTTATTTTTTTTTTTTTTTTTTGTTTTGTTTTCGAATCGACAACATGATTAGATCTTTTGGATCCAAGCGCATGCTTCTTGTCAGCAGATTACATGATAGTTCCCGTGGATCCTGCATTCCACGCTTGTTTAGGCGACGGAGACAAGGAGAACACACACATATTGCTATATCCAAGTGTCATTCATTTTTTTTTTTTTTTATTTTTTTTTTTTTTTTTATATATACTCCGGTTGGTCTAATTGGTCTGGTCTTTTTTTTTTTGTAGTAACTCAATCACTCTATTTCATCCTAGCAGTAATAACAATTCGATGTTGGTGACCCACCAAATCACTTAGAGAAACAAAAAGATTGCAAAAAATAAAAACAGAAGGTGATATGGTGACATTCCGAGATATGATAACAACTATCATATTATTTCTAACACATGAGCTCTGTTCGTCCTTTTAGTTAATAGGTTCCTCAACTCCTGCAACCAAGATGGTTCCATCCACTTATATTGGCAATGTCATCCTAAAGGCACAAGTTTCTAGATTTTGGAGTTCATAAAGCAATTTTTTTTTTCTATTTTTCTATATATATATATATTTATTTATTTATTACTAAAGGCAACAAACTCTAAAAACATATAAATGCTCCCCCACACTTAAACTTTACATTGTCCTCAATGAATATTTACTCATTCAAAGTAAAGTTCAAGGTGGGAAATTCCGCAAATGATATGCAAAAACAAAGATAAAATAAAAAGATAAAGATAAAGATACAAAACCGGTGGGTTGCCTCCCACTTAGCGCTTGGTTAAAGTCGTCAGCCCGACTTTCAGCTCCAATTATTCCTCCAGAGGGAGTGGATCACTCAATGTGACCATATCTTGATTCTACGTCACAAATTTCTCATAGTATGGTTTTAAACGATGGCCGTTGACCTTAGAAACCAGCCCTGTTTTGGGAATAATGATTTCAACTGCACCATGCGAGAACACATTAGTAACAACAAATGGTCCAACCCATCTGGACCTAAGTTTACCCTGAAACAATTTAAGACGAGAATGGAATAAAAGAACTTTCTGCCCTACTTCAAAACTCTTTCGGGAAATCATTTTATCATGGAAAGCCTTGATCTTTTCTTTGTAAATGCGTGAACTTTCATATGCATCATTACGTATCTCTTCTAACTCATTGAGTTGAAGTTTCCTATGTTCACCAGCTGCATCTAATTCCATATTACATACCTTGATAGCCCAATAAGCTTTGTGTTCAAGTTCGACGGGAAGATGGCAAGGTTTACCATAGACAAGCCTAAAAGGAGACATGCCGATGGGTGTCTTGTAAGATGTCCTATACGCCCATAAAGCATCATTGAGTCTATAACTCCAATCCTTCCTTGTAACTTCACCGTCTTCTCTAAGATGGACTTAATCTCCCGGTTGGAAATTTCAGCTTTGCCACTCGTTTGTAGATGGTATGGTGTGCCAACTTTATGAGAAATATTATACTTCTTTAGAAGAGCGTGAAAGGATCTCTTGAAGTGCGACCCTCCATCACTAATCACCACTCGAGGTGTGCCAAATCTAGAAAAGATATGTTCCTTCACAAACTCACAGAAAACTTGAGAATCATTAGTAAGGGTGGCCTTAGATTCCACCCACTTAGAAACATAATCTACAGCAAGAAGTATATAAAATTTCCCATTGGAATTCACAAAAGGCCCCATAAAATCGATACCCCAAACATCAAAAATCTCAACAACGAGAATTGGTGTTTGCGGCATTTGGTTTCTAGCACCTAGATTGCCTGTCCTTTGACACCTATCACAAGCCTTACAAAATAGATATGCATCCTTAAACAATGTAGGCCAATAAAAACCACTTTCGAGAACCTTGAGGGCTGTCCTCTTGGCTCCGAAATGGCCACCACAAGCATATGAGTGACAAAAATTCAGAATTGATTGGAACTCGGATTCGAGTCTGGCTCATGGGATCATTTGATCGGAGCAATTCTTCCAAAAATAAGGTTCATCCCATATATATTTCTTAGCAATCTTCTTGAGCTTGTGTTTCTGAAACGTAGACATGGAACTAGGTACTTGTCCCGTTACCAAGAAGTTAACAATATCAGCATACCATGGAGTTGTGACAACAACCGCAAAGATTTATTCATCCGGGAAGCTATCATGCAAAGGAATCGCTTCTTCGGACACAACCAATCTGCTTAAATGATCCGCTACAGTATTCTCACTACCCTTCTTGTCCTTGATTTGCAAGTTGAACTCTTGAAGAAGAAGAATCCACCTTATGAGCCTTGGCTTAGCATCCTTCTTTGTGAGCAAGTATCGAAGTGCGACATGGTCGGAAAACCACCACCTTTGTACCCACCAAGTAAGATCTAAACTTCTCTAGTGCAAATACTATGGCCAAGAGCTCCTTTTCAGTAGTGGAGTAGTTGATTTGTGCACCGTTGAGAGTTCTAGAAGCATAATAAATGGCATATGGAACTTACCATCTCGCTGTCCCAACACGGCTCCAACGGCATAATCACTTGCGTCGCACATCAACTCAAATTACTTGCTCCAGTCCGGAGGTTTGATGATTGGTGCGGTAGTCAACAACTCTTTCAAGGTGTCAAAATCTTCCTTGCATTCCTTATCACAATCAAAGGCCACATCTTTCTGCAAAAGTCTACACAGGGGCATTGCAATCTTGGATAAATCCTTGATGAATCTCCTATAAAAACCTACATGACCAAGAAAAGAGCGAACCTCCCTCACAGTTGTGGGGTATTGTAAGTTCCGAATCAAATCTATCTTAGCCTTGTCCACTTCTAACCCCTTAGAGGATATAACATGGCCTAGTACAATCCCATGATTCACCATAAAGTGACACTTTTCCCAATTAAGCACAAGATTAGTTTTGTACGCATCGTTTAAGAATAAGTGCAAGGTTATCTAAGCATTTGTCAAAAGAATCACCATACACGCTAAAATCATCCATAAACACTTCTATGATGCTTTCCACATAATCTGAAAATATAATTACCATACAACATTGAAAAGTGGCTGGAGCATTGCACAAGCCAAATGGCATACGTCTATACGCAAAAGTGCCGAAAGTACAAGTAAACGTCGTCTTTTCTTGATCTTCCGGAGCTATTACAATCTGGTTATAACCTGAAAAACCGTCAAGAAAGCAATAGTGAGAGTGCCCATCCAATCTTTCAAGCATCTGATCAATGAATGGTAAGGGAAAATGGTCCTTTCGGGTGGTAGAGTTGAGCTTTCGGTAGTCAATGCAAACTCTCCAACCGATATGAATTCTAGTTGGAACCAAGTCATTATCTTCGTTTTTCACCACGGTGATTCTGGACTTCTTTGGAACGACTTGAACCGGGCTCACCCATTTGCTATTGGATATGGGATAGATAACCCTGACATCCAACAACTTCAGGATTTCTTTCTTCACTACTTCCATCATCGGAGGGTTCAAGCGACGTTGACCTTCTCTTGTTGGTTTTGCCCCCTCCTCAATAAGTATTCGGTGCATACATGTGGAAGGACTGATTCTTTTGATATCGACAATGGTCCACTCAATGGCAGACTTGTACTCTCTTATCACTCGAACAAGTTTCTCCTCTTGCACCTTGGTAAGGTCTTTGGCAATGATCACCGGCAACTCTTCCTTATCACCCAAATATACGTATTTGAGGTGATCCGGAAGAGGTTTCAACTCAATAATAGGTGCCTGCACAATCGATGGTAAAAGTTTCTCATTAGTAAGCGGCAAAGAAACATAAGACGCATTATACTTTTGTGGAACTTCTTTTAATGAGTTAAGAGCTAAAACAGCCTCTTTAAGCTCATCACAAATAAACAATTCACTTTCAAGGTCTTTGTATTTCCCATAACCTAAACCTTCCACTATGGTGTTTTCTAAAGCATCTTGACCATTCGATTCAAAAATCTGTTGAGCTAGAGAATCAATAATATCAATTGAAAAACAGGAATGCACATCACTAGGATATCTCATGGCCTCAAAGATATTGAAACTTATGATCTCATCATCAAATTCCATAGTTAAGGCGCCTTTAAAAACATCTATCTTTGTTCTAGCGGTTCTCATGAATGGTCTTCCCAACAACAAGGGAGTAGACGATGGTGAATCTTCATCCATCATGTCAAGAACATAGAAATTCGCTGGAAATATGAGTTGATTAACCTGCACCAAAACATCTTCAATGACCCCTTTCGGGTAAGTATTAAATCTATCAGCAAGTTGTATAACAATACCGGTATTCTTAAGAGGACCAAGTTTCAAGGATTCATAAACGGAAGTAGGCATAACATTTATGGATGCTCCTAAATCTAGCAAAGCACGTTCAAACCTGATTTTACCAATAGTACATGGTATGGTAAAACTACCGGGATCTTTCAACTTAGGTGGGAGTTTCTTTTGAAGATATGTTGAAGCATTTTCCCCCACACTCATTACCTCATTACCGGTCAATTTGTGCTTGTTAGTGCACAATTATTTCAAGAACTTTGCATAGCGAGGAACCTACCTTATCGCCTCAATGAGTGGAATGTTCACTTCAATCTTCTTAAAGATCTCCCAAATCTCTTGGTACAATGTCTCCTTGTTCGAGTTTGCAAACCTGCTAGGAAAAGGCGGGGGAGTAGCATAAGTAGAAACACGAGTTTTAGAGTTAGAATTTGTTACCGGGTCAGCCTTTTTAGGGGATGTTTCACCCTCTTCTTTCTCCAAATCAGATTCATGGGACACCGGTGATGTTGCCGGTTTCTCTACTTGCTTCCCACTTCGTAGCTCAATAGCATTGGCATTCTCCTTATGATTTAATGGTTGCGAAGGAAGTTTTCCAGCTGCTTGTGCTTCCAATTTGCTCACAGTAGTAGCTAGTTGACCCATTTGTGTTCGGATGTCCTTCATATCCATCTCTGACTTTTGCTTATCTTGCGCCATTATGTTGAGAATGAGATTCAACTTGTCATCTATACTCGTGCCTTGAGTTTCTTGACGTGGATTTTGCAAGAACTAGTACCCTCCTTGTTGATTGAAAGGCGGATTGGAAACTGCAGCTTGCTTGTTGGCGTAGCTGAAATTAGGATGATCATGCCAACCCGGATTGTATGTGATGGAATACGGGTCAGATCTTGGACTTTGCTGATTTTGGTACATAACACTCGCTTGCTCAACATCTTCGGTGTGATGATTGTTTGACGGCAAATGCTATTTGTTGCATCATCCTCTCCATGTTACCCATCCTCTGTTCCATTTGTGGAGAATCACCAACTTCATTCACTTTCCTTACCATTGGTTCACCTCGAGTGTAAAATTGTTGAGTGTTCGCATCCATATTCTCTAACAAACTTGTAGCTTCTGTAATGGTCTTGTTGGTAAGTGCACCACCACTTGCGGCATCGATCAATTTCTATCATTAGAAAGTAACCCCTCATATAAATATTGAATCACAAGTTGATCGCTGATTTGGTGGTGTGGACAGCTAGCTAAAAGCTTCTTGTAGTGCTCCCAATACTCATAGAGAGTCTCTCCCGATACTTGTATAATACCACATATCTCCTTGCGAATCACTGCTGCTTTTGATGCTGGAAAATACTTCTCAAGGAACAACTTCTTCATTCCATTCCATGTGGTTATACTTCCATAGGGTAAGCAAAAGAACCACTCTCCTGCAGCATCTATAAAGGAGAAAGGAAAAGTTGTCATCATAGCCATATCGGCATCTGCAATTGCTTGCTTCAAACTAGTCACAACATGATGGAATTGTTATAAGTGACGATTAGGATCCTCTCCCTCTAAACCTCTGAATTTTGGCAGCAAGTGAATCAATTGCGGCTTCAACTCAATGGTTCCATTCAGCTGAATACATAAAGGCTGCTGGTCAATGTTTGGAGAAGTAAGCTCCTTGAGTGTTTTTGGAGCAGGTTTTCGGTCTCCCATTTTGTTATCTTCCTCTTTGTCCGAATCCGAGAATTCGTTAGGTGAAGAACTAGGAGGAAGTGGAGTGTTTACTTCTCGAATGAAGTCCTTAAGTAAAGTGCCCGAACGAAGACGTATACCAATTGGACTTGGTATGCCCTCTCCACGCATTCACCAAAGAAATAGTACCTGAAAATCAGATTCTAAGAGGTTGAATAAGTAAACTGAAATGGAAAATAAAAGCAAAAGTAACAACTAAGAATAAAAATAACAACTAAACTTGCCACTGCCTCCCCGGCAACGACGCCAATTTTGACGAGGTGTCAGACTCCCAAATAATATTTTCTACATCTCTTTACACTAGCAAGTAATATATGAAAGCAGATTCGTCCCAATGGAGTTATGAAGTAATAGTTGTTATGCAAATATTCTTAGCAAATAGGATTTTTGTTATAGAAATTCTGAAAATTGTAAAGTTGTATTCAAATATGAGATAGAATTGATTAGGGAATCATTCTCGACCACGAAACATAAACCAAATCGGTATATAACACGTTCTTCGCATTATCTTGTTACTAAAAACCCTAGGATAATTAGTACGCTCAATTATCCCGTTATTATCCCCTAAGCTCACCGGATACGGAAGCGCTCGACTACCGGATTCTACTTGTCAAGTTTCCTAGAAGTACGCTCTCTAGGTATGACTTAAACAAATGCTCTAAATTTTGTGAGATAAGGTTTCTCCTAGTGATGAATTCAAAAGCATGAATCACCTACTAGTGTCAATTTCTACATATGGGCATTTAACAAAGTACCATCATCAATACCCACATATTGCTACTTGTGTTTAATTCTCTAGACAATTACGGGTCGAAGAAAATCTAAACTAGCAATAAGATTGTGACATAACTATTTAATTTCAAACTTAAACAATTAAGGAACAATCCATAATCATTATTAGCATGGTAGAAATCAAACAATAAAAAAAATTGCGAGAAAACGAGCTATTGCATATCAATTATAAGTTCATATTTCGGGCTTTAAAATCACCCTTAATCAAAAATAGTTTTAGTTGCCCATAAGTATGGAGTTCATCATCATAATAATAATTGAGATAAAATAAAGAAGATGAAAATATAAAAACGAAAGCAAACCCTAGTTGCGGCTCTCTCCCAAAAACTCCAAGTAAAATACGTGATACCCCAATTTTGTAGAAAGACTTCTCTTTTATACCTCCTTTTGTTCCAAAATTAGGTCTAGTCTTCAAAGGTCCAATGGATAGAAATCCACCAAGCCCAAGTGTGAGAAAACCCATCTAGAAAACATTCTCAGAAAGTAGTCGTCGGAGGTCCCAGAAAACGGCCGGAAAAGTTACCGAAAATCAACTTCAGGTGACCGGAAAAGTCCACCCGGTCACTGGTCAAACAAGTCAGCTCGGTCAACTCATTCAAGATCACTGAGTCAGGTGAGTCTGTCTTAACTGGGTGACTAGGATGAGTTGGGTTCTTGGCCAAAACCTGAGCTGCTTCAGTCTTGCACACGCTTTAGTTGGTTTTGCACCATCATTGCGCTTCACAGCCCTGCACATAAATTATGTAGCTCATTCACTTCACTGCACCAGTTACACTTTAATAGCTTCATTCCCTAACTGTATTCGCACTTGATGAACAACAAACCATCACCAAAACCTTCTTAACAACACTGTCATATCTTTGTTTGCTCTTCTGAATCTTCTCAACCAACTCCAAGACCACCAACACCCCTGCAAGTACCACCAAGTTTGAACACTGCACAGCCTTGATTCTCTCTGTAATATCTACTTCAGCTGCAAATTGAGCTACAGCCCTAGCACCTGTAGCAGCATCGACATCATCACTCTCTCAATTTCACTGCCATTCTGTTCTTCTTGCAAAAATCATTACCACCATTTGCTAAGCCTGCGCCTGATCTTAGCACATTGCAGATTCATACACCAGTCTTCGTGGTCCTAACAACCTTCACCTGTAATTGCTTATATAATCTGCACCTCAAGCCTAAGACTCCAGCAACACAAGCCCAGTTCTCGACTGCACATATTAACTACTCCATCACTACACTACTGCCTCAGCCAACCAATCTAATTCAATCCAACCAGCAACACTAATGCCTTCAGTTCCACCTCCAAACACCTCCACTCATTTCACCTGCAATCCTGTCACAGGACTAAGCTATCTTACATGAGCCGTAACCTATGTGTTGCACCATGACAGTTGTTTACAGCTTCAGTTCTTCCTCAACATCAGCTCCATTTCAGTTCAGCTGCAATATCATCAGTTCACGCTTCTTAGCTTGTAGTCATCACCATCTGTTAGTTCCTCTACATTCTGCTACCTGCAAGTCAAGCCACAGCACCAGACCAACACTCGACCTGCAGTTCATCATTCATATTCGTCCAACCTAATCATACATCCATCTCAGTTCACTGCATCCTCACCTGCAGCTGCATCTGTAGCTTCATCTCGGATTGCAACATCCCCACTTCAGTTCAGATCTGCACAGCTTGTTCTCAATGCACCATTCTGCAACCATCATTTCCATGCCCAGGAACCATCTCCTCCAATTCGAACGACCTCGCCTCTGTTAACGAATTCAGCTCAACCCTGTAAAACAATTCATCGCTACAATTCAGTTACAAGACTCAGTGGTAGCAGCAACATCTTCAGTTTCCTCTACTCGAATTCGGACCCTGTCAATTGCACTTCCTCTTTCCTGGCACTCAAATCTGTTGCAAACTCCACCATTGCATCAAAACTCCCCATGAACTCCAGCCATCTTCCCTGCCAGAAACCATCGACTCATAACACAATTTCTTCCGCAAAATGCCAGCAAATCCACTCAATTCTTCCTCTTCTTCTCGGATTGAACTGAGACTCTTGATACCTGATGAATTCTGCCGATTCCATTGATAGGTCGACGGCAACAGACACCCCATTTCTGCTCATTAACTGATGACAAAGGAAATGAATATTTCTCATACGAATACCTGATTCTTCTTTAATCTCAACTTCAGCACAAACCCAACTCTCTAAACCCATGGAAATCATCGTCTGCAGTTTGATTCAACCGCAATAACACCTCCAGAACCCTAAGTTCACCTGCAACTTCATGTAATAATCAACACAAATCTCAACGTATGCAGATCAACATCAGATCACCAACAGGAACCATTCGTTTCCATCTTTCAACCCAGTTTTCATTCAACCTCAAACCCATTCTCGTTTACTGACAGATTCAGCATCCAATGTTTTCTTTGTTTCTTTCCCATCTTCAATTCACAAGAACACATCTCAGCAGCAGCTCTATGGTTCAATCTTCTTATCAACAGAAGCAAATCTGTAACTTTTTATCTCAGACAACAGCCGACTTTCTTTCTCAATTTCAGGTGAATGGGGTGACTGAAAATGATGAAAAGAGATAAAACTCTTCTCTGAATTTTAGGGTAAGAAAAATTGAAGTGATACAGCCACTCGGATGAAATGGATAAGGGGGTATCCAGATAACTTAAGACACCCAAGAATAGGATAAGGGCCAACCAAATGGCAGCCCCTATGTTGACTTGGCTCGATTCTCATGTCACTCGCATGCGCCTTGATCTTTCTAGTCCTTTTCGCTCCAAATGAACGTCTTCTTTTTCCTCGAATCCTTCCATCAACAACAGCTCGTCTCTTACTTCTCGGATCTACTTTTTCTCTTCAATTTCTCTCTATCACTAAAGTTGTCGTGCTTTTCAGACAGAATTTTGCATCACTAAATCCGACATACTTTTCGCACGAGAGATGAAGAAATAAAATCAAATAATGAGAAATAATCCGCCTCCAACAAAGATTGCACCTTTTTGCCTTTTAAGCGACGTTTCTTCTTCTTTTGTTCCAAATGACTCCAAGGTACCTAAATACTCAAAAACAAACATACGATACATAATTTACAAGAAAACTTAGCAAAATAAGCATAAACCATAGATAATTATTAAGGTGTTTTAAACACCTATCAAGAATGCATGACATGCAAACACTGCACCTCAGGGAAGAGCAATATGTGCCAAGTATTGGGAATGGAAAGGAGAGGAGGGCTTATGCATAGTGATCAAAAACTAAGCTTCTCAATAAAAGGAAAACCCATTTATCATTACTTTGTTGTTTCAAGTTTTAGTGAATATACAAGTGGTGCACTCGGGATGTGTCGTTAAAATTAGTGCAACCGTGCCATTAGAGAAAATTTGCTTGCTCGGTTGTGGAGTGGTCAGGGTAAGTTTGTACCTTTCAAGATAATCTTGTTAGCGGATCAAACACTTCAGTTCCCTTTTGTTCTTTTTTGTATTGCTTGAAATGCCAACAATCTTAGCTGCAACTTAGCCTATATAATTTTGTCAGCGATGAATACATTTGATAATTCAGTTTCGTTTTACTAGGTCTTTGTGCGGTTTGGAAGGTTGCTGACATATCCGAAGGATCAAATGTAGCTATTTTTGGCCTTGGAACTGTTGGCCTTTCTGTAAGTGTTGGGAACTTTATGACAACTTGTAGGATCTCTAATCTTTGGAATAGTTTTTACTTCTGTAGTGAGAGACACACTACGGATTGGTTTTGAAATTTTTGTATGAATAGGTTGCACAAGGTGCTAGAATAAGAGGTGCATCTAGAATAATTGGGAATGATAGTAATCCTGAAAACTATGAAAAAGGTAATCAAAAGCTCAACTTCTAGCATCTTGTGATGTCTGTTTCTGTTTACTTACAAAATTCTGATCTGTTGATATGGTGGTTCTTGATACAGGAAAGGCATTTGGGGTGACAGACTTTATAAATCCAGCTGATTGTGGTGAACCCGTTCAACAGGTATATGTACATTGTCATTTCATTCCAAGAACGCATTTTGAAACTGCGCTAAGTCACGTTTTTAAGTTCAATACCAAAATGCCTAAATTAGTATCTTGGAAGCACGCTTCTCAGGCTCGATTTGATCTTTGTGCTTCTATTATGTTGTTCATGTGTGGGTTATTATTGTTGTAATTTTGAGCTTATGTTGCATCTTATAACTTTTTTAAAGTTCAATTTGTTAAGTATTTTTATATGCCCATCTTATGTTGTTCTCTGCGCAGCCGCCGAGAGTAAGAAGTTAAAAGTCGATGGAGTCGGAGTTGAACCGGAAGAAGCTGTGTAAGTCCAGGTACTTCACTTTTTCCTTTGTTTTGTAAATATACTTCAACTGCAGTTCTTTGATGGAGGGTCAGTTTTATCAAGTTATACTCTATGAGCATGATGCTATTCGCAAGGTAATATGGTGTCAAGTTGCTACTTTTCTTAGGGACAAAAGGTATGTAGCTAGTAACAACCTTTGTTAAGGTGGAGAGCTATTAATATTTTTTATTTTTTCGGTATAATGAATTTATTGAAGATAAAGGAAGTTTTTTTTAGGTTGGATGAAGTCATTTGGGTTTGATGTTTTCTGGAAGATGAGTTAGGCAGCTTTCAGTCTTTGTGACCTTACATAAATTTTTCCGATTACAGTAAAAGCCTTCATTTGAGCTACCTGGGAAGCTTGCTGAAGAAACTAATCGTGTAAAAGGTAAGATATTTCTCTAATTTATATGTTACTCCTTTATTTCTTTCTCATTCAATTTTAATGGTGGTGCTGTAAATGCAATTACATTTGTGGTGGTCATTCTTAGTCTCTATTTTCTTCTTCAAGTCACAAAAACAATATGAAAACCAGCATTCTTTATGAGTTTAAATGATCAGTTAATCAAAGCTTCTTCTTTCAGGTGTGACACTCCTCTTTATTGAACCTTCGGATGCTCGCATACCAGATGTAAGATGGAGGCTTTACGTCTTCAAGGGGGTTGAAGTGCTTAATGGTAAAATTTTCAGGAGATTTGTTTTCATATGGGATTTGTCTATTAATATCACTGGGACAAGTACATGTTATCTTATTTGAACACCACTGTCCTTCATATAAAGCATATTAGACCTCATAAGTTTGTAAGCCAGAAATTGTGATTTTAAATTTGATGGTTTGGTATCGATTTCTCTGAGTTACTGATGTTAACATGCATTCTAGATGATGCCAATGGATTTGAGTTTGATGTTTCATTTCATATATATTCTTAGCTTTTCAGTTAGTTCGTCAGAAGTGATGTAATTCTCGTTTATGCCGTTATCCAGCCTAAACTACTATACACCTCGCTTCTTGAATAAGAAGAAAAGTTTTTGCTTACTCCCAACATCTAAGTATACGCTTTTTTGTGTTCGCAGGTTTTTTGAATGATGCTCTTTTTTATTGGAAAGGCTGAAGAACAAAGCAGTTATAAGGTCCCTTAGCAGCTTAAAGTTTTGAAAGTTCTATGTAGACAGTTAGTAAGTTTCTATCTTATAAGTTCTATGTAGATAGTAAGTTTCTATGTATTCTCTAAGAAATTTGATACTTAACAAAAAAAAAATTGGTACTTAGGAAAATTTCAGTTTTTTTTTATATGAACCTGATATGAATGGATTGAATGTGTGAAATGAATGTGAAATGAAATTGAATAAATTATCGTTGAATGTGGATGATGAATGGATTGGAAGGTATATGTAGGGTATTTGGAATTCCGGCTTATTTCCGGCTAGAAAATGAACTGCCAGTCATCCTTGATCTGGTCAAAATTGGTCAAGGTTGACTGACAGTAATTTTTTTGCTGTTACAAAAAAATTCGTAACGGCTCCAGAGTGTTACGACCACGTTGTTACAAAAATATTTGTAACGGCCCTGAGCTGTTACCACGTGTCAAATTCGTAACGGCCCACAGCTGTTTCTAGAGCCGTTACAACCAAAATTCGTAATTGCCCCATTGCGGGTACAAAAAAAAATGTAACACCTACTTTTGCAACAGGGCAAGAGCCGTTACAACCCGTTTTAGTGACGGCTCGGTCTGCATTACGGATCCGAGAATTTGGTGTAGTGTTCATTGAACAAAGGTATGCATGATTATAGGAAAAGATGCGAAAATATGTAAATTGTATACGTACCATATTAAAAGTGTTATTGCGACTTCGTTTATGAGGTGATTAGAATGTCCACTGGCTATGTTGATGTTTTCCAGTGACGATGACTAGTGTAGATGCTTTAGCGTCTCGGCTTGACTCGGAAAATAGATTTGTCTGCGGGACAGGAATGCACCAGTTGAATCACAACTGGATTGAATACGATTGTCACTAATCTAGTATTTCAATGACTATGATTAGTTGAATTATAACGATTATAAGTAAAACTAGATCTGACGATTGTGAGGAAAATCGTCATCTTCAAAATAGTTTTGAGGAAAACTGGACTACAACAGTTCGATTAGGGCTACTGAAGTAAGCTATGTCGCTTAGCATAGGATCACTTATGCAGTGGGTGAACGAGTTCTGACGTGGGTGGACGAAACTCTAAAACGTGGGTGATAGGAGCTTACGTGGGTGAGCAAACTGCTAACAAGGGTGAACAGAACTTGACGTGGGTGAACGGAAATGCTAAAGTGGGTGAACATGATTGGTCGCCAATCTTTGCCGCCGCCGGCAACCTGCTACTTCACCGGCGTCGGAATATGCTACTGACGTCTCCCGCTGTCGTCATGATGACGTCACTAAGTACTAGGCATGACTATGTTATTGCTTCTGACATGGCAACTTCTAATTGACCCAAACAGCTAACGTGGCCCGCTGATGTGGCACCTTGCTTTGACGTGGAAACTTCTGATTAACCTATGTGGCAGATGCTGACTGGACCTACTGCTGACGTGGCGGTCGATGACTGGACCAGTTGATGACATTGTAGATACTGACTGGACCACACTATTGACGTGGAAATTGTTGGTTGGCAACTTTGCTGACGTGGCATGCTAGTGCTGACGTGGCGACCACTTGTTGGACAATGTTGCTGACGTGGATTTCCGGTGCTGACGTGGCAAGGTGACGTGGGTGATAGCCTTTTAACGAGGGTGAACGAAACCGATGACGTGGTTGGACGATACCTAGACGTGGGTGACAGGAGTTGGATGTGGGTTTCGTTACCTCTAATAAGGGTGATAGAAATTAAAGTGGGTGACGAGTTTTGCCGTGGGTGAACGTCACCTTGGCTACCGGCATTGGCCGCCGACTTTGACCGCCGTTTTTTTTCTTATGTTGAAACTTTTCGCAACACTTTTCTGGACTGTGGACTTTCCTTTCGAACTTCTTGCAACAATTTTCGACTATGATCTTTTCTTCGAACATTTTGCAACAGTTTTCTGAATTGTTATCTTTTCTCGTCTGCAACAATATTCTCTTTGAACTTTTCACAACGGTTCATCGGGCACTGTGGTCGTTTCCCATGAAATTTTCTGCCAATGTTTGGCTTCATTTTTGTGGTATTTTCTGGAACTTTTTGAAATATTTTTCTGGGGATCTTCCTTAGGGTTTTCCCCTCCCATATCTGTCGTATGTGCAGGTGGTGCAGGTAGCTACTGACTTGGAACTCGGACATGGTGGTGGTGATTCCGACAAACTACGAACTCGAATATGCTGCTGCTATGCTATCGGGGAACTGATTTTTTCGAACTTTGGACTGTAACATGATGCAGATCAAATATCATGCCAACAGTTTTAGCGATCTTTGCAGTGAGTCAGCCTTGGTGGCTTCCGATCAGTGAGCCGACTGCAAAGACTTACGATCAACTGGATTTGCGATAATTGTGACTAATCGACTGCGCAGCCAATTTGCGATCACTGGATCTGATTGAAATCAAAATCGGACCCAACCATGTTGCGGATCGAATATCCGAAGAACAATTTTGATGATATTTTTTCGCCATCTTGTCACCGTGGATCGAACGTCCTAGGGGTGGTTTCATCGGTCTTAATAGTGATGCGGTTTGGTGGTTTTAATATATCAGCTTTTTGCAGATCCCGAATCAGAAACCTGGATCGCAGCAGTTGCGATCAACTGGACTGCAGTAACTGCGATTATCTGGTGTGCAGCAGTTGCGATCGGACGGACTGCAGTAATTGTGATCAAACTGGACTTCAGCAGTTACGATCAACTGGATTGCAGAAGTGATTTTTCAAGAAGTTCAGACTGCTTTTTGACGGACACGATTTTGAAGCATTTTGTACTACTTTTCTCAATGGGAAAACACGATTCCTTTTCTCGTATTCCCCTTAGTCGGCGCCAATGTTTGCACCCAGAAATATTTCCAGGCACTAAAAACGATGATTTTGGTGTTGTTGATGAAAACAGGGCTAATAACAGGAAATAATCATGAATGACAGACACACGAATTTAACGTGGTTCGGCATGGTTTGCGTACGTCCACGGACGAATCCCTTTGGGAGTGATATTTCATTGATATTTGAATTATAATGTATATGTTTCTGTATTAGCTACCTCTCTCTCGTTTTTCCGCCCCTTTTTCAGAATTACATTCCCTCTATTTATACAATCCTGAACATAAATGATATTTATTTCCCTTGCATTAATTTTGCATGAAACTTCCCTCCTCCACTAATTCTCCTGGCCATAAACTCCCCGCATTAATTGCGCACGCCACCGCCCGCATGCCTCCGACTTGCCCCGCATGCCTCCCGGAATTAATCCGCCCGCATGCCTCCTTGTATTGATCTTGCATGAAACCGCCTTGCATGCCTCCTTGTATTGATTTTGCATGAAAATGCCCCGCATTAATTCAGAGGCTTGGCAGATCGGATTGATGGTTGATGGCATAATGGATCAAGCGGTATGGATGGAGGCGGGCCGACAACGCATCTCTGCAACATGGCCGAAACTAGTACGGGCGACATGGCTAGAAACTGGATGGCAGTGCGACAGAGTACTTGGCTGGAAATTGGTTAGAAGCATTGATGGCAACATGACTGATAATTGTTTAGATGTGCGACTTGCAACCTGACTTTGACAGTTGACCGACGGTCGATTTTGACCATTGACCGGGCGTTGACTTTGACATTGACTGGTCATTGAATTTATGTAATACTGGGCAGGCTGGTGGGCTGCTCGGTTGGCTAGTTAGCGGGCTTGGATGACAACAACAGTTGTCCTGGCAACATTCTGGCCCAATATGTGCCAATTTTACTCATGGTACAAACAATATTATTCCGATATAAGTGTGTAGTCAATGGTTTATTATTTGTAAGATGGTATGCTGGACAGTCGACACTTCCCACGTGCAAATAGAGAAATTCAACGCCTTATGAACCATTTTATTTTATTTTTATCTTTATTGTTGTGTGTAGCAGAAAAATTCATCTCCTGATCTTTACAGGGCAAACCATCTTTCTTACTAACGATAGTCTGAAAATCTATAAACCCAAACTCAAGCCAAAAATTACAACATTTACAATTTTAAAAACAATACCTATTGAGGTCCCAAGAAAGAAATGATAATTGCAATGTGAAACGAAAATAATGATTGTTGTGGGCCACTAAGAAGTATTACTATTGTATAACGGATGAACGAACATGGCACGATTGCTAAAGGCTGGACTGTTATTAGCAAGGCGGATACTATAAGACAAAATAATTGTGACAGTTTGGATTCTGGATTGGTACCCGCCTTCAGCAATCATGCGAACTTGGTACATGTTTCCTCTTTTCTTTTGGATTGAATTACATGTTTTCTCATGCTCATACGTTCTTGCACCAATAGATTATACGGGAAGTAATTGTGTCCTTTTCTGATTCAACAACACTTATTCGTGAAGTCGTTTTGTATATATATGTCCCGCTCCAAAACCTAGTTAAGTAATTCCATGGATAGACTAGCTAGTAATTACTTAGCATGTGTATGGAAGAAAAATATATCAAGTGAGATATGGGAGGAAACTGGCGTTACTAAGAAGTGACAACGGAAATGATGTCGTCTCGAATGGGTAATCATCCAAGTAATTTTAGTCAGCATCACCGTACTTGTCTTAAAAAGGGTTGAACACTGCTTGCAGTCACTGGCCCAGTGGAAATAGAGGAATTCAACCCCTTGTCGGCCGATTTTCATATATTTCTAATCTGTAATTTGGAAATGACCGGCTGTCTATTATGTAATACCAGGTTTTACGTTGCAGAAGAACTTATTTCTCGGTCTTTTAGTGCTAGATATACATGGAGTACCAAGTAATGAAGTACTCCCTCCGTCCCACTATAAGTGACCTAGTTTAAGTTTGCACAATTTTTAAGACAAGCAAGGAAAATAGTATTTAAGCATTTCTTACAATTATATCCTTATGAATAATAACTAGTGAAATTTAGAAATAATTTATCTCTTAAACTACTCCACGGATGTTCGCAAACTTCATACCATTTAAAAGCATTTTAAAACACCTACGTAACGAATATAAACATGCCTATCAAATTATGCATATTTCTTATATTTTTTTATAATTAACTAAAAGGATAATTTTAGAAAGGGAGAAAATATCTCTATCCCATTTCTGATATTTTTAATATATGAAACCCACCATTAAGATACCTTATATATGAAGCCCATCATTAGTTATATTACTAGTATTTTTACTATAATAGCCTTTAATAACAGTAATTATCTTGACTTTGAAAATAGTAATTATCCGGAAAAAAAAAATTACCCTAAATTAGTTACCGTGAAAAAAGTCAAAAAATAACCAAAAATAGTCCACCGTGAAAAAAGTCAGCAACCCAAAATTTAGGATAATCCCAAAAATTTTGCACCTTGTTATTAACGTCCTTCTTCTTTCTTCTCTTCCATATTTCTTCTCTTCCATATTTCTTCTCACTTCTAAACAACAGCTCCGGATCGAAAAGAAACAGCAGCAGCAACAACACCATACGGATGTTATCACATTAACAGGATACTTCAGTTGAGTATGATTTATGCTTGTTGAATTTTAAAGATGTCTCAATTTTGATTTCTTTATCACCATATTGATGTTGTTTAGGTGAAAAAAAAATCTAAAGATGATTCAGTCATGCATGTGCGATAATCATGATTAAATGGGTTTTCCTTGATCATATAAGTTGAAAGATTTACTGAATTTGATGATTTAATGTTTGTTATTGTTATTTGTCATGTCTGGGATTGTTTTGCTTTGTTCAGTGGTAACCAAAATCATCATATTTTACATTTTGATCTTGTGTTCTAATTTTTGAATTGGAAAAGCAGGAGATGGTGAAACATCGTGATAAAGATGCCGGTTGTAACGAATCCAGTGATAACGATGATTTCGTGAAGCCGCATAAGAAAATGAAAACGAGTAAGAAATGTGGAAAACCCAAAACAAGTAAGGAATGAGCGGAAACCGGCAAAAACAAAGGCAACAAATCAGGTAAGCTACTCGCATTCGTTAGGCAGATATGTTGTGACAAATTGAATGAATCATGATGACTGATGTGATAATTGAATTTTTTAAAGTTATGAATACGTGAAAAGTTGTGTTTTCCAAATTCATAATGTGTTTTCATGTTCATTTACTTGTTTCTTGGATTATTTTCATTTCAGTTACGTAATGCCTTGAAAATTTGAGTTTTCCACCTTCATTGACATATAAAATGAGCAAAATATACTTATTCCTATGATTACGCCGTGAAAATAACTGTTTTCGTGTTATTGAAGATGTGATAGTTAACTTTATCATCAACATAATAAATCCAATTTTTGATGTTAGTACTTACCTGTATACAAATTCGACAAAACCTTTCAGAGCAAATTTTGGACCATTGTATGACCTATTCCGTGACCTCGAGAATAAGGGGCTACTGCTAACCAAGGAAATGATAAAAGCTCTTGAGGCGACACCATTTCGTGACATGATTCGAGTGTTCGTATATAATAAGATTAGCAAAGATGAGTTATGTAAGAGTAACCATGGACTGGAAATGCTCATACATACTTTTACTAAAATCAAGATGGACAAGATGGTTTCAATCTCGTTGAAGGACATGAATTGTTTATCTCGACACCTAAGACATGGCCGTTGATCTTGGATTGCGTATACTTGAGAATGGTATTGAGAACAAATTAATAAATGAAAGGAAAGTCACCCCGAGCACAAATGATTTGTGTATAAGATACAAGTTTGGTGAAACATCTCCACCAGTAGTTAGGAGTACTGAAGTTCAAGTAGCTATAGTAGATGCAATCAAAAATGGCAGGGTTGAAGATTTTGTGAGGCTCGTTGTTTTCTACATGTGTCAAACAATTTTTTTTCACAAAAACGGGTAATTTTAGTCTTCCATGCAATTACTTGATATACGTGAAAAGTCTGGATGTAATCAACAGAATTAGTTGGCCTCATCTTATTCATAATTACCTGATGGAAAGTATTGAATCAAGCAAAGGGGATGTTAAACGTATCACCGGATGCACTTTCTATCTGCTGGTAAATTTCTTACACTCAACCTTTTTTTTTTTCTGTTTTGGAAAACAAAGTTATATCTGGTTTGTTGTGTATGGTTTCAACAGTATTGGTTTGCGGAACATTCTTCATTAGTTCAAAGAAGGGCAGGTGCAGAAACAATAGTCCCAAGATTTGCAAGATGGGATGCTTGGAGTATATCGAACGCTATTACGGTACTCGAAAAACTCCCATATAAATTATCAGACGTATAACATGTAACAATTCAAGTTTTCAATATACCAAACCTTGCCAAAAAAACATGTCTTGATTTTTTCCAGATGTTAGATACTAACACAAACACTTGTTTGTTGGTTGCAGGCAGGAATATTTGAATTTGGTCATAGTTTAACAATTCCTTTGGATGTCGTCGAAAGGAAATTGATAAATCCTATAAAGCAGCTATCAAGGTTGGAAACAGAACAAGAGAAAGTTATGAACCTGGAGAAGGAGAATGTTGCTTTGATTATAGAAAAAGAAGAATTGATAAAAACTCAACGTGGAATTTTAGGAAGGTTTCGTAGTGAAAGGAACCGACTGGTAGCAAAGAGTAAACGACTAAAGGTTGATGTTAAGCGTGAAATATATAAGGTCATGGAGGAAACTCTAGATGAAATTTTTAAGAGCTTGGATGAAAAATCAAGGGACCGTGAACAAGTGCAAGAGCACGATGATCAACCGCAAAGGATGGAAGCGCCACAAGAAGAGTATGATATAGGACCAGATGAGTATGGGAAAAAACACCGGACACAAAAACATCTCTTCCGCGTACAGCTTTTGGTGAAAATCCCTTAATTCATAGATATTTATATTTTCCCACATAATAATGAATGTGAAATTAACACTTTTCATATTCTTTAAAAGTGATTTTTTGGATTTTCATTACCATTCGAAGGTGGGGATACAGCTGAAGATGGTTCTGGATTATTCTCACTTGGTCTCACACAGTATTTAAACGAACAAGGATCAGAAGGAGATGGTAACCAATTCGTCTGCAAATCACTGATAATTTTTCATAGTATTCAATGTTTTAACTAATATTTTTTAAACCCCATATTGTGATTTATATTTAACTGACTATGTGTGAGATAATTATCACACAGATGTGGCCGACTTTGCTAGTCCAGAAAAAGGACCAAGGATGAAGAAAAACAATGAAGTACATGTCAGCTCATTAGTCAGGGGAGTGAAAACCCGATCATCAAGGCCGGAGAAAGGTATAGGAGCAGATTTTACCCCGGAAGGTCGGGGGAATAAAAAGGAAAGTAAACCTGTACAGACTTACAAGCATTTTGAAAACTTGAAACTGTATAAACACATGAAAAAGGGTGATATAGAGGCTTTACAACCGTACTTTAAGCGGACTACCCCTTCGTAAGTTTTGTATATATTCCTTATTTTTGGTTTCCAGCTTTTCACATGTTAAATCACTGATTTAAATAATTATTTGGTAGGTATTTTGCTTGGAGATTGATTGACCATGATGGGGGAGTATCATTCTCCATATTGGGGGCGCATGTTCAAGATCTTGTTGATAATGGCTTTCTTGAGGGCGAGTTACTGGAATACTACATGTACAAGCTTGATTTGAAGCAAAAAGAAGCACAATCTCAAATGCAGGATAGCCAAGATCCAGGAAAATATGCAAAATATGTTTTCATGAGGCCGGGAGCACTAGTAAGTAATTCTAATTTTTGTTGAGATGATTGAACAATCAAAAATTTTAGTGAATAGTAGACTAGTTCTTTGTTAGTGATAATTGCAATATTTCTGATAGCCTTAACAGAACTTGTGGGATTTTGATGGCATGCTCTTGCGTCAAAAAAATGAAAATGACAATATGTATGTTTAATGCCCTATCTAGTGATAGGAATCTTGTCTAAATTGGTTTTTCAAAGTCTTTACTTGTTTGGTTGCTGATAATGTCACTTATTATAGGAACTACTACAATCAAATGATGAAGATGGTGTTAATGAATATATCCGTGACTTCATCCTACGTATCCCAGACGATGTGACAGAATCTGTTCATCCCAATATTTACAAGATCAGCCTTGCACTGGACGCTACTCCACTTCAATTTCTCTGACCACCGTTGGAAGCACTACAATTCCTTGTCGAATATTTACACCAAAAAGGCATGCAAGACTACTGCGAAACTCATGATAGATGCTTGTATTCTTCCTATTAGGCAAAGAAATATGAATCATCGAGCTAGCATCTCACCAGAGATCGACGAAATTGTGGACACACCTTTTTCTGAACATGTTTGCACTTAACAAAAGAAATCTGATTGTCTACTTTTCGTATGCTACTTTATGAAACGTATCATGAGAGGAGAAGATAGTCTCCCTCGGGAAAGAAGTGAAGTGCTACATAAAATTAAAGAAAATAGGATCAAGATGGCAGTTAAACTAGTGACTGATATGGATCATAGCAATCTTGCTTAGGATTGTGGTTTTCCTTTGACTGACAGCACGGTTAAAATAAAGTATTTAGACTTTTTTTTTTGGTTTAAACATAAAGATACTTGCATGAACATCAAATGTTGCTGAAGCTTATTTTTCTGTTTTCGGTTCAAGCAATCTCATTATTTTTTATTTCATAGCATTCTCTACTTGCATGTTACTGTAAAAAAAAACGTGATAGATGTACTTATCCCTTATCATGGATTCATGATAATTACACTTTTCCATGGGCATGGAATTGTGATATATGTACTTATCCATGGTCATAGATATGTGATAAATGTACTTATCCAATATTATGATGTGATAAATGATGATTCCATTCACTGAAATGTTACCGACATAGATGATAGTGAGCGCATTTCAGAACACCAACATCTTAATTTACATAATGATCGTACATAATACTTAATGGATTGTTCCATGTATTCACAACAGCAGCAGCTTTCTGTTTTTTTCTTTTTTTCAGTGTATCATTTACGCAAAAACAATATATGTTGTCAAAACAGGTTATATATGTTGTCAGACCTTTAATGAAGGAAAGAAAACTTTAGATTACTGATATGATAAATTGATGTTGTAAAAAATGTACTGAAATAATCAAAACAACTAAGAATGAAACTAAAAATCAAACTAAAGACCTTTTTCTAAAGCTAAAAAAATAACAAATAAATCATATCCCAGAAAAATCATGAACTTCCTGATTTGGGCAAGTTCGATCATTGTGATTCGATAGCCTCTTGCGGTTTTCAGCATCTTATCTTTCTCTTCTCACTCTTCATCTTCACATACTTTGGCTGAAAACGCTTTCGGTCTTTGGACGCCCTAGACCCTTTTAACAGGAGGAGGAATAACTTCGCACATTGTCGATGACTCATTCTCTTTCTCGGAATCTGGAACAGGATGGATTGCGAACGAATGAAGAGTTTTGTACCAGCTAGATGTGAAATACGGCTGAACAAAGTCATATACTTGTTTTCCAGACAACAATATGCATTGAATAGCATGGCTGCAAGGAAATCCATAAACCTTCCACCTATTGCAAGAACAGGTGAAAAGTCTCCAAATTGACAAGATAACAAGTGATCTAAACAACTTCAAACAAAGTATCCCAAAGCAGGTATAACAATCCAAGAGTTACCTTCATCGGTAAGTTCTTTTAACTTGTTTTCGTAATCCGGAGTCAAGCGACTTGTCATAGTTTCAGAAATCTTATGTCGCTTATGGATCAATTCCATGAGTTTCATTCTAATAGTATTAACGAGAGCTGATACCGGCATCCTCTTCTCATCCTTCAACCAATTATTGACAGATTCAGCCACACTTAAAGCAACCTCACCGTACCTACAGCCCTCGAAAAATGCATTAGACCAATGCTCTGGTCCTTGCTTCTCCATCCATCTCACAACGTGGACACATTCCAAATCAATGAGAGCTTTCACAGCTATATTATACCCACCTTTATCCAAATTAAAATAAATAAATAATCAATAAACGGAGATTGGTCATAACATGGCAAACTCAGGATACAATCGTTCATCTTTGTATAAAAAGAAAAGGTCTAAACTTTGTATATAATCTTTACCTTCCGTCAAGGCGTACACAGCACGCCTCCAGTGGTTTAGAACATGAGGATACAATTGATCATCTCCGTGGATAGGTATATTTTGCTTTATGTGGTAATAGCAATAAGAATGGTACGCATCTGGGAAAACTTTAGGAACAACAAACAATAACCCTGTTCCTTGATCGGAAAGAAAAACTATCTGCCTCCCTTTGACAACCTTTTTTAGATTTTTCAAAAACCAAACCCAGTTTGGACCATCTTCATGAGAGCATATACCATAAGCAATGGGATAAATCTCTACAGGTGAGAAAAAGTATTAGAATTAGAGAAACGATATGTACCAAAATTTGAAACAATGAAGTGCTATTTGGGTTGTGATAATACAAATGACAACCACCTGTTGTATCAAGAATGTGATAAATAAAATTATCATTATCTTCACAATAATGTGAAAAATCAATTAATCAGTGATTAAACAAGTGTGTAATCAGGTTAGAAAACCGTACCATCATTGCCATTCTTCGCAGTTGCAGCCATTAAACAACCTTTGAACCTACCGGTAAGGAACGTGGAATCTAAATACAACATTGGACGGAAATATTCGAAACCCTTGATCAATGCACCATATGCAAGAAACAGTCTTTTAAACTCTTGGGTTGAATCATCATACTGAAAATCGACAACAGAACCTTCATTCGTTTCCTCTACTTTTTTAACATACCACACCAAGTCTGTATAAGCTTTCACATCATCACCATACATATCCTTATGAACCAATTTAATACCATTGTAAGCTTGCTGATATGGAAGATTTATTTCATAATCAGTCTTGAAATCACTTATAATCTTCTTAGGTGATATCAATGGGTAGTTTCTAACTTGTTCATTGATAACTTGTTTTACAAACTTGGCCGGAACGCATGCTTTACTTTCCCTATATCCAGCTCCACAAGTATGATCCTTAACATATCTCATCACCTGACAAATGCATATAACAGTCAGCATCCCATTGGAAAAAACAAACTTCACATCCACTTAAAGATGAAAAAAAATGAATGACAAAACTTAAAAAAAAAACATAAATTTAAGGAAAAAAATACCTTAAAAATTCTATTATCTTTAGTGATCGATTTGGCATGGAACTCCCATAAACATCCAGCAGTTTTCCAATTTTTGCATCGAACGGTATACCTAGAAGGTTCACTTTTTCTTTTCTTGCTATCAGGTTCATGGCCATTCTCAAAACATACCATGGCAACAACATTCCTAACCTCCTGAACACCATTATAAAAGATTTGTCCGACCCCAGTTATTGCTTGTATCCACAACTTGCTCTTTTTTTGCTTCACACCATCTTGGGAGCCCTCAAAATATTTTTTAGCTCTGGCATCCTTCGAAACTGGAGAAACTACGCGTGGCCCTCTAGCTTGAACTGTGGTTGGATTTTTATCCAAGCAAGAAGTAGGAGATGGATTATGACAGGGTGCAGGCGACATGGGGGTTGTGGGGCAAACAAATCTCTCACAGAAAAGGTTAAAAGTCGTTACACCTCTCATAAAAAATCTTTCGAACACTGCACCCAGCGCAAAATCAGAATCAACATACACTTGATTGCATTGCCCCTTCAAAACGAAACGTACCGACCAAGGATTCAAAACAGTCCACCGGCCACATACAACGGTCTTCAATGTTTCAATAGTCGTAGATTTCGTCACACGGCAAGGCAACGATTCATCTTCAAAGAGAAAAATAACTTCAACACTCGCCTCCATTTCCTGGTAAAATAAAACAAAACTGATAAATATCAACTCAATACTGAAAACAACAAACTACAAAGATTAAAGAACTCAAAATAACTCGTGAAAACTACAATTATCAGAGACTAACCCTAAAACCCATATCCACAAAAAAAAAAAAAAAAAAAACAACATTGTTCATCATGATAACAACTTAACTGATTACAGCAAGTAGGTAAAATACACACTCAAAACTCTTACAATCCCAGAAAAATATTACCTGATTACTTCCAAAAGAACTCTTCAAACGACTTCCAAATATGAAAGAAAAAGAACGAACCAAGATCCAAACTCTCGTTTTAGTTTTAAGAATAAAGCCAAACTTGCCAACAAAGCTGAGAAACAAAATAACCAGTTGTGATACAATCTTATGGAGCGATAAATACAAGAAGAAACTAATTCGCCCAAAAATCGCACACAATACACGCCCAAAGACTACGCCCACGACTAATTACCATTTTATCTAGCTTAATATGGTATTTATATTTTCGTTAAAAAACCATAATTAATAAAGGTTAATTTAGTCCTAACCAGATTTTGGATATCTAAAACCAAACTAATCCAAGAAATCTTAACCGTTAAAATATTGGATTAGGCTACACATATATGTAATCTTATTGATGGGCTACTTAAAGAGATAAACCAAACATGGGCTACACAGAAATTTCCACATTTTAGAAATACCTCCTTGTTTAGTGATCATATAGGTCACTTATTAGTGGGACAAAATATAAAATCAAATAAGTCACTTAATAATGGGACGGAGGGAGTATGATATTACTAGGAGGAAAAATTACAACTTAAAAGTGGGCTGTGTGCATGTGATGGCCTTTTTTTTTTTTTGCAATGTGATTATGAGTGCGTACAACGGTCACATAATTTATGTGAAAACAACAGATACAATGTTCAATCTTAATTTTTTACTGGTAATTCACAATGTAGAGAAAGGCGTTAACACCTCAAGTCAACAAGTGTCTGGTAACTCTGGTTAATATGGTTACAAGACCAAGTGGCTATACTATTGAAAAGATATAAGAACCAAATGAACGTCGTTTTAGTCAAAAGAATTATCGAAAGTTATAAATTGAGAATTTTGAAATAAAATTAAAAATGTAATCCAGTGATAGGAGAGTTTTAATTGACAAAGAACAAAATGCCCATCAATTGTACAATGGACGACCTCTAAAATTTTCAGTAAAGTAGGTCTTTCTTGTTTACCAGATCGATTGGTAAATTTGATATGACAGAAAATTCCCATCATATCAAAAATGCTTTATAATATTTCTTTAGTTTCCTCCAAGTTTTCACATTTGTTTTCTTTCTAGATTAGTAAACCAAATATGTTGCGCATTCATACTAGATCTCTATTGAGCGACACCATGAGAAAATAAATAAATAAGAATATTTATTTCGGACCTTGTGGTTCATTATAATATAGAGCACTACTGCTTATAGCAATATTTTTTGTTACATGAAATATGTGTGTGATTCACAAGAGAAAACCTGTGGCGAAGGCAAACTGTCAACTGAATTCATTCATTTCGATCAGAAGACCTGATTGACACCTTCTACTGGATTACAAACGACTAACGAGTAGGGAACATCATCGGATTCATGCAATGGACAGGGCTCAAACTTTAGAAAGATCGAAGTGTGACTCATGGATATTATGGCGACTGATTCTGAGAGAACCCCATTTCATAAGGGACATCTACAAAACCTTCAACGGCCAACCTGGCCATACGATGGCATTCAGATGCAGCATTTACAATTCTGGAGTGATTAGCTAGGTACCGAAAAGAAATGATTGTTGCATATAAACTAACTTGTACATGTTTTTTCATGCTCGCTCATGCAATATACAAAGAAACTGACGGAAAATAGTTAACTGTTTCTCATTCAACATCACATTTCCGTGATATCTTTTTGAAAGTGTCACGCACCAAGGGTGATTGGTGCGGCACCCTCATCCATTCATAGCGATTTCGACTTAAATAAATTCTGAGCACCCTAAATATTAGACATTAAGGCAAATATTTTGTATTGGTCTCATCCCTCCAAAGCGCTTAAAGATATTAGATATGAAATGTTAGTCTTCAAATGGGAAGAGTTAGTCAGGAGATAGTCGATCTATTGTTGAATTTTTTACTTTTTCCTCTTCCTTGGCCCATTATGGTCTTGAGGTATTGTAACTCTTCCATTCATTATTCTTTTATATATAAAAATTATATCGTTTTATTGATCAAAAAAATATATATATAATTCTTTAGCCAAAAAACTGTTAATCGAAGACCTAGTTAAGTACGTATTTCCATCAACAGACCTAGTTAACATTTTGCATCTGTATAGGCCTAAAATTCGATTGTCAAATGAATGGGATAGTGGAGTAAACAGAATCGTATTTTTGAGAATGGATCGCTATTTCTTCTGACCGATGATGTCATGTGTGTTGAGGAGATTAGTCTTTTCAGTAACATATAATCGGGATTCAACTATAGCCTACGTTGAGGAGATTAGTCTTTTCAGTATCATATAATCAATTCAACTATAGCCTTCATGATGATCAACTTGGTAGATTAATAACGCGTTTGGATACCAGAAGTAGAAGAACTTCTGCTTCTGAACTTCTAGAAGTTACTTCTGAGAAGTTAAAAAGTTGTAAAGTTAGTTTGGCAATTAGCTGACTTATAAGTTCAAAAGCAAAAAAGTAAGTTTGGTAAACTTTCAAGTCATAAGTCAAAATATCATTTTATTGTTATATTCTTATTTTTGGTAAATTGTTGTTATATTTGTTAGTATTGAAAAATGTCAATTATGCAAAAAAAAATAAAAATAAATTATGATACGCTAATGGTGGGTTTGGATGTAGAATTTTGAAGGAGGGATTTAGGGGTCAAGGGGATTTGGTGGAATTACGTTTCCATCGGTTTGTTTGGTTGCCCAAATTCCTGGAATCATGTTTCCCAAGGGAATCAGTTTTCCAGCAAGTCCTCCATATGGAGTCCGACCCCCTCCTAAGATTTGCTGGGAAACTTATCAAGGGATTTATAGGCCTACTTTTTTTTAACTCTAAATCTCATATATATTCAATTTTAAGTTTCCAAGGGTGAAACCAAACGATATATTGACTTTAGAACAAGATAATTTTATGAATCCTAGGAATTTTAATTGGGTTACCAAACACGCAAGGGATTTACATGAATCCTAGAATTCATAATCCCATGAGATTACAAATTACTGGAAATCGTGAATTCTACAAACAAACCCACCATAATTCACAAACAAACCACCATAAAGTGATTCAGGGGATGTACACGGTCTATGCAATAGAGGGCGGAGCCGGAACTTAGAACGTGGAAGAAGGTTATTATCGTGGATTCTGAAGAGATACTATGACCAAGTGGGATGAATGAACACTAGGCAGTCTAACTATTCTACAAGCATCGTGTTAAAAATGATTTGGTTGTTCATGGCATTAGTGTTTAATCAATCTGACACGTGTTTTTAGTGTTTAATCAACAAGTACATACTCAGTAGTAGTCTTGTAGATAAAAATTATCATTTTGCATCTGCCTAATGATATCACCCAAACGCACAGACAATTCAACAATCTGAATTGCACTTACCGGAAAAAATAGTGCTTCTTAGGGTAGCAACTGAAGATTAAAGATGATTTATTTAAGAAATTATATTGCGTGTGATAGAAACACAAAAGCTTCATCATTTGTTGATTACCCTGACTAGAGAAATCAAAATCAACTCTCATAATAACATTTCATTCCAGTATGTAAGATTTCAGTAGTTTTGTAATAACTGATTGGGGAAAAAAACTCAAGGAAAAAAAATCCAAAGAACGTATAGAAGTTTCATCTATTTTCTACACCATTTACTAATCTTTCAATGGTGTTTTATCTTATGTATATCTTCTCCTCTCAATTTCGTCAAAATTACTCTGTATATTTTTTTCCTAGGAAGATGAAAGAGGGCAATGCATAGGAAAGGAAATAAAATATAAAATGGGACACATTTACCTATGAGAAGTTAGAGAAGCAACTTCTGAGAGAAGTTGGAAGCCAGAATTTTTGGCTCCAAAAAAAAGTTGCTTTTTTGCTTATGGAAGTTGTTTCAAAATCACACATCCAAACATGCTTTCGACTTATTAACTTAAAAAAGTCGAAAAGCTACTTCTTTATCACTATCCAAACGACCTATAAAACAAATAATCAAAATATCGAGGAGAATTTTTTATATATTTTTCTAAATCTATCTCCCAAAAGAGAATATTTGCCTCAAAAGCATGTTCTTTACTTGGTAAGCTGTGTAAAAATACAAAAAATCTTTACGGACAGAGCATAAAAAACCAGCTCAAAACTGCCAGACACAAACCCACGCCTGCACGTCTCCCGAAGGGGTGGGCCCATTGGGACCCACAAAAAAGAAGAAAAAAACATATGTATCTGGCGGTTTTGAGCTGGTTTGCTTTTCTCGGTCCGTGAAGAAGGACTGGTAAAAAAATAAACTCATTCTTCTAGTGATGTTAGTAGTTACGACTTACGAGTGCAGTGATTGACTAGGATTATAATATTTATGGAAATTCCAACATCAGATACAAGATGCGTAATTAAATTTAGAGCTATTTAGTATTCGGTTAACATTTTAAGTTTGGAGTGTAGTGATCGAATAGAATTATAATATTTATGGAAATTCCAACATTAGATACAAGAGGCGTAATTAAATTTAGAGCTACCTGGTGTTTGGGTCGTGATTTTTGGTACCATTTTGGGTCGTTATTTTTGGTATCATTTTGAATTTGGAGTGTAGCGATTAACTAGAATTATAACATTTATGGAAATTACAATATAGATACAAGAGGCCTAATCAAATTTAGAGCTACTTTTCTCATTATCAGTCAAATTATCAGTTATCATTTTGAGTTTGGGTATAGTTGACTGGTCAATTATCAGTCAAATTCTCATTATCTCAAAAGTGATAACTTTTCTTTAGTTTCCACCAATTTTTCACATTTGTTTTCTTCCTGGATTAGTAAATCAAATATGTCGCACATTCATAATAGATTTCTTTTGAGCAACACCGTCAAAAGAAAAGAAAAGAAAAAATTGGAATATTTATTCCGGACCTTATGGTTCATTAAAACCTTATGATTATAGAGCATTACTGCATATAGCAATATTTTTTGTTACATGAAATATGTGTGTGACCAAGAGAAAACCTATGGCAAACTGTCAACTGAATTCATTCATTTCGATAACAAGACCTGATTGCCGCGTTTTATTGTATTATAAACGAGTAGGGCAGATCACTGGATTCAATTAATGGACAAGGGTCAAACTTTAGATAGTTCGAAGTGTGACTCATGAATATTACGGCGAGTGACTACTGACCTTGGCACAAACCGATTTCATAAAGGACACCTACATTTTGTATCAATAGTGGTATCCCCTTATAAATCATGAATAAAATCAGCTAAAAGCTTTCCTCTTACATTTTTTTTTCCATAATGAGCCCAAAAGTGGTTCCCCACTCATCCCAAAAGGGATAGGCATGTTCTCATATATTATCAATTACCCGCCCGAAATTCGGGTTGGGCATGAGTGGGTGTGTTGACCCAACCCAAATTACACCCCTAATTCATTTTTGGTGTTTGCAAAGAGTTGTTGTTAACCAAATGAGATACAGGGCATCAAGAAAAAAATCTACCTTTCTCGCTGACTCTCAACAAATAAATTTTATCTTTGGCCAGTTACATTCAAAACATGGGTGTGAATTTGGGTACCAGATAAATAGTCGACTTCATTACCCAAATTTAGTTTAATTTTACTATAATTTTATTGATGGAAGGATATAACAAATCCAAATGTTATGGTCGTACGCCTGTACTATGGAGAAGGAAAACCCAATGAAAGGTCTATTGCATTATCAATTTTAAAAAAATGGAATAAAAAAACAAGTGTAACCCAATATTGTAGTGGTGCCTAAGGCTGCTCATTCAAGACTTTTAATGTGCTTTCCTTCTTCCTTCGGTTGAACTGAGCTGGGGATTTAAAGTCGATTACAAATTCTTTTCTTTATTGATCAAAAAAGAGAGGGTATAAAGACTATACAACCCTACACAAGAGAAGAAAGAAAAAACAAAGCAAAAACTGACAACAAACTACCAGCTTAAGCAAAAAAAAAAAGAAAATGGTACACCAATCTCTCATAACATCAGATGATCTTACTGAACTATAGTTCTTAAGGGCATGAGCCCAACAGAATAAGCAGTAAATAGATTTGTTCATCACAATTGTAGTATTACTTCTCTTATCTATAAAAACCCTAGCATTTCTCTCATTCCAAATATACCAAATAATTGCAACATGTACTAGGTTCCACACTGCAGTGCTATCTTTATAAAACTGAGTGAGATGCCAAGCTTGTAAAGATGGAATAATGTCTTCATGCATACAGAAAAACCATCTCAACTTACTAACAAACTTCTCCCAATCTTGCCAATTTTCTAGGCAGTGGGCTGATCTTCTATTCTCCTTGGGTTCTTCTTTTTTCTAGAGTAAGATACACATTCCTCTTCAACTGGTTGATTCTCATTCTCCAGGATTTGGCCATCATTTCTTGCACTCCCGTCTGAAACAGAAGCTTTTGTAGCTTGATTTACCTCTAGTGCATTCTCCTTTGTAATTCCATCTTTTCCAATATCATCATTAACAAAATCTATAACAGGGAGATCAGTATTCACAGTTGCATCCCCAATAGATGTTGGTTTTTATATACCTTGCGAATTTTCAAAGGGACAAGAACCACCTGCAGCTATAGAGACAGAGCTTGTCTTAAGTATGCACTTTTGAACAAGACCCATGCATTTCTATCGATATACCTTTGACTGGTTAGCAGTTCATGTGTTATAATTATATGTTTGATGTGATTATTCAACTACTACCGGTTGCTTTTGGTGTTTAGGATTAAAAATAAAATTGGCCGACATTTCTGAACTCAAGTTGGTCAAAATTGGCAAGATTGGCAAAATTGGCATGGGATAATAGATTTCGATGGTGGTTTTTAGACAAAGGGTAAAATCGTAAAACCCCGAATAACCTAATGTCACCGATGGCACATTTATTAGAACATTTAATGCATGTAGTCAGTAATTAATAGGGGGGTATTTTTTCAAATTAGGGTTACAACGAGCAAAACCCTAATTCCCCTCCGTGCCAATGGCAAAACATGCCAGCCACACCTAGGCCAAGCTAGCCGCGCCATGCCAAACGCACTCTGCCTTGGCCCTAGATATGCTAGTCACACCAAACGCGCCAAAGCATGCCAACCATGCTAGCCGCACCTCCGTGCCAATGGAAAATCACGACAGCCCCACCTAGCCCAAGCTAGCCGCGCCATGCCAAACGCATTCTGCCTTGGCCTTAGCTACGCTAGTCACACCACGCCAAGCCAAACACCCTTACCTTGGCCCTAGCTGCACCTCTGTGCCCATGGCAAATCATGCTAGCCACACCAAACGCGCCAAAGCATGCCAACCATGCTAGCCGCACCTCCGTGCCAAAGGCAAATCATGCCAGCCACACCTAGCCCAAGCTAGCCGCGCCATGCCAAACGCACTCTGCCTTGTCCCTAGCTATGCTAGTCACACCAAACGCGCCAAAGCATGCCAACCATGCTAGTCGCACCTCCGTGCCAATGGCAAATCATGCCAGCCACACCTAGCCCAAGCTAGCCGTGCCATGCCAAACGCACTCTACCTTGGCCTAGCTATGCTAGTCACACCAAACGCGTCAAAGAGTGCCAACCATGCTAGCCGCACCTCCGTGCCAATGGGAAAACATGCCAGCCACACCTAGCCCAAGCTAGCCGCGCCATGCCAAACGCACTCTGCCTTGTCCCTAGCTATGCCAGTCACACCAAACGCCAAAGCATGCCAACCATGCTAGCCACACCTTTGTGCCAATGGAAAATCATGCAATCCACACCTAGCCCAAGCTAGCCGCGCCATGCCAAACGCACTCTGCCTTGGCCCTAGCTACGCTGGTCACACCACGCCAAGCCAAACACCCTTACCTTGGCCCCAACCGCGCCATGCCAAAGTAGCGCCCGCGACTAGGCTTGCAAACCGTGCAACCTAGGCCAAATTGGCCACGCATGCCATTGGCACATGCCAACACGCATTGCTGGTAGCTTTTCTTACCAGACCGTGGGCCTAATGGCCGAGTGTTCCATTGGCACATGCCAACACGCTCGCTGGTAGCTTTTCTTACCAGGTCGTGGCCCTAATGGCCGAGCGTGCCATTGGCACATGCCAACACGCTCATTTGGTAGC
Source organism: Papaver armeniacum (assembly GCA_023531295.1). Classification (NCBI taxonomy): domain Eukaryota; kingdom Viridiplantae; phylum Streptophyta; class Magnoliopsida; order Ranunculales; family Papaveraceae; genus Papaver; species Papaver armeniacum. Next base: position 44,243 of record JAJJWW010008259.1, on the reverse strand, counting down.
TTTTCTTACTGTGTCAAAATTAATGGCCGAGCATGCCATTGGCACATGCCAACACGCATCGCTGGTAGCTTTTCTTACCAGGACGTGGCCCTAATGGCCGAGCGTGCCATTGACACATGCCAACACGCTCGGCCCGGTAGCTTTTTCTTTCTTACCGTGCCGTGGCCCTAATGGCCGAGCGTGCCATTGGCACATGCTAACACGTATCATTGGTAGCTTTTCTTACCGAGATGTGGCCTAATGGCCGAGCATGCCATTGGCTCATGCCAACACGCTCGTTGGTAGCTTTCATTACCTAGTCGTGGCCCTTATGGCCATGCGTTCCATTGACACATGCCAAACACGCACGCTGGTACGTGCCATTGGCACATGCCAAAACCCACGCTGGTAGCCTAACTTGCAAACCGTGCAACTTACCACCAAGGCATTCCGCACATGCCATTGGCACATGCCACACACGCCACTAGCAGCTCTAGCATTACCACTTACACTCAACGTGCAACCTACCACCAAGGCATCCGCACATGCCATTGGCACATGCCACACACGCCACTAGCAGCTCTGGCATTGCTACTTGCACTCAAGGTGTAACCCGCAACAAAGGCATTCCGCACATGCCCTTGGCACATGCCACACGCGCCACTAGCAGCGCCACTTGCACTCAAGGTGCAACCAACACTCGAGACATCAACACAAACGGGGATGCTTTCCAAGGTCTTGGTTTGGCGGTCACAAATCATGCGCCGTACACTACGCTCACATTAAGAGAGCGTGAATAGGAATAAAGCGGTCAAATAAATGAGGAAATAATGGTGAAAACGTTTTCACCCATAAACACCATGCGGTTACCACCTCCTCCCATTATTTCACCCTTTACTCTCTTCCTTCATGAGGCCAGGGTACCTTTCAAACTCGACTTGTATAAATAGGTCTTGCCTATTTTCCACCAGAGGACAAGGCTCGGTCAGGAGAAAAACACCACACTCTCAGAAAAGGCAACTTTGCAAGCTCTCCAAAAAGCTTTCATCTCTTGCAAGCTTCCGAAGCTTTCAGTTTATGATACAAGTCGAGACACTACTCTCCCATAATTATTCTGGTCTCAACACCTTTCTTTGCTTCCCTCCCCAAATCAACCCTTCTCCTCCACTTTGTGACCAAAGCAAGTCTGGAACTGCCATTTCTTGGTTTAGGCCGGACTTGTACAGATTGATCTCTCGAATCTATAAAGTGCTCACTACAGCACATTTGTTTAGGGTTTAAACCAGTTTCTCACTCACCTACCGAATTTACCAAAATCGGCGGAAACGATTTTTACCTATAAACAATTGGCGACCACAGCGGGAGGATTGATCTATCGGCTACAATGTCAGACTGTCGATCTCTTTCTTCGACCAAGATGTCAAGATGGTAGGGGAACGCGACTCAATCCGACTCAAATCGCAGACAACCCGGTTACCGATCCGTAAAGACTACATAAGAAAACTGGGACTCGGCGAAGATGCTACCAGCGATTGGGACTTCTTTGGCGATGCTACCAGCAAAGCCGCCTTTTACATGGAGAGGGGCGTGTTCGCAAAAAAAAAAAAAAACGTATGAAGTGAGTAAATTTAGACTGGGCAAGATATACGATCGTTTTTTAGGTTCTTAGTAAAACCGTCATACTATCGCGTCTTGTGCCGATTGCTAGCACACACTTTCATAATAACAATATTCCTTTCACAAAACATAATCAGAGTTATATTATCAAAACCATTCATCCCAGAAATAATCTAATATCCTCAAAAGCTACCAGCTGTCTATCAAAATCGGTTGAACTTTGAACCAGACATCCAGTATGTTTTTCAAAAAAAAAGAAAAGAAGAAGAACCTAAATAAAAGTTTAACAGAGAAACATTCAAGGAAAATCATCCAACAGAGGTCTGATCTTCTTGGAGAAAGTCAACTTTGCATCTTCAAAAGCCGCTCTCTTCATAGTCAACATCTTGGAAAGTTTTTCGAGTTCTACCTCCTGTCGTGCAATCTCCTCTGCAGAAAGGCTTTCGACTGCTGCATCTTTCGACTTCTAGATCTCAGCAAGGCCTTCGAAAAACCACGAAGCGTTGAACTCCTTTTCTACATACAAGTCGCGATGGTGCTCCCGGTAGCAATAACTAACTTCTTGAAACGGTGTGGCCGATCACCTCACGCATGTCCTCGATGGAAGATAAAGCCTCTTCCACACGCTTAACCAGCGCAAATCGACTAGTGATCTTCTTGGTTGTGGCCATATGTCCATACTTCTCCCGGATTCTGGTATACAACGCCTCATACTTAGCGGCACGCTGAAACCGCCAACCAAAGACATGACATGGATAAGGAACTAAGTACGGGGGATCGAAAATGGCGCCTCACTACACCAAATTCCCGGATTCGTAACAGCAATTCGTAACGGCTTATGGGCCGTTACAAATTTCCCGTTACAAATGGCCGTTACAAAAAATTCGTAACAGGCACTAGCCGTTACTAATTTATTAAAAATTTGTAACAAGCCTAAGCCGTTCTGAAATTTTTTTAGGCGTGCCAACCACACGCTTAAATGCACCCGGTCGTAACACCTGGAGTATGTACGTGTGCCATTCACTTGCGCGCTTTCTATCCTTTCATCTACACCGTGTATGCCTAAACTAATATCTGTGCCTTTCATTTTATTCTCGAGATTGCATCTTAATCATAAAACCCTAGATTTTATTCCCACACGATATTTCATCTAATCTCTTTCTCTCCGCCTCATTATCCCTCTTCCTGTGTATCTCTTTCATCATTCCTCTCCCTATCTCTCGATCTCTCAGAAGAAACAGTATCGAAGATAAACTCATTTCTCTTCTTCTTCTTCTTCTTCTTCTTCTTCGTTGTTCTTCTTTCTTCTGAACTTCTTCTTTTTCGATGTTCTTCGATTTTTTTCTTCTCAATAGATCGAACTGAGAAATCGTTCATATTAATTAAGAAGAAATCTGGAGAAGTAAATAAATCAGGAAGGTGTTATTGAGGTTGTGAATTTGGTTTTGGTTAGGGTTATTATTGATTGAAGAACGAGCGAATCGAGTAAGAAATAGAGTTAGGGTTTGTGCAGTTAGTATTGAGTTTGTGTAAAATCGAAGGAGGAATTGGTTAATTGAATAACATAAGGAGGAGACTGCAGAGTTGTATTAACTCGGGTTCTGAGAGGATATGGTAAATCGGGAAGAGGAGGTTAGGCTTTGGAAATTGATTTAAGGTTCAATTAGTGATAGATGGGAAGAAATCAAATGCTGGGTTTGGTGATTTGACAAGTGAATCGATGTTTTGAAACGATGGTTACTGAGTATAGTTGATGGTGATTGAAGATGAAAACGATGGTCAAGGTTTGGAATTTGATTTAAGGTAAACTTTCTTTACCTAATAGAAGTCTGTTATGTTACGTGAATTGTGATTGTGTTTATTATTTGTGTATTTAAGTATTATTGTGAAGACTTTTATGTTCTCGTGAATTGTGCTATAATTTTTTGAATTGTTGTTGTAGGTTAGGGTAAAATTGAGGAAAAGTTAAAGTAAAGGAGGCTTTGGTCAAGTATATGTTGGTAGAAGGGTTTCAGGTGGAAGTAGGACTTCTTGTCCAACTGCTGTAGAGGTATAGAATCGATAGACATGGTTTGTTTTGATGATTGTTAGTGTTATGTTGATTTATTGTTTTTTTTGATTCTTGCAGGGTCTCATGCGATGGAAAGTCTAATGATCAAACTTGCTCATAGAAATCCTATTTTGATTGTTTACGTGTTGCGGTTTATGAAGCCTTGCCTATTTTCTATCATGTCGAACAGAATGAAAGCCAACTAGTTCAAAAACTTTCAAACATGTGTAAAATATGGTGAGTAAACTATATCCTTTTTGTGATTTCCATGACATTCATGATTCGTATTCAGGGCTGTGTCTTACTCAAAATATTTTTGTCTCTGACAGTACTTGGGGGCTCTATACGAAATAGCAGTGATAATCTGCGATAATCTTGCTACTGCAGAACAAGGATGTTTCTCTCTCAAAGCTGCTATTGAATCCATATACGATCCTCTCAAATTTCAGCTGCTATCAATTATCATAGACCAGGCCGTGTTCTGCACACGAATATAGGTACTAAAGTCTAAGCATAATATCTCAGTTTAAAAATTCTGGTTAGTGTCCTATGATCTGGAAAGTATTTGATGTGTTATTGTTTTGTGTACTTTGCAGGAATTTTGTGGTGCAACATGTACTAGAGCGTCATCCTAATACTGCCAACCTTATATGCAATAACCTTAGGGGACACTTATTTCGAATTTCTAAGGATAAGTATGGCAGTAATGTTGTAGAAAAATGTATCGAAACGAATGCTACCAATGTTGTAGTTACGCAACTCTTCTGTGATTGTAATCAACTTGTTGAACTCGCTCAAGATAAGTTTGGCAACTATGTCGTTCATAAATCCCTTAAGCTTAGTAAGGTACGCAGTGTTATCTAGCTATGATTAAGTTGAGGCATCTATATCTTAAATCGCATAATTTTCTTTCCTCAGTGCCCGTAATTGAGCTTGTTTATGTTTCTACCTGTTGTATCTAGGTGGTCTGAGTTCGGTGTTGGCCGGACATATTAGATGACTATCCTGGACAATCTGATATTCAATCTGTAGCTGTTAGAATATTGCTGTTATTAAATTTCAGCTGTTACAAATGCCCTCAAAAACTCACTATTGTGTTCTTGTTGTTATCTTAGTTGCAGATCTACGATAATGCAGTTGGAACTGGTTTTAGATTTTTCTAGTTGATAACCAATGTGTGGGGGATCCCGGAGACATTTTCTGGGCAAGGGTTAGCATTTGAAGCTCAGAATATGTGCTTGTTTTAATATAATTGTTATATGAAAATTAACCTTCAGGTACTTCAATCCTGTAGGCTAAGCGAACTTTCAGAAACCCCCGAGGATAAAGGACTGAAAATCTTGTATGGAGTATAAGATAACTGGGTTAAATGAATTTGAAAAATGTAAGCTTTGCATTCTACTTTTTTATATATATGTGCTCTTGCTATGGTTGAAATGTGATATAAAGGTCAACTGATGATTAATTTAGAGTGTGTTCGTTTGTTGTCCATAGATAAGTATGTCTTGTAACTTGTGCACGTATTATTGTGACTGACTTTGTTTTCTACCTTGAATTGTGTGTAGTAATCAAGACCATCATCATCTTGTGGATTCTCGACGGAGCAAAGGAATGGAAAGGACGGAGATGGCGAGCCTAAGAAGATTGAAATGACAATCACTAATTTTTTTTGTTAATATTCCCTACATGGAATTAGTTTAGTCGGGGTCTCTTTCATGCATTAAACATTAATGTAGGTAAACAAGAGAAACCATGTCACATTCCTATTTAGATGTGAAGAAGACAATTTTAGTCTTATGCTATTTTGCGGATTTCTTTCGTTACAATGATGATGACGTTTATTTATGTTTTTGTAGCTTTATACTTTGGGTTCCTTGCAACGCTATATGATGGCATTGTCCTTTCACCAGAGACTGACACTCATAGAGAAATCAAGACAGAAGCCTTAATACTGGATAGCAGCGTTGACTGAGGTAGGTCTCCCCTTACTGAAGATGTTTTTATGACCTTACGGCTATCGTGATGAATGACAAGCTGTTTTATTTGTGAAGGCAATGAAAACCAACAGTGCTTGCTCCAAAAGGGCTTGCCGGTGATAGACGGTGTGTAGTCACTGCTTCAGGATTTAGTTTTGGTGCACAACATGTAAAGTTATCCTAGACAAACACCTTAACCTTCCAGCTTATAAGGTCTATAAATTGTTCTGTAGGGAATCAATTTTTTGTTTTATTTTTCATTTCAGTTTCTTCAACATATTTTTCTTTTTTTGTTCAGGTAATGGTTGCAACTGTTTGATGTGAAGAGATTGCCAATGACAAGATCAGTCACTTGACCTCATATGAGGTATCTATGTAGCTTCATTTTCAAATCCATACATTCTTATAGAGTTGAACTGATTGGCATCTGATTGTTGCTTTTTAATATTGTAAGTTACAATGTAGGAAGTTTCTATGAACTCAGCAAGTTTTTTAACTTAGAATTTGTTACTTACAAGAATTTTGGTACTTAGAAGAATTTATGTCCTTCTTTGATTGAAAGTTGTATGAATTGAATGTCCTTCTTTGATTGAAAAGTTATATGATTTGAATGAATGTGATGGAATGAAAAGGGTAGGCATACTATTGGAATTCTGGCGTATTTCCGGCCAAAATGAACTGCCTGTTAATATTGACCAGGTCAAAATTGGTAGTATTGACTGATTTTGACCAGGTCAATGTTGACTAGCAGTAATTTTTTTGCTGTTACAAAAACATTAAATAATTCGACTTGAGATCTTCAACTTACCACGTAGTGTGGCTCGAAACACGTTACTAATGTGCCACGTAATAGCAATGGGTGTGGCACGTTACTGACACCCTTGTTACAAAAAAATTCGAACGGCCCCGAGCCGTTACCACGTGTCAATTAAAGAAGGCTCACAAAATTACTAAGGCCGTTACAACAGAAATTCATAACGGCTCCATTGCCGTTACAAAAAAAATGTAACACCCACTTTTGCAACAGGCAAGAGCCGTTACAACCCGTTTTAGTAACGGCTCAGTTCTGTTTCTAATCCCAGAATTTGGTGTAGTGCCTGCAACTGGCCTCACGACTCGCAAAGGGTCTTTTTCCATGTCTACGGCAGCAACCATCAGGGAATCATCCACCGTTTGAACCACATCTGTGCCCAGCGATTGGCTAACTCCCATCTCCAAGTCACCGGCGGTGGTCACCAAAGGCAAGTTTTCGTGTGGCTCCGCCCTAGAATCGTCTTCCGAACCGGATTCCTCCTGCGAACTTGAGTTAGACATTTTTCGAAAAAAAAAAAGGAAGAAGAAAGAAAAAGAAGTGCGAAACTCACCGAACCACTTCCCGAAAAGGAACCAGTGCTGTCAGAAGAATCACTTTCACTTGTCGAACTTTCTTCTTTCTCTGGCTCATCACCGTTATGAGAAGGCTCAGTGCCGCCGGAATTCTTCGAAGAAATTTCCTTCTCCTGGCAACGTGCAAGGGCAGCGAAAGCATTAACACTACCGAAGCCCTGGAAGAAACAAGACACATGTTTTCAGCAGAAATTCACGTGTTTTGAGACAAACCAACGAGGAGGCGACACATATCTGGTTATTGGAAGAACTGAAAGACACGATAGATGTGGGAGGATCTTTTGAAACCACCTGGAACCCGCCAAACCACGATTCTTCGTTATGCGTTCCTTTGCTGAGGACTTTCCGAGTTGCCGTGCAACTTTCGCTGAGATCTCTCAACATTGGATACTTCTTCAAAACTGCTGGGGAAGGTTTACAATGAACATTCTCCACCAAGTTATTTACAAAATCTTGGATCATAATGAACTCATCGTACCAGAACTCATTATAGCCAAAAGTCGTCAAAGTTACTCTTCCCGTTTGAAAGAAGGGAAGGCGGATACCCGGCTCAAGGGCACTGGAATTGAGGGCGGCACACAATGAATCCTTAGGAACCACCAGCTCACTACACCAAATTCTGGGATTAGAAACAGAACTGAGCCGTTACTAAAACGGGTTGTAACGGCTCTTGCCTGTTGCAAAAGTGGGTGTTACATTTTTTTATGCGCAATGGAGCCGTTACAATTTCTGTTATGTGGCCTTAGTAATGTTCTTGAGCCGTTACGAATTGACACGTGGTAACAGCTCAGGGCCGTTACGAATTTTTTTGTAACAAGGGTGCCGTAACGTGCCACAGCCGTTACTACGTGGCACATTAGTAACGTGCTCGAGCCGTTACTACGTGGTAAGTTGAAACAGTCTCAAGCCGTTACGAATTTTTTTGTAACAAAAAAATTCTTGCTAGTCAACATTGACTGGTCAAAATCAGTCAATACTACCAATTTTGACTTTAGTCAATATTAACAGGCGGTTCATTTTGGCCTAAATACGCTTTAGAATTCCAATAGTATGCCTACCCTTTTCATTCCATCACATTCATTCAAATCATATAACTTTTCAATCAAAGAAGGACATTCAATTCATACAACTTTCAATCAAAGAAGGACATAAATTCTTCTAAGTACCAAAATTCTTGTAAGTAACAAATTCTAAGTTAAAAAACTTGCTGAGTTCATAGAAACTTCCTACATTGTAAATTACAATATTGAAAAGCAACAATCAGATGCCAATCAGTTCAACTCTATAAGAATGTATGGATTTGAAAATGAAGCTACATAGATACCTCATCTCGAGGTCAAGTGAATGATCTTGTCATTGGCAATCTCTTCACATCAAGCAGATTGCAACCATTACCCAAACGAAAAAAAGAAAAATATGTTGAAGAAACTGAAATGAAAAATAAAACAAAAAATTGATTCCCTACAGAATAATTTATAGACCTTATAAGCTGGAAGGTTAAGGTGTTTGTCTAGGATAACTTTACCTGTTGTGCACCAAAACTAAATCCTGAAGCAGTGACTACACACCGTCTATCACCGGCAAGCCCTTTTGGAGAAGGCACTGTTGGTTTTCATTGCCTTCACAAATAAAACAGCTTGTCATTCATCACGATAGCCGTAAGGTCATAAAAACATCTTGATGAGGAGACCTACCTCAGTCAACGCTGCTATCCAGTATTAAGGCTTCTGTCTTGATTTCTCTATGAGTGTCAGTCTCTGGTGAAAGGACAATGCCATCATATAGCGTTGCAAGGAACCCAAAGTATAAAGCTACAATAACATAAATAAACGTCATCATCATTGTAACGAAAGAAATCCAAAAATAGCATAAGACTAAAATTGTCTTCTTCACATCTAAATAGGAATGTGACATGGTTTCTCTTGTTTACCTACATTAATGTTTAATGCATGAAAGAGACCCCGACTAAACTAATTCCATGTAGGGAATATTAACAAAAAAAATTAGTGATTGTCATTTCAATCTTCTTAGGCTCGCCATCTCCGTCCTTTTCATTCCTTTGCTCCGTCGAGAATCCACAAGATGATGATGGTCTTGATTACTACACACAATTCAAGGTAGAAAACAAAGTCGGTCAATAATACGTGCACAAGTTACAAGACATACTTATCTATGGACAACAAACGAACACACTCTTGATTAATCATCGATTGACCTTTATATCACATTTCAACCATAGCAAGAGCACATATATATAAAAAAGTAGAATGCAAAGCTTACATTTTTCAATTCATTTAACCCAGTTATCTTATACTCCATACAAGATTTTCAGTCCTTTATCCTCGGAGGTTTCTGAAAGTTCGCTTAGCCTACAGGATTGAAGTACCTGAAGGTTAATTTTCATATAACAATTATATTAAAACAAGCACATATTCTGAGCTTCAAATGCTAACCCTTGCCCAGAGAAAAATGTCTCCTGATCCCCACACATTGGTTATCAACTAGAAAAATCTAAAACCGGTTCCAACCGCATTATCGTAGATCCGCAACTAAGATAACAACAAGAACACAATAGTGAGTTTTTGAGGGCATTTGTAATACTGAAATTTAATAACAACAATATTCTAACAATTCTGATTGAATATCGGATTGTCCAGGATAGTCATCTAATACGTCCGGCCAACACCGAACTCAGACCACCTAGATACAACAGGTAGAAACATAAACAAGCTCAATTACGGGCACTGAGGAAAGAAAATTATGCGATTTAAGATATAGATGCCTCAACTTAATCATAGCTAGATAACACTGCGTACCTTACTAAGCTTAAGGATTTAAACGACATAGTTGCCAAACTTATCTTGAGCGAGTTCAACAAGTTGATTACAATCACGAGAAGAGTTGCGTAACTACAACATTGGTAGCATTCGTTTGATACATTTTTCTACAACATTACGGCCATACTTATCCTTAGAAATTCGAAATAAGTGTCCCCTAAGGTTATTGCATATAAGGTTGGCGGTATTAGGATGGCGCTCTAGTACATGTTGCACCACAAAATTCTGCAAAGTACACAAAACAATAACACATCAAATACTTTCGGATCATAGGACACTAACCAGAATTTTTAAACTGAGATATTATGCTTAGACTTTAGTACCTGTATTCGTGTGCAGAACACGGCCTGGTCTATGATAATTGATAGCATCTGAAATTTGAGAGGATCGTATATGGATTCAATAGCAGCTTTGAGAGAGAAACATCCTTGTTCTGCAATAGCAAGCTTATCGCAGATTATCACTGCTATTTCGTATAGAGCCCCCAAGTACTGTCAGAGACAAAAATATTTTGAGTAAGACACAGCCCTGAATACGAATCATGAATGTCATGGAAATCACAAAAAGGATATAGTTTACTCACCATATTTTACACATGTTTGAAAGTTTTTGAACTAGTTGGCTTTCATTCTGGTTCGACATGATAGAAAATAGGCAAGGCTTCATAAACCGCAACACGTAAACAATCAAAATAGGATTTCCTATGAGCAGTTTGATCATTAGACTTTCCATCGCATAAGACCTGCAAGAATCCAAAAAAACAATAAATCAACATAACACTAACAATCATCAAAACAAACCATGTCTATCAATTCTATACCTCTACAGCAGTTGGACAAGAAGTCCTACTTCCACCTGAAACCCTTCTACCAACATATACTTGACCAAAGCCTCCTTTACTTTAACTTTTCCTCAATTTTACCCTAACCTACAACAACAATTCAAAAAATTATAGCACAATTCACAGAACATAAAAGTCTTCACAATAATACTTAAATACACAAATAATAAACACAATCACAATTCACAGAACATAACAGACTTCTATTAGGTAAAGAAAGTTTACCTTAAATCAAATTCCAAACCTTGACCATCGTTTTCATCTTCAATCACCATCAACTATACTCAGAACCATCGTTTCAAAACATCGATTCACTTGTCAAATCACCAAACCCAGCATTTGATTTCTTCCCATCTATCACTAATTGAACCTTAAATCAATTTCCAAAGCCTAACCTCCTCTTCCTGATTTACCCTATCCTCTGTAACCCGAGTTAATACAACTCTACAGTCTCCTCCTTATGTTATTCAATTAACCAATTCCTCCTTCGATTTTACACAAACTCAATACTAACTGCAGAAACCCTAACTCTATTTCTTACTGATTCGTCGTTCTTCAATCAATAATAACCCTAACCAAAACCAAATTCACAACCTCAATAACACCTTCCTGATTTATTTACTTCTCCAGATTTCTTCTTAATTAATATGAACGATTTCTCAGTTCGATCTATTTAGAAGAAAAAAATCGAAGAACATCGAAAAAGAAGAAGTTCAGAAGAAAGAAGAACAACGAAGAAGAAGGAGAAGAAGAAGAAGAAGAGAAATGAGTTTATCTTCGATACTATTTCTTCTGAGAGATCGAGAGATAGGGAGAGGAATGATGAAAGAGATACACAGGAAGAGGGATAATGAGGCGGAGAGAAAGAGATTAGATGAAATATCGTGTGGGAATAAAATCTAGGGTTTTATGATTAAGATGCAATCTCGAGAATAAAATGAAAGGCGCAGATATTAGTTTAGGCATACACGGTGTAGATGAAAGGATAAAAAGCGCGCAAGTGAATGGCACACGTACATACTCCAGGTGTTACGACCAGGTGCGACGAAGCGTGTGGTTGGCACGCCTAAAAAAAATTTCGTAACGGCTTAGGCTTGTTACAAATTTTTAATAAATTAATGTGACTAGTGCCTCGTTACGAATTTTTTTGTAACGACCATTTGTAACGGAAATTTTTAACGGCCCATAAGCCGTTACAATTCTTTATTACGAATCCGGGAATTTGGTGTAGTGGCTGGTAAGCAAGAGGCACCCCTTGATCGAAACCCATGTGACGAGCAAAGACGGTCAATATTGTAAGCGGTATTCGGGAAAGACCCCATGAAGAAAGACGGCATATAACCGGACATATAGCTTTGAATAAACAAGTTTTCACCAACACTCGAGCTGCCGTCAGAAGACAAAGACATGATCGGAGCGAAGCAAAGGTGTCAATTTGAGTCACCGACCTATGGATCGGCTCCCATGGGCGCCGATTTCATGCGACTTATCGAGAAGACTAACCAAGCTCATGCCAACTCTTGGACGCTGTTCACCCATCGAATAATTCGGGAGCCGCCCCAACTCGCGGGAATCGAAGGTAACGGTTTCGGAGCGTACTTCTCAAAGTGCTCCCATAACCAGGCTTGGAAAAGCAACGTGCACATATGAATCCACTTTCATGAAACCATTCAAACTCGCATGTTCGCAACTAGGTGATCCGGATGCACATACGGGAACCAAGGAATAGCTTGCCAATGGGAAGAACTTCACCTTTTTCCAACTTCACAAAGAATCACTAGCAACTCGGTCTTATTTCCTTCTTGCCGGCAACCGTCATCAAAAATGTCTCTAGACAACCAAAGAGCCAAAAATGCTGCAACGTGAAGATCACCGCTTTTGTTTAGGTTCCAAACTCGTCAGGAAACCATTGAGATATCCACCACCGTAAAAGCACCTTTCATCCTCTTTCCCACAGAATCCTTCGAATTCGCGGTGGAGTCTTTTCGAGCGAAATCTCCCAACTTAAGCGGCAAGGTCATCCGCATCTTCTCCTCACCTTGAGACAATTGGATGTTAAGATTCTGGTTACCGGAAGATTCAACAAGAGAGCCACACTCTCCAAGGAGAAAGTTATTTCACCTCATCTACATATGATCGTATGTGTGTCCGAACACCATCTGGAGATGAAAGCAACCAAGCCCGGGATATCTTTCCTAATCTGGAGACTTACTGAAGCTCTGACGGCATCAATAATCTGCGCTCGAGTCAAGTTGGTATTTATGTGCTCCTTACTCACCATGAACTCAACCCATCTATCAAAAGAACGCAATGGTCTTTGACACATCCTGAAATCAATGTTGGAAGAAGAATATACCCCTTAATGAAGACGAGGCGTATGGTGTTCTCTCGGGGCGAACCGAACGTGTTTTCTTTTCATCTTCACCACCGGTTAACAAAATTGGCACGAAACCTGGGTGATTCTTCCGAGCAGGGGCGAGGGGTATGGCAAATAATTCATCATCCATGTTTGGTTTGGAATTATGAACATCCTTCGATGAAGCGAAATTTTGTTCAGGTAACATCTTGTCGGATTTCTTCATAACAATTTGGTAACAAGATATCTGCACAAAACAAACGGAGAAAGACGAAATTATCTCCCTGACACATAACCGCACCCAACAAAAGCAAAACCTGGAAAAAAAAGGGTATTCTCTACGGGTTCAAAACTGCACGCAGTGATATTTTTTTTCAGTCCGAAATTCATATATGCAATATTTCCTATGGGTTCGAAGTCATATGAAGCACATATACAATATTCTTCTTCGGGATTCATATACAGTATTTTCTACGGGTTCAAAACTACACACGCAGATATTTTCTTGAGGTTCAAAATTATATACGCAAAGATTTTTATACGAGCTCAAGTGCGTCCTCAAAGTATCCTTCTTCGGGTTCAAAACTATATACGCAGTATTTTCTACGGGCTTGAATGCGTCTATGGTATCCTTTTTCCGGTTTAAAATTATATATGGAGCATTTTTCTACGGGTTTGAATCATATATGCAGTATTTCCCTTGGGTGCATATATACAATATTTTATACAAGAAGCACGCAAAGAAATCATATGCGCAATATCATTGCAAGGATTATAAAAGAAAAACACCTACTCTTAGGGTTTGCACCTACATGAAAAGGAAACAAGAGAAATCTTTGGAAGACATACACAGAAGCCGGTTTTTCTTTGTGACTCTGCCGCTAGTATGAAAGATGAAAGAACAAAGTGCAAGATGAGAGAAAAGGATTTTATATATATGGGCGTGAAGATTAAAATAGGGAAGGATTTCCCTTTACCAAAAATCGTGCGTATAAGGAACAGGCCCACAAGGGCGCCCAACTTCCCAACGTCGGCCAAGTTGCACCGGTCCCACCGGTTGCGCCAACTCTCAGTCGCCCAAGCCACACCGGTCCCACAAATTGCGCCCAACTTCCCAATGTCTCCCAAGTTGCACCGGTCCCACCAATTGCGCCAACTTCCCAATGATTTCACAAGTCGCGCCAGCTAGCATGCTCAGCTTCCCCACCTTGCGCCGGTCCCATAAGCTAGCACGATCAGTTTCCCAACTCGCGTCAAATGCCTCCCGCTTCTGTCTCTCAATGATGTTGACTTCCCAATCGTGCCACCTCCCGATTGTGTGCAACTGCCGAGGCAAGGATTCCAAATCCTATCTATAAAAAGGTCGAGACAAGCCTCCTCAATTCTCTTTACGATTTCTGCTTGATAGTTTGTCACCATCTTATGCTTACCTCCCAACAAAGCTCTGTTCCGAGCTAGCGGGGGACTTAATGTCGATGGTGGTTTTTAGACAAAGGGTAAATCGTAAAACCCGAATAACCTAATGTCACCGCCGACACATTTATTAGAACATTTAATGCATGTAGTCGGTAATTAATAGGGGGTATTTTTCAAATTCGGGTTACAACGAGCAAAACCTAATTCCCCTCCGTGCCAATGGCAAAACATGCCATCCACACCTAGCCCAAGCTAGCCGCGCCATGCCAAACGCACTCCGCCTTGGCCTAGCTATGCTAGTCACACCAAACGCCAAAGCATGCCAACCATGCTAGCCGCACCTCTGTGCCAATGGAAAATCATGTCATCCCCACCTAGCCCAAGCTAGCGCGTCAAGCCAAACGCACTGTCTTGGCCTTAGCTACGCTAGTCAAACCACGCCAAGCCAAACACCCTTACCTTGGCCCTAGCCGCACCTCTCGTGCCAATGGCAAATCATGCGGCCACACCAAACGCGCCAAAGCATGCCAACCATGCTAGACGCACCTCCGTGCCAAGGGAAAATCATGCCAGCCACACCTAGCCCAAGGTAGCCGCGCCATGCCAAACGCACTCTGCCTTGTCCCTAGCTATGCTAGTCACACCAAACGTGCCAAAGAATGCCAACCATGCATGCTAGCTACACCTCCGTACCAATAGCAAATCATGCCCGACACACCTAGCCCAAGCTAGCCCGCCATGCCAAACGCGCTCTGCCTTGGCCTAGCTATGCTAGTCACACCAAACACGCCAAAGCGTGCCAACCATTCTAGCCGCACCTCCGTGCCAATGGCAAAACATGCCAGCCCGCACCTAGCCCAAGCTAGCGGCGCCATGCCAAACGCACTCGCCTTGGCCCTAGCTATGCTAGTCACAACAAATGCGCCAAAGCATGCCAACCATGCTAGCGCACCTCTTTGCCAATGGCAAATTATGCCAGCCCAAGCTAGCCATTTGCCAATACACACTCTGCCTTGGCCCTAGCTACGCCGGTCACGCCACACCAAGCCAAACACCCTTACCTTGGCCCCAGCCGCGCCATGCCAAAGTAGTGCCCGCGCCTAGTCTTGAAAACCGTGCAACCTAGGCCAAATTGGCCACGCATGCCATTGGAACATGCAAACACGCATAGCTGGTAGCTTTTCTTACCCAGGTAGTGGCCCTAATGGCCGAGCGTTCCATTGGCACATGCCAACATGATCGTCGATAGCTTTTCTTACCGGTAGTGGCCCTAATGGCCGAGCGTGCCATTGGCACATGCCAACACGCTCATGGGTAGCTTTTCTTACCAAGCCGTGGCCCTAATGGCCGAGCATGCCATTGGCACATGCCAACACGCATCGGCCAGTAGCTTTTCTTACCGGGCCGTGGCCCTAATGGCCGAGCATGCCATTTGCACATGCCAACACGCATCGCTTGTGGCTTTTCTTACCCAGGTCGTGGCCCTAATGGCCGAGCATGCCATTGGCACATGCCAACACGCTCATTGGTAGCTTTTCTTACCGGTCGTGGCCCCTAATGGCGAGCGTGCCATTGGCACATGCCAACACGCTCGTTTGGTAGATTTTCTTGCAGGTCGTGGCCCTAATGGCCGAGCATGCCATTGGCACATGCCAACACGCATCGCTGGTAGCTTTTCTTAACGAGGCCATGGCCCTAATGGTCGAGCATGCCATTGGCACATGCCAACACGCTCGCTGGTAGCTTTCATTACCTAGTCGTGGCCCTAATGGCCATGCGTGCCATTGACACATGCCAAACACGCACGCTGGTAGCCTAACTTGCAAGCCGGTGCAACCTAGGCCAACTTGGTCCGTACGTGCCATTGGCACATGCCAAAACCCACGCTGGTAGCCTAACTTGCAAACCGTGCAACCTACCACCAAGGCATTCCGCACATGCCATTGGCAAATGCCACACACGCCACTAGCAGCTCTGGCATTGCCACTTACACTCAACGTGCAACCTACCACCAAGGCATCCGCACATGCTATTGGCACATGCCACACACGCCACTAGCAGCTCTGGCATTGCCACTTGCACTCAAGGTGCAACCCGCAACAAAGTATTCCGCACATGCCATTGGCACATGCCACACGCGCCACTAGCAGCGCCATTTGAACTCAAGGTGCAACCAACACTCGAGACATCAACACAAACTGGGGGATGCTTTCCAGGGTCTTGGTTTGGCGGTCACAGCATGCAACGTACACTACGCTCACTTTAAGAAAGCGTGAATAGGAATAAAGTGGTCAAATAAATGAGGAAATAATGTTGAAAACGTTTTCACTCATAAATACCATGCGGTTACCATCTCCTCCCATTATTTCACCCTTTACTCTCTTCCTTCATGGGGCCAGGGTACGTTTCAATCTCGACTTGTATAAATAGGTCTTGCCTATTTTCCACCAGAGGACAAGGCTAGGTCAGGAGAAAAACACAACACTCTCAGAAAAGGCAAATTTGCAAGCTCTCCAAAAAAGCTTTCATCTCTTGCAAGCTTCCGAAGCTTTCACTTTCTGATACAAGTCGAGACACTACTCTCCCAAGTATTCTGGTCTCAACACCTTTCTTTGCTTCCTCCCCAAATCAACCCTTCTCCTCCACTTTGTGGTGAAGCAAGTCTGGAACGGCCATTTCTTGGTTTAGGCCGGACTTGTACATATTGATCTCTCGAATCTAGAAAATGCTCACGTGCAGCACATTTGTTTAGGGTTTAAACCAGTTTCTCACTCACCTACCGAATTTACCAAAATCGGCGAAAACGATTTTTACCCATAAACAATAGATTAAGATTATAAATATAGTTAAAAAATACTCCTCCGTCCCAAATTAGATGAGCTAGTTGGTTTTAAATTTTGTCCCATAAATAGATGAGCTATCTCTCTAATCAAGGGGATATTTCTAAAACTACCCTTTTAATTGATTATTGTTACTATAAGAAATATGTATAATTTGATAGCCATATTTATATTCGTTACGTTGGTGTTTTAGAATGTTTTTCAATGGTATAAGTTTACGAAAAACCTTGGTATAGTTTAAGAGATAAATCATTTCTAAGTTTTACTAGTTCAAAAAGCGGGGGTCTAACAACCACACCCAATATTTCGTTCAGCAATCTGTATGGACTAACTACAATATAATTCCAAAAGAATCAACTAGATAGTTAGACTCAATCAAGGAAATATATCCAAGAGTTATGTAAGGACTTGCCTTACAAATTAGCACAAAACAAGGTGAATCTCTAAGGATATAGATTAGAGAGGGGTGAGCAGAATTTGAGAGAGAAGAAAACTTAGATTTACTTTTCCATTGCCTTCGTCATAGCCACAGAAGGGAATATGCGGATAACTCAAAACAGTACTTGTGCTACTCACACGAGTGCAACAAGGAATAACATACACACACACAAAGTAAATATAACTGGGTGCCAAAATAACAGGTCAGCCCTTAACAATTAACTGGGTCCTGACAAGTTATATCTTTGTTTCTCAATGTAATCAGCAAATCAAACAGATATGAATCCGTGAGCCTGATTATTATGAGAAACAACTTGAATTGTACCAAAGACCAATGTTCAAGTGTCAATCAATTTCAATTAACAACCAAAGGTCGGATTTACCAATTGATTGAACTACGCACAACCTGTGATATTTTAATTATATAAGAAAATATAATGTGGAAAAGAAATAACACAGACCACGGAAGTTTTGCTAACGAGGAAGCGCAAATCTGAAAACCCGGGGACCTAGTCGATTTGAACACCACACTGTATTAAGACACTACGGACACTAGCCTACGTACACGTTAACTTATTTGGAATGTGGTTGAGCCTAACCAAGTCTCACACGATTAAAGGTCTGGTCGCGTTCCTTATGTCTCTGAATCCCAATAAGACTCTACGCACTTGATTCCCTTAGATGATCACCCACAACTAAGAGTTGCTACGACCCAAAGTAGAAGACTTTATAAAAAAATCTGTCTCCCACAGAAAAATCTATTCTGATAGATAAATCTTTCTCCAACGGAAATACCTATGAAGTTTTGTTCCGTCTTTTGATAAATCAAGGTGAACAGGAACCAATTGATAATCTGGTCTTATATTCCAGAAGAACAGCCTAGAAATATCAATCACCTCACAATAACTTAACTATATGGTAGTAGAACAAGTTATTGTGGAATCACAAAGAATGAGACAAAGAGCTTTGTGATTATTTTTTATATCTTACCTATCATGGATAAATATCGATCCAATCTTAGAGAAGATATTACTTAATCTTAGAGAAGATAGTACACACAACTACATAGAAAATAGTTGGGTCTGGCTTCAGTATCCCAATGGAGTCTTCAAGTCGTTAACCTATAATGGTTTTAGGAAAAACCTTGGTTAAAAAAGAATCGACTCTAGTCACAACTAGTATCACACATGAGGTGTGGGGATTAAGTTTTCCAGTTTCTAGAGTTCTCCCTTATATAGTCTTCAAATCACGGTTTGATAGCTTTAAAACAAAGCAATCAATATTCACCGTAGATGAAAACTTGATTTAAGATTCAAGCTAAGTTTGCTTAAAACCAAATTATATCTCTCCACCGTTAGATGATGTTAGCTTGTTACACACAAATGAAATATACATTCATTTAGATATGGGTAACCGTACCTAAACGTGTATATGGAATTGGCTCAACAATAATTTACCGAAGTTAGCCATATGAACACTTTTGTATTAACCACATTCATCTAACACTTCTAGATCAAAATTAAATGAATCTAATTGTGTTACTCATAGAGTTGTTTAATTGTTTATATTCTCATAGAATTATACAAGACACAACTGAAACAAAATCGGATTTGATTCAAGAGAATAAATTCATAAACATTTACCCACGGTTTACAAAGATTGCATTCCCTAATTTATAAATGTATTTTTTCATGAGTATGGAATCATATTTAACCGGTTTTCAAACTTTAACCAACTCAGTTTGCAAACGGGCACGCAAACTTAAGTTCCGGATTTTGGTCTTTTCCAACTGTTCGCAAACCGGTATGCATACTGTCGTTACGGACCTAAGTCAGGTGAAACCGTTCGTATACTGGTATGCAAACTTGGTTCCCGAACTTTTACAGTTAAAACCGTTCGCATACTGGTATGCTAACTTAGTTCATGGACCTGAATCATGCTACAACAGTTTGCATACTTATATGCATACTGTGCTATATCCAGACAATGGATAATTGTTCTAAACTCCAATTTCAATCATTGAAATATCCTTAGAAGATGACAATATTTGTCTCACACAAAATATTAGCTTATAAGTAATTTTCAAGTGATCGAATGATCAATACGAAACATTCCGAGTCTACATCAAATGACTGTCTCACACAAATCATGTAAGATATTCCAAGGAAATTTTCACATGATCATCTTTTGACTCATTATTTAGTTTCCAACAAATAAATTTGTTTTCCAACTAAACTCGTCAAGAATAAATGAATGTAGCTAAAGAAAAAAGCTTCTAACACATATTTCGAGAAAGATATAAGCGAGTTAAACTCAGCTCGAAATATCTGTATAATGTAAAATTCTATGTAGCTATACGACTTAGTCTCAATAAGATATAAAATAAAATAAACTTCTGAGTGATAGATAAGTTTAGTTTACACATACCCTTTGTTGATGAAGTTCCTCCAAACTCTCCTCAACAGATCTTCGTCTTCAATCGATGAACGTCGTGAAGTCTAAAGCTCAACTACACACTCTATCCTAATCAGGGCATTGTTATAAGTAGACTATAAATCAAGACTTATAGTTTTGATCACCTAAACTTGACAAATAAGCTTGAGATAGCAACGCTTGCGAGTTCGACCAAGCAGTGCTCTAACACTAGTGATTATCCATAAGGGTATAATTGTAAAAAATACTTAAACACACTCCCCTTTCCTCCTTTCCTTTAGAATTGTACAAACTAAAACTAGCTCATCTAATTTGGGACGGAGGGAATATCAGTTAGTATAAGCAGGTTTTCAGGCATCTGTTTCCAAGTGGCGACATTGTAGTCAGCTTGTCAAGTTATTTAATTTTTTTTCGTTGTTATCCATGTTTGGGTATTTAAAAATATCAAGTTGTTCTTGATTAATTTTTACCGAATATTTCAGGGTTGATAATTCTTCCGTTCGTGATTGCGAATCTTTTCTTGAATACTGATTACTTAACTTATGGATTACTTTCATGTTCAACTAATAAATGGCTTAATTTTCATCGGAGGTTTAGCTAAAATACTTTCTTCGATTGATCTAAAAAAATAACTCCCTCCCAATGTACCACACACATATATATATATAAATATATATATATAGGTGGAAAATGTAAAATTTCTTATGGCCGGTTTGTTTGCAGAACTTACAGTTCAAAGGAATTTATAATCTCATAGGATTATAAATTTAGGGATTCATGTAAATCCCTCGAGTGTTTGGTAACTCAGTTAAAATTCTTAGGATTCATATAGTTCTTTTATTTTAAAGTCCATGTATTGTTTGGTATTACCCTAAGAATCTTAAAATTATATATATATATATGAGATTCACATTTTAAAAAAGTGGGTCCATAAATCCCTTAACAAGTTTACCAGCAAATCTTAGGGTGGTGGTGTCGGACTCCATATGGAGAATTTGGTGAAAAAATGATTCACGTGGGAAACGTGATTCTAGAGATTGGACAACCAAACGTACCGAGGAAACATGATTCCACCAAATTCCCTAGACCCATGAATCACACCGTTAAAATTATATATTCAAACCCACCATTAGATTAATAGACCTTTTTGGTTTTATAAATATCCATTTCTTTTTATGTTTTTCCCTTATCCTGCTTCAAATACTAAAACCATTATATCAATTGTGGTGATACCAATATATATTAAATAAGGGTAATATGTGGAAAAATTCATCATGAAATTGAAGATCAGTCTGTCTAATGGAACAACCAAAATCTAAAACTCTCCATATATATGTGGTACATTGGGAGTAGTAAAGAAAATCCTACATTTACTTTGACATTTAAGCCGCCTCCAATATTAATTTTCAGATGCTTGTCTCGTGGTTTTAGGTTTCGCCAACAATTCTATCCTGGAACACAAGTTCCCAACGCCGAATTTCAATATTAAAATTGATCGGCCACTGCTATTTGTAAAACGGTCAAACTTTCTTTCACCTAAAAGAATACTTAGCTTAGGGATTCTCCCAAAAGGCGTTAAAAAAATAGACTTCACCACTGGCTTCCACTAGATTTGTGACCTCCCGTGAAATATAATAATTATGCTGGTGTGATGTAGTTATTTTGAAATGAAGAATATCAGGTATAGAGGTGTAAATTGGGCTGTGCCAGCACGAGCACAGCCAATGAGGAGACGCTAAAATTTGAGCTGATTGACCCGACCGCGTGACTTAGCCCCGACCACGGCACAACACGTTAGTTAAATGGGGCGTGTTGGGTTTGACTGATTGGCACAGTAGCACAGCACAGCATGCGGCACGGATAAGCACGTGGCCTAGCCCAGCACAGCACGTTAAGAGAGCACGTCATAACATGTACAAATACACCATATAACAAGGCATAATACATCACATTTTTTGTATATTTCACAAAAGAGTCACTATTCTAGCTAGTTTTTAACATTTTATGTTGGCTTATTTATAACAACACATATAATACCTTAATATTTGGAAATATATTTCAATATCGTTGTTATGATGTCGTCACCTATATTTAACTAGAACATTAATTTACATGACAATAATCTAATTTTATATTTGATGGGCTATTTCTTTTTATTTAATAAACTTTTTAATTTTACTTGAAATAATTTCAAATGATATGTTGTCTAATTAAATTCTTGTGATAATGTCTGACTTAAAGTGATTTCAAATTGTTTATAGCATGTGTGCCCGGCCACGGCACGTTTATTAAATGTCTTTGTGCCGTGGTACAATCTCTTGTATGCCTAGCTTTTGACTAGTAAAGCCACGACCACGGCACAACTGTCATTTAAATCGTTAGCGCGGCCACGGCACATGGCCGCGTGAAACCATAGCGACCGTGTCTTAGGGCTATCTTTGGCCGGCACGTTTTACACCTCTAGGTATCCCAGAGAATTTATTTTAAGGAAATCTCAATTGAGAAAGGGATTTGGATTCACTTTGATCTCCTCTCGGGATAAATGTGGGAAAAAACGACCTAAGCGTAAAATTGTTGATTTTGAAACCCCATCGATCTGTCGCAGTAATCATCACGTACAGTTCTCGTTGTGGCCGTGTTGTCTTAGTACATTATATTGTCATTTTGTTCCAAAATTAAAAATAACTAGATGACCGCTGCCACGGTGGGACGGCCGACCGAAAAAGGATCCATAAAGGCAAATCATAGTAAATCCGCTGTTACTATTTGCCACAGGAAAGAGATTCTAAACAAAATTTCAAATGATTGCGAACCTAAGAGCCTTGTCGATATCCCATGGAAAGTTGGTAGCTGCCAAGACCATCACTATTTTGCGTGCACCATCATCGCCAGGAGTGCTTGCATTGACTCCATCTACCTGTACAGAAGTTCCTACTTCACCCTTCTCGAAGATTCATGCTCCCCTGATGCCCTGAACAAAACACAGGCACATAAATGAACTTTGTGTGGATACATGTTTGTATAAATCTGCAAAATCCAACAAATAACTGGATGGTAAGTAAAGATACAAATAGTCCACCCTCTGGAATTGCAAAGAGAATCAATCTCATCAATTAGGAATAGGTAGAAGAGAAGATGAAAAAGGGAGGAAAAATAAAAAATTTGGAGGTGGTAGGGATTCGACACTTTGGGGACCCTAACTATGTTTCGTGCTTTTGTTTTTTCGTTTTACAGAAATCTCCTCAAAATTATTAATTATTTACATTTGTTTACCTCAAAATTATTAATTATTTACATTTGTTTAAAGAAGGAAAAAAATCAAGGAGGGGCAGTGGGGTATTTTCATCGCTGAACCAAATCCAATCTTTTTTGTGAAATTGGAAAAAAAAAAGTCATGTCCATGAACCCTACATATATTGAATGTGAATCTAAATCTAGATGTGTGGTTTAGGTTATAGGGAGGTGAATAAGGAGTTGGAAAAGAGGGAGTTAAATATCATTTCGGAAAAAATATATCTATTTTTCTAGTTGAGTCACTATATTTTCAACAAGAATAATTGATGAACGCAATAGTAGGACTCATTTAAAACTGATTTCAAAATCTCACTCGCAATAGTAGGACTCAACTGCCCCAAAAGTCCCTCGTGTTAATCTCTTGGGGAGGAAGGTCCCACCTCATTGTGATTTTTTTTTTTTTTTTTTTTTTGCTAGAAAATAAGAATATATTAATAAAAGAAGGTTACATTGAGGAGTTTAAGAATACTGATCAGGACCCAACCATTCTCCGAGACTCTTGACCTTCTACTATGTTTGGCTGCTTTATCGGCCCAAGTAATATATGGCTTCTACGCAAGAATTCAAATCGTGCTAAACTAAAACGAGAACTAATTGTTTTACAGTCATCTATGACTGATTTATTATACCAATACAACTGATTGTCACTAGAATTAAAGGAATCAATCATTATCTTGGCATCACTAACAAAACAAACTTTATCCAACTCTTTAGATTTAGCCCATTTCACTGCTTCAAATAGTGCCAGACTTTCAGCTTCCTCAGCACACCTTACATTCCCGGCTTTGAGTTTGCATCCGAGAAATGTTCCTGCAAGATCAGTTAGGACCAAACCAATGCCAGATAAATTAGTATCCTTGTCAAAAGAAGCATCAAAAAAGATAATATGACAGTCAGATGGGAGTGTGCTAGTAATTTGATCCATGGATTTATGAACTACTGAGACTACTCTAACTGGGTTATGGGTAGTAGAATTGGACAAGTATAACTCAGTGTCATTGATAAACTTAAGAGCCAGTCTGGCAGTAGACTGATGATTAAGGTTTTTCCCTTGAAAGACACTAGAACATCTTTCTTTCCAAATGCTCCAAGCAATAGAAAAGACAGATCCTGCTTTCTTAATCAGTTCCTCATCCGATAACCATTTAATAATCCAATCCTGCAGATTAATGTCAGAAGAACAATCATGTGCAATAATATCCGCATAAGGAGTTAGAGACCAAACGACTTTCGAAAATTCCACAGTGAAGAATAATGTGTTCAGATGATTCATTACTACCAGAATTACACATATTACAAGAGGTGTCATGTTCATTAGAGAATCTTGCAAGTACAGTTTTTGCTGGAAGAATGTTTTCGTGGCACTTCCAAGCAAAAATCTGTACTTTGGGTAATATGGGAAGCTTCCACAGAGATCTATAAATAGGATTGATACTTTGAGGATTATTAATATAAAAATTCTGACCAGAGAGATGACTTTATAGGATGATTTGTGATAAAGGAACCATTTTTGGTATATGGCCAAATGTTTCCCATGTTCCTTATCGAACCCGTAGAACTCATGGAGGTGTTTCCGCAAGTTTACACAAATTATATACCTAGGTTCCCCAGGATTTCTCGGTTTGATCCAAATTTTAATAGACATAATAAATTTTAATTGTGATAAGACTTAGTAATTGTATTTATCTTAAATTTGCAAAAAACCTAAAAATTATTTACAACAATACAATTTTTTATTTATTAATTTATTATTGAGCTAGACATAATTTACATTTTCATTATTAGGTACGAAGAATGAATATATTCGTGTTATGCTTACCCAAATTTAATTTATAAAAATTTGTGCCAAAAATTCCCCAAAAATTTGAAACGCATTGTTATATCTGCCTAAAATTCTGGTTGGGCATCTAGTTTTTCTTTGTTTGTTTGGTTTTTTTTAGTTTTTTTGTGTTTGTATAGAATTGTTGTTGACGAAATAAGATATGGGGCATCAAGAAAAAAAGTCTACCTTTCTCGTTGACTCTCTGTAAATAAGTTTTTATCTTTGGCCAATTACACTCGGTGTGAATTTGGGTACGATGTAAGTAGTCGACTTCATTATTGTAGAACTTCGTTAAATTAATCTGCGATAAATTAATAAATTCGCTAAGATAATATTTTTTGCCAGTCCTTATTTGGGCCAGTGTGCTAAATTAATAACCCCACTAAATTTATAAGATAATAAAAATTTTAAGTTTCCAATAGGGCCCAACTAATATATCTAATTCTTTTAAAAATCTAAGTCATATGGGCTCCCACGTCGCACGGTGACCCTCACCCTCCCCTCTTGCTTAGAAATTCTCTCTTTTTGCGCCATGTCATTCCTAATTTTTCTCTTCTCCCTCGCCATGTCACTTGCCACCGGAGACAATAAGAAAAATAAATAAAAAGAAACTTCTAGGAGAGAAAAACCTAACTTAGCCGCAATCTTTTTTCTTTCGTTTCTTTTCTCCTTGTTCTCTCCCTGTTCTTAATTGTTCGTCATTTGTTAAGATATCTAAACCTAAAGCTAACTAAGATACATATCCCATTCTGAAAACGGCTGCCGTAAAACAAAAAAAATGGTAGATCGAGATCGATTTGGTCTGTGACAAAGACGAAATAGCAGAGATGGAATGTTTCCTTCATCAACAGATTGAATACGACGGTTCGATCGTCAAAGAGAATCAAAAGATAAGTTCAACCTTTCCTTATCATCTAATTCAATCAATTTTCTTATCCAGCCTTATAGTTGAAAAACCCAGAAAGAGAAATCTAAATTTCGGTAGCCTAATAACTTTGATTTAATCTCGATTTAGTTTTTTAATTCATGATTAACTTAGAACACAGTGCAGTGAAGATCTTCTACACTTTGATAGTGGAGATTTGATTCTTATTTATAGCAAGAGATTACACAGAGAGTTACAGATCTGTAGAACTAGTAAATAGCTAACTTACAAGACCTAACAAACTGGCTAAAGACTAGTGCAGTTTTGCAACTTCCTCTGACTGGCTTAGATTAGCGTGACTAGACGTTTGTATGCTTAACACCTCCCCTCAAGTTGTACTGGAGTTGACGAATGTGCAACTTGGTCCGTAAAAATTGAAACCTTGGTGCAGACAAGCCCTTAGTAAATATATCTGCTAGTTGATCTCGTGAGCTTATGAAACTTACTTGCAGCTGTTTTTTGGCTACTCTTTCTCTGACGAAATGATAGTCTATTTCAATATGCTTTGTCCGAGTATGGAAAACTGGATTTGTCGTGAGATAAGTCGCGCCCAAGTTGTCACACCACAATATTGGTGTTGACATCTTTATCCCCAGTTCTATTTCAATATGCTACTCTATTTCATATTGAAATGATAGTCTATTTCAATATGCTTTGTTCGAGCATGGAAAACTGGATTTTCCATGAGATAAGTCGCGCCCAAGTTGTCAGACCACAATATTGGTGTTGAGATCTTTATCCCCAGTTCTTGGAGCAAAGATTGTATCCAGATTATCTCCGAAGTTGTAATGGCCACACCTCGATATTCTGCCTCCGTACTAGACTTTGAGACTGTCTGTTGTTCTCGTGCACTCCAAGATATAATATTCCCACCAAAATAAACGCATTAACCACTGGTGGAACGTCTATCATCTAGATTTCTAGCCCAATCCGAAACAGAATACGCAGTAAAAGATTACAATCCTGATTCATAATAATATCATCTGTACCTCTATTTCGATTAAAAAAACAGAAGAGAAGAAACCAAAAAGTTTTCTAGGGTTCTTGGTTGAATTTCTATTTATCTGTGTGTCTTTAATCCTTATTGTGTTAAGAATACAAACGTCTAGTCACTCTAAGCTAAGTCAGTCAGAGGAAGTTGCAAAACTGCACTAGTCTTTAGCCAGTTTGTTAGGTCTTGTAAGATATCTATTTACTAGTTCTTCAAATCTGTAACTCTCTGTGTAATCTCTTGCTATAAATAAGAATCAAATCTCCACTATCAAAGTGTGGAAGATATTCTACCAGAATTCATGTTCTAAGTTGGTATCAGTTTCTCGATCCAACACACGTTTCCGCAACAACAACCAAAAAAAAAAAAACCCAGAAAACCCTAAACATCTTCAATGGCAACCACAAATAACCTTCGTCAAATACAAATCCACCATTTGGTCACCCTAAAACATACAAAAACAAATCATCTACTTTGGAAAACTCAGTTTAAACCTATCCTCAAAGGATATGGCCTTACTGGTTTTATTGATGGAACCAAAGAAAAAACTCCAAGAAATCTTCCTGAAAGTGATGCAATCAATCCATATTTCACTGACTATGAAGCTCATGACTCTCTCCTCATCGGATGGCTCAATTCTACCCTAACTTCGGAAGTTCTTGGAGAAGTTAGAGGTCTCGATACAACAAAGCAAGTCTGGGAAAAGTTGGAGAGTCATTATACACCAAAAACAAAGGCTCATCAAATGAGTCTTAATAAGAAGTTACACTCTATGCAGACAGGCAATAAAACCCTGAAGGCTTTTTTGACAGAAGATAAAACTTTATTTGATCAGCTTACAGACAGGGTTACCACGATAAATGACGAGATGAAATGAAGCGATTTATCATTAATGCACCGAACCCGACCTATGATCCCATTGTCACGGCCTTGAGAATGATTGACGATATGGATATAGATACTTTCTTTGTCATCTTCTAACTTTTGATATGCGCTTAGAACAACGGTTGGCCTTGTTCGCAAGAGCCATTGGCTAACATAGGCGCAACCAACACAAATTCCGTCTGGAAGCAGACCTAATAAAAGGCTATTTAATGCTCAGGGAAATCAATATTAGCACAACAACTTTCATCCCTATGGAAGGAACAAAAACTCAGGCTATCATGCAATAATTATCAAAGCAGCCTCAAAGGAACAACCAAGGAGAAAAATGTCGATCTGCAAGAAGAAAAATCACCAAGCGAGATGGGTATTGGTTTCATTACGAGAAACCAAACAATAATCAACAAAGGCAGCCTGCAGCCTATATTGCTCTACCCAGGAGGCCATAATGATTCTCAGTGGAGTTCTTCGTCACCGTTTGCGACTCATCATTTAACAAATCGACATGAGAAATCGACAATCCCTCATGAATATGATGGCACTTGAGCAAGTTCATCTTGGCGATGGTAATGCCTTGAATATTTCCAACCTTGGTAATGTCTCCTTTTACTTTCAACTATAGATCTTTTCATCTAAATAATGTATATCATGTACAATAAATTAAGTGCAATCTATTGTCAGGTCTCTCGATTTTGTAGAGATAATGATGTATATTTTGAATTTCACACATCATTCTTTGTTGTGAAGGACAAGCGCACGGGGCTAACGCTGTTGAGAGGGGTCAATAGGAATGGGCTGTATATCTTTGATGGAGTAATCATGTTAGATAAACCAATAAAGCCACATGCACAAGTCGCAACTAGCTTCCCAATATGGCACCAACGATTATGTCACCCCATGTTGCGTACTGTCTCTAAAATATGTAGCAAATTTTCTCTTCCTGTTTCTAGTAAACATTTTGATTATTGTCATTCTTGCCACATCAGGAAAAGTAAGAAGCTTTCTTTTTCTCTTAGCACTACTGTCTATGATAAGCCTTTAAGCTTGGTTGTTTCTTACATTTGGGTTTCACCACATTTATCAAGATCTGGTTTTCGATATTATCTGTTGTTTATGGATGTCTATTCACATTTTACTTAGATTTTCCCTCTTGTTCAAAGATCTGATGCTTTACAAACTTTTATTCATTTTCGCAAACAAGTTGAGAATCTCACTGAACATAAAATCAAGGTTTTTCAATCTGATAATGCCTTGGAATATAAGAAGTTCACGTCATATCTCAATGACTCAGGCATCCAGCATAGGTTTTCTTGTCCACACACCTCATCACAAAATGGCATAGCAGGGCGTCGAATTCGACATGTCACAGAGTATGGCTTAGCTCTTTTATTTCATGCACATATGCCTCGTTCGTTTTGGGCAGATACTTTTAATACAACATGTTATTTAATCAATAGATTACCTAAATCCAATTGAGAGGTCAAAACACCACTCGAACTCTTGTTTCACAAATCACTAGATTATTCATTCTTGCGTGTTTTCGGTTGTCTAGCTTATCCGTGTCTTAGACAGTATAATGCAAACAAATTAGAGCCAGTGGCGAATCCATAACGACCATTCAGTGGGGGCATTTATGGTCATTAGAAATCATACCTAAGATACCATTATCAGAAACAGTCTCATACGCATAAAAAATTCATTTCCCTTCTTTATAAAATAGGATATAAGGAGTCAATTTCAAAACTACACAAAAAATGCATGGAAATTATAGGAATATCTTTATAATTTCTATATTTTATGGGGGCCAAGAATAGTTTTATGACTAAAAATATCTAAATCTATATGGGTGCCTTTACAATTTCAGAAATTTTAGGGGGGCCAGTGACCCCACTGGCTCCCCCTTCGATTCGCCACTGATTAGAGCCACGCTCCTTACTTTGTGTTTTCATAGTCTACAGTAGTTCCCATAAAGGTTACACGTGCTTACATCGTGAAACAAACATAATATATATATCTCGACATGTGAGATTTGAAGAAAATTGTTTCCCATTCCTCCCTCCTCAGCAGCAGCCGACTTTTCCTTGTTCAGGTAGTGTACCTTCCGATGAGCACGAAAGTGCGACGCATTTTCACCCATAAATACATTAGCTGGGCCTCATTTTATCACTAATAAACTTGTTTGTAGGTGTTTTTGTCAAATAAGCTCTTATGGAAAATGTTGCTCGAAAAGTGGTTTTGTACCGGAGGACACATGTTATTCGGACTCTCAGTTTTGGATAAGGGGCACCCAATTACTAAGGGGCACCCTAATTGCTATTCGCACTACCAGTTTGGATAAGGGGCAGTCATCTTCAACATTTTGAATCTGAAAATTGGCGGGAAAATTTGGTTTGAATAGTGCAGAATTAGGGTTTGGATTTTGGAGGTGTTATAACGAGATTCAATGGCTGAAATGAAATGGGTTTATTCCTAGGGCCTAAACAGAGAAGGTAATGTGCTTCGTTTCAGTTATATTTGGCTGGATAACCAACGATTGATAAAAATAGAAAGAATAAATTTGGCGGGAAAATGGTGTTCCAACTGCGTATATTTCTAGAACTGATTTGGTGGTGATTTCTTGAGATTTTCTCGTGGAATTTTATTGGAGATATCCTGTTTCACTAAAACATGATTGGTATGCAAGTTAGAATCGATAAAATAAGATGATATACGTGAACTTGGTAACTCGAAGAGAAAATATTCACGGGTTTCTTGAGTAATTTTGAGAAGATTACATTATAGATTTTCATGGGATTTTGGATCGTAATTAATTGGGAATATCCTGTGGCATCAAAACAGGGTTGGTAAGGGTTTTATTTTCGGAAGGAAAGGGAAGATTTCGTCGGTTAAAGAAAACAGAATATGAAGATATGTGGACACTCTGTTGGTGTTAATATCGGAAGATATGAAGAATATATTATCCAGGTACTATATTTTGCATTGATTGGGGGAGATTTGAAGATAAGGACACGTGCTGAGACAAAATGCAGAATGTCACGTGAAACAGGGAAAGAAGATATTCACGTCTATTCTCTGTGATATTTCTGATCGATGGCGTGTGGCTGAATAGATTTAACTCAACCAAGATACGTGTAACATTGAGTTTGGAGTGTGTGGACTTCTGCAGTCACCAGAAGAAGATAAACGGGGAAATAAAACCCGTCTATTGGCAGTGGAGAATAATGAATTGAAGGAAGGATATTTTTGCATTTAATTGGAGGATTTGAAGATGTTATGGGTATAAATAGGCTTCGCATGATTCGTAGCAAGGATATCGAGAGTTGGGAGAAGAGTTCAAGAGTCGGCGGATCATCAGAGTGATTAGGTGAGCAGGAAGAAAAAGAGTTGCAGCAACACGGCAGAAGTGTCGTTCTCAAGAACAGACGCATTGGGACTGTCGTTTAGGCACAGTGTCTGCGATAGTTCCATTGTAACAGTTAGTTTTAAATCTGCAACATTTTATTTAAATTTGAGACACCTGCTTTGTAACAGAGAGTCTGCAACGCATATTTGGTAGCAAATTCGCTGCTTTATTAGTTTTCACTTCTTGTAAACACTGTTGAGCGATGAATAAATACTTTGAGCGTGTTTTCATCATGAGAAGCTAAGCCCCAACACTGGGTCGACGGAGGAAGTCGAGTTTCATACGTGGGTAATTTTAATTAATTCTTTATTTGACTTTTGCACTAATTAAAATAGAATTATGACTTGATTAAATTGGTTGTTATTCAATTAGATAGGTTTGCTTTGTTTAGATAATCTATGCTTAGGATACAATTAATCTTTTGAGAGTCTACCTTGGCAAAAATAAGAGTCGGTGTTATTTTGTTTATTGAGCTTTAATTGTTGAGAATAAATAAATTGAACCTATTGAGATGAATTCGGTGGAATCCTAGCCTGACTCTCGCCTTTGTTTATTATTTTCTTTAAACCTTTAAATTTAATCTTCGCAAGTCCGAGAGAACGAATCTTAATTACTACTACGAAAACTAAGAAAAATCTTAAATCATTTTGGCGCCGTTGCGGCTGGTTTGTTTTTAGATTAATTTTTTAGGTTTATTTTATTTTTATTTTTTTATTTTAGTATGATATTTTCTTTTTCCTTTTTATGCGTTTCTTTTTGTATTTATTTTCGAATTTTTGAGGATGATGACTTCTTACGAGGAGACGTCCCTACGATGACGGCGAATATATGCGTAGAAAGTCAAATTATCAGGAAAACTCATCTGAGATGACGCTTGCTGAATATATGCGTAGGCAATGGTATGGAGTTTTTACTCCACACGAGGTAAGTGAAGAATCACATGAAACTATTTATGAGAAGTATTACAAACACACACCGCCTAGTTTGGAACAAAGATTGAGAGTTCTTGAATGTGAAAGATTATTTGCTGATGATGATGAATCTAGTAGTGACTCTGTTCCAAACAAACATATAGATCACCCTGTGGATGATTGTGTGGATGATTCGCCTAATTCCATAGATGAATCTATCTCACAAGATCATTCACCCGACTTAGAGGTTGTTTCTAGACCACTAGACTTCCAAAAGTTGCCTAATTTAGGGTTAGAATTGTGTGCTTCTAAAGTGTTGTTGGATTACTTTGCATCTAAGTACCCAGAGGATTTGCCTATTTCTAATACCATGCATGAGCCAAATGAAATTTCCCCCAGAATCCCCATACTTTGTTCTTTACGCACTTCCATATGCAGTAAAAACTTGGTTTAGGGGTAAATTTTGTTTTCGACGGTTTGATTATCCCCATTTTTTCATAAAATAATTGTGAAGTTTATCATGTGTATATATTGTATTTTGGGTCGATCCCCAAGTTTTCAAAGTTATTAGTGTATGGGGATCCGTTTTTGTACTGATCCAGTGGGTATAATTATTTATTTATGTTTGTTTACTTTTGTTTATTTTATTTTTAATTTCCCATCTTAAATTTTACGTTGGATGACTCAATTACATTGAGGACAATGTAATATTTAAGTGTGGGGAGTGGTTATTAACCTTTTCTTTTAATTTTTTTCAGAATTTTCTTGCGTATTATGACCAGACTCTTGGCGGGTCTAAAAGATAATAAAAATATAAATATTATGACCAGTACATGTAGCGGGTCTCTAAAAAAAAAAAAAAAAAAAAAAATTATTATGGTTTTGGGTTATGACCACTGTGTAAGCGGGTCTTTTGTTTTTCCTTATATAAAATGATCACCAGTATAGCGGGTCAAAAAAAAAAAAAAAAAAAAAAATTGTGTCGCGTCTTATGTATGGCTTTTGTCATGACCAGCTGTGTAGCGGGTCTAACTCTATCTTATTACATGACCAGCTGTGTAGCGGGTCAATTTTCTGTTTTGCTCGAGGACTAGCAAAATGTAAGTGTGGGAGTTTTTGATGAGCACGAAAGTGCGAGCATTTTCACCCATAAATACATTAGCTGGGCCTCATTTTATCACTAATAAACTTGTTTGTAGGTGTTTTTGTCAAATAGCTCTTATGGAAAAAGTTGCTCGAAAAGTGGTTTTTGTACCGGAGGACACATGTTATTCGGACTCTCAGTTTTGGATAAGGGGCACCCAATTACTAAGGGCACCCTAATTGCTATTCGCACTCCGGTTTGGATAAGAGGCAGTCATCTTCAACATTTTGAATCGAAAATTGGCGGAAAATTTGGTTTGAATAGTGCGGGAATTAGGGTTTGGATTTTGAGGTGTTATAATGAGATTGATGGTTTGAAATCAAATGGGTTTATTCCTATGGCCTAAACAGAGAAGGTAATGTGCTTCGGTTCAGTTATATTTGGCTGGATAACCAACGATTGATAAAAATAGCAAGAATAAATTTGGCGGGTGTTTATGGGTAAAAATCGTTTCTGCCGATTTCGGTAAATTCGGTAGGTGAGTGAGAAACTGGTTCAAACCCTAAACAAATGTGCTGCACGTGAGCACTTTTATAGATTCGAGTGATCAATCTGTACAAGTCCGGCCTAAACCAAGAAATGGCAGTTCCAGACTTGCTTCGGTCACAAAGTGGAGGAGAAGGGTTGATTTGGGGAGGGAAGCAAAGAAAGGTGTTGAGGCCGAATAGGGGAGAGTAGTATCTCGACTTGTATCGAGAAAGTGAAAGCTTGGGAGCTTGCTAGGGGTGGAAGTTTTGGGAGAGCTTGCAAAGTTGCCTTTACGAGAGTGTAGTATTTTTCTCCCGACCTTGACTTGTTGTACGGTGGAAATAGGTAAGACCTATTTATACAAGTCGAGATTGAACGTACCTGCTGGCCTCATGAAGGAAGAGAGTAAAAGGTGAAATAATGGGAGGAGGTGGTAACCGCATGGTTTAATGGGCGAAAACGTTTTTCACCATTATTTCCTCTTTTATTTGACCGCTTTATTCCTTTTCACGCTTTCTTAATGTGAGCGTAGTGTACGCTTCATCTTTGTGGCCGCAAACCAAAACCCTAAAGAAGCATCCCCCAGTTTGTGTTGATGTCTTGAGTGTTGGTTGCATCTTGAGTGCAAGTGGCGCTGCTAGTGGCGCGTGTGGCATGTGCCAATGGCATGTGCGGAATGCCTTGGTGGTAGGTTGCACGGTTTGCAAGTTAGGTTACCGAGCGTGTGTGTTTGGCATGTGCCCAATGGCATGTGCGAATGCCTTGGTGGTAGGTTGCACGGTTTGCAAGTTAGGTTACCAGCGTGTGTGTTTGGCATGTGCCAATGGCATGTGCGGAATGCCTTGGTGGTAGGTTGCACGGTTTGCATGTTAGGCTACCAGCGTGTGTGTTTGGCATGTGCCAATGGCATGTGCGGCCATGTTGACCTAGTTGCAAGTCTTGCAAACCTAGGTTGCGCTTTGAATATTTGGCGTGGGCCAAAGGCATAGCGGCTTGGAAATATGGCTTGGCACGTGTTGGCATGTGCCAATGGCACGTGCGACCATGTTGACCTAGTTGCAAGTCTTGCAAACCTAGGGCGCTATGTTGGCGTGGGCCAAAGGCATAGCGGCTTGGAAATATGGCTTGCGGCACGTGTTGGCATGTGCCAATGGCACGTGCGGCCATGTTGACCTAGTTGCAAGTCTTGCAAACCTAGAGGCGCTATGTTTGGCATGGGCCAAAGGCATAGCGGCTTAGAAATATGGCTTGCGGCACGTGTTGGCATGTGCCAATGGAACGTGCGGCCATGTTGACCTAGTTGCAAGTCTTGCAAACCTAGGGCGCTATGTTTGGCGTGGGCCAAAGGCATAGCGGCTTGGAAATATGGCTTGCGGCACGTGTTGGCATGTGCCAGTGGCGCGTGCGGCCATGTTGACCTTGTTGCAAGTCTTGCAAACCTAGGGCGCTATGTTGGGCGTGGGCCAAAGGCATAGCGGCTTAGAAATATGCTTGCGGCATGTGTTGGCATGTGCCAATGGCACGTGCGGCCATGTTGACCTAGTTGCAAGTCTTGCAAACCTAGGGCGCTATGTTGGGCGTGGGCCAAAGGCATAGCGGCTTAGAAATATGGCTTGCGGCACATGTTGGCACGTGCCATTGGAACGGCGCCATGTTGACCTAGTTGCAAGTCTTGCAAACCTAGGCGCTATGTTGGGCGTGGGCCAAAGGCATAAGCGGCTTGGAAATATGGCTTGCGGCACGTGTTGGCATGTGCCAATGGCACGTGTGGCCATGTTGACCTAGTTGCAAGTCTTGCAAACCTAGGCCGCTATGTTGGCGTGGGCCAAAGGCATAGCGGCTTAGAAATATTCCTTGCGACACGTGTTGGCATGTGCCCGATGGCACGTGCGGCCATGTTGACCTAGTTGTAAGTCTTTCAAACCTAGGGCTCTATGTTGGGCGTGGGCCAAAGGCATAGCGGCTTAGAAATATGGCTTGCGACACGTGTTGGCATGTGCCAATGGCACGTGCGGCCATGTTGACCTAGTTGCAAGTCTTGCAAACCTAGGGCGCTATGTTGGCGTGGGCCAAAGGCATAGCGGCTTGATTTGGCATTGTTGCCATGGTGCGGAGCGTGCGGCTTGCCATTGTTACGGTGCGCAGATGCGGCCTGGTTTGGCATTCTTGGTAGTGGTGCCATGCGGCTTGGTTTGGCATTCTGCGTGGTCTGCGATGCTACGCTTGGTTTGGCATTGTTGCCATGGTGCGCGATATGCGGCTTGGTTTGGCATTGTTGCCATGGTGCGCGATATGCGGCTTGGTTTGGCATTGTTGCCATGGTGCGCGAGATGCGGCTTGGTTTGGCATTCTTTGCCATGGTCGCGATATGCGGCTTGGTTTGGCATTGCTTTGCCATGGTGCGCGATGCGGCTTGGTTTGGCATTGTTGCCATGGTGCGCGAGATGCGGCTTGGTTTGGCATTGCTTGCCATGGCGCGCAGATGCGGCTTGGTTTGGCATTGTTTGCCATGGTGCGCGATATGCGGCTTGGTTTAGCATTGCTGCCATGGTGCATGCTATCTTGCCCAGTTTTTAGCATTCTTGCCATGGTGCGCAATATGCGGCTTGGTTTGGCATTGTTGCCATGGTGCGCGAGATGCGGCTTTGTTTTGGAATTAGGGTTACGGTCGAAAACCTAATCTAGTATTTTGAAAAAAATACCCCTATTAATTATTTATACGAGTTAAATGCTCTTAGTTAATGTGTTGCGGGTAACACTAGGTCATGGGGTTTACGATTTTACCCCTTGTTTAAAAACCACCATCAACATTAAGTCCCCTGCTTAGGTCGGAACAGGGGGCTTTGTTGCGAGGTAAGCATAAGATGGTGACAGGACTATCATCAAAGAAAACGTAAAGAGAATTGAGGGGGCTTGTCGACCTTTTATAAATAGGATTTGGAATCCTTGCCTCCGGGAGTTTTGCACGAATCGGGAGGCCGGCACAGTGGTGGGGCCGGCAGCACGTTGGGAAGTTGGCGTGAGTTGGGAAACTGAGTGTGCTAGCTGGTGGGACCGGCGCAAGGTGTGGAAGCTGTGCATGCTTGCAAGAGTGACTTGGGCGGCCATTAGGAAGTCGGTGCAATTGGTGGGGCCGGTCCAACTTGGAAACCATGCTTGCAGGCGTGACTTGGGCGGCATTGAGAAGTCGCAATTGGTGGGGCCGGTCCAACTTGGAAACCATGCTTGCAGGCGTGACTTGGGCGGCATTGAGAAGTCGCATTAGCGGGGGCGGTCCAACTTGAAACCATGCTTGCGGGCGTGACTTGGCGCACTGGGAAGTCGCACCCTTTGTTGGCCGTTTCTTACACGCGTGATTTTGGTAAAAGGGAAATCCTTCCCTATTTCAAAGTCTTTCACGCCTATATATATATATATAAAGCCCCTTTTTCCCATTCTGCGCTTTATTCTTTCCTCTTTTCATACTAGCGGTAAAGAGACCGGCTTCAGGTATGTCTTGAGTACTTTTCTCTATCCTCTTTTTTTTTTTTTTTTTTCACGTAGGTGTAAACCTTAAGAGTAGGCGCTTCCACAATCCTTGCATATGATTCCTTGGCGTGCCTCTTGTAGAATATAGTATGTATGCAACCAAGGAATACGAGCATATATTGTTTGAACCGTAGAAATATTGCATATATGAATTTTCGGTCTGAAAGAAATATTTCAACCACGAAGAAAATACTTGCGTGTGTATTTTGAACCCGTAGAGGATGCTCACGTATATAATTAAACCGAAGAACGATACCGTAGGCGTATTTGAGCCGTATTTGTGCATGTGTATTTCGAACCTGTATGAATCAGAAGAAGAATACGTGTATATGCTTCATATGACTTCGAACCCATGAAATATTGTATATATGATTTTGCTTCTTGAAAGAAGTACCACGCGCGCATTTTTGAACCAATAGAAAAAATGCTCCATATATATTTTTGAACTAGAAGAAGGATACGTAGACACACTTGTACCGTATAGAATGTCGCGTATATAGTCTCGAACTTGAATAAAATACATCCTCCTATCCCTTTCTCTTTTTTTTTATTGTTGGGTACGATTATGTGTCGGGAGATAACTTCGCCTTTCTCCGTTTGTTTTGTGCGATATCTTATTACCAAATTGTTATGAAGGAATTGATAAGATGTTACCCGAACCAAATTTCACTTCGTCGAAGGATGCTCATAATTCCAAGCCGAACATAGATGATGAATTCTTCACTAGAGCCCTCGCCCCTTTCGGAAGAATCACTCGGGTTTCGTGCCAATTTTGCTAACCGGTGGTGAGGATGATAGGAAGACACGTTCGGTTCGCCCCAAGAGCACCATTCGGTTGTCTTCATAAAGGGGCATATTCCTATTCCAACATTGACTTCGGGATGTGTCAAAGTCCATTGCGTTCTTTTGACGGATGGGTTGAGTTCATGGTGAGCAAGGAGCATAAAATACCAACTTGACTCGAGCGCAGGTCATTGATCTTTGTCAAGACCTCGGTAAATCTCCGTTAGGAAGGACATCCCAGGCTTGGTTGCTTTTACCTCCAGATGGTGTTCGGACACCCATACAATCATATGTAGATGGGGTGAGATAACTTTCTCCTTGGAGAGTGTGGCTCTCTTGCTGAATCTTCCAGTAACTGGGAATCTTAGAATCCAATTATCTGAAAGCAAGGTGAAGATGCGGGATGACCTGGCGTTAAGTTGGGGGGATTTCGCTCGGAAAGACTCCATTGCGAAGTCGAAGGACTCTGCCTGAAAAGAGGATGAAAGGTGCCCTTACGGTTGGTGGATATCTCAATGGTTTCGGGACGAGTTGGAGATCGAACAAGCGGTGATCTTCATGTCGCGGCATTTTTGGCTCTCTGGTTGTCTAGAGACATTTTTGATGATGGTTACGGCAAGAAGGGAATAAGACCGGAGTTGTTGGCGATTCTTTGTGAAGTTGGCAAAGGGTGAAGTTCTTCCCATTGGCAAGTTGTTCCTTGGTTCCTGTATGTGCATACTCGATCACCTAGTTGCGAACATGCGAGTTTCGAATGGTTTCATGAAAGTGGATTCATATGTGCACGTTGCTTTTACGCAAGTCGGCTATGGGAGCACTTTGAGAAGTATGCTCAAACCGTTGCCTTCGCTTCCGTGAGTTGGGGTGGCTCCCGAATTCTTCGATGGGTGAACAAAGGCGTCCAAGAGTTGGCGTGAGCTTGGTTAGTTTTCTTGATAAGTTGCATGAAATCAATTTTCGTCCATGGGGCTGATCCATAAGTCGGTGATTCAAATGGACACCTTTGCTTCTGCTCCGCTCACGTCTTTGTCTTCGATGACGATTTGAGTCTTTGGTGAAAACCGTCATTGGCTGCTCGCACAGTTATATACCGTCTTTCTTCGTGGGATCTTTCAGGATAGCGCTTATAATATTAGTAGTGTTGCTCGTCACATGGGTTTCGATCAAGGGGTGCCTCTTGTTTACTCTAGCCGGTGATCCCTAAAGATTCATTGCGCGTCGCCCTTGACGCCGGTGTCCTTAAAGCGGAGTATCCAGTCTTTCCTTCTTTCAAATGGGAAGAGTAACCCCGACGACCTTCGGCTATAATGAGTTTTGGTGCAACGAGTTTACTATGATCCAGAGATTTTGTGAATAACGTGGTGGAAAACGTTCGTTGCAAACCTTCCCCGGCAGTTACGAAGGAGTATCCAATGTTGAGAGATCCCAAGCGAAAGTTGCCTAGCAATTCGGAAAGCCCACGAGGCCAAGAATCGGAGAATGAAGAAAACCGTCTTTGGCGGGTTCAGGACGGTTTCACAAGATCCTCCCACGGCTCTTGTGTCTTTCGATTCTTCCAATAACCGGGTATGTGTCGCCTCTTCATTGGTTTGTCTCAAAACACGTGAACCGGCTCGAATATGTGTCTTGTTTCCTCCGGGGCTTCGGTAGTGTTAATGCTTTCGCCGCCCTTGCACGTTGCCGGGAGACGGCGGTTTCTTCAAGGAATTCCGGCGGCAGGCCTACTCATAGCGGTGATGAG
The DNA here is from genome assembly GCA_023531295.1 of Papaver armeniacum. Taxonomy (NCBI): domain Eukaryota; kingdom Viridiplantae; phylum Streptophyta; class Magnoliopsida; order Ranunculales; family Papaveraceae; genus Papaver; species Papaver armeniacum. Next base: position 4,182 of record JAJJWW010008259.1, on the reverse strand, counting down.
TCGGAAAAGAAGAAATTTCAACAAACGAGAGTGATTCCTCGCGGCGGTGGTTCTTCTTCGGGAAGTGGTTCGGTGAGTTTCGCGCTTCTTTTCTTTCTTCTTCTTCTGTTTCTTCTTTTGAAAAATGTCTAACTCAAGTTTGCGGGAGGAATCCCGGTTCGGAGGACGATTCAGGAGGTGGAGTCACACGAAAACTTGCCTTTGGTGACCACCTTGCCGGTGACTTGGAGATGGGAGTTAGCCAATTGCCAGGGCACGACGTGGTTCAAATGGTGGATGATTCTCGATGGTTGTTGCCGTAGACATGGAAGAAGACCCTTTGCGAGTCGTGAGGCCACTTGCGGGCGCCATTTTTTGATCCCCGTACTTGGTTCCTTATCCGGGTCATGTCTTTGGTTGGCGGCTTCAGCGTCTTGACTAAGCATGAGGCGTTGTACACGAGAATCCGGGAGAAGCACGGACATATGGCTACAAACAAGAAAGTTACTAGTCGATTTGCGCTGTTAAGCGTGTGGAAGAGGCTTTATCTTATTGAGGATATGCGTGAGGTAACTGGTCACACCGTTTACGACGTTATTGCCGACTGGGAGCACCATCGCGACGTGTGCGTAGAAAAGGAGTTTAATACTTCGTGGTTTGTCGAAGGCCTTGCCGAGATCCAAAAGTGGAAAGATGCGGCAATCGAAAGCCTTTCCGCCGAGGAGATTGCACGACAGGAGGTGGAACTCGAAGAGCTTTCCAAGATGTTGACTATGAAGAGAGCGGCTCTTGAGGACGCAAAGTTGACTTTTTCCAAGAAGAGCAGACTTCTGTTGGACGATTTTCCTTGAACGTTTTTCTGTTAAACTTTCATTTAGGTTCTTTTTTTTTTTTTTGAAAGACATTGGATGTCTGGTTCAAAACTTGATCTTTGATAGACAGCTGGTAGCTTTTTAGGGTATTGGATTATTTACGGGATGAATGGTTTTGGTAATATGACTCGATTATGTTTTGGGAAAAGAATATTGCTTTTATGAAAGTGTGTGCTAGCAATAGGCACAAGACTCAGTAGCATGACGGTTTTACTAAAAACCTAAAAATAGATTGTATATCTTGTCCAATCTGAATTTACTCACTTCATAGGCTTTGCGAACACGCCCCTCTCCATGTAAAAGGCGGTTCTTTGCTGGTGGATTTGCTGGTAGCATCCCCAGCCAGTCCCCAATTACTGGTAGCTTCTTCAGCGAGTCCCCAGTTTTCTGGTGTAGTTTTAACAACTGATAACCGGGTTGTCGAGTCAGTTTGGTCGCAAGTCCCCAATCGGTAGCATGTTCAACGAGTCCCAGTTTTTCGGGTGTAGTTTTATAACCTGTAACCGGGTCGTCTGGCAGTTGATTCGGATCGAGTCGCTTTCCCTACCATCTTGACATCTGGGTCGAAGAACAGAGATCGATGCTGATCGACATTGTAGCCGATAGATCGATCCTCCCACTGTGGTCGCCAATTGTTTATGGGTAAAAATCGTTTAGCCGATTTCGGTAAATTCGGTAGGTGAGTGAGAAACTGGTTCAAACCCTAAACAAATGTGCTGCACGTGAGCACTTTTATAGATTCGAGAGATCAATCGCTCAAGTCCGACCTAAACCAAGAAATGGCCGTTCCAGACTTGCTTTAGTCACAAAGTGGAGGAGAAGGGTTGATTTGGGGAGGGGAAGCAAAGAAAGGTGTTGAGGCAAGAATAATTCTGGGAGAGTAGTATCTCGACTTGTATCAGAAGGTGAAAGCTTGGGAGCTTGCAAGAGGTGGAAGTTTTTGGGAGAGCTTGCAAAGTTGCCTTTCTGAGAGTGTAGTATTTTCTCTGACCGAGACTTGTTGTCTGGGTGGAAATAGGTAAGACCTATTTATACAAGTCGAGATTAAACGTCCCCCTGGCCTCATGAAGGAAGAGAGTAAAGGGTGAAATAATGGGAGGAGGTGTAACAGCATGGTTTAATGGGCGAAAACGTTTTCACCATTATTTCCTCTTTTATTTGACCGCTTTATTCCTTTTCACGACTTTCTTAATGTGAGCGTAGTGTACGCTGCATGCTGTGACCATAAACCAAAACCCTAAAGAAGCATCCCCAGTTTGTGTCGATGTCTCGAGTGTTGGTTGCATCTTGAGTGCAAGTGGCGCGTGTAGTGGCGCGTGTGGCATGTGCGAAATGCCTTGGTGGTAGGTTGCACGGTTTACAAGTTAGGTTACCAGCATGTGTGTTTGGCATGTGCCAATGGCATGTGCGGAATGCCTTGGTGGTAGGTTGCACGGTTTGCAAGTTAGGTTACCAGCGTGTGTGTTTGGCATGTGCCAATGGCATGTGCGGAATGCCTTGGTGGTAGGTTGCACGGTTTGCAAGTTAGGCTACCAGCGTGTGTGTTGGCATGTGCCAATGGCTCGTGCGGCCATGTTGACCTAGTTTGCAAGTCTTGCAAACCTAGGGCCTATATTTGGCGTGGGCCAAAGGCATAGCGGCTTGGAAATATGGCTTGCGGCACGTGTTGGCATGTGCCAATGGCACGTGCGGCCATGTTGACCTAGTTGCAAGTCTTGCAAACCTAGGGCTCTATGTTGGGCCTGGGCCAAAGGCATAGCGGCTTGGAAATATGGCTTGCGGCACGTGTTGGCATGTGCCAATGGCACGTGCGGCCATGTTGACCTAGTTACAAGTCTTGCAAACCTAGGGCGCTATGTTGGGCGTGGGCCAAAGGCATAGCGGCTTAGAAATATGGCTTGCGGCACGTGTTGGCATGTGCCAATGGAACGTGCGGCCATGTTGACCTAGTTGCAAGTCTTGCAAACCTAGGGCGCTATGTTGGGCGTGGGCCAAAGGCATAAAAAGCGGCTTGGAAATATGGCTTGCGGCACGTGTTGGCATGTGCCAATGGCACGTGCGGCCATGTTGACCTAGTTGCAAGTCTTGCAAACCTAGGGCGCTATGTTGGGCGTGGGCCAAAGGCATAGCGGCTTAGAAATATGGCTTGCGGCACGTGTTGGCATGTGCCAATGGAACGTGCGGCCATGTTGACCTAGTTGCAAGTCTTGCAAACCTAGGCGTTATGTTGAGCGTGGGCCAAAGGCATAGCGGCTTGGAAATATGGCTTGCGGCACGTGTTGGCATGTGCCAATGGCACGTGCGGCCATGTTGACCTAGTTGCAAGTCTTGCAAACCTAGGGCGCTATGTTGGGCGTGGGCCAAACGCATAGCGGCTTAGAAATATGGCTTGCGGCACGTGTTGGCATGTGCCAATGGCACGTGCGGCCATGTTGACCTAGTTGCAAGTATTGCAAACCTAGGGGCGCTATGTTGGCGTGGGCCAAAGGCATAGCGGCTTAGAAATATGGCTTGCGGCACGTGTTGGCATGTGCCAATGGCACGTGCGGCCATGTTGACCTAGTTGCAAGTCTTGCAAACCTAGGGCGCTATGTTGGGCGTGGGCCAATGGCATAGCGGCTTGGAAATTTGGCATTGTTGCCATGGTGCCAATGGTGCGGCTTGGTTTTGGCATTGTTGCAAGTCGGTGCACAGTATGCGGCCTGGTTTTAATTCTTTGCCGTGGTGCGCAAATGCGGCTTGGTTTTACGCATTGCATGTGCCGTGGTGCGCCAAGTATGCGGCTTGGTTTGGCATTGTTGCCATGGTGCGCAGTATGCGGCTTGGTTTGGCATTGTTGCCATGGTGCGCAGTATGCGGCTTGGTTTGGCATTGCTGCCATGGTGCAGTATGCGGCTTGGTTTGGCATTGCTGCCATGGTGCGCAGTATGCGGCTTGGTTTGGCATTGCTGCCATGGTGCGCAGTATGCGGCTTGGTTTGGCATTGGTGCCATGGTGCGCAGTATGCGGCTTGGTTTTGCATTGTTGCCATGGTGCGCAGTATGCGGCTTGGTTTGGCATTGCTGCCATGGTGCGCAGTATGCGGCTTGGTTTAGCATTGCTTGCCATAGTGCGCGGTATGCGGCTTGGTTTGGCATTGTTGCCATGGTGCGCAATATCTGACTTTGTTTTGGAATTAGGGTTACGTGTCGAAAACCCTAATGCGGTATTTTGAAAAAAATACTATTAATTATTTATACCGAGTTAAATGCTCTTAGTTAATGTGTTGCGGGTAACACTAGGTCATGGGGTTTTACGATTTTACCCCTTGTTTAAAAACCACCATCAACGA